>CM053571.1:27197827-27335770 GCA_028646485.1 Cryptoprocta ferox
GCCCATTTAGCCCATCCCCGCACCCAATACCCCACCAGCAACGCTCTTCTCTCTGCATTCAAGAGTTTCCCATGTTTGGCTCCCTCTCTGTTTTTATCTTATTTTTGCTTTCCTTCCCCTGTATTCATCTGTTTTATTTCTTAAATTCCACATATGAGTGAAATCACCTATTTGTCTTTCCCTGAATGACTTACTTCACTTAGCATAATACGCTCTAGTTCCATCCACATGGTTGCAAATGGCAAGAGTTCACTCTTTTTGATCACCGAGTAATATTCCAGATAAGCTAATTTTTAAATGAAGTATAGATTTTGACCATATCTCAGTTGATGTTTATGTATGGAGTCTCTTGAAAATATTAAGAAAAAAGTTAGTAGAATAGGAAGAAAACTTATGTAATACTCAATGATATCTTTACCAAATTAAATATTAATGTATATGAAATTTTATTTTACAGTATTAGCTCCAGATTTCATAAAGCAGAAGGATTACATGTAAAAAGCATGATAGAATCTATATTTTATGAAATTGTATGATTTGGATGTCACATTTACTGAATATCTGTAGTAACAAATACCATATAGATAGTAAGAAGGTAAATCCTTAGACTGTATTACAGACAGATGGCTAGCTGACTGGATTTAGCACTGGTTATATGCATATCAATGACAATGTTTTATATCTAACTCTCATTTCTTACCCTGAGCTCTAAATTCATATAGGAATTTCCACCTGAATGGTTAAAATGTATCTCAAACTTAATATGTCAAAAAAGTTTTTACTATTTCACTCCAGTTGTCTATTTTCTTTCACTCTCACCAACGTCCCAACCTTCTTCTTCCCTAGTATTCCACATAACAGTTATTTGCATCACTGTTCACCCAATTCGTTTCCTAGTTCAAAAGCTGATGGCTCATCCAAGATGCCTTTCTCCAGCACAATTTTTCCCAATATTCAATGTATCAGAAAATCCTTTTAGCTCTACCCCCAAATATACATATCAAATCCCAGCACTTCTCACTATTTCCACAACCATTCATTCAGAAAAGAAAGGGGCATTAATCAAGAATCTCAGAATCACTAAAGATATAGATTAAGTCCTCTTTTGTAACTTCCAGTCTTCATTTGAGACTCCTGTAGTTGTCAGATGAGTTTAGGAGCTTCCAGAAACCCAAAAACTCTGGTATGGTTCCATACATATAGATAAAAAAGATCGGGAGGGAAAACAGCCACAAACACTTGAGATGCAGCATTTCTTCCTCCTCATTTTCAACAAAGGAAACTCTGCCTTTCTCCATAAGCCCATAAATCTCAGGACTCCATGGGGCCCTTTCTAGTCACGGGGAGGAGCCAGATCTCATTGCATGGGATTAGCATGATCCATTACAAATATGGAAGTTGGTAGGACATGTGGTAAAATGCTACCTTTCTATGAGACCCAGACAGAAGAAAAGCCTCATCAGAAGGCACTGGCCTTAAGACTTTGGAACAAAAGAATATTAGCAGTAACTTCTGTTTACATTGGATAAGTTGAGGTCAGACGTTAACGTACTTGGTATCATTTCCCATGTGGTAAGTAGGCAATGATTTCTTCCTCATTCCTAGTCATTAGAGTATTCAGTCCTGCACATAAGTAATAATATGCAGTAGCCACTATCAGAGACCTTAAAGAATTAACACCAGACATCCATCCACTTAAGATAGTTCAAAGACGGTTATTGGTTATCTTGCTTGAAGGCAACTAGAATTCTTGGTTCTTTTAGCTCTGGCAAGACCATAATTATATGACTCCAATCTTGAATCACTTCCCTGGACCTTCTCTGATGCAGGTGATGAGCCTTGCATAATTTATACCTGACGAACTGACCTTGACCTTTTGCATTGGCAGTGTAGCTTAGACCCACCATGTTCCTAATGAACCTTCTACTTGCTTCACTGCAGATCCTGAGAAGCAGTCCTCTACTCAACAACTCAAGTTCCTGTCATAGCACTGTAATGATATAATATATTTTTAAATAAAAAAGATTTATGATATAATATATTTTTAAATAACAAAGATTTAAGAGTAAATACAACCCTGATATGTTTTCTTTTCTCTTAGTCTCATTAGGGAAACAACTAGACATTTAATTAGTCTGCTGTAATATCAAGACATACAATTCCATTATAGATATAAAATATTCAAGAAAATTAAAATAAGCCATATCTTTCTATTTTCTTATAGTAAAAATAACAAAATATAATTGGATTTTTCTCTTATTTATAGCTAATTTTCCTAAATTTTTCAGTTTGCCTCATTCATGAGGGCTCAGGATGTTGGAAAAGAGAGCAAAATTTGGCCAAAATTAAGTTTAAGAAAAAAAATAAGTATACCAGCTGCCTGGATTGGAAATAACCTACTATTGAGAAATACAGAGCCCTTTATTAGCATATCCTCATAATCATAACCATAATAGCACTTTATAATTGTATACTGATTTAGAGTTTACCAAGAGTTCTTATATTCTTTAATCCTATACTCCATTCACAAGAGGAGTGAGTGTAGTCTTGTTTTTTTCTTTTCTTTTTCTGTCATAATCAATACAAAACAGTTAAAAATAGCAACACGGAGTAAAAATATATTAACATATGGAAAATGGGTAGGTTTGTTTGTTTTGTTTCCTTAAATTACAGTTTACAAGCATTTCAGATTCACCACACATACACTCACATTTGTTAGCTGTTATTACAGTAGCTATTATGCTAATGGATAAACAGATGGGAACATAACACGGGCTTGCTAAAACCTGCTTTCTTTGGTTGTTCCTTCTGTGGTTCTAGCTGTGCTGAGTTTAAGCAGTAAGAATCATAGACAGCTATTTATTTCACTGATATTGGAAGAGGTAACTAATAGTTATTTTGCAGCAAACATTGTCTTGAAACTTTTATTTGCTGTCACAGCAATATTTAAAGGTAAGGCATTATCTCTATGCTATCCCCAAGGAAACTGAGTCACAGCTGGCTTAGCAAAATCTACCCAGCTATTCCTAGTGGTGCCAGGTCCCATGCTCTTTCTACTGCTTGTTAAACATTATTTTTTTTATAAAGTACCCCTAAAGGCAGAGGAGAATGAATATACACACCCCTAGGGAGTCTGGGGGTGTAGTTCAAAGGGAATCACAGCAAGTGTGAAATTTCTTTGAAGTTTCATCTTTTATCTTTAACATGCATACAAGTCTACTCCGTAACATATCTATATTTGTTTTAATAAAAATGTTTGTTTTCCCAAATTTTCACGTGACACCCAAGCACCAGAAATATGCATCGTGTTTATTCTGTGGCCTCTGGATTCCCCATGGGTATCCTGGTATCAGAAGCACAGCCGTTCACAGTGCGACCTCTAAAAAACGAAGCCTACGCTTCTAGCTCTATTGATTTTAATGTGAAATCTCAATTTCCCACAGTTGTTCTACAGAGGAAGCTATTTTTTAAAGCACTCCTTCTGTGTTTCCACAGCACCCTGTACTTCCCCTTTGTAGTATTCATCACATTTATAATTACTTCTTCAATATCAGTCTGCCCCCATGAGACTGTAAATTCCGTGGAGGAGGAATTTTATGTGTTGGCTAGCTCTGCATCCCAACACCTGCCTGGGTACCTGGGAAACGGTAACTCCAAATGCAGTTTTGTTGAATAAATAATTGGTGCATTTTATTTGCAAAATGTTTTCATATAGTCAGAGTAAGAGATAGGGTAGGTAAGACTTACCTATCATATAGAGCTCATATAGATTTGATATCAAGGTACATGCTTGAGGTTCAAGAGTGAGGACTTCCAACTGCTCACAATACTGATTTATTCAGTGATTATAGATAGAGAAAATAGTGAAAAGTAATAACAAAACATGGTTTCCACATCCTCATCTGGAATGTATCTAGACCAGATGTCAGGGTTTCAAAAGCACAGGTGCTCACGCCTTAGTGTACGTGAAAGCCCGTGTTTGGATGGGTAAATGCTGACTTACCACAAACCACACTTCCAAGACTTTAGAGCTAGCATATACCAAACTGGTTTAGCAAACAACTTGTAGGCTCAGGAAATAATTGTCAGATCAGATTATTTTGGTTTTGTTTTTTCTGCAATGACAGTCCGAATCCTTGTGTAGAGATTTTGAGTAGTTGAGGGTGGACCTTGTAATAAGAAGTTTTCTGAGAGGTGCCTGAGTGGCTCAGGTGATTAAACATCTGACTTTGGCTCAGGTCATGATTTCATGGTTCCTGAGTTCAAGCCCTGCATCGGATTCTGTGCTGACAGTGCAGAGCCTGGAGCCCACTTAGAGTTCTGTGTCTCCCCCTTTCTCTCTGTCCCTCCTCTGCTCACACTCTGTCCATCTCTCTCAAAAATAAATAAACATTAAAAAAAAGTTTTCTGAGAGTCCAGAACAATGTGACCTTGATACTGTGCCATATTATCAGATAAGAAAATTTCTCCAGGAAATCTTCCTACCCTTCACTGGTAAGTCAGGAGCACCCTTCTCTATGCGCCATTATGACTTTGTACAAAATCTATGAATGCATTTAATTATAATTAAGATTATGTTTAACCCACTTATAATTCTTTTAGTGAAAATCCTCTTCAAGACAAGTACTTAATCTTAGTTTCTTGCTTGCATAACCTAGAGTCTGGCACATGGAAATTGTTCAATTAATATTTTTTAACTAAATGAATGAATGAAGTGTATCACCATTTTCTAGGATTTTCTGGTTTTCATATAGATTGTTGAGACTGGATACAAATGTTCAGTTGTATTAAATAATTACACAGAAAATTAACCGATTGAACAATAACTGGTTCCAGTTACCAGAAAGGGCTTGATGCTTTAATAACAGAAATATTACAGCTCATGAGCTCTGTGTAATTGGTAGCACTTTTCAGTTTTATTGAACATAGGTTTTTTTCTTCTTGCCAAGAAAGTAATCTCTTTGCTGAAACTCAGAAAAGATGGAGGAATAGACCCAAGATTAAGTAGAGAAAATGCAATGAAAATGGTGAGTAGCATGAGCCGCTGGCTCTCACTTAAAGCCAGCTCTGAAAGCTGTTTGAACTGGTGCTCAATGATCTAGATCTAGATTGAGGAGGAAGGACAGTGGTCCAGGTGGAGAAGAAGAAGGCTGTTGTAGGCTGCACATAGACCTCTGCTTGGATGATATGCAATCTGCTCTTACTTCTTGGCATCTGGCACATGGTGCCTGGCACAGTCATTGATTGGTTATCCCATAACCTTAGATACCCATGAACCATTCTGCTACTGATGATGTCCATGGGCAATATATAGGCAATGCAAAGTCCTTCTGGGGCAAGGAGTTGTTAAAAACAATTGCAGAATAACTAACTTCCCCAAGCATTCCCTCCTCTACTCTCTCTCTCCAAACATCTCAGATTGATGGGTTATAACCTAGTGCCATTTTGTCTCTCCATGCTGCTTCTCCTACAGTGTTCAAAGATAAAGTTGGGACCAGAGGATTTCCCTGGGGGAGCAGGTCTCTGGTGCTGGAGGGTCTCTGCATTGGGCTTCATCCTTGCTCATCTCTCTAAACTCACTGCTGTCATCACAGACTAAGGTTTACCATAGAACCCTTCCCAAAACACGGGATCTAAAAACAAAAGCTTAAATGTGAGGTTACAAGACAAAATAAATTGAGTCTTGAAGAATAATATTATTATAAAAGTAAGACAAAAACTGAATAAAACTGTAAAGTAAAATTGACATACATTCCAAAGCAGAGCCATTGGAACAATGGACCAAAAATTAAAAAATAGTTATGACAAATATATTAAAGAATATATGGGATGATATTAACAGTATCCATCTAGTATAATAAATAAATACATAAATAAGAAGCAGGGACAAATATTAGATATAAACACTGTGATGGTTGAAACAGAAACACATAGATGAGATTTTTAAAATGGACCTAAGTTGAGAAGGATGTGGTTAGTTGGAAGGTCAGACCAGAGGAGGGTCAGCAGGAAAAGATAAATGAAAGCTAAACAGATATGGAGGGTAGGAGTAGTAGTGTCAACATTAGATTAATAGGACTTTGAGGAGAAAAAAATAAAAATGAAGACAAGGAAATATTTGGATAAATGATACAGGTAAATTCCGAATTAATGAGTTAAAATTTTAGATTGAAAGAGTTCCTGGAGTGTTGAGTAGAAAGGGCAAAAGAAAAGTCTGCATCTAGACATAAGAGAGTGACAGTTAAGATCAAAGTCCATCAGAAAATCTAGCAGCTTTTCAGAGAGGAAAAGCAGATTATCCATGGAAGGATAAGAATCAGATTTGATCTCACTTCTCAACAGAAGCAATGGGACCTACATAGTAATGGAGCAACACATTTTAATTTTTGAAGGAAAAGAAGTCATGAACCAAATTTGTAACCAACAAAATTGTCATTCCAAAGGGAAGGCATAATAGAAATATTCTCAGGAGTATAAGATCTCATAGACTTTGCCGAAGACCCAAAATGAAACACTTTTAAGGAAAGTTCTTGTTATGAAAATAGTGCAGATGATTCTATAGAAACATGCAATGTTGAGATGGTGCAATTAATTCTAGATAATGTCTATATAATGATATCCATAATTCTACATAATATCAATATAATAGCAGACAAGAGACCAAAGTGAGATAATGGGATGCTGAAATATTTGCCTCATTAGAGGCAAAATATAGATAGTAATAGGTTTAGGAAATAAATAGGGTTAAACAATTATAATATTAAAGCAATCATTAAAAGAACAAAAATAGTATTTATAATTTTTAAGCAAGCAGAAGGTTACTCAAGCTATTCAATCAAAAACTAGAAATGAGGGGGGAGAAAAAAGAAACAGAACGTACCACAAATAAATAATATAAAATACAGCAGAGATAATTTGATATAACTATAGATATAAATTTAAATCTGTTGAAACTACTACTCCTTAATGACAGAGACTACTAGATTGGGTCTAAAAAACAGCCAGGGATGTGCATATAAAAAAAGACATACTCTTAATAAAAATCACAGAAAGCTCCATGTGTTAGTTTTCCTTGGCATCGTAACAAATTACCTCAAACATAGTGGCTTAACACATAACGTATCTATTATCTTAGAGTTTCTATGTGTCAGGATTCTGGCCATAGTGTAACTGGGTCTACCAGAGTTTCACAAGCCTGTCTGGAAGCATCCCAGGGAAGAATCCACTTACAAGCTCACTTACATCAGCAGGATTCATTTCCTTGTGGCCAAATGGCTGAGGGTGTTGGCTTCTTATTGGCTGTGATGGGGGCTGCCCTTAGGTTTAGGGGCTACCCATAATTCCATGCCATGTGAACCTCTCCACAGTCACTTCACCACATGACTGTTGGCTTATTCAAGGCCAGCAGGAGAATCTCTCTCCAGTCTTGAGTCTTAGTACCATTACCTAATCATAGGAGCTACATTCTGCCACTGTTGGTATCTTCATGGATAGAAGCAAATCACAGATCTCATCTTCACCCAAGGGGAGAGGTTCACACAAGTGTATGGATAATTGGGAGTCACTTGGAGTGTCTCTGCCATACTTGGAAATGAAATAAAAATACATAATGCCACAAGAATTACATGCCTATCTAGGGAAGCCATACTCAGGGAAACTCATAACCTATCAGAGAGCATGCAGATGGAGAATAAACCTTAGGAATACACTTGAGGAAGGTGTGGTATTTAGTTAAACCTTTGCACAATATGCAAAGTGGTAAGAATGATCCAGAGTCAGTGAAAGAAGAAAAAAAACAAATAAGAAAAGGAGGTAACTATTATAAAAAGCAAATGTTCTAATTCATAATGTGAGAGGAATAAATAATAAATAATTAATAATAATAATAACAACAAAGAATGGAGCCTCCAAATATATAGAATATAGATTTTCATAGAGCCAGAGCAGAGACACTTCCTCTAACTTAAATGGCTAGGGAGTAAAGATATGATTTTATTCTAGAGAAGAATTGGAAGTCAGAACCAAATCCCAAACTATGTAATTCTCTATCAGCTAAATAATCAAGCTTCAAAAGGTTGCTCAGTAAATCATACATCATTTATATTTCAAAATGTGGGCTTGCTTGGTTATTTTCAGTTAACCTTTTTGTTTTTTATTACAGTCACACACATTCCAGGTGGTGTTAGACATCAATGTAAACTTACACTTGCAGGAGAGACTGTGGATTTTAGAGCATGCCTGTGCTTTGAGGGCCTATTTCTATCTGGAGCTGCCCCCATATCATATAGTTCCCTCTGTTTTTCTTCATAGCAAAATCCCCTGAGGGCTCACCTACACATGCTCTCTCCACTGCTTATCCCCTTCTTTCTTGAACCCACTTCGGCCAGTCGACTCTACTCCACAACTGCGGGCAAACTGCTCTGGTCCAATTTACTAATAACAACCTCTACTTTGCTAATCTAATGTCAGTCCTCAGTGTGCATCTAGTATGGACCTTCCAGCAGTATTTAACACCCTTGACCACTCTATCTTTCTGGAAAGGAGTACTCCCGTGTCCAGTTGGTATCCAGGACACACACTCTGGTAGGTTTCCAGCCCCCTAACTAACTGGTCATTCCTTTGAAGTGTCATTTGCTGGACCTTCCAGCTGTCAGCCAACTTGACCTGTTGATGTACTATCCAGGGCTTAGTCACTGGACCTTTCCTTTATCTACACTCACTACTTTGGTGATCTTATTTTGTCTGACATTCTGGTGATTCCTGAAATTAGATCTTCAGACCCCATCAGTGGCCTCATTCTCTAATTCATATTTTATATGCCACCAATGCTCATTATTCACTTTCTTGCTCCCATATGTGCTTACCCTGTCCCCTCTACCTGGAATATGGATGACACTGTCCCCTCTAATCATTTCCCTAATGTGCAGGACTGCTCCCCAGTTCCTTTTCCTCCATGATGTCTATCAAACTCTCTCTGCTTTAGATTCCCTGCCATGGACTGAGTTGTATCTCTCTAAAATTCATTTGTTGAAACTAACCCTTGATGTTATGGAGATGGGGCTAATAAGGAGGTAATAAAGTTAAATAAAATCACAAGGGTGGGGCCCTAATATGGTAAGAGTGGTGTCCTAATAAAGACAGGAAGAGAGACCCGGGCTTGCTCTCACTGCCATGTGAGGACACAGTGAAAAGGCAGCCCTTTGCAAGTCAGGAAGAGAGCCTCCCTGCACACTGACCTCTGCCAGAACCTTGAACTTAGACTTTCCAACCTCCAAAGCTGTGAGAAAATACATTTCTGTTGTTTAATCCACTCAGTCTATAGTATTTTGTCATCACAGCTCAATCTAACTAATACATGCCTCTCTAGGGCTTTGATGGCATCCTTTGTTTTACACTATCATAGTCTTAACATGGTGCATAATAATTGTTTACTTCTTTCTCCTCAATTATATTGTGAAATAGTTAAGTTCAGGCCTCATTTTATTCATTTTGTTTTCCAATAAACAGAGCAACAAATACATAGCAGATGTAAAGAAGTAATTTTACAATTGAATTAATTAAATACTAAACCTGGGAGAGAGGACGTTTTGTGAAACTTTAGTTCTGACTTAATTCTTTTCCTGACAGAAAGTGAGCTAATTCCTATAAAGAAGTGGACCTTACCAAAACCAATGAGCAAGACATTTCCCGTGGTGTGTGTATGTTGATCAATTCAAGGAGCTCTTAGTTAAGACTCTAGGGTCTTGGGCGGAAAAGAATAGAAAGGCAGTTTTATCTGGAAAAGGCAAAGGGGAACTCTCATCAATTAGTTCCTATGAATGATCTTATTTTGAATATATAGGTATCCTGATGGACCTCCCAGAACTAAGGGTTTTAAATTCTAACCTCACATAGCACAACTCAGGCATTAATTTATTCTGCCGTTCATGAATTTAACAAATGGGTACCATGTCCTAGTCAATGAGCTAAATTTTGAGAATACAATACTGAATAAAATGGACATGGCACCCTGCTGTCATGGAGCTCATCATGGTTTATCTAAGGACCTACTAATCTTTTATTTTGTTCATGTGAATGTTGGAGAATACTCAACAGCTATGATTTTTATTTTTTAACACAGTTGCTATAAAAATGCCATTCTGACAATAGTTAGCTGGCAGGTTTAGCTACTCCTTAAGACCGGTTTAAGATAATAAACCATTACAAGTACCAGGATGAAGACACATCTGCTGCATTCCTTAGCAGAGACATGTCTTTTGATCTTTGCATTTCCACCGCATATCACAGTGGCTGGCATGTAGGCAATGTTAAATATGTTTGTTGAAATGAACTGTCATCCTATTACAGCTAGAGAATACACATTCAATTTGTGTAACTGTGTTGGCAATTTATTTATATATAAATTGGAAAGAAACAGGTTTCAGACACAACATATTTTACATTTAGGAAAAAATACCAATCAAAACATATTTTGGATTTCAGTAAAAACTTTTTCAGAGATGTCAGCTACTTAACATGACTCTGTCACATCTGTTTTAACTGGAGTTCATAAGGGCCATCATGGTCTTGTTTGTACCTGACAGTCACTAACTATGATAACTATTTGTGGATTGACTAGTGGTTTTAGTCAGGTGATTTTTTAGTCTCATAGCTATTTAACAAGTCTTTGACACTCAGCAGTCTTCACGCTCCTTCTGATATATCAAGATTGGAAGTATCTTGACTATTTCTTGAATTCATTCTCTTTCTCAAGCACCTCTGCCCTGCTCTAAGGCACTGTATCTCTGCCACAGACTAGTGAGGTAACCTCTTGTCTTTCCTTCTTATCCCTCTTCAACAATGCAGCTAAAGTGAGCTTCTGAACAAGCAAATACAATCTAGCTGTCCATCTGTATAAAACCTTCACGAATTTCATTGCATCAAGGACAAAATCCCAAATTCCTAATGTTGTGTATGAGGTATTTGGGGTTTGGGCTCAATCTGCTCTACAACCTCATCTCTAATCCTCTGCTCCCTACTTGTTACCCTATACCATTTTTCCCTGTTTCCTTTAAATTTGTAATCTCTTTACTTCTCCAGAACTTGGCAAATTTTCTGTACAACACTGCACCTTCCAGTGTTTGCTCAGCTAACCTGTACTTGGCCTTTAATTTCAGCTCAAATATCATTTCCAGGATGCCTTTTTTCACTAGTCCCCACCTCTGATCTAAACTGGGTCTTCTTATAATAAATAAGATTATGTATCTTATAGAACTTCCATATTTCTTTCATAAACTTACCTCAGACTGTATTTATATAAATGTTAATGTGTTTAATTTACCTGTCCTTCTGGAGAGCTAGTTTCTGGTATAAAACTATCCAATGGAGTGCCTGAGTGACTTAGTTGATTAAGCTTTTGACTCTTGATTTCAGCTCAAGTCATGATCCTAGGGTTGCAGAATCAAGCCCCACATGGGGCTCCATGCTGAGGATAGGGTCTGCTTAAGACTCTGTCTCTCTCTTCCTCTGCCTGTCTCCTCTGCTCAAGCTCTCTCTCTCTCTCTTTCTCTCAAATAAAAAAAATTTAAAAACTATCCTATAGAGAATTTCACTTATTTGGTGTATAAATGAAGCAGCAAGAATTGTTGGCACAGAAAATAAAAGCTACATCCACAGAGTGGATGAGCACCTCTAGAACAGGACGATTGCAAAGACAAAAGAGGTTGATAGCTTGTGTTTGCTAACCAAAGAAGAAAGCAAATATAAACTGATGATAGGAAGAAACACGTTCATTAGCCAGGTGAATCTTAGTAGTTTTACTTAAAATCTGTATTTGATGAGACCTTTAAAACAACAAGGCTCATGATGAGACCATAAAACAACAAAATGCATAATCATAGACAATATTTACCGAGACTTACTGTGCTGAATACTTGACATTCATCATTGCGGACAATCCTTTCAATGAGTCTGTGAGATGGGTCCTATCTGACACATGAAGGTAATAGAGACCTGTAAGTGGCAGAGCTGGAGACTGAAAAGCTAGGCAGCTTAATTCCAAAGTAAGTGAAAACACAGTGCCATTGTGCTCCATTCGAACATGTAGAAAACCACAATTGAAATCCCCCCATAATTTATTAATTGAACAAATATGTTTAGAAGATCTGCTCCATATAACACCCTTCTCTAGACCCTGAAGATTCAACAATGATCCAAGGAGACACATTTACTTCTTTCATGATGCTCATATTCTGGTAGGGAAGACAGGTAATAAATTCATAAATGAGTAAAGAAGGGAATTTCAAGTAGTGATCTCACTAAAATGTAGCAGAGTTTTTTCAGTGTATGGCTGGAGTTGGGGATAGAGTTCACATTGGATGATCAAGGTATGGATCTTTGAGGAAAAGCCTTGAGCTGAACCCTGAATGATAAGAAGGATCATTCAAATAAAGGCATGGGAAGAGATGGGCCTTGTAAGAGGAGCTCTGGTGAAGGCAGAAAGGCAGGGAAGTTCAGAGTCATGAAGAATATCAGTGTAGCTAGAGTAGAACATACAAGGAGAGGATGCATAAGACACCCCGTCATAGAGCCAGGCAAGGATGGACCCACAGAGGATTTCAAAGATTTTGGTAACAAGTATGGATCATATTCTATATTTGATAGGAACATAATCCGGTTTAAGACAGCAAAGTCATCATATCTAGTTTCATGATCCAGTGATGTAGTCTCCACTAATAAAATTGGTTTGTGTTAGCACTTTAAAAATATTGAATATAATTTTAACAGTCATCTTGAAAAGAAGTAAACCTGGCTATGGATTAGTAGTTTATAGAGTTGTCGGCCACGTTCTTGGAAACCTGAAGATATCCTGAGGAATGTGTCTAAAAATGTTTACAATAGACACTGTAACAAGTAGTGTGAAAAATAAGTAATAAAATCTAAGTAAATAATAACATAACTCCATTTTAAACCAAAGCATTTCCTTTCTATGTATAATAATTCTGTATTGATCATGGTCCAATGATGTCCTAGATGCTCAGCTGTGTATTCTGCTGAATTTTTAAACGAACTATATTTGCTCTCCAGTTAAAGAAACCTCCATTGTTAGAGACATTTTGGTAGGCTTTATAATAAAAGATAAATGTTCTACCAGGGAAGGAAAATACACTTTAATTTAGAAATGTAGGAAAAAAGTACTCTCTAGATTTCTTATTTTACATTTTCTTTCAGTTAATGAAAAAAAAATGACAAATGCCCCCATGAAGTTATGAAACAGCTAAAAGTAGAAAGCAACATTAGCTAATGCAATAAAGTATAATCTATGATTAATTATTGGGCCCACATTCCTGAATTAGGCACTACTAGAGGTTAGGGACATGAGCAACTTCAGTGAGGGAGAAAATTGAATTTACCAGGCATATGCTCCCTCTGGTGTCATGACTCAAATTTGACCATAATAATAGTATAATAGCCGTCATTTATTAAGTGCATACTATGTGTCCGGCACTGTGAAGTGATTTACATATATTATCACATTGGCTCTTGGTAAAAACCCTTTGAAGGAGATATCATTACTTTCATTTTGTAGATGAGGAAACTGGGGCTAATCCAGGTCAGGTCGTTTGTTCATGTCCTCAGCCCTGGTGAGGAGCATAGTCGATTTCAAACCCAGTCTGTGTGATACTCATCAAATCACTGCACCTATCACTTCCTTACAGTATCGAGTTTCTGTCTCTTTCTCATGCAACTTTTCTCTGGTCACTGGCCATTACCCATTCTTCAGCATATTCCTGAATTTCCTGTTTCAAGAAGAAACTCAGGCAACCTTGGCTTTTTGCAGAACAATTTTGTAATTATCAGTTTGTCATTTATTTCAAAACTGAATTTCTTGGTTTTGAATGGTGGTTTTACTGATTGTTCTATAACTTTGGGCAAATTAGTTTGCTCACCCCTCTCATTTTCAGAGTGGAGAGAATATGGTACCTATATCGCAGGACTGTAGTGAACTAAAAGAATGTATTTCATTGAAAGCCCTTATAATTGTTCCTGATACACAATAAACTTCTACAAATGCTAGCTATTTAACTTGATGTAATTTTATTAATGATCTAAAATCTAGATGCTATTAAAGGATCTCAAATATTTAATATGAAAATCCTAGTTATTCAAAAGATACATCACTAATGAATAAGAAAAAAAACCACCTTCATTTGTACTATTTGTATTTTAGCTTTTAAAATATGTTTATTTTTTCATTTTTAAGTTCTCTCAACTTTCTCTATTGTATTCCTCTGAATTTAGCCTCTTCGTGTTTCAACAGGCTGACTTCAAAAGAAATTAAATGGAATAGGTATAATATTAAAGTCTTGCCCTTAAGACAAGGCATTCTCTCTTTCATAGGGTGGGAAACCTATGAGTTTCAAATGTGAAAAAATAATTAAGGATTGTATATTCCTGCCTGCTCAAAACAAGTTAGCAGACTGATCCTCTTGTCATAAAGATAATCTATTGTTGTCTGTGTTAATAGGATGACATTCAGCAACTGGAGGTGATAATCTTTGTCTGCTTTCTGCTGGTTAATATTCTCTTGTAAAATACTCTATCAAAAACATTGACAACGTAGAGTGCCCCAGAGGAGAATTATCTGTTTACGCATATGAGAGAGACTTGAAATCTTGTTGTAGGAGAGACAGAGAATGTTGGTGGGTTTAACATTGAAAGGGAGACACTTTGAATGTTTGTAGAGCTGTCACAAGGAGGAGGGATCAATTAAAACTTGCGTGGTGACTCCACAAGGCAAACTGAAGACAAAGGCACGGAGGGTGCAAGGGAAGCTTATTTCATCCCAATGTAGAACACGTTTTCTAGCACAGAAGTGTGCCTGAATACGTGGAGTGGACTGCTTTAAGTCACTTTATGGAAATGTTCAGGAGAAGCATTGTGCCTCTCTGTGGTAGGTATTATGTAGAAGACTGCCGCATCTGGCTGCAGACTGGAATCCATCAGTATTTCTTAGGCTCTCATTTGGGACTAATGTCACTGCACACACAAAATGGGAAATAGAAAGGCAATGTATTTAATTTTATATAAAGATAAATATTTTATTTAAAAGAATGTTCTTTATTCATTCTAAAATTATATTCTTCTTCCTTTTTTAATAGTAGAGTATTACTGTCATGTGGGAATTAAACTTGTGATATGAAATTGCCCTTGGTCAAACCCTGGCCAGTGTCCTAACACCTGTCAAATGTTGGATAATAATGTGTCTTTCTGAACCTCAGTATTTCCAACTGTAAAATGAGGACAGTAGTACTAACAATACACGCTGTTTTAAGGATAAAGAGATGATGCTCAGAAGGTGCTCTGTGGAGGTTTGGTACATATTACGTGCTCATTAAATGCTTGCTTCTCCAATAGAAATATTTACTTTAGGAAATGATAGTGTTAGTAAAAAGAACTTTACATGTTTTATTTATTCATTTAACTGCTGAATAGGTTATACATTCATGTAGTCCATGATTCAAAAAGTTCCAAAGGGTTCCATCTCTGACACCAGCTGTCACCAATTTCTCTTCCTGAAGGCACTCATTGTTATGTTTTTCCCTATATACATTCAGAAATATTTCATGCAAGTGTAAGCTTATATATATATATATTTTGCTTTGCTTTCTGTTACAAATGGCTGCATACAATATCCACTGTTCTATAACATCACTTTATTTTTAAATAAATAAATTTATACAAAGCATGTTCTTTAATCATTATATCTTAGATCAACAACAGAAAAAAATCTGGAAGTTGTATATTTGGAAATTTAAGCAACACACTTCTAAATAACCAATGTTGAAAGAAATTACACAAAAGTTTTTTATATTTATAATTTACATTTTATATTTTTAAATTTTTATAATTTAGTTAGTTAATATACAGTACAATACTGGTTTCAAAAGTAGAATTCATTGATTCATCACTTACATACAACACCCAGTGCTCGTCACAACAAGCGCCCTCCTTAGTACCCAACAACCATCTAGCCCATCTCCCACCCACTTCCTCCATCAAAATGATAGTTTGTTCTCTATCATTAAGAGTCTTTTGTGGTTTATTTCCCTCTCTTCTCTTGCCCCCTTTCCCATACATTCATCTGTTTTCTTTCTTAAATTTCACATATGAGTGAAATCATAAAGTATTTGTCTTTCTCTGATTGACTTATTTCACTTAGCATAATACATTCTAGCTCCATCCATGTTGTTGCAAATGGTGACTTCATTCTTTTTGATGGCTGAGTAATATGTGTATATATATATATATATATATATATATGCGCCACATCTTCTTTATCCATTCATCAGTCACTCCACATTTGGGCTCTCTCCATAGTTTGGCTATTGTAGATAATTCTACTATAAACACTAGGGTGCATGTACCCTTTCAAATCTATATTTTTGTATCCTTTGGGTAAATTCCTAATAGTATAATTGCTGGATTGTAAGGTAGTTCTACTTGAAGATTTTTTGGAGAACCTCCATACTCTTCTCCAGAGTAGCTGCACCAGTTTGTTTCCCACCAACAGTACAAGAGGCTTCCCATTTCTCTGCATCCTTGCCAACACCTGTTTTTCTTGTGTTGTTAAGGTTAGCCATTCTGACAGGTACAAGATGGTATCTCATCATGGTCTCATGTAGTATTTTCCTGATGATGATGGTTGTTGAATATCTTTTCATGTGTCTGTTAGCCAACTGGGTGTCTTCTTTGGAAAAATGTCTATTCATGTCTTCTGCCAATTTTTTAACTGGGTTGTTTTTTTGGGGGGATGAGGTTGAGTTTGATAAGTTCTTTATAGATTTTGAATATTAACTCTTTATCAGATATGCCATTTGTAAATATTTTCTCCAGTTTTTTAGGCTGCCTTTTAGTTTCATTGACTGTTTTCTTCACTGTGCAGAGGTTTTTTGTTTTTTTTGTTTTTTTCTTTTTTTGGTAAAGTCCCAAAGTCTAGTTTGCTTTTGTTTCCCTTGACTCTGGCGACATGTTTAATAAGAAGTTCTTGTGACCCAGGTCAAAGAGGTTGCTGCCTATGTTCTCCTCTAGGATTCTAATAGTTTCCTTTCTCACATTTAGGTCTTTCATCCATTTTGAATTTATTTTTGTATATGATGTAGGAAAGTTGTCCAGTTTCATTCTTCTGCATGTTGCTGTCTAGTTTTCCCAACACCATTTGTTTAAGAGAGTGTCTTTTTTCCATTGGATACTCTTTATGGCTTTGTTAAAGATTAGTTGACCATATAGTTATGGGTCCATTTCTGGGTTTTCTTTTTATGTTCCACTGATCTATGTGTCTGTTTTTTGCCAGTACCACACTGTCTTGATGACTACAGCTTTGTAATACTGCTTGAAGTCCAGAATTGTGATGCATCCAGTTTTGTTTTTCTTTTTCAGGATTGCTTTAGCTATTTGGGGTCTTTTATCCCATACAAATCTTAGGATTCTTTGTTCTAGCTATGAAAAAAATGCTGGCGGTATTTTATAGGGATTACATTAAATGTGTAGATTGTTCTTCTAGTCCATGAGCTTGGCATGCTTTTCTATTTCTTTGTGTCCTATTCAATTTCTTTTGTAAGTGTTCTATAGTTTTGAGTTTAGATCTTTTACCTTCCTAGTTAGTTTTATTACTAGGAATCTTATCGTTTTTGGTGTGATTGCAAATGGGATCAATACCTTGATTTTTCTGCTGCCCCATTATTGGTGTTTAGAAATGAAACAGATTTCTGCATGTTGATTTTATATCTTGCAAGTTTGTTAAATTCATGTGTTAGTTCTAGCAATTTTTTGGTGGACTCTTTGGGTTTTCTACTTAGAGTTTCATTTGTCTGCAAATAGTAAAAGCTTGACTATTTATAAAATTCCTTGCCAATTTGGATCCCTTTTATTTCTTTTTGTTGTATGATTGCTGAGGCTAAGACTTCCAGTACTATCATAATTTATCTTTTAAAATAATATATCTTGGGGTGCCTGGGTGGCTCAGTTGGTTAAGCATCCAACTCTTAATTTGGGCTCAGGTCATGATCTCATGGTTTGTGGGTTTGAGCCCCATGTTGGGCTTTATGCTGATGGTGCAGAACCTGCTTGGGATTCTCTGTCTCTGTCTCTCCCTCTGCGCCTTCCCTGCTTGCTTGCTATGTTTCTCTCTTTCTCAAAATAAATAAACATTTAGAAAAAAATAAATAAAATAACATATCTTGCTTACAATGTTATTAGCAATGTATGAAGAGGTTTATCACTATGTTTATGTATCCTATTGTATTCTGTGCCTTATAGTTTATTGATATCAAGTTATATTAACCTACTAACTAGTTCTATAGGCCTTTAGTTTGCTTTCAATATTTTGCTACAAAAATCAATATACAGTAACCATCTTGTGCATAGATCATTTCATATATATGTGATATCTGTAGGAAACATTTCTGGAAGTAGAAATTCTGGATAAATATCTATTGATGTTTATAATTTTGATTTATTTTGCCATGTTATTTTTATAGATGTTCTACTAGTTAAAATTCCTTTTAGCAATATATCCAAGTTCCTTTTACCTATCTCTTTTATCAGTATGGTGTAATACACTTTGTTCTTTGCCTATGGTAGTGAAAAAATGGTATCTTGGTGTATGCTTAATTTTATTTCCCCTATAAGTGAAATTGAGTTAGGTTTTTTTTTCATGTCTGTGTGTGGTAGGCAGAATTCTAAGGATGTCCTCCTAATATTCTCATTCCTGCCATAAAGATAATCTAATCAAATACTGATTTAGGTGCTGCTGTGAAGGGACCTGGCAGATGTAATTAAAGTTAATTATCAGCTGACCTTAAAAAAAGGAGATTATCCTAGATTATCTGAGTGGGTCCAATTTCGTCACAGAAGTCCTTGAAAAAAGGAGAGGAGAGTGGAAGAGAAATGCAGCAAAATATGATAGCAGGACAAATGAGGCAGAAAGGGAGCTTCCAAGCATAAAAAAGCTTCCATCCGCCATTGCTGTCTTTGAAAATGGAGGAGCCGGTCATGAACCAAGGAATATAGATAGCCTCTAGGATCTGAGAACAACTCCCAGCTGACAGCCAGCAAGGAAATGGGAACCTCAGTCCTCTAAACATATGGATCTGCATTCTGACAACAACCTGAATGTGTTTGGAAGGTTTAGAGCTGTACACTAAAAAGGATGAATTTAGTGAATTTTATGTATGTAAATTTTACCTCAATAAAAGCAAAACAGAGAAACAATAAAATACATTTTTTAGTTAAGAAGTGACAGAATATTTTTATAACACTCCAGGAAAGAAGTATGAGACATGGATTTTTATATCTTTCAAATGCAAGGCCATTGACAACCAATCAAATGAAGTTATGAACAAGCTAGACATCTGGGAATGTCATTCCCATGAGCACTTCCTGAGAAAGCTACTAGCAAATGAGCATCTGCCACTACAAAATGACTAGAACTACTTCATCATAAGGTTGGTGGGAGTAGGAAGTGACTATATTTAATTGTAGAACCAAGACAAGAAGATTAAGAGGAATCTTGACTGAATAGTATGCAAATGTAATATGATCTAAGAAAAGATATATCCCGTAAGCAACAAAAATATGAGAAGGGAGAGAAGTAATGGAAGTAGAATTAGCTCTCTGATATTTTCGTAGATATTAATAGGTAGTATAATGGCATAACCTGAGAGTCACAAATCAGGTAAAAGGTAGATAAACTTAGGAATAAAAGCATCAAAACTAAAATTATACCCAGTGATTAAAATTGAAGAATGACAGGAAAGATGAAAGAGAAGGGAGAAAAAGAGCAGGTGTTGCCCAATTCAACATAATTCATATTAAAAACTGAATTCCCAAAGGAAGAGTTGAATAAAAGAAGTGTATAGAATTATTAACATAAAGGTGATCGCCAGAGCAAAAATATATTCCTTCTAAATATTACATGAAATAACAAGACCATAGAGAAATGAAACCACAAAGTGAAAGACATGAAAAAATAAGATGAAGAATATTGTAGAAAGAAAACAAAATCATTAATCCTATCAATAATGTGAGTTTATACCATATATCAAAAGAAAAAAAATTTCAGTTTGACTAACAGCAAAATCCAACTCAAGACTCCCTAAAGTGATCCATTTAAATAACTGTAAATGGCTAAATGAAAAGGATGGACAAAAATTAACAGACAAATGTAAGTATAAAGAAAACATGCATCCTGATGTTAACCAAAAAAATAGAATTCAAGCCAAAAAAAGCAGTTTTCGTTGGAGCATTATGCCAATTCTCTATGTGAATTGAAATCTCCTCTTATTTCATAATTTTTAACTATTTGAGAAGAATTCAAATCTCTATGAAGAAACAGAATGACTAAATGAATTTATATGCCGCCATCTCTCAGCTTCAACAGAAGTCAAAATTCTGTCATTTTTATTTTACGTGTACCTCCACCCACTCCAACTCCTGACTGATTATTCATTACTATGGGTTGTCTTTTGTTTTTAGTTCAATATATATACATTTAACTTCACAACTATTGACCACATAATTTTGAAAAATGGATACACTTCTTTAACCCACATCCCATCAACATATGGAATATTTCTATCGCTCCAAAAAGTTCTCATGTTTTTTTCATGGTACCCTTCCCACACCCCAGAGGCAATGGGTATTTCAGGGTGTTTTGTTTTGTTTTGTTTTGTATTGCTATAACATATTTGGGTTTTGCTTTTTCTAGAACTTCATGTAAATCAAATTATAAAGTATATGACATTTTATATCCACCGTTTTTTCACTCAACATATTTCTGTGATATTTCATTTATGATATTGTACATCAAAATAATTTATTCCTTTTGATGGCTTAGTATTTATCATTCTATAGAATAAATATCTTTTTATGTACTTTTTTCTGTTGATGTATATTTGGATCATTTCCAGTTTTAGATTATTATGAATAAAGCTGGTATAAATACTCTTCTACAGAAAACATTCTTTTAATGGACATTTGTTTTCATTTCTATTGAATAAATATCTACAAGTAGAATCTTTGTTTCTAAGATACATAGATGTTTATCTTTTTTTAAAAATGCTATCAAATCTTTTTCCCAAGTGGGTGAATCATTTACACTCCCCACCAGCCATGTCTGAGAGAGGGCTTCATGTCCTCCCAGTATTTAGAATTGTCAGCCTTTTAAGTATAGGCCATTGTACTGTGTGTGTAGCGGTATCTGATAGAAATTTTAACTTTCATTTTCCTGAAACTAATAATACTGATAACTTTTTCATGTGTGAATCATGAATTATTTTTCCATATTGTACTGTGTACAACTATATATTTTTCTGCAGTGCTCCAATGTATATATCAGATCTTCCAAATTCATTTTTATTTCTGTTTCTATGTTTTTATTACACTTTTCCCTAAAGATCTGCTAACTTATATTTTACAACCTCCTCTTCCATTGGCATCGTCTCCTTAAGCTATTATATCTCTTCTTTGCATTATTTTACAAGGAGAAATACTTCGGTATCTTTAAATGATGATAAACTACTTGGTCATGATTTTAATAATACTCCATGAAAGCAATTTTCTTGTGAGTTAATCTGTCTTTCTGTCTCTTTATTTCAATTCTTGTAGCATATTTTTTTATTGATCATTTTTGGGTTATATTTTGAGTATTTAATTTTGAAGTTGTGTATTTTCTGTGTCATTTATTTTGAAGGGTTCATGAAGAGGAACCACATTTTATTGAGACACAGGATTTTGGGTGAAATTTTCTCCACCCTGTTACTTCTTGAGCCAGTGGGGATAGTAGCTGTGGTATTTTTCATGCACACACACAGACGCACACACACACACACACACACGACACACACAGACAGAAAAACATGTATAATTATCTTCTCTTTTGCTTCCAGGGAGACAGAATACTTCTTACAATATGGCATATTACTCAGTCTCCCTGTATTTCTTTTTTAATGTTTATTTATTTATTTTGAGAGAGAGAGAGGCAGAGAGAGAGGGAGAGAGAGAGCATGTGCACAAGCCAGGGAAGAGCAGAGAGAGAGGGAGAGAGAGAATTCCAAGCAGGCTCTGCGCTGTCAAGCGCAGATCCCCACATGGAGCTTGATCCCGTGAACTGTGAGATCATGACCTGAGCCAAAACCAAGACTTGGAGGCCTAACTGACTGAGCCACCCAGGTGCCCCTTTCTCCCTGTACTTCTTAAAACAAAACTGGAATTATGGAAGGTTGTGTTTTTAAATGTGTATATCACTTCTTAAGCTGCAAGGAGGTAATTAGACTTTTAGTTAAGAAAGTAGCTCTTGAAAAGTACTCTGATATTTTGAGCCCCATCTCTGTCACATTTCTGTTCCATTGCCACTGTTTTTGAAAACCCCTTCCTTATTCCAAAACGCGGGGCTCCGCTGTCTACTGGTTTTACTGAAAGTGTGTTTTGTACTGCTGTTTCCTGCTCTCCTTTCTGCTTTCTGTGATGTCCAAGAAAAAGAGAGGGAGCTACTAAATCTCAGTTGCTGTCTTCCAAGTGGCAGCGGTCTTTTTAAACTTTTTTCACTATGTAAAAATCTGACCCCTTTGTTTCACGTTATTTTATTTTCTAAAAATTTAGTTATATTTTCAGATGTTGCTATTTCATGAAATTCAGAAGTCTGAAAATACTGGATGAGACAATCTATAAGATTCTTCCCAGTTTTCATTTTTAAGTTTTTTGGTGTTGGGCACTATCTGTTTCCCTTGTTACCAGCAGTGGGGATAGATGACTACAAGCTGCCATTTGTCATCACAAAGATGCTTTCTAGGGGCAGAGCCATGGCTCTGTGAAGAGTCCCTTCTGCTTGTCTCCTAAAGACTGAATGTCCCGGCAGAGTCTATAGTCAAGGGACAGTGTTGCTATTGTTTGTGGGATACAATCCCTGGCAGGCTTTAGTTGTATTTATTTGAAGTAGCAGAATAGAGTTTCTTCACCAGTAGCCACACAAACTGCTGGAGTTTTCAATTCATTCATTAGTTAATTATATATGGGTATTTGGGGAGAGTGAATGACTGTGTGTGTGTGTGTGTGTGTGTGTGTTTGTACATGCTGCTCTTCACTAGGGAGCCGCTCTCCCTTTGATATTAGATTTTACAGATTCACATAGCGCATGAGTTATGTATTTTAGCAAATTCAGTATTTAAAAAATCAATATTTACATGCATCATTTGACAAAGGGATTTATTTGTGGTTGGCTTCAAATGACAAAATTCCACAGTGCCTTTCAAATGAGTTGATTTATTACCACCACCATCTCAAATTTTACTGACAAAAATGTTAGTATATATCAACTGTGTATTGTGTGGCACACACACACTATATATATATTTATCCAGTATATATTTATCCAGTATATATATATATATATATACTTGCGTACCTCTAGTACCTTGGGATCCCTTCCAGTATTGTTACAACTATTTGATAGAAGCCAAATTACTTCTCACTTGAACTAAGAAGAACAGTCAGAACATTCCACTAAAGAGCTACCTTCCTTAGCTCTGGAATGGTCTCATCAGTGACCACAGTGAATAAATGATCCAGGAGTACGCATTCTTCTTGGTAAAGGGACAGTGTCATATTAAAAGTTGTTTATAGAAGGGTAGTACATTTCTGCAACCATGGAAGATGATTGATGATCTTAATTTGACTAACCATCCAGAAACTAGATACTCCTATTTCATCAGATACTAAGACATTTTGCAAGACTGGCCCATGGTAAGCAAATTCTGGAAGGATTTTCTACAAACTTGCCCCGAAATTTGCTAGAATGCAACAGACATTGTACCTTTCCAGAGAACAGAATACTAATATTTGCTTTCCTGGGTAACTCTTTTCTGGTTCCGGGAGAAAGTCCAGAAAAATAAAATTTTCCTTGCTTAGAACATATTCTATTCCCAGAATTCTGCACATATTATCTTATTGAATTACCTACCAATTATTAATACGGTGCAGATCAGAATTCAGTTATTGTGTGTGAAAAGGCCCATATTGTCTCTATTCTACTATTGTCTCAAGAGAAATTGAGCTGGTCATCTGAAGATTTGAGGTGAACATAAGAAAGAATAGAGAAAAATGATTCAGATAATCTTTAAGTATGATTCCACCAAGATATCTGTGGCTTGCTTTATATCTTAAGATGTTGTAATCAACATAATCATAATTGAATCAGGAGCTTTTAATTTATTAAATCCCAGTTCAATACAAAGCCCCCGACATGTCCTGTGTCCTTTTTTCCTTCTGCTACACTCAAGATGTTTTCCTTATTAAACATTTTTCTATCCTTTGCATACTTTCTCCATTCAAGAATGCCTGTGGAGTAAGACATGATCAACCCACTGTCTCCCCATTCATTTGTGACCCTGAGGACCAGCACATGGCTATTTTATTGTTCACTTTCAGTGGGAAAGGGGTGGGTTGATCTTTTCTTTCTGGTTTTACAACACATCAACCCATAGATTCACTGAGGAATTGCAGATACAATATCAGATTGTTTTGGCCAGATGTATGCTTTCTTCTTTTTTTAAAGCAAAACTTCTCCCTTGTAAGCTAAGCCATTTTTTCCCTGTTTAAAATTTTACACCTATGCAACCATCCCTGATACCCAAAGGTCAGTCCAAGGTGACTTCCTTCCATTACTGCAAGACTAAGTTCGTTCTCCTAAGAACTTGGATGGAATTTTGAATGGAAAGGCGACAACTCATTCATCTTAATGCCAACTCTCTAGAGAAAAGTTTTACACACTTCCACTGCTAAAACTCTTGAATTATATTAGTTTATACCTTCCCAGGGATTTTGTTCAGTATTTGTTTCAATTCCATGGGCTATCCAAGCTTGTTTCCAGTATATTTCTTTTTATGGTTTAAGTTTGCCATGTTCTAATTTAATTACTTGCAAAAAAGTCCATCTAAGATAATGTATCCTCTAATTCTTGATATAGCCTCCTATCTTAAAGCCCCAAGTTTAAAGTTAATCCTGAACCTCAGCTTTGTGATATGTTTACCATGGTCCCTACTGTGTCTCAAGGACAGAAGGTCTCTCCCAAGGAAAAGATGCCAGACTTCAAATGGCAGCTTTGATGGTGCTTCCTCTTTAATATCTCCCAGAATTGGAAAGGACCTAAGGCCAGAAAAGGTTTTATAATCCCTCCTTGCCTCCTCACAGAAGGGTTAGCTCCCCCAGTCTCTGTTAGAGCTTTGACAGGAAGAACGATGGTGAAACCATATTACCCCTCTTCATTTCTTTGACAGTTTCATTATATGGCATTAAAGAGGGCCTTGCCTGTGGAGGAAGGTATAAGGATAAAAGAGTATGGACATTATTATTCAGTTATTTCCCAGTCCCTTACAAAAGTCAATCACCTTATCATTATGTCACGCCCAATAGGCAATAACACAGAGGCCTCAAGATACACATTCACCTCAGCCCTGTCACTAACACCGTTCTAGAGCACCTCGTGGCCAGTGGCATTTAAACAGCCCATATTGTTCACGTTATATTGGTTTGATAAGTTTTCATTCCAGACTGCAGCTTCTCCCCTCACTTATCTGTGGGCACACACTGTAAATGTTTGCTCTCTCTAGTTCCTGGCTCTGCTTTCCTCTATGCTAATGTCACTTCCAGGCAATTTCTTTCTTTATGGAGGTAAAATGGCTTGCAGAAGTTCCTGTTTTATATTCTCAAAGTTTAAGACAGGTACAAACAGGCATTCTCTGTCATCAGTATCTTGACCCAAATTTTGGGCTTCAAGTCATTGTCCCAAGTAAGATTCCATTTAATGCATTCACTTTTGCAAATGACACAGAATATGCTGTATGCCACATTACCTTCCCAGGAGTTGGGATTATGGTCAGCTAGTGCAAATCATGTAAACTGAGTGGGGGAAATTGCCATCAGGAGAATAAGAATAGATGCTAAGGAGGCCAAAGGAGTAAAATAAAATCTAATCAAGTGAGTGGTGGTGGTAGTGGTGGTGGTGGGGTTGATAATCGGAGGAAATTTTTTGTTTTAAAGAAAAATATATTATTGATGCAGTAAATTGAAATTCTGAGAATGGAAGCATTATTTGTCATAGTGGCTTAAGTTATGATTATTAATAGTATGCCTGTTATGTATATATATTTATAACCAATGTTATATATGTGTGTGTTACATGCACACATACATATATGTACACACATACACTTATGTAAACACAGACACATATAATATCTATAGGTTTTTTACTTGATTAATTTACCTTCTACTCTAATTCTGTGATGTAAAACTTTTACATTTCACATGCAAGTGGCTAAATTTTAGTCTGTTGTTAATACTCAGATATGTCATATGTTAAATTTTTATTCACCCAGTCTAAGAAATCATCACTAGATATAGCATCATTTGTATTGTTTAAATGATCTGTGTTTCAAATATCTACGAATAAGGTAAGTATTCACATCAGCATGGAGTACATACAAATAAAAATGTAAATATGTGTATGTATACATACATGTGTGTAGATGCATATGCATAGATACATATATATCTGTATGTATTGTGTGTAGCCAAGTAAATCAAATTATAGGACAATTACTGGGTAGGAATGTTTGGTGTTTCCTTTCCATGTGGGAAGCATTTGCAAACCATTTCTTGGCTAAATCATCCTCTTAACTCCATTTCTGAACACTTTGTTTACCTGGAGTGAAACAGATGGTTAAGAATCTACCAGACATATCTACATGCTCTAGTTAATTTGCTTCAGTCACTCATTTACTCACATGTCAAGCAATCCTGAGATATTTTTGGGATCACCACCTACAACAAATTAAACCTATTTCAGCTTTCGTGTCACTTGTTCTAAGGAATTAAAAAGCACATTTCCCCCCCAGAGACAAGGAAAAATGGTCTCATTTCTTCCCTCCACTTCCTGGAAGAATTATACATACTTCTCTTTTCATAAAGCTATAGAGTTATTGGACTGTACTCCCCCACCTTCAAAGCTGATATGCCAATCTCTATTTTTACAGGAAGATTTCTTTGAGGAGTCTCTGTAACCCCAGACACAACTAGACATTGCTCACTTCACAGAGGTAGCACTTTCTAGCTCTCCATGAGCTCAGCTGGCTGCCAGGGAGCCTATGGATTAGGAATTTCTTGAGGGTCTAACTGTTCTCCTTCTTCTGGTCAGTGCTTACTCCTCAATCATGAAATCACAGTGCTCAAAATTCATCAAAAAGAGGTTTACATCAAAATATAAAATAGGTGAAACCAACCAGAATTGAAATAAAAATTTGGGAGGGGTGCCGGGGTGGCTCAGTTAGTTAAGTGTCCGGACTTCAGCTCAGGTCATGATCTCGCAGTTTGTGAGTTCGATCCCCACGTCCGGCTCTGTGCTGACAGCTCGGAGCCTGGAGCCTGCTTCGGATTCTGTGTCTCCCTTTCTCTCTGTCCCCCCTTTGTTCTCTCTCTCTCTCAAAAATAAATAAACATTAAAAGCTTTTAATAAAAATTTAGAGAAAAAGACCCCCCCCCAAAAAAAAACCCTGAGGCTTTGTAATTTTACTGCAATTCAAATCATTTTTAGACTACTAAATTACCCCTGGAATTTTTATTCACTCTAGTGCTCAAAATTTTGGTTTTTTGCTAAGGAATAGGATAGTGGCCCACTTCCTGATATTCCTGAGTCACATTCAGTACTTTGAAGGGAAAGCATGCCAACTGCACAATTTCCCCCCTCTGGAACATAGAGATATAGCCTTCTCATTTTGCTTTCTGCAGTTCAATGAACCAAAAGAAGAAGTGTGAGGCAAACTTTTGTTGAGTCCCATGAGGCTCTTTCAGAATTGATTTTAATTTGTAGGAGATGATATTTTCTTAATCTGAATAGTACTTCCAATTGCAAGCCTTCATTCCTGGCTTGCTGTGTGCCTGTGGGCTCTACTGTTGGCCAGGGAAGTCCTAGAACGTCAAGTCATATTACTGAAGTAGAGCGCACTTTTCATTGAGCACTGCATGCAAAGAATGTGGCCTTCTGTTTCAACCCGAGCAGAGTTCTAATACTTTCCTCATTCAGCCCCCCTAAATCCTCACAACTGCAAAAGAATAGCCAGAAAGGACCTGTGGGGATTTGTAACCATCAGCTGTTAAGTCAAATATTTCTAAGAAAAGGAATGAAAAACTGTACGAATCATGATCATTCCAGATTAATGAATAGAAATAACTTATAAATGAACAGAAAGTCACCTGGAATTGAATATCTGGCTAACTCCACCTAAAATTTTTTTTTGGATTCGGTTTTCCTCATATCTGGTTAGTTTAGAAATTTTGGAATAAGGAGAGAGTAGGGGAGAATTGATAGAATTATCTGGATGTTAGTTTCACATTTTTGTATCATCACAGAGACAAAAACACATTTAATGAAAACTTCATTTTTCTAAATATAGGATTTGCTTCTCAATAGTTTATACTTAAAATATTTATATTCTTAATTTTAGCTGAAGAAAAAGGTAACTATGTATGTACATAAACAAATATGTATATGCACATAAATATGTATATTTCATGCATTCTCCATAGAAATACTTTAGTGTTCAAATTCAACAAATATTAATGATATTAGAACTTGCTTTCTGCATGGCACTGTTGGAGGAAGAATATGCAATCTTATTATTGAAAATGATGAGAAACGATATCATATTAGGAACAACAACATTTATGACTTCTATTATCACTGTTATTTGTATTGAGTTTTGTAATATTTACAGATACAGGAATATTTAAATTTAGAACAACTTAGAGAACAAAATAGGGTTGGTACTATTTTTAATTCCAATTTATAGATATGGAAACTAGAGTGATTTTCCCAAGGCCATGTGGTTAGGAAGTGGTGGAGCCAAGATGCAAAAATGTATTTTCTGAACAAAAATCATATGCTTTTTTTCCATGACACCACACAACTGGTCAAATAGCAGTGCAGGGTCAGGGCCATCAAGTGCTTAAAAAGATACTTATAGGTGTTATAGCTATTTAAAAGGTGAGAAAAAAATCACTGTCCAGTGTAATTTTCTATCATTATGGAAATATTCTATATCTTCACTGTACAATATGGTAGCCATTAGCCATGTATGTCTATTGAGCACTGGAAATATGGCCCATGCAACTGAGGACCTGACTTTTTAATTTTAATTTTAATTAATTTAAATTCAAATGATCACATGTGACATATGGCTTCTATATTAGCACAGCTTAGCAGAGTCACTAAATACTTTTCAATTGGGAGTGGTCAAGTGAAGATTGTGTGTTAGGATATTGAAATCACTGTGCTAGAATTTTCTCACAGGAGATACAGAAAACAGTTTGGTTGAGATTATTTATATCAATCCAGATTTGAATGAGCAAAGCCTCAGAAAGGAGGCATGGCAATAAAAGTGGAAGTAGGAGAAATTATGAAGAAGCAGTTTCTAGGACTTGAGTACTCATTCGACATGAGACACCAGTTTTCCTTCATCAGTGCCTGAGAGACAATGAAATAATTGAAAAAGAAAATAGGTTAATAAATGCAGGCAGCTGGTTTTGAGGTAAAGACAATTTGCTCTTTTTAAAGCATCCTCATAGGATATAAGGGATAATGCATTAAATGTCAGTGAAAACAGCCTATGAACTCTAGAGTTTGCAAATGCAAGAGATATTGGATTTAGAGCATCTGGTTGGAACTGACTAGGAAAGAGTTCCTGGTCAAAGTTGGTAAGGAGCAGGGCTAACATTAATCCAGACTTTTCACGTATAGGGCATATTTAATTGCATCACTGTTGTCGCTACTCTGAATGAAAAGTGAAGGGGGTAAACACACACACACACACACACACACACACACACACACACGCATACAAGAAAAGACGAGAGACCTTACAATGGAGGGGGCTCAGCTCACAGTCAATGGAATGATGTATGTCAAATCTTAAGACTGAGGCTTTTGTATCACGGTCTTCATCAATTAGTTTTTAGGTCTGTGACTGAATGGTATTTAGCTTTATTTCCTACGGTTCTAAATTCAGTTAGCATTGGTTGAAAAGTGGGTTTGTACTAGTAACTGTAGGAGGCACTAGTATAGCTACAGAGATTAATTATTTGTCCTAGAGAAATCTAGTCTTACTGAGGCTTAAGACAGGACCACATATCACTGTATTGCAACAAACAGTACATTGAGGTGTGTCATTCTGTTTAAGTTTAAAGAAGGAGGGAAGAGGGGCGCCTGGGTGGCTCACTTGGTTAGGCGTCTAACTTTGGCTCAGGTCATGATCTCACGGTTCGTGGGTTTGAGCCCCACATCAGGCTCTGTGCCGAACACTTGCTTAGAGCCTGGAGGCTCCTTCAGATTCTGTGTCTCCTTCTCTCTCTGCCCCTCCCCACTCATGCTCTGTCTCACTCTGTCTCTCAAAAATAAATAAATGAAAAAAAATTTTTAAAAAGGAGGGCAGAGATGATAACTCATGAAGGATGTCAGGAATAAGTTTATGGAAAAATGATCATTTTAAAAGGTGGTATACATGGGTAGTTAGGGCATGTTCAGACCTAGACAAAGTGTCAAAGATATTCCAAATACTAGATTAATTATGAGCCGCATTATTGCAAGGGGAACTGTGAAGGGGTTTTGAGGAAACTTAGTCTTTTTTGGAAGTATAAGCTGGTAGTGTAAGTTGGAGATCATTCTGTGGCAAGTATTGGTTAGGTATATTAATTCAACAAGTATTTACTGAAAATCTAGTAACTACTGGACATTCTTTTGAATTCTGAAGGAAACAGTCATGAGTAAGACAGATAGCTCAACATGAATCTTAAATTTTAGTGGGAAAGAGACAGCAAACAAAAAACTATGCAAATAATTGGTTTTAGTTGCAGCATGTTCTTTTAGGTTAAATTTTTAAAAATGAGGTTTAAATATATAACAGAGAAGGTTGGCACCTTCTTAGGAGTCAGAGAAGGCTTTTATGAGGAAGTAACATTAGAGCTGAGACCTGAGAGATACAAGGCATTAATTTATGTATGGGCAACATGTTTTAACTGTGTTAGCTTTGTAAGCTTCAATTGGGCCACATTTTAACTGTTGTAGCCTGAACAAAAGCTTACAACTTGGGTCAAAGGTGTTTTGACTTTGGTGTCTGACTGTGGTGAGTTTTTCCACAGGCAAATGGGCTATCTCTATAGAGGCTGGGACCTAAAAAAAAGCATGGGCTTTAAACAAAGGCATGTAGACCACACCAAAGGCACCGTAGCCTGTCAGAAGTGCTCAGGCAGTGAAGGGGCATACAGGAGGCTCAGAAAAGGGCAGGGGACCTTTGAGATGGTGTCAGAGGACTCCAGCTAAGCAGATCTTGGCAAACCATTGACTGTTTCTTAGCAGTCGTGAGCACTGGCTATACAGGCACCGTGTGACCTGGAATTTCAGGCTAGACTGACACGTGCAGAGATGCTACCTAGTCTCAATCCATTTTCTCTACTTCCAGGTTCAACTAGATCTCATTTTCCAGTTTCTCTTGGAACTAACTATGCCCAAGTGATTAAGTTTTAGCCAATAGAATGTAAGTGGAAATGACTTTATACCACTTTCAGGCTCAGCTCATGTAACCCTTCATGTCATCCTCTCTTGCTTTATCCCCCTCCATCAGCTTAGTCAGATGAACAAGATGACCTTGAGAGATGACGAGACTAAAGAGGGAAATTAAAATTAAGAGGTAACACATTTGTGGATCTTGGCTCCTCAGAAAGGGTAAAGGCTTAAGACTTAATTTACCCTCTTGCTGGTAGATGTTTTTCTAGTTGAGATTAAGATTTTATTCTTTTCATTATGGATTATAGGTTGATTAGACTGCCTGGCATCTTAATGCAGTTGAATACAGGTATGATTTCTCCCTCTTTCTTTTTTCACTCAAATACTAAAGAGTTTATGGTTTCACTCAAAGAGTTATGCTACTTTTTTGAATATTGCTAAGTGCTGGATTTATAATTTTGCTTAGGAGCAAAACTGTTCTGAGAGTTGGGGATTGTATTGTGAGGCCAAGGTTACAATAATATTAGATGTCTGGACTCCATTACTACGAAGCAGTAAAAAATATTAAAACTACAGTAGGATACCACTACATGGATAAAAATGGATAAAATGAAAAAGACTGTCAAATGTTGTCAGGGATGTGGAGTAACCAGAACTCTCAAATATTGCCATGGGAGTATCATATGACACAACTTTTTTTGAAAGTTGTTTGGTAGTATGTATTCTTCTATCCTGTGGCCTACAAATTCCACTCCTAGGTGTTTGTCCAAGAAAAAGAGAGATTATGTTCACAAAAATATCTGTATATTAATGTGCCTAGTGATGTGCTTCATACCAGGGAAAAAATTGGAAACAGCTCAGGTATCCCTTAATAAGAGAATGGATTATTTTTTTATCTGTGGCATATTCCTACAGTAGACAACAATTGGGCAATAAAAAGGAATGGACTATTGATACGTATAACAACAAAGATAAATTTCAAAAATAGCAAGAGTGAGAGAAGCCAGACACTAAAGGGCATATATTTGTGATCAGGTGAAATTGACGTATGCTAAGAGAAATCAGAATGACTGTTTCTTGAAGGACAGGAATTTACTGGGAAGTGGCACAAGGGAACCTCCTGGAGTGACAAAAAAGTTGTACTTTTAATAGAGGTGAAGTATGTATATTTGTGAAAACTAATTGAACTGCATATTTAAGATCTATATATTTCACTATTTGTAAGTTATGCCTCAATAAAAACATAAAAATAAAATTTTACAACCTACTTAAATTGGGGCACCTGAGTGGCTCAGTCGATTAAGTGTCCTACTTTTTATTTTGGCTCAGGTCATGATCTCATGGTTCATGGGATCAGCCCTGAATTGGGCTCTGTGCTAACAGCGTGGAGCCTGACTGGGATTCTCTCTGCATCTCCTGATGCCCTTCCTCCACTCATTCTCTCTCTCTCTCTCTCTCTCTCTGTCTCTCTCTCTCTTAATAAACATTAAAAGAAACTACTTAATGATGAGGCATAAAATTCTGAAGTTTAAAAGAACTATAACCATTTCTATGGGGAGCCTGGGTGGCTCAGTTGGTTAACATCTGACTTCAGCTAGGTCATGATCTCACGGTTCTTAGGTTTGAGCCCCCCATCAGGCTCTGTGTTGTCAGCTAGGAGCCTGGAGTCTGATTGGAATTCTGTGTCTCCCTCTCTCTCTCTGTCCCTTTCCCAATCACATTCTGTCTGTCTGTCTCTCAAAATAAATAAACATTAACAAAAAAGAACTATAACCATTTCTAGCAAACAGTAGCCAAAGCTTGAACTGCTAAAGGAGCCTCAGCTCTCCCTCCCCAGGCATAGAGAACTTCTCTGGCAAAAGTGGAGAAGATTAGGAAAGGCTGATAATGAATATTTGACTCTTCTTTCTGTGAACTTGTAATTCACATGAAACTTTATTTTGAATTCTAGCTATTGATTGTTAGAATTCAGCTTGATAGTTTATTTAATCTTAATGCCAAGGAGCTTATATTTCCATTTGGGATACCTACATATTATTGTAATTAGTTTTTTTTTAAACTGGGGGTTATTTATACTTTTTATTATATAAGTATCCTAATGCTATCTTTTAATTCTATTGAAGAACTTCTCACATGCTATGTTGGACAATATGGCTGACACAGTCTGGGATGAAAGAAAGAATAGGGGGAAGAATTTCAGCCATATGTACAGAGCCTTCTGATCAGGCTTTACTCTGCCTGTAAAAGTCCCAGGAGGGCACTCCACATGTAGACTTCCATGGTCAAGAACTGAGTGGCATAGGATTATTTTAAGCCAAAGGCACTTGAAAAACAGCAGGTGCAAGGGAGATGCTCTGACTTTTCCTTTTCTTCCTGAAGCAGGAGATAAAATTCCCATGTGAAAGATGCTCTCCCTACACCACAAGGGAACAGACTTTCTTATCACCAGAGACGAGGCATCGGGGGCTACAAGAATTCTGTGCAAAGAGACCTTGTTAAAATAAATCTTATCTTCCCATAGTCTTCTTATATATTTTAGTTAATTGTCCACAATTACCTCTCTTGGATCAACATAGTGCATAAGCATTCAGGTCTCCATTTTCCTAGGACTGCTTCATGTACATATAAAATCTGTATGTTTTATTCCTGTTAAACTGTCTTATGTAAATTTAATGATCAGGCTGAGAGGAGATCCTAAGAGGGTAGAGGTAAAGTTTGCCTCCCTATGTGGGCAAGCAATTACGAGGTTCAGTTAGCCAGCCCATTGGGTTCCCATGCAAAGATTCATCCTCTTTCTTAGCCTTTAGAAATAAAATAGTCATTTTTTTCTTCATCAAGATTGTGTGCTGCCTGTTTTGAGTGCCTAGTCCTTAGCTGGTATTGAAAAATATATTTGTGGAATAAATGGTCTTCTTTTTTCTCATCACAATCTTGAGTAGGTATTTTCACTATTCGTATTTTATAGCTAAAGAAACAAAAGAGTTGGCCAGGATCACCATGTTAATACCAGAGACAGACTCCTAATAATTGATATTATGCTGTGTTCAGTGGTAGAGAGACACTCAAATCTCACCTCTCCCACCTCCTTCACATCTTTGTTCAAATGCCAGTTTCTGAATACAGCCGATCCTAACCATTCCATTCAAAAGTACAGTTCCTCCTCTGGCCATTCACTTGTTCTGTTATTCTTTATAGCACACATTATAGAATTAACTTATAGTTACAGAATTAACTTAGTTGTGTTTTTACTTTACTGTTGATTCAGAATATGATTCCAGATGCTTTCAAGAGTGACTGGCATCAAATAGATGTTTAAAAATTGTTTGTTGAATGAATTAAAAGTTACAGCTCTTTGGAAGCACAAGAGAATAAGACACACTTTTTAGGCACAAAGTTTGAGTTTTGGAAAATAAGTAACTCTAGCTTCCCCCCCCCACTTTTCAATATTATAAAATCCCTGAATCTGATCTATGGGTAAAAAATTAATAGTACTAATACTTTATTGTAATGTAGCTAGTACACTGAGGTATTTGGCAGAAAATGACTCTGAAACATAATATATGTTAACATACGTAAAGTGGATGGTGACTGATTTTCAAAACATTATTCATACATGTGTGACTTTAATTAGGAAGCTATAACAGATACATTATGAATTTTCATGAAGAAAAAAGCCAGCATCTGGACTGGACATTCTACACAAAGAGAAAGCTGAGTTTCTTCTTCCTTTTCCAGAATGCGTGAAACCTAAATTTCCTTCATTAGAATTTTCTCAGAAGTAGTAAAATACACCCTACACTGTAAGTCAATAAGCCTTCACCATCAATACATTGGTGATTCAAAGCTTATAAATAAGGCCCACAGTTCCATAGTTGTTTTATTTTCTCACATGAAAACATGAAAATATTTCAGTAAACCCCTGTGTTCTTGCTTTGTGCATGTAGTTTTTAAACATATGCATTTGTGCAAGTATGTTTATCTAAGATGTTTATCTTTTTAATAAAGTATTATCAACTTTAAACTCTCCCAGATTTAAGCTCTTTAACATTATCAAAAAAGTACTACTTCAAGAAATATTTTTCTCCAAGATTCATGGAAATATTTGAAAAGATCATAATTCTATATTAAACCCTCATAAAAAGTGTTCTACATATGGACATATTTACCATCTTGAGGATGCATATGAAAACAATAACTTTTAATTCAATAAAATATCCATTTAGTTCTTAGAATATTTATACTATATTTTACATAATATAATAATGACTTAATGTCTTGTAATTGTTTCTTTAATTTATCATCTCCCCAAGAATATTAAAATCTCCTGGAAAACAATAAAATAGTGAAATGATTTATTCTTACTCCTTCTATTATTAAACATAAAATAGGCATGAAAAAATTTTTGGGTGGTTAAACAATTGGAAATTAATTTGAATACAATCCATTCAATGCAAATAGCTATGCATCCTTATACAAAATATGAGTAATTATTCCTTAAGCCAAGTCAATAAATAATTCCTCCAAGATATAAAAATTTGGTATATATTAAGTAATTCAGTCTTGCTTCTTTGTAAAATTACTGATGACTATCTATGACTTTGATCATTCAAAGTCATGTATATATACATATATATGTATATCCATTTATTTGCTGTGCACCTTCAGATTCTTTAGCACATGTTTTATTTTTTTCCCTTAAGGCATTTTATAAAAGCATTATTGTCTTCACATTATTGATGAGAAAGCTGAGGCTTAGAGAAGTATAATTAATTGTTTAAGATCTTACTGGCAAAAAAAATCAGAGCTGATATTTTAAATGCAAATCTTTAGAATATAAATGCAATTAACTTTCCAAAAGTTACATAGATGGCTCATTAGGTACATATTTTCTGTCCATTACTACTGGTGTATATTAAGCAGGTTTGTGACATACTAGTACACATTGTAGAAGATAGAGAATAACTAGATTTATCATAGGGATCATTACGTAATGTACAAAAATTCTGAATTGCTATGATGTATACTGAAACTAATACAATATTTTAAGTCAATTAGTTATATACTTGTATTAAAAAACAAAGAGTAGCCTCTAAGCATAGGTTAGCACCTCTAAATGGATACACACTAATGCACATGACAGTATAGGACTGGTTTTCTCAATTTGAGATTACGTATATGCACCTAACAAAAGAGAGTTGCCTTTTGGCCCTTTCCAAAGTGGCCTCTACTTGGGACAGAAAAATGGTGATTATTTTTGTGCCAGGAAGGGTCAAATAATCTTAATTCATCATCTGTTTCTTTGCATTTACTTTTAATGGTTTTTCCTCTCTTGTTCTGTAGATTAGCAACATTTATATTTAGTGCTTAGCAATATAAAAATATGTCATAGTCTAAGTTCAACTATGTACTATTTAGGTTATTTAATATCTGTTGTTAGGCATATGATAGGTATTCAAATATTTACTTTACTAAATAAAGACTGTGTCATTATTTTCTTTGGAATTATGACCACTAAGTCAGTTGATGGGCTCCATCCAAACCACTGGGAATTATAATGCTGATTTCATATGAATTCCATCTAGGCTGTTCAAGCATATGTTTGTTTCGGCTTTTTGGCACGTCCGACTTTATCGTATCTTCAGGAATTAGGAAAATCAAGTTGAACGCTCGGTTTAATATATCCAATCCATAAGTAGCCTCTTCAATAAATGCCAAAGCCTAAAAATTCATAAACCCCTCCATACAAAACAGGATTTATGACAGAATCTTATGTTACTTATTACAAATTACAATGGAAAATTCTCTCTGCTGGGTTTGCTCTTTTCATGACCATAAGGGCTACTCACATAGGGATGCATCTTTTTGGTTAGGCTTGTAGTCTTTGATTCATCCTCTTCAATTTTAAGAAAGCAAGCCCCAAGAAGGGGTCTGGTTTACATCACTGGAATAAGACAATGGCTCTAATCTGCAATCTTCTGTTTTGTTACAACTCTTTGAAGACCAATTTCAATTTTAACTTGTCTGTTTTCCCTTCTCTCTCAGTACAAAGCCAGTTTGATTATGGGAGGAGTGGAGGTAATGGTGGCGGAGTTTGCAGTGGTAGCAATGGTGTGTGCGTATGTGTGTACGTGTGTGTGTGTGCATGTGTGTAGGAGGTACAGTGGCTGGGGAGGATGGGAGTCAGCATACAAGGGCTGTATTGTCAATCTGCTTATAAACCTAACAGATTTTTTAGCTGAAATTTCGCCAATGTTAATTGTACATGCAGAATTCACACTGGGAAAATCTCCTTGGGAAAAAAAAAAAAGATGAAGTGCACAGCCGGCCTGTTATGTAAGATGTTTATTTTCATCCAATTCAACCCACCATAGGCAGAACAGAAAATAGGCCAGCGCTTCTGACCGGTGACATTACCTCATCATCAGGAGAAAGCAGGAAAGGCTGATCACCATATTGTTAGCAAAGAGGAGAATTTTCTTCCACAATTGTTTCTCTTGTGGAAACCTTTATTTCTACAGATAGTGACCTCATCTGCCTTTGATGTTTATTTCTTCAGAGTATGTAATAACAGTAAAGCTACCTGAATTTCAGTTCTTGTACAATGCACATAAACACTTATTTCAGTGCTTTTTTCTCCGGATCTCCAAACTTTAAAAGAGTGGATCATTTTTAGCAGAACATTGACCATCCTAAGGAGATTATGGGGTGAGGAAGGATAATCATCTTGATATTTCATTTTATGAGCTAATTTATGTAGCAATGGATAATTTGCTTGGCAGAATGCTTCCTTTACTTAGGCTGCTTTGCTTGTGTCTTTAAGTAAATGAGCATTGTATTTATTTCATGAACACTAAGAAATCATTGCACATTTTTTTAAAAAAGTGTTTTTAGCATCTCATTGTCTCTTTTAGAATATAGATATTGTTGCAACTGATAAAGTGTGAGGTAGGTGAAATTGTGGGTGAGCATCGTTATTTTCTATTCAGAATTAAAGGGAAACTAAAAACATGAGCCTTTGTATTTGAGAGGTTGATTCAACTATACTTAGAAAATATGTCACAATAAAACTACCCATTCTGGTTTGCTTGTGGCAGCTTTGGCAAAATGTCTTTTCTCTGTTAAGGGGCAATCTTCAAGATCATTCTACTTCATCCACCTGTTAACACTCTATTTGCCTATTCTTGTTTCATTCTCCCTCTAGAGGAGGTTAGTGGGTATTACAATTCAAACTTAAAAATTGAATCTACCAGCAGGTCTAATTGAAATACAATCATGAGAATAATTCCTTGACTTCATTTATATGCACCTTAACTTGGTCCTATGGTCCTAGAAGCCATTATGTTAAGTAGCTATAATTTTTCAACATCTTTTTCTTTAAGCTGGAGTGTCAGTATGTTAAGGAGTTTATTATTATTATTATTATTATTATTATTATTGAAGAGCAAAACCAGAATCTTTCTGCTAAAGACTAATTTTATTAGAAAAAGTGGATGTACCAAAACATTAGAATGGCATTGTCTAATGCGATGAGTCGTGTGCACAACAGTCTGATTCTTTTGTTCTGGAATTCACATTACATCTGTAATGTGGCACTGGAGAAACTAGATGCGATTTAATGCTGTATAAATTGGCAGTAGAGATAAATAAGTGGCCAAGTAACCTGTTGATTAGACAGTCAAATATTAGGGATAGCACAAAAATATCCATAAACATTTAGCCTGAAAAGGGCTCTCTGCATTCTAGAGATAAGAATGGCTTGGTTTGGGGAAACCTGTTTTCTCTATCCATAAAATGAAAATCATTATATCTAACTCTAGTACCTAGTATGTGACTGACTCAGCGTATTTTCTCTTCCAATATTTTGTAATAAAATTCTCTGGGGGCGCCTGGGCAGCTCAGTTGCTTAAGCGTCCGACACAGTTCATGAGTTTGAGCCCAGCATTGCGCTCTGTACTGACAGCTCAGAGTCTAGACCTGCTTTAGATCCTGTGTCTCCCTCTCTCTCTGCCCCTCCCCACTCACACTCTGTCTCTCTCACTCTCAAACATAAATAAGGATTAAAAATTGTTTTAATTAAAAAAATAAATAAAATAAATTCTCTGGCTCAGGCTGAAAAACAAAAACATAGAGATTTACAAAAGTTTAGAGGAGATTCTCCCCATTTTTGATATACCCTCTTCTATGATCTTACTTTAAATTTCAGAGTCAAGGCATGATTTTGTCTCCAAAATGTGTTGCTATACTCTTGCAGAAATGCCAGTCGTGGGAAGGCAGTCTGGAGAGACGGAAATCTGTGATGTCTGTGTCTCAGGATGGGGCTGTGTTTGCGGCGGGTTGTGGAAGGAAAAGAAGGGACAGGTACTTCTTTATGTTTTGACCTAGAAAGAAGTTCAGCAGAGAAAGTTTAAAAAAGCAAGATACAGTAAAGTATGATTATGTATATTATATTTGCATTTCAAAAGCCTAGAAAATGATTCATGAATCCATTTGCAGGAAGGTGGGTTTATGCAAAACTTTGGGAAACTTTTCCTTTCTCCGTAATGCTTGCATGAAAATATTTCAATAGATGATGCACATGTAAAATTTCATAAGGAGAAAAGAAAGTTTTTCTCTCATTTCTGAACTCCATTCCGTAACTTAGTCTTCCTCTCAAAAACAGCCACTGTCAATAACTTATTTTATCATCTTAAGATTTTTTTACCCATGATACATACATGAGCGTATATATGCACACCTATATGTATATAATTGATTCTTGTTATTCATAGCAGTTGTGTTCCAAAGAGTCTCTGTTAACATAGCACCTCCCGCATCATTACTCCATGGTAGATTATAGGGTTAAGTCCCTGTGAGCCTCTGGTCACAACATTGTCACAAACTGATCAACATATAACTTTGTCTTATAAGTATTTCTGGTTAAAGATAGCTTATTTATAAATCATTAACAAACATCTATTTAACAACCAACAGCGCTATAATTCATGCCTGAGCAAAGCTTATCTAACACATATTTTCTCTAAGGCACATCACAACCTTCTTGTGCTTAGGAACACTAGATAGCACTTTAGTGCTATGCTTGGGGTCATTTTAAACAAAAAAGTCATCAAAAAAACCACACAAATGAGAAAAAATAGGCACTAAGTAGACTGTAATAAGGATACTTAATCGCAGTATAGGAACAAAAACAAAAGGTGGGGTGCCATGTTGTTCAACCTAGGAAGTTTTGTGAATATTGATTTTGAGGTTATAAATAAATTTTAGCAAGTAGAAAAATTCATGAATAATGAGGATTGGCTCTGTGTGTGTGTGTGTGTGTGTATATATATACACACATAAGTGTACATCTCCTTTGTTACACATTAGCAATATACTATATACACTATTCTGAACATTGCTTTTACAGTATTTCTTAGTGTTTAATAATACAAACTGTGAAGTTAGATGGCTTAGGATCATATCCTGACATTACCTTTCATTAGCTCTGTGACCTTGAGCAGGTTACCTAACCTTTATGTGCTCCTCATCTTAGCTCTAATACAGGAATTATAAGAGTACCTCCTCGAGAGGATTGTTGTGAGGATCAAATACGTTAATATACGAAAAGCACTTAGGACATACCCATTGTCATTTAAGAGTATATTTTGGGGATTATTCCTTATTGACCCAGATAGCATGTCTTTGTACTTTTGAAAAACACAACAGTATTACGTTGTGTGACTACATCATCATTTTTTAACCTCCTGCCCACAGAGTACATTTAGATAAGTTTCTCTTTTGCCTCAATAAGAACCTTGGAACGCATGCATCTTCATTTGCACATGTGGAGAGCTATCTCGAGGCAAGAGTTGTACATTTTTAATTTTGATGTCTATTACCACATTTCTCTCTAGGATTTGTTATAATATTCATGTATAATCAGGAAGAAAAGGCTGTTTGCTTTCAATAAAGAAAGAGAAAAGAATGACTCTTAGTTTTTACCTTTTGCTCACATTCAAAGAATTTTTCTTCCTATGTTAAGTTGATTAAGTGATTCCTTAATTATTTGCCGTGCCAATGTAAATAAGAAGAATAAGAACATCTTGTGCCGCCCTGTGTTTTAGATTACAAAGCATCAGAAGGATTGCACGTATTTTGCAGACTTTATGAGAATTCTCTCTTAGCCCACCGCTACAGGATACTGTACTGGCCCAGTAAGATTGTACCCTCTCAGTTAAGCAGGAGTAAAACTATCATTTCCTTACTTGGTGGCCCTCTTTTCATTTGTCAGCCTACAGTGAAATCTCTTGCGTTTTACATTATTTCAGAGATTAAGTAGGAAGAACAGGGCAACTGATATGCATTGTGCTTTATGGACGCTAGTACTACTAGTAGAAACTCAGTGGGAAAAATCTTGTTTATAAGGTTCTTTTTCAGAGCAGAGAGCATTTCACAAAGAGCTTTCACACATAAGCATAAGAGCTTTCACAAAAATGATTCTAACATAACGCAGTCTTCTGGCTTCCTCAGCATTTCCACCTTACTGCTGCCTGCCTTCCCCCAAAATCATTGCAAGGCAGGCGCGATTGAGGTTTTGCTTCCTTTTACAACCATGTTTTAAGAGCATATTATGTTTCACTTCCTTTATTATTTTTTTTCTTTAGGAACCTTCATCAATCTCTTTACAAGCAACCACAAAGATATCTGGAATTCTGATTATAGGCTGTGGAGACAATAACCACAAAGAACCAAGCTGGGGCACATTTTCAACAAGGGGAGGATGTCATTGGAAGCTCTCTATGGGAGTGGGAAAAGGTTCCAGAAAATAGTCTGAGTCACTCTTATTAAGAGAGTCAGGGAGGAGAGCAGCTGTGTGAAATTAGTACCAGTATCTTCCTATCCTTCATTTTAAACTTTTCAAAAGATCTTTTCCTGGTCAATTCTTCCTGAGAAGGGCAACCTAATCAGACATAATCTTTGCTTTTAGAAGTTACCATGGTGACTGGTCAAGACAGACTGTCTTCTCTCTGCCTCATACAGTTTGTATGGTGCTAAATAAGTCTTGTATACCATCCGAGTTTTTCTTTGAGTGATGAAACAAATAGGGAGCATTGAAATTTTTCACAGCAATCAGAAATGATATTTCCCCGTATTGATTTTTTCCTTTCTTTTTGCCCTTTCTTATCCGTGCCATCTCTCTTTGAAGTATACATCAAGGCACAATCTTTATTACAGGAAGCAAAAATACGGTGAATCTTTTTAAAAAAAAAATATGGACCAGGATAGTGAAAGATTTACCTACCACTTATGTTCTGTTAAAGTGAAAGACAATTTCTCTCCCCCAGGCTGACAAACAGAGACTTGCACAGACACTCAGAAGCACCACTGTGGTTAAATGAATCTAAGAACAGCCCTTAACTAGTGGGGGCGAGATAGGAAGAAACAATGCATACTAACTTAAACAAAATTTTAAATGGACTTGATTTTTAGGGCAGTTTTAGGTTCACAGCAAAAATTAGTACCAAGTACAGAGATTTCCTATATGTCCCCTCACTCCACGCATCCAGAACCTCTCTCACTGTCAACATCCCCCACCAGAGTGGTACCTTTGTTACAAATGGGGAGCCTACACGGACATCATTAACACCCGAAGTTCATGGACTGTATTCCTCTTCACTCTTGGTGTTGTACATTATATGGATTTTGATCAATGTATAATGGCAAATATCCATAATTATGGTCTCTTCACTGCTCTAAAAAATCCTTTGTACTCTGCTTATTCATCTCTCCTCACGCCCCACCCCCACCCCCTAGCGAATACTGAACTTTTTACTATCTCCGTAATTTTGCCTTTTCCAGTTTTGTCATATTGTTGGAATCATATGCTAGGTAGCTTTTCCAGATTGGCTTTTTTCACTTAGAAACATGCTTTTAAGGGTTTAGCCATTTTTTTAAGAAAAAGAAATCCCATTTTCTTCTTCTGCTTTATTGACCATTTCATTTTCCTAAAGCTTCTGATTCTTTGAGGCTTATGAACAAAGTTGAGCTAGCCAGAAAATGCCGAGCACAAAGGGGTTCCGAATTTGAAATCAGTCTCCAAGGCAGAAAAAAGAGAGCTAAAGGAAACATTAAATAAGACAAAGAAAAACAAAGAAATATCACCAGTGTTTCGACCATCACCACCACCAACAACAAAAGTCAAACAGGCAAGAGAATGGCTGACCTGAAGGCAGGAGCTTTAGAAAAGTAGATAGTGGCAGAGAGGGGGCTCCTAACAGTGAAGTGAGCAAAGATGTATGGAAAGAGTTCCTTAGTGGAAGGGAAAAAAACTGACTTTAAGTTCTGGACCCTCCAAGGCATGCACATGCTCTTGTCTGGAGGTTGAAGAAGCAGTGAGCTATTCTCTGCACCCCTCCCCACCCCAAAAGGCCAGATTGTTGAGGAAATGCCCAGAGAGTTGTTAACGCTCTGTTTACTGGTAGGCTGTGAGTCAGCGCTAGGTCTGAAGTTTTCTCCAATCCCCTGATTAAAATTAATCGCCTTCTCAGGGCTCCCAAAGCTCTTTGTTTATGACTCATGTGGGCAGATTAATCATTTTAGGTTTTGCATTACTGTTATTTATGTTCTAGTTTTCCTTCTTCACTAGACTGCAAATTCCTCTAGGACAAGAATCTTGTTTTTCTTCAACTGTACATTATGCACAGCGCCTTACACACAGCAAATGTTCAGTAAACATTGGTTAAATAAAACCAAGTTTGAGTCTATAGGTACATGATATGATTTTTTCCCTCCCCTAACAAAATGATATATATGGATGGCAAAGTCTGTGAGTGCCAGTTTTACTGTTGCCTAACAGAAAGGATGGCTATGATATATAAAAACATGGTGGGTAAACATTTAGAGATATTATCTTTTTCTTTTCCTATAACTCCCCGCACGTCTTTCTGGGTTTTGGTTTGTAAAATGTCTAAACATTTGGAAGGAGGAATTTGAAGGGATAGACAGATTATCTCGAAATAAACTAGCACACAAAAAAACAATCACTTACTGTATATCCTTATAAAAAGACCTCTGAGTTTGGGTGGGGGAGAAATGGCAAGCTAAATAGAGAGGTCTATGTGTCCCAAAAGCAGAGGAAAACTGTACACCACAGTGCTGCTGGGAAGGCCACAACACCCAAGAAAGAAATAGCTGTGGGGCACATAAGGCAGATGGCCCCATATGCAGTCTGGAAAAAAAAAAAAAAAGGAAAAAATCTCGTGCCAGAATCATGGCTCAGAACAGCAGAGAATCCCTGGATCTGAAGGGAACCAGGCAGATGGGGATAATGGATATTCCAGTGAAAATCAATGTGGACAAATCACCGAGAAGCAGATTGCTTCCCTCTCCCTACATTCTCTACTCTTCCAAATAGCGTGCCTGGGTAATATCCCAGAACAAAAGCTGTAGTATGACCACAAGGTAGAAATCCTAAAAGTTTTAAAGGTTAAGGTCAGTATAATGGGGGCTCTATGTAGGAAATTAAGTTGAATTATAGAAAATAAACCAAATTTAGTTACTCAGACAATTGTGTTTATAGACTCAGATTCATACTTGTTTCAGAAATTTGAGGGCAGGGAAGAGCCCCTACACTCTTGAATCTCAATACCTATAAACAGAAAGGATGAGGAGCTGTTGAGTCAACAATTTACTTTGAAATGAAAAGAGAAAAATAATTCAACAAGATTTCCTAATGTTTCAATTTCTCAATTGGAAGTTCTAAAGGCAAAAGAGTTTAGCCCTAAATCATATACTTAGATTATCAGGATCCAAAAAAGTCTGCATTTAGAATTAGGTGAAATTTTATAACATAAATAAAAATGAATTTTGAATACTACTGTGTATTCATGCTTACTCATGAGAGTTAGTATTTTGTAGGAAACAATTTCCAGTTCAATGAAAGGGTCAAGGCCATTTATCATAAAAGCCTGAGGGATGGAGAGGCAGCAATGACACTGTTTTATGAAGAAGTCGATGTGTTGCTGCCTTCATGACCAGTCAACAGGGTAAGAATACAAGCAACTCCATTTGAGTTTGAGTTTTGGATGTCACCTCCTAGAGACTTAGGAGATTCATAAAATGAATACAGTAATTATGAATTATCTTCATCCTTTCCCACCCTGGCTATTTTCACATATATTTGTTGATGGAGAACCTACCTCCTAACTCCTATTTCACTGTTTCATAGAGAGTGTGACCAACAATCATAGTCCTCATGTATACAAATATACATATATATTCAATCAGAGAAAGAAATACTCTTTTGCCTCTGAGATCCTTACTTCTGTGCTTTTTCTGATCTTCTTAACTCCAATCTAAATGTTTTATCTTGGTAAATGAGGCTGTTCCTTATTGCTTTTCCTGCCTTGTTTCCAAAGCCAGCCATCTTTGTTTACTACACGCAGCAATTGTGCTGAGTAACTTTCATTCCTTAATCATGTCATGTGATTCCCAGCTTTTCATATGCATCTTGCTTTGTCTGGAGTTTCCTACAACTCAGAAAAGCTAATTAAGTCATCTCCTGTATGCATGCATCCTTTTTTCATTTCCCATTCCATAGGTAGAATTGTCCACTTTCTCTGTGTGCCCCACTGTACCACACACATTATTTATTCATTCATTCACTAAAAACTTCTTAAATAATATCAACTATTTGCCAGACACTGTGTTAGGTGCTGTCAAACTGAGGAAGGATGTTCATACTCTCAGTGATCATGCATACTAATTATAACTGTATGAACTTTATTCCTTACTATACATCTCACTGTATTTTATTAAGGATCATTGAGACTAATACTGTTTTACTTATTCATTATTGTGTCCTCAGCACCATCCATGGGGGCTTAGACATAGTAGGCATTAAATAGATGTGCTGAATTCAAATTTTCCTCTTGCCATAAATGATGAAGTAGAATCCCTTGAGGCTATTTCTAAGCTATATTTTTAAATTTAAAAAATTAATGTGTACTTGTAAAATGTAAGCAACACAGAGATAAAAAAAACTCAATGAGTTCTTCACCATCTTTAATGTCCCCAGGTTAGCCAAAGTTAACAATATGTTCTACTCTTTCCTCTATATCCCTCATTCAAAGCTATATAAACATATGTAGGATTTGACTTGCATATTTTGTAAAAATGCAATATATATTTTCATGAGGGATATCTATCTGCAGTTTCCTTGTAATATCTTTCTGAAAAATTTTAACTACAAATTCAGTTTCTTTCATGGATACAGGGCTATTCAGGTTATCCTTTTCTTAAATGAATTTTGGTATGTGTCTTAAAAACTTTGCCCATTTCACTTTGGTATTGAATTTATTAGCATAAAACTATTCTTTATGTTTTCAGATAGCCCTGTATGCTGTGTAAAATTTAATTATGTTCCTCAAGAAAATGTTTTAAAAATTGACATATGATCTAACCATTCCACTTCTGGGTGTATATCCAAGTGAACTGAAAGTAGGATCTTGAAGAGATATTTGTACACCCATGTTTATAGCACCATTGTTCATAAGAGCTAAAACATGGAAGCAACCCACATGTCAATCAATTAATTAACAGATAAGCAAAGTGTGGCATATACAAACAATGGTATATTGTTCAGTCTTAAAAAGGAAGGAGATTCCACAATATGCTACAACATGAATGAACCTTGAGGACATTATGCTAAATGAAAACGGCCAGTCACAGAGAAACAGATACTGTATGATTCCACTTGTAGGAGGTACTCAGACTAGTCAAAACCATAAAGACAGAAAATAAAATGGTAGTCACCGGGGGCTGGGGGTTGGGGGATTGGACATTGTTTAATAAGGACAGAGTTAATCTTAAATGAAAAGAGTTACAGCAGTGGATGGTGGTGATGGTTGTACAACAATGTGAATGTACTTAATGTCACTGAACTATCACTTAAAAATGGTTAAGATGATAAATTTTACATTATGAGTATTTTACTACCATTAAAACTTTGTAAAAAATTGTCAACAACCTAGGATCCAAGAACTATCTTTATTTTTAAGTTTTGTATCCAAAGACCTAGAAAAATGTCTAAAACCGTGTAGTATCTTGAAAAGTACCTCTAGAAACCAATAGTCAGCTTCAATAATACCAGTAGACACTTCCTCTATAAAAAGCTATATGTGGGTGCCAGGGTGGCTCAGTGGGTTAAGTGTCTGACTTCAGCTCAAGTCATGATATCACAGCTGGTGAGTTCAAGCCCTGCATCGGGCTGACAGCTCAGAGATTGGAACCTGCTTCAGATTCTGTATCTCCCTCTCTCTCTACCCCTCCCCTACTGTGCTCTCTCTCTCTCTCTCTCTCCCTCTCTCTCAAAATTAAACATTAAAAAAAATTCCGAGGGGCACTTGGGTGGCTCAGTCAGTTAAGCATCCAACTGCGACTTTGGCTCAAGTCATGATCTCATGGTTCATGGGTTCGAGCCATGCATCAGGCTCTGTGCTGACAGCTTGGAGCCTGGAGTCTGTTTCGGATTCTGTGTCTCCCTTTTTCTCTGCATCTTCCATACTCACACACTGTCTCTCTTTCTCTCTCTCAAAACTAAATAAATGTTGAAAAATAAATAAATAAATAAATAAATAAATAGCTGTATTAAGCCCTAAATCAGAAAAAGTGGGGGTGGGAAGGCAGCAGTAGAAATGAGCTGAACAAAAGATGCTCATAGCAGTGTACTCTTTCAGGTGACAGGTTTACATTTGTAATTTATTCTTATTGGTATGGGAGATTGTATCTTTTAACTAGAGATAAATACTATTCTTCTTTAGTAAGTTAATCCAACAGTGACACCAACAAATGTACCCCACATCAAAGACTGAAATACCAGAAAGTATCTGGTGGTTGGAGACATCAAGCAGCACCCATGTGGTGATTGAGAGGAGCATTCTCACAGTGTCTGGTGGCTCGAGAGGGCAAGCAGGGAGAATGCTCCCACCCTGTTTATAGGCAAACACCGAACTGGATAGGCTTCTTTTAAGGAGGAATATACAGAAAAAAATGAAAATCTGAAACATAAAAAAGACTGAAAATATAACACTCAGTAATGCAGAAGAAGATAGATATGCGCATGCACATATATGCATAGACATAAATATGTGTGTAATGTGTGTACATGTGTTGATATAGATATATATAGATATAGATGGTATAGATATAGATATATGCTATGGGGAAAAGAGCCATTTAAAAATGCTAGTTACTCTTTAAGAGCTGTTATTCAACAGAGTTTTAAATATTAATGCATATTCCCTTTTATAATTCACATGGGAAATTATATTATTCCCATTTTACAGGTGAAGACACAGACAAGAGAGTAGTAACTCACTCATATGGCTTTGTAAGTGGCAAAGCCAGGGTTCCAACTCAGGGGACCTGACTCCAGGGTCTGAGCTCTTAGCAGACTTGAAAACAATTGCCATATGCTTTCAATAAAATGCTAAGATGATAGATTATAATAAAAGAGATAAAGTGAGATAATTGAAAAAGAGTCGATTTAAAAAGGGGGTTTGTTGAAAAAAACTGGCAGATTCTAGTAAAAAAACTTAAAATTTTATAAGGTAAGGAAATGTTATAAGGATATTTTATTTTTATTTTTTTATTTTAAAAAAAATGTTTATTTATTTATTTATTTTTTAATGTTTATTTAGTTTTGAGAGACAGAGTGCAAGCAGGGGAGGGGCAGAGAGAGAGGGAGACACAGAATGTGAAGCAGGCTCCAGGATCTGAGCTGTTGGCACAGAGCCCAATGCAGGGCTCGAACCCACGAACCATGAGATCATGACCTGGGCTGAAGTCAGAGGCTTAATTGATTGAGCCACCCAGGCGCCCCAAAAAATGCTTATTTATTTATTTTGACAGAGAAAGAAATAGAGAGCACAAGCAGGGGAGGGGCACAGGGAGAGGGAGAGTGAATCTCAAGCAGGCTCCGTGCTTAATGTGGGGTTGGACACAGAGCTCAATCCTATGACTGTGAGATCTTGACCTGAGCCAAAACCAAGAGTCAGTCACTCAACTGTGAGCCACGTGGCACTTCATAAGGACATTTTAAAGCAGAAGCATTCAAACAGGCATTAGAAACAATAAGCCATAGAATAAATTATCAAAAATATCAAATCAATGATATGGAGGAAAAACAAAATTTGAAAGTTCTCTCTTAGTCTTGGGACAAAAGAAAAGATCAAAACTGTAGGAGAGAATTCATTAGCCATGAAGTCTGGAGAATGAAGAATACAGATACAACACACACAGGTGCGACACTCACGTCCAGACCCACTGAGCTGAATACCTATAACCAGAGCTGGTACCTATCCCTGGAAATTTCAGCTCCCAGGTGTAAAATTTCAGAGATCCTCTGAGCATTTTGTAAAAGAAGTTAGTAAATATGTACTTTTCAACAAAGCAATTTAAAGTTGTGGACAGAATTTAAAATGGGAATCTAAACATGCATATAGTTCGTGTCTACATAGGTGAAGGAATCATTTTTTTATATATGAAATTTCTATAAATGAAGTATGTGCCGGTCACTGTTTTAAAACACTTTTAATGTATTATCTCACTAAGTCACACAATACCTTCCATTTATGGACAAGGGCTTGAGAGTTACATAATGTGTCAAAGATTATAGTTCATGGGGCACCTGGGCGGCTCAGTTGGTTATGCATCTGGCTCTTCGTTTTGGCTCAGGTCATGATCTCATGGTTTGTGAGTTCACGCCCCACATTGGATTCCATGCTAACAATGAGGGGTCTGCTTGGGAGTCTCTCTCTCTCTCCCTCTCTCTCTGCCCCTTCCCCACTGCCTCTCTCTCTCAAATAAATAGTTGTTAAGTGCTAAAGTAAGGATTCAAAAATACCAGGGAGTGTGACTCTCCAGTCTGCCTTCCAAACACTAGATTAAGATCAGTACCTTTATTCTAGTTCTATTTGACAAATAGTAACAATACTATGTTTTGGAGAACTATTGCTATTACTACTTTTTAAACAAGGAACCTAAGGCCCAGAGAAATTTAAATGACTTTCCTAAGGTTCAGCATCTACTGAAGGTAGAGGACTCAAGCCTAGGTCTTCTGATAGTTCAAATATCACCCTGTCCTTTTTTTTTTTTTTTATAGGTGCTTCTAAATTTATTTTGAAAATTGTAAATAATAAAAAAATCTAGCAACATTTCAGAGACTAACATGTATGTAGGCAAAAGTAACTCGTGTTGCAAACAGCCTATTACTTCTTTTTTTGTTTTTAAATTTTTTTTACATTTATTTATTTTTGAGAGAGTGAGACAGAGCACAAGCGGGGAAGGGGCAGAGAGAAGGAGACACAGAATCTGAAGCAGGCTCCAGGCTCTGAGCAAGAGGTCAGCACAGAGCCCGATGCGGGGCTCGAACCCACGAACTGTGAGATGATGACCTGAACTGAAGTCGGTCGCTTAACCGACTCAGCCACTGAGGCACCCCAACCCTGTCCTTTATGCCACCAGTGTCTTTTGTCATAATTCATCCAGAGCTTCCTTAGCAGCCCAAATATGATCAACAGACCATATTAGGAAGAGTATTCAAATTGATTGCAGGAGAGTATGGAGTTGATGATGATCTGATTGCTACAATTGCCCTGCCTCAATTTCAGCTCATTATACAGCCACAAAACAGTTTTAGAAATTCAAGCTTGGGACCAAGATCAGGGAATTCTGCTTTGGGAACTCTAAGAGTAGTCCTCTGTGTAAAAACTCCCTTCATTTGAACCATCTTGGGAGATGTTTTCCACCTTGATCCAGAGTGACACCAGTGTATAAGTCATTGGGAACTTATATCAATTATGTCCAGTAGTACAAGGAGAGATACTGTTTTTCAGTGGGATGCCTCCAGTCAAGGGATTTCAAAGGAGTAATTTGTAAGCTTCAAAAGTAGGAAGGAAGGAAGGAAGGAAGGAAGGAAGGAAGGAAGGCAGGAAGGAAGGAAGGAAAGAAGGAAGGAAGGAAGAAAGGAAAGAAGGAAGGAAGGAAGGGAGGGAGGGAGAGGGGAAGGAGGGAAGAAGGAAGGGAGAGAGGAAGGGAAGGTAAGGAAGGGGAGATAAAAAGAAGAGAACCAGTTTCCTACCCTGATGGGACTACTGGCAAACTGGAGGATTTAAAACATTTCTGCATGCCCTTCCTCCAAAGGGAAAGCACACACATACAAGGAAGATTTTAAATAGAAGCAGCTGACTGTTCTCTTTAGTCCATCCCTGTAGGAACTCCCCTCTTATTCCAAAAGAACTCTCATATTTTTCAGTTCAACATTTTTTTTCAGTTCTATTTGAGAATTTAAAATGTTAAGCTTGTTTCTCCATAAACTATTTTATACACATAATAACCCACTCTGGGGGGTCCGTGTGGGTCAGCCAACATTGGCACACCTTCGGTCTACTGAGGCTCTCTTGTGTACTCCAGTCCTCACTCTGCTTCAAGCCTGCTTTGTGTTGGCTGCTGAACATACAGACTTGTATGTTATTAATTCCACAGCTTATTTTGAAATTTGCCCCTGAGACCATCTCTTCAACTGCCCTTCAGTCTGAGACACAAAGCTTTTAGTCTCTAGTATTTCTCTATCAAATGGTTTATATTATCATTATTTTTCCACTTTCTTTCCAGGATAATATAATCTATTTGAGTTTTTATTAGGCTTGTGTGGCCGAAAAATACTGGGCCAGAGTAATTAAATGAAGCAAATGAAACATTTATTGATGGCAATATGTCATTGAGTGAAGGGGAGCATTTTAGAAGTAAAGATTTTTTCCCCCCACAAGTAACACATTGCCATCTGTTCCCATTTCACACAAATCAGTACTGAGGGAGCAACATGAAAAGGAAAATTGGGTCAACATTTACATTTCAAGTCAGGTTGGATTTTGCTTTGTCAGTTTCTTTGGACCAGAAATTTAAAGGTTAAGAGATGCTTGTAGGCATGGCATAAGCAAGATGAGAAATGGATCCTTCCAGGTAGTCCCACAAAACAGTGAGACTCAAATAAAGGCAAAGGAAATTACAGGGAAGAAGCAGTGTTTTATGTGAGCTAAGTCTGCCCTTAAATTTATGAGACCAAAAGGATCAGAAAATTCACTTTGACTTGTCATTGTTAAATCTCTGTGTTCAGCCCTTATTTTCTAATGAACTATACTTGGTCTAAACATATGCCTCTAGGTTACATGGAGACCTGCAAGGTTATCCATCTGACTAGTGGCCTAGAAACACCCAGTACTTAAGAAGATTAATCTCAAAGCACATTTAATGAATAAAAACCATTATCTCTACATTCCCTTACTATAGCAATGAGTACAATTTTGCAAATCATAAAGAGATGGAATTGTGGGGTTTGTGGTTTGGGAGATCAACAAAAGTGGGAAACTTCATTCATCCTACAAGAATATCTTGGAGGATTCTGAGCCAGAACATGTCCTTCCTGCTCTCAACCGTGTGTGTGTGTATGTGTGTGTGTGTGTGTACAGCACATTCTTGGCTATGTGTGTTTGGCAGTGGTGCTCAGATAGAATCTTTTTCCTTATCGGGTACTCATTCATAGTTGGCCTCATGGACCTATGCCTTATCAAAAATCTCCTTCCTTAATTCTGGAAGTTTTACTTTTACATGTTAAAATGATTTGGTATTGATGATCTACTTTCTTATTTTGATTTTAGAATCTTCTTCTTCATGACCGAAACCCACTTAAATGTGGCTTAACACTTACATGATGATATTTGGACTGGATTTTGGGAAATAGGCTATATAGAATTCATTTATATCATTCACATCCCTGCTAAAATTCTTTAATATCTTCTCATTGCCTTTTGCATTAAATGCAAAGTCTTGATCTTACTGTAAAAGATCTGCGTGGTCAGTTCTTTTAAGACTTACCTATTTTAAGATTTTAATCCTAATTTACTACCTCCAGTTGTTGAGCATTGTATTCTAAAAATGTCATTTAGGGCAATTTTTTAAAATAAGGTTGTATTTTCACTGATATACTGGTCCACTTTTTTCCTAAATATTACTTAGAGAGAATTATTAAAATCTCCAATTATAACTGGATTTTTTTTAACTCTTCTGTTACTTCTCTCAATTTCTGCTTCATATATTTTGCTGCTCTTTTATTAAGACATGCACATTTAGGATTTTTGTGACTTTTTGATGAATTGACCCTTTCATTGTTATGAAATATCTCTTTTTATCTCTGGCAATATTCCTTATCATATTTTTTGTCTGATATTAGTTTAGCTACACTAGCTTACTTGTGCTAATGGTTGCATTATCTTAATTTCAACCTATTTACATGTTATATATAAAATGTGTTCCTAGTAAACAGCATGTAGTTGGGTTTGCTTTTTATCCAATTTGGATTTTAAAAATGGAATATTTATGGTGATCAAAAGGAATTAAATCTTACCATTTGCAACAATGTGGCTGGAACTAGAGTGTATTACGCTAAGTGAAATAACTCAGTGAGAGAAAGACAAATATACTATCTCATTCATATATGGAATTTAAGAAAGAAAGCAGATGAACATAGAGGAAGGGAAGCAAAAATAAGATAAAAACAGAGAGGGAGACAAAACATAGAGATACTTAAATACAAGAGAAAAAACTGAGGGTTGCTGGTGGGCAGTTGGGTGGGGGGAAGGGCTAAATAAGTGATGGGTAATAAGAAGAGCTCTTGTTGGGATGAGCACTGGGTGTTATATATAAGTGATGAATCACTAAATTCTACTCTCGAACTCATTATTATATCTATGTTAACTAACTTGGATTTAAATTTTAAAAAATGGAGTATTTTATCCAGTTACTTTATTTCATATATTTTTTACCTTTTATTTTGAAATATTTTTAGATTTACAACAAAAGTTACAAAAGTTACAACAGTACTACAGAAAATTAACATGTACCTCATAGTCTTATTCCTCTAATGATAACTGACACAACCACTGTGCAATTAGCAAAACCAGGAAATTAGCATTGGTAGAATATTATTAATTAAACTTGAACCTTCCTTGAATTGCACCAGTTATTTTCTCCAATGTTTCTTTTACTCTTCCAGGATCCTTTTCAGGATCTCATACTGCATTCAGTTATCATGTCTCCATTGTCTCTTCTAATTTGTGATACTTATATTTGTATTTATTTTTATATCTTATATTTTATTTTATATTTATATTTTATTTATATTTTTCCTTGTCTTTCAAGACATTGACACTTTTGATGAGCACTGGTCAGTTATTTTGTAAAATATTTGGATTGATCTGATATTTTCTCATCATCAGATTGAGGTTGTACAATTTTTGGCAAGCATGCCACAGAAGTGTTGTGTCCTTCTCAGTGCATGATGTCAGGGAGTCCAAGATTTCAATGTGTCTTAATGCTAGTAGATTAATCTTGATCATTTGGTGAAAGTGGTGTCTGCTCAATTTTCCACTATAAAGTTGCTATATTTCTCTTTGTAATTGATAAACATCTTGGGAAAGAAATTTTGCAAGTATACTAATATCCTGTTTCTCCTAAAACTTTGGCCCATTGATATTAATTTCCATTGGTAGACAACATATTTCAATCTTGCAAATACTGCTCTGCTACAATTATTGGATTACATGTAAGACTGTTTATTCCAAGTCAAGTCAGAGCAAGAAGGGCCAGTATAATAAATATAAGCAGCCATGCCACTTAAGGCATATGACCTGGCAGTACCATGGTAGTAGGGGTATCTATGGTAGAGAAAGATGACAAATAGAGCCCCTGGCAAGACCAGTAGGAGAATCACAGCACAGAAGTCTAACATTATGGAACTAAGTCATGCTATCTGCAGCAGAGAACTTATATATCATTTGAAAAATAGCTCATGACATGCTAAAGGGCCATAGTTGAAACCGAGTCCCTGACTGTGGAAAATCAAGTAACCCTTATGTCCTGGTTATTATGAGACCTATCAAGCTGTCAGATAAGGTAGGCTGATCAGCAATTTATCTTAAGATGTGTATCGTACAGCAGGGATTGGAACTCAGCAGGCCAGAAATTATAGTCATGTATATACACAAAGAGGCAGCCCAAAAATTCCTGTCACCAATTATTGCATGATGCCACTTCCTCAGCTCACAACCATGGCTTCATGAACTATGACTAGCTGACAAAGGAGGAAAAGGCCAAAACTGAGTTCAGGAGTGGGCCAACATGAGTTATGGGTACAAGATAGAAATTGGTTGTTCTTGAAACGAAGCCCCAGTGAGGGATAGTCATAGAATACAGTTGTAAAAGCCTACCAATTGGGAGAGTATTGGGAAGTGCATCTGGCCATCCACTTTATGTGGAGTAGAAATGTTTTGTTTTTTTTTTAAAGAGTATGCCTATATTTATGAGCAGTAATGAATGACTTAGCTGATTGGTCAAGGGCCTCTAATGAGTGAGGCTTAAAGTTTGGGGAGAAGGAGGTTTGAGGAAGAGACATGTATAAATTTATGGGAATGGACACAAAGTGTTAGCATCGTTGGTTATTACCATTGTAGAAGAAGCAATAAATCACTACGTGGAGATTTAGAAAAGGCACTAAATCACCACGTGGAGAGAGTGATCAACTAGTTGATGTCAATGAGCTTCTGTCCTCAGACATCTCAGTGCTAGTAAAATGGGCTCATGAATTTTATAACCATGGTGGTAGAGAGAGAGGCTATGCATTGACTCAACAACTTGGGTTCCTTATCACCAAGGCTGTTGTAATGATTACTGCAACTGAATGTCTGATCTGACAGTAACAAACACTAAAGCTGGATCTTAAATGGGGTAACATGTTTTAAGGAAAACAGGCAACCATATGTTGGCAGGTGGATTCCTTCTAGTGTAGAAATCACAACATGCCTATACCTGTACCAAATCACCAAAATTCTGGGGCCTTAAAATAGCACAAATTTATTTCTTTTATGATCTAGAGGTCAGAAGTTGGGAATGGATCTGAGGCTAAAGTCAGTAGGGTGACACAGGGCTATATTCCTTCTAGAAGCTATAAAGAAGACTCCATTTTCTTGTTATTTAGCTTCTAGAGACTTCTTGTTAGCTTCCAGAGGCTGCTTGCATTCCTTGCTTAATGACCCCCTCATCTGCAAAATCTGAAAATTATTCTGAGATCTGTTTTCATCGTCGTATCTCCTTTTCTGATTCTCACTCTTCTGCCTTCCTCTTTCAGCTTGTAAGGATTCTTGTATTGCATAGTACCCATCTGGATAATCCAAGATTATTTGCCTGTTTTAAGATCACTGATTTAATCACAGCTACAAACTCCCTTTTGCATATAAGGTAATACTCACAGATGTATTAGAGTTTCTCAGAGAAACTATAATACATATACATATGTATATGTTCCTCAGAGACAATATAATACATATACAAGTAGAATATAATAATAATAATTGACATTATTATTATTAAATAAGAAAATATGAAATTTGCTCACAGGTTTCAGGAGACTGAGTAGTCCCATGATGTTCACCTGCAAGCCAAAAACCCAAGAAAGCCAGCGGTATTCAATTCAATCTGAGTCCGAAGGCTAAGAACCAGAGTGGATGATGGTGTAATCTTAGTTTGAGAGCAAGAGAAGGTGAGATGAGTTGTTTCAATTCGAACAATGAGACAAGGGAAAAAGGAGTGAAACTTCCTTTTTCTTTTGTTCTATTCATGCCTTCGACAGATTGAGTGATGCCCACCAACAATGGGGAGGGCAATCTAATTTACTAAATCTATCAAGTCAAATCCTAATCTTATCCAGGAACACACTCACAGACACACCTAGAAATGTTTGATCTGGGTACTCTGTGGCTTGTCACACTGACACATAAAATTACCCATCACAAACCCACTCTTTGTCAACTTGGCACATCTCCTTATAAACCATGCCTAATCTCCAAGTAAAGACAATAGTGAGGTCATAATTCCACCAAACATGATACAACTATGTGTGTAAAACTGAAACAAGACTAACCTGTTCCTCATAAAGAAGATAAAAAAATACTTAAATGATGTTTTTTCTTGATATCCTGGAACTTAAAAATGATGTAAAATTAATAATACTTAAATATTACGATACTATGTTGCTGACCCACCACGATCCTGCCCTGATGGCCAGTACACCTTTTCTCTACTAATGTGTTGACTGATAACAATTCACAGCTGTCCACTTTGCTAGAGATTTGCCTTTAGACAAATGAGATTTATTTTACCCAGGAGGCACTGCTGCCCCATCCCCTACATATCCAGAGGCAGACCTTGGCGCATGACGGACTGCATGGGATACAAAAGTTCTCCCTCAAAGTGGGAAAAATTCTGTTCTATCCTGCTTCCATCACCTTCCTTCATCTTTTTTGTTTAATGTTTATTTATTTTTTGAGAGAGAGAGAAAAAGAGAGAGAGAGAGAGACAGAGCACGAGTCAGGGAGGGCAGAGAGGGAGGGAGGGAGACACAGAATTCGAAGCAGGCTCCAAGCTATCAGTACAAAGCCAGATGCGGGGCTCGAACTCACAAACTGAGATCATGACCAGAGCCAAAGTTGGAAGCTTAACCAACCGAGCCACCCAGCCTCCCCAATCACCTTCTTTCTTCTAAAAGAGGTCCTCAATAAATTATATTTGATTAAAAATCAGTATATTAGCTTCTGCTTCTAAGGAACTTGAACTAAGACATTCATCAACAGATAATCTTTTTAATAAGATGTATATGTTTATATTTACATACATATATGTTAACAAGCTGTGTTTATATATCTTGGATTCCCCACCTACCAACGCTTATGGGAAAGATATGTCCTTTCTTACCTCTGTAGTCTCTTCATAGCCCCTTGCATAGTAGTAGGGACTTAGTAGACTTTCAGTAAATGCTTCTGGATGTAAAGGCAGGAGCAGGCTAACTATGTCATGATTCTTTTTCAGCAAAGCACCCACTTTATAACAGTTCTGAGCTATATTCTCCATAAATGAATTTTTAATGTATTTTACAGTGGAAAATTGGCTAATAAAAGGCAAGCTCAAAGATATAACACTAAACTCTCATGGTCTCAATTCCTTACTAAACATCATCATTTTTATTGTTGTTTCTAAAATGAGATCATCTTTCTTTTCTGCTTTCACATTAACTAGATTTGTTCAAAGATCTCACATTAATGTCATTCAGTCTGGGCTATTGCATGAGTTCCGCTAACTGTGTTTTAAAATATAGCCATTAGCATGCCATGGAGGAAGATTTGATCTCATCATGCTATAAATCACTTGTTTTTCTGAGAAGATTGGAAATATGACAGACAGCTGTGCTTTATCAATGTTTTCATTTATACATAGATCTTTCCCACTTCAAAGTTTGCAGAAGAGAAGTGAGATAATGTGATTAGGTAGCCAAGCATATTCAATGTTCTGAAAAGTAGGTCATTGTTGAGATTAACTGATGGATTAAAAGGACTTAGAAAGATGGCAAATTTTTGATTTGCATATTTCTCTAAAGAGTCTTGACTCTTGTCAAGTCCCCCTCCCATTACAGAACAGCAAGCCAAAGCACTACATCAAGCAATTTAGTAGTTGCAAATTACTCTTGCCTGTTTTTTTTTTTTTTGACCTTGAGCAAATTATCAGTGTTTCCACACTAGATTTATTTTCCATAATCCATCAACTGCACTGCTTTGGGGGCACCGAAAATAAGACAGGAGAGTGCTAATGTGACAGATGAGGACTCAAATAATTAAATAGTGCTCAGCATAAGGCTACTATACATCTCTTTGACCAAGCATCCTTTGAAAATGCCTTAAATGCCAATTAAATAAAGACTGCTTAGTGGCGAGCATTGTTCAGTGCCACTCTTCCTTTTGGCAATTTTGGTCTCATCAATGGTATTTTAAAAAAGATAAATTAATAGCCTTCTCCTAGAACATAATTTATTCTCTTTGGTTCTTTAGTTCACCAGCTAGCACTGTATCATATGAACAGTACATATTATATGCATATAAAGATTTGAGAAATGGATTCTTTTCAAGAACTTGAAATAGACAAAAAGTTGAAATAAATATTCTTCCACTCATTTATTCACTCCTTCATATGTCAATGCATTCATTCATTCAATAAATCAGCTCATGTTTAGTGAGGAGAGAAGCACATAAATAAATGGTAAATACTTGCAAGAATAGGTCTATGCTCATGATGCTCATGGAGCACAGAGAAAGTACATCAAACCCAAGAGGATGATATCAGGCAAGTCTTCCTAGCAGAGCTGGTGCCAGCAGCTATGTCTTGAATAATTGGAGTCAGCCGGCAAAGGATAAGATGAAGAATATCCTGGGTAGGGTGATGTATGCTGAGATGGTCAAGGAGATGGATTTCCTTTTTTTTTAAATTAATGTTTATTTATGAGAGGGAAAGAGAGAGAGGGAGAGACAGACAGACAGACAGTGCGGGGGGTGGGGGAGGGGCAGAGACAGAGGGAGACACAGAATCCAAAGCAGGCTCCAGAGCCTGTCGCAGGCTTGAACTCACGAACCATGAGATCATGACCTGAGACGAAGTTGGCCGCTCAATCAGCTAAACCACCTAGGCACACAGGAGATGGACTTCAAGAAGAGAGAAAAATACATCTGAAATCAGTGGAGCAGGGCTAGATGAGGACTTAGAAGGAAATTCAAAATTAAATAATATTTATTAAATGACACAGGTATACATCCATGCTGGAATTAAAAACAAAAACAAAAAACTTCTTTCCAGATTATCTGACAGTAAAATTCTGAATATGTTCATCCAAACTAATCTTTTATCATTCGAGGGATGTAGAGTAGGATGGGCATAGGTTTGGGTGTTTTATTTTTTTCTCTATATGCCAAGGATTTTTACCTTTATTGATAACAATAGAAAGTCATTGAAGAATTGAGAATCATGAGCAGAAAAGAAACACAAGACACTGATGGTATAAAGTCCTGGTATACTGCTTAGTATTGCTTATTGAGCTCCGAGTCATAGTTATGAGAGATGTGGTTAAATTGAGGCCAGAATAAATCGTCTAAGTCATCATTTTTATGTTCCTGTATCTGAACACAGGCAGAGGCTTTTATTTTTATTATTTTGAACATTACACTTTTTCTTTCTCTAATAAAGTAGATTTTTCATGAATACAAAGGTTGTCAAAAGGCAGCATCCTTTTGATGGTCAATAAAAATGAAGAAGTTAGGAAATATTTATTCAGTGTCTACAATATTTCTGGCACAGTGCTTTCTTCTGTGTAAATGCCAGTGATTATCTTATGAAACACATGTTAAAATTTTTCATATTATATTTCATAAGATATAACTAAAGTCTAAACACATATGGTTTGATTATTTCACTAAATAATTGTTTGATCTTGCATTAAAGGGCAATTTCATTATGGCTTTTTTTTTTAATACCACCCAAATAACTGTGGTAATATTCAAAAGTACTGTTTGTATTTAGAATTAAAATTTTTGAAACACCTACAGCAACATGAAGATAATCAAACTATACATATGCTTGTTTGTTTTTTTTAATGTTTTATTTACTTTTGAGAGACAGAGAGAGACAGTGTGAGCAGGGGAGGGTCAGAGAGAGAGGGAGACACAGAATCCGAAGAGAGGCTCCAGGCTCTGAACTAGTTGTCAGCACAGAGCCTGACGCGGGCTCGAACCCACGAACCGTGAGAAAATGACCTGAGCCGAAGCCGGATGCTCAACAGACTGAGCCACCCAGGCGCCCCTACATATTGCTTATTAAATCATCATGATTTTTCAGGAACATAAATCAATAAAACAACCATTCTATTTGGAAAAAAATCACATAATTGACCAGTCAAATTAGTTTTTCACATAAACTGACTGAGGGAGGTTAGTAAAACATCTCAGCTACATCACTGATGTTAAAATAATTGGTTCCTAATCATAAAGCCAGATGAAATCAATTACATGGCACTATTAAATCTATAAACTTTACCATTTACAGTTAGAAACTCTATATAGAAACCATAGATTATTTTAAAACTTGCAAAAGGCACATTCTAGTTGTAAAAAGTCATATAGTATAGGAGAGTATCAGATGAAAAGTGAAATTTTCATCTTCCTTTCTCTCCTTTCTAAATGCACATCGGAGATGATCACTGTTTCCTGCTTAGTGTGGTTCTTGCTGTTTTTATTCTCTATATTTGCAAATCAATGGCGGCTGCAATATTTAAGCAAATGAGATCATGCTATCCACACTTTTTGGTATCTTGCTTTTATTTATTCAACATACACTGGAGACTCTTTTCATGTCAGTACCAATAGGTGTACCTTTTCCAATGATTGCAAAGTACTTAAGTTTTTATGACCACAAGGCATTTGCCTGTGTAGGTACAGAATACCTTTAAATACTTGTTCTTTTAATAAAATCTTACAAATTTTTCCTAGTTACAAACAGTGCTACAATAATCTTCCTTACATGCATTATATCTAAGTGCCCAAGTGCCAATATTTCTCTAGGATTCAACTGCTGGGGTAAAACCCACACAACTCTTTAATGTTTTAAATGTAATTAAACTGAAAAAAATATTTCTACCAACAATATATGATAATATGTCACCATACACTTCCCTGCATCATTGCCAAGACTGAGTCTTATTCATCTTTAAAATGTTATCTAATCTTATTGACTTAATATATTTCTTTGAAAGAATTGTCCATATGCTATTTTCTTAACTTTCTAGTTGATATTTCTGTGTTATTCATTGAAATTCAGTGAATAAAGACAGGACAACTGGCAGTTGAAAACATTTTGCTAAAACTTCTGCCTCTAATGTTAAATATAGTTACAGACAAAAAGTTCCACTATTGTATAGAGATCTGGGACTTTTCCCAAATTATAACAGATAGAGTATGCTGAAAAATCCCTATTTATTCACATGGCACATATTTAAGTTTGTTCTTAACAGTTCAACCTCAGAGGGAATCTTTTACTATTAAAAAAACCTCCTTATCCTTTGTATTGCATAGAAAGTCATCATCATACTGTAAATTTATACATAGCTGATTGATAAATCAGGTCTTACAAAATGTTTGCAGATTCAGACAGAATTAAGAGTAGAAATGTGAATTTGCCTCCTTCAGATTGTCTCCTAACTCATGAAGTCCAGTTCTTGGTCTTGATGGTTGTCGATGGTTCAGGGCTATCTGGACAGAATAGTCAAAGGACTAACTTATCGTAGGAATGGGGAATATGTACCACTCATTCACACATTTATCTGATAGCATTTGACAAACTTATTATTGACTCATTTTAATATCTTGAAAGTTATTTTAAACAATTTGTTCTAGGATCAAACTTCTCAAAATCTCCAAATCTCAAGTTTCCTTCCAACCCCCTTCCTGGGTTTAGACACTTTTGCAGCCTTTTCACCACGACCTTCTTTTAATAAGCATTTTACCTGGTAAGAGTCATTCTCACTATCTGCATCCTCAGCAATCTCTCCTTGTCCCTAGAGAGACTCACAGTACCATCTGGTTCTTTTATAGGAATCTTCACACATCACACAGATTGTTTCCAGGTCTTCCTTCATGTCCACCATTCTCTTTGCATAACATCCAACTGCCATAGGCACTAACTGGTGTGCACCCTCCTTGTAGAGTGCTCTAATCCTGTTTTAAGGAGCAATTCTCCTATGTTGATTACTCTAGAAAGAGGGAGTTTTTTTGTGATCAAATCTAAAATATACTGTACTTAGTAGCTGTAAAACCAACCCAAAATATTATTGACAAAGAAAAAATGTGGTACAAATGGACACTGCTTGGTGACTGAGAAGCTTAAAATGCTTTCACTAAAACAGAATGATGACTATCATATTGAGATAGACCAGTTGATTTTTATTTTTTCTTCAGCCTAGGTCTATCTAATGGGTTAGCTGTAAGGATTTAAAGAGTCCTGAATTCACTTATTACTTTGGGCAAATTACTAAATGCTTCTGATCTCAGTTTTCCACATGCTACATCAGAATTGTAACTTTTGTGGTTTTCAGGAGGAAAGCTTTGAGCAGTCTCTTGGACTTAATAATAGTCAGTCAGTGGCAGTTATTATTATATACCTGGACTGAGTGAGTACTAAATATCAGTAACCCCAGATATTGAGCAGCTTCTTATGAGTTCAGGGAGGAAATAATTCAATTTTTGATTCCAAGGAGAAAATGTTTTTAAATTCAGGACACTATAAACATTTTTTGCTACTTTGTTAGTGCCTAACAATCTGTAAGACAAATCCTTGCATTAGCAATTCTTTACATACACACACTGAGAAACGTGTAAGGGGATGTCTAATGAAGAATAGTTTACTTTCATTTTGGTAGTGGCATTTGCCTGTTGTGATGCCTATGTTGTTTTAGTTGAATGCAGAATTTCAGTTTGATATCATGATGTAGGAATTCAAATGAATTTGGACATAAGAGGGAGCATTCAAAATATTCACATAGAAAGTCTTGATTGGTAAAGGACTGAAATACTTTCTCATTGAATTGTCAAAATGAAACAATGAAAAATGTAGTTGGTGGGATTAATTTTGTTAAATAAAATTATAAATTTACATACTGGCATTTTTTAATTTGTAGATTATTTTCTTATCCTTTCAAATGAATCTTACGGTGTTAGAGCAATGTGTTCTTATATCTTTATTAATGTGATTGCACTTACTATACATGGCTATCTTTTTCAAATGTATTATTTTGAACTATGAGCTACTTTTGACTATTTACTCTTTTCCAGAATATTTAGCACTGAATCAAGATGGGTGTCATTCCATACACAAGCTCCAACACCATTTCAGGGCCCTGGACCCTTCTTCAAATAGCTGATTCCCTGGGGTACAGAAGTGGCGGCAGGGATGACAGCAAATGACAAGTTGCTGAAAATTCTATTGCATTCATTAGCTACTTACCTGTCAAGATCTTTATTTCTATTGGCGACTGTTGAAACCAGTGTGGCTTAAATAGATTGAAACATTTTATAAGAAAAAAAATTTAAGTTGATTCCTGAGAACCATGTGGCAACATATCTATAAGTATTTTTATGACTTTGATCTCTACTCTTGTTACTTAAAAATGAAAATGAAAATTTTATTATTAAATAGCCAAGTAAATTTACATATTATCCAATAATCTCTTAATTACTTTAAATAATCACATTGGCATTGCTTAAGGAAAACTAACTAAATGGGGAACATTTTAGTTGGCTTTGTCAAATTTATGCTTTGCCCTCTGTGCTAGGTAGAATTCTAAGGAAGAGTTTCGATGACCCTCTATCTTTAGCTTGGGTAGAAGCTGTATTATTTGCAGAAATCATTCCCATAATTATGTTATATTATATGGCAAATGGGATTTTGCAGATGTAATTAAGTCCTGAAATTAGCTGATCTTAAAATAGGGAGATTAGCCAGGTGTAACTTATCTGGTCACATTGGCCTTTTAAATCTGGGTCTCAAGGGCAGAATTGGAGGAAGTAAGAGATTCAAATCATAAGAAGGGTTCAGCAGGCAGTTTCTGACTTAAAAATAGAAGGGACCACATAGCAAAGAATAAATGTGTGAGGCTTCTATCAGCCATAAGCAGCCTTGAATGACAGCTAGTAAGGAAACACGGACCTGAGTCTTACAAATGGGAGAAACTGAATTTTGTCAACAACAAGAATGCACTTGGAGGCGGCTTTCCCCAGAACCTCTAGATAAGAAATCAGCCTGTAACATCATGACTTTAGCTTTGTGATACCCTGGAAAGAGAACCAGCAATGTTGTGTCATACTTCTGAACTACAAAACTGTGTGCTAATAAACAGGTGTCATTTTAATCTGCTAAATTTTCAGTACTTTGTTACACAGAGATAGAAAACTAATATACCCCATTTCCCTCCCAAAACTTGAGCTAACTTGCATTGAATATTCCAAATTAACTGCTTGTTTTGAATGTTCAAAATACTTTTTATTTTTTCAAGTATCACCAATTTTGAGAAGTACCTTTTATTTTAACATCAGCTTTAAATATTTTAGCCTTTAGCTACTGTGGGAAACTTTTCTGAATGTTCACACACTATTCTGTTTCATATATTCAAGCCAGGTTTGAAATGTTCATTGGTGAGGATGAAGGTAGGAAGAAATATAGGCCATTACAATTTCTCTCTGTGAAAAAAAAATCCAGATTGGAAAAGTAATGAAACTACATGGCTTGCTGGGACACATCATATTAATGCTAAATTTAATTCAGAAGATGAGAAAAAAAAGCAAACAGGAATGCAATTAAAAGCAATTTAACCAAGGAGAAATCACAGGGAAGATTGTCCAGATTGGAAAAGGAATTTCATGGAGGGGTGATGCTTTTGAAGATACTGTCTGTCATCTCCTAAACAGGGGAGTTTCCAGAGAGAGGCTTCAGGGTTGCGGGGGGGAGGGGGGGGGAAGTACTGCTGAATTTACAATAGAAGTTCTCATATCTATTTGATGCAAGCCAAGAATGGTAGTCTAGGGAACTGGCATGCTTTTTTTTTTTTTTTTTTTTTTTTTTTTTTTTTTTTTCAGACGAAGTTAAATTAAAGCTTAATTCTTCTTTACCACTAAATAGCTAGGACAAGCCCAGGCAACCTATCGAGCAAAAGTGTAAGAGATTGGTTTAATTCTGGTTTGTTAGTTAGTCTTTTCCTAGTTCAACAGTGTATACTGCTATTTTGTAGGAAAAGGGACCATGAAAGCATTATTCTTTACAGTTAAGTTTCTATTTAATTTCTTAAAAGAGCTATAAAGAAAAATTTTTACATTCCACATTCTTTCATCTAAGAAGTGAGTTAAAATATACTGCAATTGACTCAATTGGGGCAAGGTTTACTTTTTGCAGATCTTTGCTTTGTGAAAGATTACAGCATCTTGCAGGATAGGAAAAAAGGCCTAAAAGGATCATCTTAATACATAACAGAAAGAACTGTACAATGTACACTATTTCCCGATGTACACTATTCATTACCTTGAACTGTGTATCAGAAAAGTTGTTTAAAGAGACTTTCAACTGAAAGTCTCTTGCTTGAAAATAAGTCATTCCAATGTTTAGAGCTATTTCTCTGAATGCCAATATTGCATTTATTTAAAAACTTATAATGTTATATATTATTGAGAAAATTATTACTTAATCTACTTCTCACAGAGAGCAAAGCCATTGGGATTGAAACTAATGAATATAATGACTTAGTAATCTTTGGTAATAAGAAAAGCCACATTATACATATCCTAGGTGTCAACTAGGATTTAACACAGAGAGAATTCAGCATATAAGTTTTACAAAGTGCTAACACATTGCACTGTCTCTCCCCGGGAGAGTTGTAGCTGTACAAGGAGTCAATTCTCCTCTTGTTTTACTACCTTCCATTATTCCCAGATCTACAACTCAAAATATTCATTCATTATTTCATTCACTAAATATTCATTAAATGCCACATTCATGCAGCAATGAATAGGACAGACAAAAGCCCTATTTTTATGTGGATCTTATTTTAATTGGAAGGAAATATCAGCATGACCTAAAGACAAATTTCAAATTTAAACACAGAACGAAGGCATATATACAAAAGACTTTCAGAGCTTGCTAAATTTTATTGGTAAAAATTTCAGTAATGACTGTGGGAATGACCAGGATTCTCAGCTAAGGGTCTATGTGAACACACTGATAGCTGATAAATTCATTAGAGAATCTGAATTCAATGCTATGAATGGTTCTATCAGTTAGAACTGATAGAAACCATGATTCAATGATGGCTCACCATGAATGAAGTTAAAATTACAGACCCTTCTCTGGTATAGTATATCAGATAAAACACAAAGATGTTGAGAAACAGAAATTTTAGAATAGATTTATCATTCTTGAATAACTATGTGCTCACCACTTATGTTCTGTTCAGGGGTCCAGATTGCTTCCTTCACCATGACGTTGAGATCTACATTGGTAAAGGAAGCATCACCATGCAAGTGGGAGACAAGGGACTCTACAATTAAAATAGGGTCCCTAATTGTATTGCAGATAGGAAGATTATGAGAGGACTAAGACCATGACATGGTATTTAACTAGCTAAGGCAAGTTGGGCACATTTTCTGTAATAGTCATTAGAGCCTTTGTAGTAGTCTGAATAGGGTACGCAAAGAGATTTTTTGATGATTTATGATTATGACATTCCCAGGAGCTAAATGTGTGGATAGCCTACTAAGGTCCTACTTGACATGTAAAATGGATGGAGAGGCTTGACTTAAGTTACCATTTTAGAGAATCATGGCTCTTCCTCAAATCTAAGACCTGAGTTTCAGATTAAGGTTTGAGCAGGCATTCTTCAGGAAGAACTTTAAAATAACACCACAAGTATGTCTGTGGAAGTAGCCTTACCTAAAGGAACGTACAAATACTTATTTAGGAAACTGCACACTAGAAAACAGGATCCACATAGACCTCAGGGAATTATTGGACATTGGCTCCAGACTAAAACAATAACTAGAAATCCATTATAACCATTGGGATCCACTGCTCAGAGAAGATTCCTAAGAGTGTTAGTCAATGATTCAAAACAAGAAGAAGAAGAACAACATTGTTTCAAGTTTAGATAAATTGACATCAGAATAGAACTCTATTTGTGCCCGAGATGGAAAACATCAATTTGCCCAACTGTCTCTATTAGATGTAGAAAGTGAAGCTCAGGGAAATTAAATAACTAATAACTACTTTTAAGTGAAAATCCACCATAAGAATCCAGATCTTCTAAATTCTTATAAGGTCATCACAATGACCCAGGAGCCTGGGTCTCCTGGGCAGGAGAATGGGAGTGGTAGGGACCGGAATTTGTCTGGCTTTCAAGAAAGAACTGGGAAAGAAGGGATCCTGTTCCCTTCACTCTTTGTTTTGGTTTTAAATTTTTTATTTATTCAAATTGGAAAATGAACACAAATCCTTTTTTTGCGGCAGCAGGAGTTAGAAGTGTCTAAGAGGAGAAATTTGTGAAAAAATAATGGCCAAAAATTTCCCAAAGTTGATGAAAACTATAAAATTTCAGTTACTAGAAGCACAAGAAACATGATGAAAACATCAAGACATATAATAATATTATCAATATTGCATATAACATATAATAATTAATGATCAATTCTGCTTATAACAGTAATAAAGAGAAAATCTTAAAAGAAGCTGGAGGAAAAAAGACATGTGGAGGAACAAAGGTAAGGAAGTCAGCAGAGTTTTCTTGGAAATATGAAGCCAGAAGACAGTGGAGCAATTGAATATACTTTAATGTACTGGTAAATAGAAATTATGAAAATAGAATTCTTAATCCAGAAAAAAATAATTTTCAAACATAAAGTGAAATAAAGACCCTTTCAGACATGCAAAAACTGAAATAATTCAATACTGGATCTTAACTATAAGAAAATATTAAAAGAAAGGCCTTCAAAGGAAATTATTATTTTGAAGAGATATCGTCACTCCCATATTCACTGTAGCATTATTCACAATAGACAACATCTGAAACAAACCAAAGCGTCCACTGATAGATGAAATGCATTAAATTAAGCTGTAAAAAAAAAAAAAAAAGGAAATCCCACCCTTTGTGATAATATGGATGAACCTTGAGGCCATTTTGCTAAGTGGAAATAGTCAGAAAAAGAAAGAAAAATTCTTAATGGACTTGTTTATATGTAGTATCTAAATAAAGCCAGACTCACAGAAACAAAGACTAGATTAGTGCTTGTCAAAGGCTAGGGCTTGGGCCAAATGGGAGGGATTAACCAGAGTTCAAACTTCTAGTTACCAGTTGTGTAAGTTCTGTGGATCTGATGCACAGAATGACGACTCCAATGTATCCTCTGCCTTCTTAGCAGCTGATTTCTGCTTTTTTTCTCAGTGTCTCATTCTGCACATTTCCAATTTAGGAATTGGCAGTTGCCTTGAGGGAAAATTGCCAGGAGAATATTAAGCTCATCTCAATGCATTTTACTTCTCTCTAAGATCTTAGCTTTTCACGTCGCTGCAACTTTAATTTTTCACTGATGCTTTCAATCTGTTTTTTAATGTATTTTATACATAGTCATTCTTTGTGGGAATGTTAGTTTAAACCAGGCACTCCACCATGTCCATTGATACATGTAGCATATAAATACATATATTTTAAGTAATTTCCATATTTTCCTACCTATTTTTCCAAATATAGTGTGTAGGCCAAGTTACTGTTAGTGCTTATATTAATGATTCCATTTAGTCTGAAGCAAGTCTTCCCAATATAAATATTATGTGAACCACATATGTTATTTTTAAAATTTTAAGTACTCACATTTAAAAAGTTAAAAAAGGTAAAATTTAATAAATAATAAATAATATACTTCACTTAGTTAAAATCATATACACCTAAAATATTAACATTTTAACACATATGTCTTTAAAATCCACTGTATATTTCATACTTATAGCTCATCTTGATTCATACTAGCCTATTTCAAATGCTACAAACTAACCTCATATGATTAGTGGCTGCTATATTGGAAAATGTAGGTCTAGAAGTTGCAGAATGCTCAGGGGAGATGTAGCAGAACTAGAGAACACCTGTACATCATGTGGTGATACTGGCTCCAAGAGTTGGATTGTCTTTTTTGGGAAACACTAAGTCTCTATTTAGTATACAAAGAGCATTTTCATCACGTTAGGTGAAAAAGTCTTTGGACACTTTTTTTTTAACTGCTCACCATCAAACATTCTTTCATATTTTATAGGAATAAACCAAATTATGTGATTCAGTGGAAGGTATGACTCAACTTCCTTCAATTGAATATCAAAGGATGAGCCCCCCCTCTTCTGCATCCCCAAAGCCAAGATTTACACATGTAAATTGGACTTGGCCAATCATATATGCCTTCTAAGGACACAGTACTTTAAATACAAAAATGCAGGGGTGCCTGGGTGGCTCAGTTGGTTAAGCATCTTACTCTAGATTTCAGCTCATGTCATGATCTCATGGTCCTGAGATCAAGACCCACGTCAGGCTCCATGCAGAACACAAAGCCTGCTTGGGATTCTCTCTCTCTACCTCCTTCTTCCTCTGTGTCTGTCTCTGTCTCTCTCTCCCTCTCTCAAAAGATGTACATACATACATGCATACATACACACATACAGAAATTCAGGGAAGGCTTAAAAATATTACCACATGGGACCTTGGATGAAGCAGAAAGGAATCTTAACAGTGACTGTGCTTTCGTTGTCCTCACAGGACAATTCTGGGTTGCAAAAGTCACTGTGTTGCTGTTTCCTGGGTTTTCTTTGTTCCTGCCCGTGTTCAAGCCACTACATGAATCTAGGAGTTTTGTGGACCTGTGATTTTACTTTTTAGTATAACATAGTTGCTAAGTACATAAATTTAAGATCATATGACCTGGGAGCACCCAGGTGTTTTAGTTTATTAAGTGTCCAACTTCAGCTCAGGTCATGATCTCATGGTTTATGAGTTTGAGCCCCATGTCCCACGTCAGACTCTATGCTGACAGGCCTGTAGCCTGCTTCAGATTCTGTGTTTCCCTCTCTCTCTGTGCATTCTATCTGTCTCTCTCAAAAATAAATAAACATTAATAAAAAAAAAGAATCAAACGACCTGAGTTTGAATTCTGACTTTCCTACTTATTAGCTGTCAGGACTTAGACACATTATTTTGCAATTTTTTTCTCAAAAAAAATTTTTTTTGTCTATCATGTAATGGATGACAATTGTACCTACCTCATGGGCATTGTGAAGCCTTAATGAGATAATCCACACACAGTGAATATACTTATTATACATATTTATTCTGTACTGAATATTTAGCTCTTGATAACTCAGCTTCTATTATTATTTTAAAAACAATTTATGGAAGGCCTACTGTGTACTGGATAGATACACATAAAACAAAACTTCTCATTTTTCCTATCTAAAATTGTCTTGAAAAAAGAATAATAATGTCAGATGATTTGTCTAGAGTTTGGGGAAGGGGTTGCATGCACCCAGCAAGGCCACTGCAAGTCTGGGATATTTTTGTAGTCTTGGCCTTTTTCCTGAATTTTACTCCACCTATACATGCATCAAATGTGTTTCCAATTATTTACCATTGAGTAATGTATGCCATGTTTATTTGGTGGTTTTAAGTAGTGCCAGGAACATAGCCCACTACCGCAGTTTAAGTAGTGTAGACAGAATGGCATAACTTTATACTGATGGCAACCGTGCAAATATGAGCTTTACAATTTCCATTTTTAAGATGAGGGAATTGGTTGAGAGAAGTTAAATAATTTGCCTACAATTACCCAGATAGTTTGCAAACAATTATACATTTTATTTTGATCATGAGTTTTTTCTTCTTAGACAAGGACTTCTATACAATAGTTGTACGCACTTAATCACTTTACAGACAGTTGTAAAAGAGTTCTGTCATTATGTGGAGCACTCTTGATATTTTTAGAAAGGTAAGCCAAGCCTCAAGGAATGCATGTCTCATGAATTTATTTCACTTCACCGACATCACGACTTTCTTAATCCCTCTCTCATTCTCCAATTTTTGTCCTTTCTTTTCTCAAGTCTATGATCATAAATATTTCTATAGTTGTAAACATCCCATTATTTAAATAGCTTTCATCTAAAAGAATTCTGGAAATTTACCTAGGTGAATTTTCAAGGAGAGGATTGTGATTAATCAATTGTAAGAATGACTTCTATGTTCTCATATTTGCTGCGCTAGCAAAGTCAAATAAGATAGATTTTGATGTAAGGCACTTACTTTTCCAAATGCCACCTTTAGACTTTTCCAGGGGGTTGACTGATAGACCTTACCCAATGATATTAATAACTGCATTAGGGTGGAACTTAACTCTTCCAGGATTTCACATCAAAGGCTATATATGTCTAAATTTCTACATATGCTAAGATGATAATTTTTTTTTTGACAGTTGTAAAAAACTGGCAGAGGCATTGAAACAGCTCTGGAACTTTGCTGGCCAAGGCTCCTCCCAAAACACTTTGACTTCTAATCATGAACATGTGTGAATTTTTTTCTTCTATCTTTAAAGAAGCTTCTAGAAGCTTCTCATTTTACCTCTACTGAGGTGGCACTCTTTGCCATTTATTTTTGGAAATAAATCATTTTAAAGATAATAAATGAATTTATCTTCCTCATTAATGAAAAGCATCTCTACTCTAGAAACTTACTAGTCAGCCAATTTTCTTCACCTGCAGTTTGCCTGTGCATAATGATCTCATCATGAAAAGTAAACTACCAGCCTGATTATTGCAAGGCTTCAGTCATTAAAAAAAAAAGAAATGAAGAGAAAACATAACTCATATCTTTTAGGTAGCACTGATAACCTTCCATCTGCATTTTCTACAATGTTATTATAAATCGAGTTCCATATTGAATGATTAACAATGATGGACAAAAAGTTTTGCCAATAGAGAATCAACTTGCTTAAGCTATTCATTCACCCATAATTAAAACTCATCATACTTAAGAGTTAAAAAATGTGCTTATTTTTTGGACTAGTTTGAAAATCTCTATGTATATTCTGGTCCTAAGAAATACACAGATTACGTAAGTGATGAGGTAAAGCGTCTGCTCTTATCAGCTGGAAATCTGATGCGGTGGTCCACAGGCTTTGAATCCCACAACTCCTGCAAAAAGAGAAAAACAGCTCATTTGAACATCTAGATACTTGGGCTCTCTAATGCCAGTTTTGAAATGGATGCTCATCAGAAGAAAACATCTGGATTACTGAGTAAATATTTTCCACTTCTAGTGGCCAAATCTCTCCATGAAAGCCAGACTATGATAATCAGTCACCTGCCAGACATCCTAATTTGGATGCCCTTAGATTCTAAAGTAAATTAACTGTCATATCCTGGACACTGTTTCTCCTCTATTGTTTCTATATTCTCTATCTCATGAAGGAATGTCACTACTTCCATAGTTGCAAATGCCTGAAAATTTTCTATTTCAGTTACACTTCATGTCTAATTAAGCAACAGGTTCTATAATGTCTACATTATAATCATTCACTAACCCATCTACCATTTGTGTGTTCACTCCGCCCTAGGATAGGTCCTTCACCTAGATCCCAAGGCAAGTTCTTGGCAGAATTCTCAGCCTCCGATTTTTTCCCCCCATTTCTCCTTGAAAATCATTCTCTATACCACCCCCCCGTGCTTATTTAAAGATATAAATCCCTCTTCAAAACCCATTAGGAAGCCCCTATTGCCCTCCAGGTGGGGGGTTCATAATAAAGTTTACAGGCTGCTTGCAATTTAGCATCCGAGTATCTCTGCAATTTCTTTGGCCACACAGACTTCCCTTCTTCCCCTACTTGTCCGATGCACTATATTGCCTTTCCTCTGGTGTTTCCTTATGTATTTTCTTTTCAGTGCATCCAATACTGCATCTCTTCTTTGCCTGCCTCTTACTTCTCCTTTAGCTCTCATATAGGTATTACTTTCCTGGATACCCATATTAAGGACAGATGTCTTTTCTTTGAGCTTCAATAGCAACACATAGTTCCTCTCTGGCATTACTTACAACACTATATAATAATTTCCTGGTCACTAGCGTGTATTTCTAACTGAACTGAAAGTTCCCAGAGGACAAAAAACATATCACTGTATCTCCACATCTAACATAAAGATAGGAACATAGGAAGCATTTAATACATATTCATGAAATTAATAATCCAAAATGAATAAATATTGATATTTTGGATCCATTTCTAAGGAAAAGGATCTAAAAATGTTAAGATATAAGAAAAGCAAACTGGATTTTTTTTAAATAAAAAATTATTAAAAATTGGAAATGGATGGGAGGCAATTAAGAAATATTTTTCTTAAAATAGTTTTTTGCGTGGTTTTTCACGTCAGCCTGGTTAAGGCCAGGACAAATAATCATTGGATATACCAACATGTTTAGTCAAGAACACTGTAAGCCCAACTGATAATCTCTTGGTCTTTCCACCATTAACAGAAAATACATCCCTCTTGCTAGATGTCCAAGGGGAGGGAGAATAATCTATTTGCAGGTGTACTCCCTGGATTGCTTCTGTAAGGTCAGCAGTAGATTTGCAACCACACATTCCTACTTTCATTGAAGGCAGAACTGAACTCTTCTTTTGAACCTGACTTGATGTCTAATCTCACTTGACCCTCATTCTTGAGGGTAAATCATTGTCTTAGCACTATTAATAGCTGATATGTATTAGGCATTCTTCTATACTGGGAATAACCTCTTTTATTCTTTACAACACCCTGAAAAACACATATTATGATATAGATGAGGCAACTGAGGCTCAGAGAATTTAGACAATTTGTTCAATATCAAGCAATTGTTTGAATTCACACTAGTGTGTCCAATGATGATGTTTCAACCATTGGGTACACTAAAAAAGCTTCCATTATAATGAAAAAACATAAATTATCTGCAAGGAATAGATCATTATCAAGAACTGCAAAGGATAATGGTGGAAGAATTTGGGTTATAAATTAGAATATAAGTAATATCTTAATGAAAACTAAATTATTTAACTTATGTAAAGTAAAGGGAAAGAGAGAGTCATACTGCCCATGTTTAGATTTATGTGTCAAGTAGATTTTGGTATAACATGTATTATTCTAAGGAAATTCATTAGAGATAACTCTTGAATGTGAGTTGCACAACAAATCACCCCAAGACTTTAAAACCATAATGACTTATTATTTCTCACAATTCTGTGGGTTGGCAGGGTGGTTTTTCCACACATCACCTCGGTTATATTTTTGATATTGCCTTAAATCTTTCAAGGTCTTAACAAGGTTTCTTAAGATAAACCCTTGACTTGATGTTTGGTCCCAGGGTCTCATTTCACCTTGAGAATTTTTTACTGGCAGCAATATTTGGAATGAAAGATAATTTTATTTTCCAGCTTAATAAATCCTGACATTTCCATATTTCTTCCACATTCCACTTGCAAACAGAAAGATTACTTCTCTAGCTCATCTCTAGCCTTCCTACACCTTTCACATACAGCTATAAGAAGTCAGTTGGCCATTCCAGCTTTATATGTGCAGATGGAGACCCACACATTCATGAGGTACATTTTCTGACTTTCACATTATTGAAGGCAAGTTTTTTGACAATATTTTCTCTGTAACATAACATAGGTCATTCTTTCTCCCACCTCCAGTGTGTCTTGGCCTTTTTCCTAGCTTTACAAAATAGATTTCTTGCTGTCTTTCTGCCTCTACCTGCCACCCATTTCCAAGCCTTGCTATATGTTTTAGGTTTCTGAGATGAAAACACCACACTTCTAAGAGTCTGAATTAGCCAGGGTTCAGTTAAGACAATGGAACCATTTTGAATGTTAAGAATTTATTGTTATAAGAATCAGATCTTAACATAATTTCTGAAGGAGCTGGGGAAGTGAAGGCCTTAAACAGTGTGATGGAGGATCAATGAGAGTCTTTAACCAATTCTCCCAATGCATTGGTGCAGGAGTATAGGTTGAAGCTTACATGGAGAATCTGAAGCAGGCTAGGCAAATCCAGTTACAAAGGTGGGACTGTGCAAGGGACATCTGTGGAGAGGTCCACAGATGATGGAGTCCTGTGGTGATACTCAATACGTCAGTTGGGAGTCCTGGGGGCATTGTTGGTCAGGATGTCCAGCAGCCAGAATAACAACTAGATCTAGGGGGATATAGGCCAAGAACAAATAAGGAAACCACTAGGTACAAGAACAAAGAAACAACTAGGTACATCAGCAACTGTTTGTCACTTTACCAAATCATGAGGACCTTCCAAGAATAGTATCCACTAATTGCCTCCCAAATCTCTCCCAGTGCTCCTCTCCTCCATTCCCAGGTAAAACCTAGTATCATACAGACAAGGGAATTCTGGAAATATACTTCCTTGCTTGACTAACTTGACAATAGAATGGTCCAGTACAGGAGGGGAATAAATCTGTCTCTGTTGCTGGAAAAAAAAAACCTTTCTATATTTCACATAGGTCTAAGATTTAAACTGTACAAAGATGTCCAGAAGGCCCAGGCCATAGTCACATGTCTAAGTACACACAGGTCAACTCTGGGACTCTACAAACAGTAGAACTCTGGGACTGTAGAACTTTCAGGATGTCAGGATTAATGTGCATGTGCCCCTGACTATTGGACTGGGATTTGCTCTGGTACACATAACAAACAGAGACTCAAGTATTTAGATTACTCTTTTTTGTAATTACCATCCAAATCTCAATTTGTCTTATGTCTCATAAGTTTTAGAACACCCACCTTCAAACCATAGAGAGACAAGCTCTCTAAAATACCGAATTCAATCACAACTACTATCTGTTTTCTTTTAGTAGCTTCCCTTTGTGAAACTAACAAAATATTTTGTACATAATATTCTCAATGTTTATTATCTCTGAAAATCTAAGAGAGAAGAGAGTAGAAGATAAGCACGCCATTGCCCAAAGGAGTCATAATCAAATAGGCTAATCTGTTGTTAGGTTCAATAAATGAACATGGAGTCAAAGGTGAGAGAAAATGCCAAATGCATCATGGGCTAGCTGCACACAGGAATAGGTGTTTGAGATAAAGCCAGAGTGAGTGAGAGGCTCTAGAAAGAAGCCCTCAAAAACATTCATGAAGCAGACATCCATTTTTAGTAGGTCAAGTCAGATGATTCACAGGTAAATTCTTGTAAAGTCCCCAAACTTCTACCTCTCATAGCTGTGATCTGAGCTAGACAACTTAGCTTTTCTGGACTTTTCTAAGTTTCCTCATTTGTGAGATATAAATATGAATAGTAGCTCCTTCATGGGATTTTTGTAAGAATTACTTGAGATAGCACATAAACAGTGCTTAGAGAAGCATAAAGTACTCAGTGAATGTTAACTGCTATTATAAGAGGTTGTGGCAAATAGCATTAGTATTTTTTTTAATGATCTTAAAATGTCTGACTGTGGGGATACCTGAGAGGCTCAATCAGTTAAGCATCCAACTCTTGGTTTTGGCTCACATCATGATCTCATAGTTGATGAGTTTGAGCCCCGCCTGGGGGTCTGTGTTGGGTGCAAAGCCTGCTTGGAATTCTCTCTCTCCCATTCTCTCTGTCCATCCCCACTCTTAAAATAAGTAAACCAAAACTGAAAACATGTCTGAGGATGATATTCCAAATATGGTCTAATCATGCTCAATGCAGGGGAATTATATTCTCTCTCATCTGATGCTACAGAAGAGCTGTGAAGTACTGCTTTTTTACAGAAAGGCTCAAGGTGCATAATGGATAATGCTACATATGGTAATTATTCCTTGATGTGTATTATAGATACATGTTCCATGTCAATTCTTTATCTAAATTTCTCTTATTGTCAACCTGTTTATTGAAAATCTGATTGTGACCATAACTAAAATGATTGGATGGAAAAACTTGATGTCAATGACTAAATATGCTAAGAAGAATTTGGCTCACTTTTAAATGTGCCCTTCTTTGTTTTAGTAATGATTGAGAATCTGCCTCCATTTATGATTAACTACATGCAAGGATCAGAGTAACGATGTTTTAGCTTTTAGTTAACACTCATACCAGATATAGTCCTTCTATTGGCAGACAAGTAATGGCTACTTAACTTTGGCTGAATGTATAAAGACCTCTGAATTGCTCTGACATATGTACCAATGGTCCCAGGAAGGAGACTGTGAACATACACAGCTAAAGGTCTTCCCATAACATGTTATTTGGAGCCAATTTTCCCCACACTCTATTGCATTAGCCCATATAATTTTAGCTTAGTTACAACAGCTTTTCTGTTATTTTGTTTCTGCATGTTCTTGTATTTCTCTTCTCCTCACCCTTCTCACTTTTTCTTTATTGTGGTTGTCTGGGGAGCTAACTAGAAATTCTTCAGTCTAGCACCTAATCCTGCCCTAAACAAATATTAATATATTTCCTTATCAGTTAAGGTCATACCATCTTTCCAGATTTACTTAAAAAATTGTAACAGTACCTCTTTCTAGACACTCAGTCTGAGGTTCTCAACAAGATTCCAATGGCTGATATTCTCACAGTTACTTATGATGCTGAATTTTTCTGCTTACTCAATGCTTGTTCCCATAAGTGGTTCATATTCTGTATTTTTTTATGACTCTGTCCTATGCTGACCTAAAGGTGAAATATCCAACTCTGATTTATCCAAAATGCTGAACCACGAGACATTTGTAGATCCAGCAGATTTTACCAAGATGGGGGCAATAGAAGAGGGTTGTAGAGCAGCAATCATTCCCAAACCGTTTAATATTGAATATTAGATATCCCTGTTCTTTGAAGTCTTTGGCTACCAGCTACCCACCAGCTACCCAACTCTGGATTTATAGAGTTCCAACATCTGAGCCTCCTACCATGGCCCTTTGTTCTCTCTGTCTCTATTTCTGTCTGTAGCTCTGTCTCTGTCTCTCTCCTTTCAAAGACAGCAAAGTCTGGTATTTGCCGTCTCCTATTTCTTGTTTGCTTTTAAATTCCTATTAAAATTTTGGACCCATGAATTTATCTTTTTTTTTCTCTTCCAAGATTATTCCAAAACATGCCCTCAGTGTTCACACATCTAAAGCAGCATATCAAGGTGTTTTCCTAAACAAAGTTAGTTTTCTCCCTAAAGAGAACTCTGAACCAGCTGTTAATACTATAGTCTTATTTATCCTGTCATCTTAACAGAATAAATCAGTGAAGTCCTCTTGGGAATTAACTTCTCCAAGGGAAAGGCATATGTGACATGGCAGAAACATTATCATGATATAATTTTTCTTAAAGGATTTGATTACATGGATATATGTAATTCAGCTGATCCAAGATCCAGCTGACTGGAGTGGTAACACACATTTATTTCTATGGACCATATATTCATGCTGTATTTACAGACATTTTTGCTCTCTCCCAACTTGGATCACTATCCTTGTATCAAGCTTTTCTATTTTCTCCCCTTCAGGTAAGTTCTTTCTTTAATATCCTAAATATATTCGTTTGCGTCCACAAATAGTTCAGGTGATCCTTCAAGCAATGGCCTAATGAATAAGGAATGAAGTAATGATTGCCAGGAGCCTAGACATGTCCCTGGCCTATTGTGGGAGTCGTCATGCTTCTTGGCTAATTGCAAATGTGTCTGATTGAAGTGGTAAAAAATCTTGATTTTTCTTTATCAGTTCAATGTGCCTGTGAACGTCAACTGCATTGTCATTCCCAAAGTTGAAATTTGAACTGTTTGGAAACACTTTGGTCACAGCGTGAGTAAACATATCTTGATAGAGAGCCCACTGCAGGCAATGCATTACGCAGGGAGCTGTGAAATGAGAGATGCAAAGGAGAAAGTAAGTCATGTACTTCTTGTGCTTGGAGAGACTTGGATGCAAGGGAAAGTGGGAGCAAAAATAAAGATTTGTGGGGGTTATGCTTACTTGTCCATGCACACATATTTGTGTCACTTGTATGCACATGAATGTATCTGTGCATTTCTGTAACTATACATGTGATAGCTAATAAGACTTCTGAATCACTAGCCTAATCTCTTGTCACATCCAGGAGGTAACACTGACCCACCTGTTGCTCTATTTCCTGCCTCTGAGACAGGCATGTGCCAGAGACTCTAACTGCAAAGCCCTTCATAATGGCCCACTCTTCCCAGAGGAACTCTATCCTCTCCTTTACTATTCCTCCCTGAACTCAAATTCTTCAAGAAGCCAAGTTAAGGAAAGACACAGTCATATTAATCCTGGAGACTTATGTTGTTCATCTCTTCCGAGTGAGCTAGTTGCAACCAGAGAAGTTGGGTTAGACATTTTAAATGATTGGCAGCTTACTAACATGGTTAGTGAAGACCTAGGCATTTTCTTCACCACAACCACCTATATTTGTTTCTAGAGTAAGCATATGTGAAGATGTCTTTTATAATTCTTGCCCAGAGTGTCTGTCTTGCTGATTAAAATCCACCCCCCACCCAGAACTCACTCTTTGGAGTCATTGCCCCACAATTACTAAACTGACTCCAAGAAAGAAATGGAGAGGCAGGTGTACAGACCTCTGTGAATGTAGACAAATCCATGTTGAAATATAGGACTGAAGTAATGTATGTTTTGTTTTTTTCATTTTTTTAAGTTTATTACTTATTTTGAGAGAGAGAGAGAGAAAGCACAAGTTAGGGAGGGGCAGAGAGAGAGGAAAAGAGAGAATCACAAGCAGGTTCCATGCTGTCAACACGGAGTCCGACGTAGGGCTCCACCTCGCCAACCATGAGATCATGACCTGAGCCAAAATCAAGAGTCACTCAGGCTCCCTCTGAACTAATGTATTTTTGATCTTTTGTATGACATGTCAATTACGGGGAAGTTCCAGATTTGTGTTGTTGTTGCAGTTCCTGTCAAGTAGCAAAAGGAGAATTTCACTGTGTGTGGACTCCTAGTATCTTCCCCTAACTCAGTCATTGCTGCAAGTTTGAAGTATGTATGAGGTGGGCAACAAGTCCCGATATCTTCTCAATGAATGCTATCCCTTATTTCTGCTTCACTTTAGATTCTTAAAATCCAGTCCCCAACTTTTTGATATATCAGTTGTTTCCAATGAGGACCATGTCATAAATTAACCTAAACAAACCATATTTTGAGGACATAGATACATAAGCACACAGAGAGCTGACACATGGCTCAGTCTGCCATGATGGACACTGGTTTTGATATTTATGCAAAGTTATGTGAACACAGGAACTGTATAAACAAATGTTGAGAAGCTTCCTAAACTATGGAAGTTAATGAAGCAAAGCAAGTGCTCACATGCACATTTCCCACAGCATCTTCTGTACACACACACACACACACACACACACATGCACATACACACACACACACACACAGCCACCCACACCAACACTTGAGCTCAAATAAAAAGTTGTGTTATGTGACACGTTATGTCTACCTTATTCAAATACTGTCTGTAGCTCAGTTTCTCAATTACTCTGTTTCCTACAGAACTAATTTTAAAATGAATCTCCCACTGACTTCAAGGGGCTTTCATCTCTTTAGGATGGTGATGAAGGCTAAAAATGTGTGGCTGGTACCCCAGAATGCTGAAGAATGAAGTCTGTGTCATCCTCCATTGGTGCTGAAACAGCCCCAATTCCTCCCCGGGTGCTGACCATTAATCCCTGTGAAATCTTTCAAAGGGTTTTAAGTGATAAGCAAAGAGAAAATGGGCCCTAGGAAAAACATCTTTCTTTGGGTTGGCTTCATATCAGAACTCCATAGTTATATTAGAAATGAGATTGTTCAGTATACAGTACCTTTTGTGGTATGAATACAGACTGGTTTATGCTTAGTTGTTTTTTTTTTTTTTAACCTCAAATAGATTTTGTACAAGGAATGCAATTCAACGGTGGCATTATAAGAAATAACACAGGAAGTTGCTTTAAACTCAGCATCTCAGCATCTTGGGGCATAATAAACTCCAAACAAATTCCAGGAAATTAAGATTCTTTTAAATTGCTGAATAAGATGAAGAAATAATACTGAGAAGAAAACATACATACACACACACACACACACACACAAAGGAAATTAATTACAGAATAATTACCACACAGCTGCTCCAGAAATGTGGAGGTACTCTGCTTTCTTGTTTGTTGATCAGATATAATCTGATTATGCTCCTTGCTTGAAGCAACTCTGGTCCTTCAATATCCAAACATAAATTCTCATTGGAGTATGACATTTCCACATCTACTGGCTAATTACTTTAATAAAAGAATTTATCTTTCATAGTTTCAACCTAATCCTTTCACTCACATAGATAAGATCCCATTTGAAGGTATTGACAGAATGAATTTCTGCAGGACAGTAAATCTGTCAGAATCTTTATATTGCTGTAGTTTTTCCTCCTCCATGTTAATATTCTGACAAGGCATCAGTGGAGAAGGCTTTACTTATTTGCTCATCTACTTTTCTGAAGCTCCTCTTTTCTTCCTTCACTGGGGCTTTCTTCCATTCACCTTGATTCATATCTTCTATTCCTCTTCAGAAAGTCCTTGTCATTTTTCCTCCCTTCTACTGTCGACACAAATTTTTCTTCATGTTGTTCCTCACGCTTCTAAGGAAATTAGCTCAAAGGCAATCAGCTGCATCAGATTCTAATCCACAGTCTTTGGGTTTCTCTTTCTCCCTGTCTTCCCAACATAGAGGTATAACACTAATTAATATTTGCTCAGACTTTATGTGAAGTATTCTCACATCTATAATGATACTCTTTACAACTCTTTAAAGGCTTGTCATTAATTGTCATCATTTTATAGGTGAAAAACAGATATAAATAGCAAAAAGTGAAGGGAAAATTTGAACCCGTTTGTTCATTGTTTTGGTTCCAAAATGTATTGGCATCCACTACCGTGCCCCATTCAAGCAAAAGCTTCTTAAGCCACTATCCCTACAGACCTATTAACAAGCATAGTAATTCTAGATAATAGAAAAGTTCTATTATAACTATAAGAAGACATTAGTAGATAGGAGATACAAGATTTAGAAATTTGTGGTTTTGAATCTCATTGTCTATCAAATCATATAGAGTATTAGGATCTAACCATGACAGATTGAAATCCTATTCATAGCTATTGTTTGTTAAAATCAATTAGGTAGTCTCCCCTTCTTGTCAAAAGCAGATAATTCAGATGATACAACACTTCTTTTAGGATGACTTGTTGTATCAGCAGGAAGTCTTATCGCATTAGATTTTAAACACAGACACTTTTCTTGAGATAGCTGTGGAAGGAATTGCTTTCCAAAGGGTTTTGCATAATTTTAATTTGCCTTTTTATTGCTAGTAATGGACCATCTGTACCTGCAGTGTTCTATGAAATTTTAAAGGAACATACTGAGTAAGTCTTTCAATTTAAAATGAAGAAAAACATATAATTAAATAAGCCATGACAAGTAGAATAAAAAAGGATATTGATAAGTTCTAAACATCAGTAAAAATAAGGAATTTAATATGAGAGTAGATGTTCAAATATTTGGACTGACAAAAACTAATTTGGATTAAGTACCTGTTAGCATGAATTTTTTTTATTTATGCTGAATTTGTGAAATATTAAGAAACAAAGAATAAAAAAATTGTAATTCCAAATCAAATATTTTCCCTCTGGATTAAAATTAAAAATCAAGAGTAACCCAAATTATATGAGTAATCTGAATTACCAACTGCTTGTTAGTTCACTGTGAAGATTTGATGACATTTTTGAGATAATTTTATAGTATAATTTAAATCTCAAGTGGGGAATTGTGGCTTGTCTCATTATATCATAATTTTAATTCATAAGCTTTTCTTTTTTAGTTTTAGCATTTTTCTCTCTATAATTAGTGACCATTTTCAATGTTCATTCACTCATCCTTTAATTCATACGTAACATTCATTCGCATTCCATTGGCCCAAACTTAATCACATGGCCACCCTAGTTGCTGGCGATGCTATGAAAGGTGATCTTTTCCCTGATACCATTGTCTCCACTTTTGTGCCTGCAAATGGAGATAAAAGCAGAACAGATACTGAGAAATTGTTGACAATAGCCTGCCCATTTAGATGTTTTTCTCTGCACACACAAAACATATTCACTGTACCAAAAGTATCAGGGGCACCTAATATAAACAAATAATTAGCCTTTTCCTTATAATCTCCCTTAAAGCAACAGAATTTGTAAGTATGTCCTTCCTTTCTTTGTAATTGACAGGTTTTTTTTTCATGTTTTTATTTATTTTTGAGACAGAGAGACAGAGAGACAGAGAGAGAGAGAGAAAGGACATGTGCGGGGGAAGGGCAGAGAGTAAGGGAGACACAGAATCTGAAGCAGGCTCTGTAGCAGGCTCTGTACTGTCAGCACAGAGCCCAACACAGAGCTTGAACTCATGAACCATGAGATCATGATCTGAGCTGAAGTCAGAAACTTAACCGACTGAGTTACCCAGGTGCCCCATATAGTTGACAGTTTTACTAAATATTCTGCCAGGCCGTAACAAAGGTGATTAGCTTTCCAGCCTGTGGTATTTGTGTCCTCGTAGTCTCCAACTCAGCCACTAAGACAATGCCACATATGTTTTCTTATGGCAGTACACCTCTGTGATACCAAGTTCATTATTAGTTAAGGTATGGGCTAGGGATTTATTCTAAAAAAAACCTTCAAAATCCAGGGACTTGAGTTATATGGAAGAATATTTCTCTCTTATGGTAAGTATGTGCTCATACAGAAGTCTGACTGGTCAGTTGGCTATATCATTTTCCACATGTGGCTTCCATCTTTAGATCTAATATTTGCTTCAGCTGCTGTTCTTGGCTAAGAATAAGAGTAACAGGGATGCACTGGGAAAGCAGATTTATCTTTTAGGAAATAATTCAGAAATCGCACATATTTTTGCAGTGCCCCACTGGCCCAAATATAGTCACTGACTGCAAGGGAGAATGGGAAAAATAGTCTCTAGCCAAATGGCCATGTGTCCTGGTCATCAAATTAAAATTAGAAAAAACTTAGGGAAAAAAACAGAATAGATATTGGGGGACACAACTTCTGTTCTACTTTTTTTCTGAGGAAAAAAAAACATACCAATGGTCCTCTTAAGATCTAAACATATGGACTAATATCATAATATCCTGATCAAATTTAGTAAGTATATTAATAATTTCATTACTATAACTCATTCCTAATGTAGAAAAGGTGCTTTCTTTTTAACAGGAAGGACTCCATAATCACATCAGTTATTTAAAATAAATATGAAGATTGATGTTTCAGCAACACATATTATTTTTAGTTTTATAGCTTGGACTTTTATTAGTCTACTGATACAGAGCATTTGCAAATATCATGAATTTAGGCCTTTTTTTCCCCTGTGCAATGATTTCTAGACACAAAAATTTTTCAAACACAAAAAGATATATTTTTTATTACTAGAGAGACATATTGAGCAACTATTAAAGTAGCTAATAATTCCTATTCTCATTCTTCTTTTTCAAAGTAATCTAACCATGGTATGTGTATATGCTTCACTTAGAATGGTTCCTATGAATTCATTTTTGGTTCTAAGTTTAGTCAAAAGCTCTTAGCCACTTGGGCTCAAATTCCTATTTCGATGCACCAAGCGTTCTGCAGACTTGAGTAGCTATCATGCACAAGCTTTATTAACCTAGCAAGGCAGTGACACTCATAGACTAACTCCTTCACTTATTCTCCTACCATTAATTTGTATCATTTTGTGTCATTCACAACCATGCGCTTAAAGCTCAGTTCTGCAGAGACATGGGATTGTGTAAAGATGTCAGTGCAGGGCAGGGATGAGGGACTGGATTTCCCAGGACGCTGACCCATGCCCTTCAGAGATGAAAGCTGGACCCTTACCTTTTTATATATGGAAGCTCTGTGTAAGATTTTCTTTGAGAAAAAGTTCCACTTAAAATACCTTTAAAAACTAGAAATCTTTGAGGTTCTGTGCTATTATTTACAGCTTCCTACAATTATGTCCATCTCATGGAAAAATTAGAAGGAAATAAAAGAGCCAAATGGAACTTCCTGTGCTAAGAGATCCAATCATTCTTCTCTAGTCCTCTCCAAACAAAAATACAAAGTTAATTTTCCATTTTTCTCTTTGAGAGTGAAATATAAAAACAAGTGAATAATATCCCATATCCTTCTTTCTGAAAGCTTTATATGTGGAGCTAGATAAGCCATTGTTACTTGATCAGCTAGGTGAATAAAGCAGTGAAGATGAGATAATATTTGTCTTGGCATGTTAACCACTGAGTAATGTTTAATTGTAATAAAAAAGTTTCATTAATTACAATGGAATAGTCATGGCCGCTAAGTAATTTCCCAAGTTCTCTATTGAGATGGCCACCTTGATTTATATCTTACCTAGAGTTTCTTAAAAATTGCAAAGATACTATATTCACCCATATGAACAAAAAAGGCTTCATATTTTACTAACCTTGAAAAATCAATTTTTAAAATTTTTTTAATGCTTATTTATTTTGAGAGAAAGACAGACAGAGCATGAGCAGGGGAGGAGCAGAGAGAGAGGGAGACACAGAATTCAAAGCAGGCTCCAGGTTCTGAGCTGTCAGCACAGAGCCTGATGTGGGGCTCGAACTCGCAAGCTGTGAGTTAGTAATCTGAGCTGAAGTCAGATGCTCAACCAACTGAGCCACCCAGGCACCTCAAAAAATCAACTTAATGCACTCCATTGAGGAGCATCTTCTGAAAATGTTACCATTTGGACCTCTTAATAAATTTCAGTATGTCATTATAATAAATCAAGAGTAAAAAGCAGATGGGTGCCTTTTTGAGTTTTGTTTTGAGCTCAAATCCTGTAAATAAAAATGCATTTTGTACATGCTTTCAGTCTATAGCTGTGTCTCTAATAAACTTACATTATGAAATTTTTTTTCAGCTTATAACTATTGAGCAAGGCTTAGGAAGTTTTAAGGAAACAAACAAAAAGCTTATCCTGTTATAGTTTTATAATTTTTAAAACTAGAGTCACTTTAACTAACATTTTCCTTAGTGTTTATTGTATAGATAGAGGTCAGTGTGAGAGGAGGGAAAGAGTCCTAGATGGCAAGGCAGGGACCCCCCCCCCGCCCAGCATTTCATCTGATCCGACAGGACTTCGGTTTCCTTATTTCTAAAACACTGGGTTGGGCTAGGATAACCCATTTGGAGTTCTAAGTAAATCATTTTCACAAACATTTTCATAGGGAAAAGTTACCATAATTATTCAGAACTTTATAGTTCTCTTTTTTTTATAGTTAGTTCTCAAATGAATATATTTTAAACTCATTTCTTAGAAAAATATGTATTAAAGTACAAATGGGAAAAATGAGAGAATCTTAGGTTAACTCATTTTTATATGTACTGAACACTTTAAATTTCAATTATGTTAATCTTTAATACAAAAAATCACCATTAAAATTTTTTTAATGTTTATTTATTTTAGAGAGAGAGGGAGAGAGAGAGCGTGAGGGAGAGAGACAGAGTACAAGCAAGGGAGAGGCAGAGTGAGAGGGAGACACAATCCAAAGCAGGCTCCAGGTTCTGAACTGTCAGCACAGAGCCCGACACGGGGTTCGAACCCACAAACCGTGAGATCATGACCTGAGCCAAAGTCAGATGCTTAACCTACTGAGCCACCCAGGTGCCCCTAAAAGAGTCACCATTTATACTTACATCAGTGTTTAGAATTCTATCAAAGGAAAGCAACCTTTCTACAAATCTTCTGTCTAAGCTATAGATCTTGATAAGAAGCAAATGAGGTGGGTCATATTTTGCTTTGTTTTATTCTATTAAGAGAGTGTTAAAGGAGAACTGGATACTTAATTTTACTTATTCATAATCCTGTATATGCCAAATTATAGTTTAAAAGTTGTGTATAATGATTTTAAGTGTGTAAAGGTAATTTTCTGTTTTATAATGGGTATTGTTGATTAAATAAATCTACATTTGTGTTTTCTTTTCTTTATTTTTTTTTTCTTTAATCTTCAGAGGAGGGTTACTTAGCATTGTTCAATCATAGCTTTTCCAGTTGCTCACATTAAAGAGATATTTCAACTTCAGCCAAATGCATCTCCCCATAATGCTCTGGGGAACAGGCACTTGGCTTTTATTTTCTGGGACAGAGTTTTTAAAAAGCTTAAGGCATTTGTTTTAATTTTAATTCCCGAGACCTTTAAAATAACATTCTAGAGTAGTTGGTGAAGGTTGTCAACTATAACAATACGTTTCCTTGGAATCAGCCCAGTGCTACTATTCAACACTGATTAAAATAGTGGATGTAGACCTAGTAGCTCTTTCATGTGCTGTATATTCATTATTTGGTACAAATAAAAAAATAGTGGACTGATTTTTCAACAACAAAAAAATCAGCAAGGAGGGATTTTGTTGTGATTTTTTTCTAAAATGACAAATACAACTTTGTATTGCCACCTGGAACGAGTCCCACCGTGTGTAGGAAAATAGGCAGAATTCTCCAAGGCATATCTAACTTATCTTCCCCTTTGCTGTCAATCTTGTGTTCCATTTCCCTTATTTGAATGTAAGGCATTAGAATGAGATCCATTCCTATCACTATTTCTATCATAAACTCGTAGGCATAAATAAATAAATTTAAATAATATCTGTATAATTTTATATTAAGGCTATCTGGATTTATAGAGGTAAAATGCAAATTGGTTTGAGTAATTACTAATTTAAGTCTAAATATATTCTACTGGAATAGAGTCTACTGCTGGATATGCTGTCCTCCCCACCTCTCCCCCATTCATGTGTACCCTCTCTCTCTCTCCAAAATAAATAAACTTAAAAAATAAGAATAAAAATACAATACACAAATTTGTGGAATAAAAGTAGACAACAATAAAGAAGAAAATAAACTTTATTGGAGATGACCACTATCAATATTTTGGTATTTTTCTATCTTCCTTATGAGCATATGGGCACATAAAACTGAGTTCCTACTATAGATAATTTTATAATCTATTCTTCACCATGCCATCAAATGTTTGTGAAATATAATTTTCAATTGTTATGCAATTATCTATCGTAGCATCTAGCATAATTTTTAGCCATTGCCCTATTGTGGGACATAAAATTGTTACCAACATTTTGCTATGTAAAATAATACCTTGAACAGCAAAATTGTATATAAGTTCAATAAGCATCTTTGGTTATTTTTAGCTTAAGAGATTCTGGAAATTCAATTATCTGGTAACAAAGTTTAAATATTTTAAGACTATTGCCAAATATTTTTAAGTACCTGGGCATATACAGTGAAATAACTTATATTCTAATTGATATTAAGGCAATTTATATTCTCGGGGTGGCTGGGCAACTCACTCGGTGAAGTGTCAGACTTCGGCTCAGGTCATGATCTCACAGGTCTTGAGTTTGAGCCCTGCCTGGATCTCTGTGCTAACAGCTCAGAGCCTGGAGCCTGCTTGCTTCAGATTCTGTATCTCCCTCTCTCTCACTGCCCTTCCTCTGCTCGTGCCCTGTCTCTCTCTCAAAAATAAATAAACATTAAAAAAACTTAAAAGAAGCAATTGATATTCTAATTGACAGTATTTAAAATGTTCATCTTACCATTCCCTTAGCAGAGCTGACTATCACCATTTTTACATACACACACACAGTTGGAAGAATAATTTTCAGGGCTTATTTATTCAGTTTAATACAACACTCTTGTTTTCCTTCCTGATATTTTTGTCTCACCATCACCATCTGATCTTTCTTACAAATAAATGAACAAAGCTTCTTACCATCCTTCATAATGATATATCCTAGATTTTATGTCTAATATCTGTTTAAAGCTATTCTTTTACATATCAGTAGATGCCTAAGGCTATCAATAAGGGGAATTGAAGTCCTAGATGGATTCTAATGTAAATTTCCCTAGTACTAGAATTTTCCTGTCAAATTAAGCAAAACAGAAATCGGAATAAATTTACTATGTAAATTAGTATACTGAGAATTAAAGTTTTGGAATACTGACAGTGAAACTGCTCATTCATTGCAAAACAGAGCCCCTTAATAATAAGAATTTCAAGGGACAAGGCTAACACATTCTTACACACGGGGTGATTATTTTAAATATATTTATATAATATCAGAAGAATATTTGTAGAGATCTAATTTTTTTCTAGTTTTATTGAGAAATAATTGACATAAATCACTGTATAAGTTTAAGGTTACAGCGTAGTGGTTTGACTTACATATATTGTGAAATGATTACAACTGGTTCAGCTAACAACCATCTTCTCACACAGATAAAACAAAAAGAAAACCCAGAAGGAAAGAAAAAGGAAAAAAGATTATCCTTGTGTTGCAATCTGTTAGGATTTACTCTAACAGCCTTCCTATATACCATCCAGTAGTGTTAGCTATAGTCATCATGTTGTACATTACATCCCTACTATTTATTTGCCTTATAACTGAAAGTTTGTTTTGACTACCTTCCTCTAACTCCCCCTCCCCCACCCTTCACCTTTGGTAACCACCAATCTGCTCTGTTTTTCTTTGAGTATGTTGTGTTGGTTTTTTTTTTAAAATTTTATTTTGTTCACTTGTTTGTTTTTAGATTTTATATATAAGTATATCAGTAAAATCATACAGTGTTTGTCTTTGTATTTCACTTAGCAGAATGACTTCAAGTTCCATCCATACTGTCACAAATGGTGTGATTTCCTTATTTTATGGCTGAATAATACACCATTGTGTATATCTCACAACTTCTTTATCCTTCACCCACCAGTGGACATTTAGGTTGTTTCCATGTCTTGGCTATTGCAAATAATGCTACTATGAGCATAGAGGTGCAGATATCATAGTTAGCAGTTTCATTTCCTATGGATATATTCCCAGAAGTGGATTTGATTGGTTATATGGTAGTTCTACTTTTAATTTTTTGAGTATCCTCTAGATACCTAATTTAATCTAAGTATGCTTGCTCTCATAGAGTGCTAATGAGACAAATTCATTGGGATTCGAATTGTGGTTTGGTCACTCATTGACTTTATGACCGTGGTCCAGTGACTTAATTTCCATGGTCCTACAATTTCTCATCCTTTAAGTGAATAAGAGAATATCTGCTTCCTGGAGTTATTTGAAGGTTAAGATAAAAAAAATCCATGCGTACAATTTTTGGATATAATGAGCATTCAAAATAGTGGTTTTGTATATAAAACAATTTTTATGAGGTAATAAGACTGTCACTTTTCTTGGGCTCTGTGCTGACAGCTGAGAGCCTGGAGCCTGCTTTGGATTCTGTTACGCCCTCTGTCTCTGCTCATCTCCTACTCGCACTCTCTCTCTCCAAAATAAATAAACATTAAAAAAAAAAGATTGTCACTTTTCAAGACAAAACATTGAAGAAGACTTCTTTAAGGAAAATTCTGTTTACTAGTCCAGAGACTAACAATTTCAGAAATATTTGTTTAGAAATTCCAGTTCTAGAACCATTCTTAAAAATAGAAGATTCTTTTCTTTCCAGAAACCTTAATTTTGCTGATTTATGATCAAAAACCTTAATTTCTGTCCTTTCAAACTAATTTCTTGGTCTCTGAGTACTTATACAGTTTATCGTCAGTACTTTCACAGTTTCTATCAAGATTTAGGAACTAAGATATATAGGACATACAAAAAAACAAAACAAAACAAAACCCAAAACCCTTGAACAGAGTGTTGAAGGTAACCACTTCCAGGTCAATTGTAAAGCCTCCATCCCTTCTGCTTTCAAAGAACCTTTAAAGCACACACTTTTTAGATTGTATTTAAAATTTTAGTATTTTTCCAGGCTCCTGGCTGGCTCAGTCAGTTAAGCGTCTAACTTTGGCTCGGGTCATGATCTCACAGTTTGTGGGTTTGAGCCCCATGTCAGGCTCTGTGCTGACAGCTTAGGGCCTGGAGCCTGCTTCGGATTCTGTGTCTGCCTCTCCCTCACTCGTGCTCTCTCTCTCTCTTTCAAAAATAAAAAGACATTAAAAATATTTTTTAAAAATAAAAAGAAATAAATAAAATCTTAGCATTTTTTCAATTTCTGTCCATAGACACAAAATTTAAAATCGTTTCCTTTGTTAAGATATCATGGATAAAAGATACTTCAAGAACTTAACACATTTCCTGTAAAGTTCATGAGGAGTGTAATAATTCTCCCATCAGATATTTATGACTGTTCTTTCATCTTATTGTCATGCAATGCAAACATAATCTTGCTGTTTTCATGTTTCCCTATAAGTTTTCCTTTAACATTCAAGACCCCCCAAATTTCTTGAGTCCCTTCAAAACCCATGTTAAGATAGTATCTTGTGTGAACACCAATTAAAACACGAGAAGGAACAGACTGCCTAAAAGAAACTTAAATTGCAGCTGGAGGGAATTGGATGAGATAACGGAAATATCCTTAATGTTAAATTTGGTTAGTCTTTGTAATAGGTTGTAAAGGATGTGTCACTTTTTTTCGGAGTATTTCAGCAAATCTTAAGACATGGTCTAGATGTTCCTCATTTTTATCAGGAAATATTAAATATGAATAAATGAATGCCCTAATTTCTTCTTCATTTATTCAAAGCCCAGTTGAATTTGCAGCTGATTAAATTGAATGATGTTGCAAATTGTCATTGCATCATTCCAAGGAGCAGTAACAACACGTCTAGAATGGTAACAGTATGGTCTGCATACCTCCTGCTCATCTTACCTTTGAAAGTTACAATTGATCTTGTATTGGAAATCCAACTCTCTCACAGAAACTGTCCTATGGGGCTACCTCTTGAGGACTTTATTCTTATCAGATTACTTATCTACCATTCAATGTACTATGAGATGTCATTTTTTATACCACATTTTTTTATACCACATAGCTCTGAATACTCAATTCAGTATACTAGATAGTCATAAATGAAGATATTTTAAGATTAGAAAAAAAAACTAAGAGAATGCTAGATTCAGTGCATGAAGGAGGGGAAGGTCAATGATCAGAAAAATGAATCATGAGTCAGACCAAAAAAATGGAAAAAGACCACTTTTTTGTATGGAATTGGTTAAGGAGGGTAGCTCAGAAATAAATCTGAGTAAATAATGCAAAGTATAGATGCATTTCTATGGTTCTGGACAGACCAGATACTTAAAACAAGAGTGTATAGCAATATAGTAGAGCATGTTTTTATATTCTTAACATGTCCTTATGTACAAACAACAATAGTGGGTATGATTTAAAGTTTGCTGTTTTTTTCCTTTCCTGAATCATGAAGCCTCTTGGAGATAATAAGCCATAAAATAATATTGCCACTACATAGCTACCACACACAGGCTAAGCATATGACATTGCCGTTACTTGACTACTTTTGATGTAAAGATGACAATTTTTTAAAGGTTTATTTATTTTTGAGAGAGAGAGACAGAGTATGAGCAGGGGAGGGACAGAGAGAGAAGGAGACACAGAATCTGAAACAGACTCCAGGCTCGGAGCTGTCAGCACAGCTCCCCAAACGGGGAGATCATGACCTAACCCGAAGTTGGAAGCTTATCTGACTGAGCCACCCAGGCGCCCCTAAAGATGGCAATTTAATATGGATGCACTTCATGAAACAAGTCTTGTCAGGGTTACTGTACTAGTTTTCTTAAGGCTGGTGTAACACGGCACTCCTCTGGTAGTAGCAGCAAGAACAATGTGAAGGGACATTGTGAATGAATGTGTTAATTTGAGTACCTTAAAACTATAATACATGAAAAGGGAAGCGTTCTCATTAAAAATTCTATTATTGTCAGAAACATTTTCTAATGATTTAGAACATTCCAGAATAAGCTGAGACTATGAAATTGTTACGATCCTTGATTTTTGGAATACTTCAATCATAAACAAATTCAACCTATGAACTGCTCTGGAGTCATCTGCTGGGTGGTTGCTATTCAGCCTGTGTTCCAGATAGTGAAGGAACTAATGATAAACGTGTTCAGTGGGGCCATGGCTGCCTCCCTAGAGGCAAGGATGAATACCGTGTGATACCCTTTAGGTCTTTTACTGGGCAGAACATCCGGGTGACACTTCAGGACCCATAAATATACATTGATTATTGTATTAGTTTACTGAAGACATTATACTTATGTCTCAAAACAAAGAATGTCTCACTCACTCTCTCTTACACTAAAGCATTTTAGAACGAAATACGCCACTTCCAAATGATTTGTTCAGGTCCATGTAGAGTATTAGGAGAGCATCAGACTGTGTCAGGAGAAAGTAATTTGAGTCCTGACTGCTACGAATTAGCTGTGTGATTTTGGCCAAGTGAGTTAAATTCTCTGTGGCTGTTTCCACATTCATAAAATTGGTGCATATTAGATTTTGTGATCATCAAGCTCTCTTCCTACTACAAAATTCTTTCTTCTGTATTTCATGGCCTTATCCATGTGCTTAATATTACCTATTAACTTAAATAACACAGAAAAATCACCTCTCTTCAATTTTTGTCTGAAGAATTATCTAGACCAGTGATTTATAGATAGTACTGTGTAAATTCCTAGGGATTGAGAAAAGAAGACAGCTTTTCTAGACTTTTTCTTTCGTTTCTCACAGACAGATTCTGACTCTTTCTACTTAATACATCGAGCTGTCTGTAAAATATTTGAAGAAAGTGTTTTTCAGTTTTAGAAACATAAAAACTACTAATCAAAACTACTTGACGAAATGGATCAACTTTAGTAATGCGACAATTTTACACTCAATGTCTTTCTTATACAACTGAATTATAAACTTAATTTTATGACAAGATCAAAGATAGATAAGTTTGGCATGTTTTAGGATATTTATGATGCTGACATCTGGTTTTATGGGTCGTACCGGTTTCCTTAAACCTCTTATTATAGAAATAATCAAATTGATGTGGATGAAATAAAAATTAGATTTATTTCTATGTATTTTTAAAAATAAGTCCCCAAATGCTGACATCCTGAAATTCTTTACTCAAATTATTGTTGAGTTGGGTTCCATACATATTCTTGAAAGATCAACCTTTTTCTGCATATTCTCTGTTTGATTTTCTGCTGTTTTTTACTGTACTTTGAGGATTTCATGGTTACTTGTCAAACAGGGTCCTACTTTTGTCATTGTTGCAGGGAATTTCCTGCTGAAGAATATTGAAATTAAAAACCAAATATAGTTCTATAATTCTGAACTTTGGGAAGAATGGAATTAGTACACTTGACATGGGCTTGAGGTTTCCCTGAGCATCCTTCACCCCGCCCCTATGTGGAACAAACAACAGCCTACCTGCCCATGCTACAAACTATATAAAAGATGGACCAGAAAGAAAAAGACCTGGTCAGACCTACCTTAAGGAGGTAGGCTCTGCTCCAGCCTTCCCATTCCATTGACAGGCAAAGCAACAGAGAGGAGGGCTGGGTCTGGCCTGAGGACCTGATTGATCTAAACCTGGATGACAGTCAAAAATGCTACAGAAGTGACCCTTAGTGGGCTGAGGGGATGCTCATGACTCTGACCAATGAGCTGAGTAACTTCTCTTAGAAGCTTAGATGAGCTGGAAAAAGAGATAGAATCTTCTTCCCAAGGTCTGTCAGTGTCTGTAGAATTGGTTTGTTCTGTTTAAAACGTGTATTACATCTGATCACCTGGCTCATCCATATAGTCATTCAAACACGTGCTCAGCAGTGAACAAGGGCAGGGACTTTGGTTTGGTTTGGCATCTTGGCCTTGTGATTTATTAGTTTGGTTAAGTTACATAACCTCTATAATCATCATTTTTCTCACTTGTAAAATAGGGGTAAGTCATGCAATTCAAATGATTCTTAAGCAGTTTAAATCAGGTTCCAAGATTTAACACAGTCAGCTCTATTCTTGGCACATAGAAAATGTTCAGTGTGTGGTAGTCATTATTGTCATGTGTGGATCCAAGCCTTGCCATGCTATTTATCAATTCTCCAAAGAGCTACATTTCCCAAAATGTGTTCTGGGCAATACTAATCCTGGAAGATGAAAGGTATGAGGTTAAATAAATTTAAGAAAGTATTGAATTGAATTCTCCCTTCTGGAGATTTACCTTAGCCCATAAAGGCTCTGAGAAGTATTGAAGTAAGGGGTTAATTGTGTTTAACCCAGAATTTTCCAAACAATTGAACATAGACCCCTTATACAAATAACTTCTACTACTTTTCTTACACAATGTGTGTTCTGCAGAACATGTTTTGAAAAATATTGCCTATAATGAAAGAGTTTCCTCCATAAAATGAAAACGATAATAGGGGAATCATATCTTTGCCCCAGTCTCTCATGCTATTTCCTGTGGACTTTACTGCACTCTGGAAGGTGAGTTAGGAAGGCATCATTATGGCCATTTCAAAATAAGGAAACAGGCTGATGTTTTGTGACTTTAGACAGAAATGAAATAGCCACTAAGTGGTACAGCCAAGATTTACAACCAAGTGTTCGAACATTCAGACCAGAATTTTCCCTCCTATACCCTTGTTTTCACCCTAAAAATTGGCCAGATGTTTGATGTGTGCTCTGAATATTTCCTATGTAGAAGAATTGGGGTTCAGACTTTTACAGTAACTTTTAATTTTACCACTGAGGGAATTTAACTTACTATTCTCCTCATCTGTGTTCCTGTCACATATGTTGTATTTACTGGGCTAGACAGAATATATGTGCAGAATGAGCACCATTGTGAAGAGGGTATGCCTGAACCCCAAGCGCTTTTACATGATGCTCTCAGCCTCTCAAAATCCAAAAGGCAGGGCTGCCTGGGTGGCTTAGTCAGTTAAGCGTCCGGCTCTTGACTTTGGCTCAGGTCATGATCTCGTGGTTTCTGAGTTCTAGCCCCACATCAGGCTCTGCACTGACAGTGCAGATTCTCTCTCTCCCTCTCTCTCTGTCCCTCTCCCAGTCATGTACTTGGCTTCTCCCTCTCTTTCAAATAAACTTAAAAAGAAAATCCAAGACATTCATGCCTTTTGTGTAAAAAAGTTTTTTAAATCAATTCTGAAATTTCTCCAACAGGACAACATGCTTGTAGAAGGACAATAGTAATGACTCTATCATGATATCTATACTCAGAAAGAGTCCCTGTCTGATTTACCTCAGATCTGGAGAAACTGAAATTGAAATTGGTGGATAAAGAATCTCAGAGAAGCTTCCCATGAGAAACAACCACAGTTGCAATGTTGTTGGCCATGATCGGAGACAACTGAGAATCATTTCTTGGTCCAGGGTTGCTGGGATTTGATCTGAAGCTTCAATAGCTATGTCAACAGCAAAATAGCTTTTGTAGTTTTATTGCAGGTCCCTAACAATCTCATTCAATACCATTCACTCTGATGGTTATTGTGTGACTTTGAACTCTTTGAGCCTAACTGTAAGTTGGGGAAGTTTATGCCACTTTACAGAAGCTTAGATGAAATCTACAGGTAAATGTATGTAGCATAGACTCAACTAATGGTAGGTATTATTAATTTTTTAAATATAACCCATTGAGGTCATTTTTATGTTCCCCATTTAACACATAAAGGTAGGTAAAGTTCAGGAAGGTCAAAAATGTCCTTAAAGTCATGCAGCTATTAAGAAATGGAGGGCACTTGTTGTGATGAGCACCGAGTATTGTATGAAAGTGCTGAATCACTAGATTATCCACCTGAAACTATTATTACATTGGGTGTCAACTAACTGGAATTAAAATAAAAACTTTTTTTATAAAGTGGACATAATGATTCAATTAGATCTTGTGGTTCTAAATAAATCCTACTTCACCATGCTGCCTTTCTTTATTTTCAAACCATAAGGGATGGGCTCAGTTGAAGTGTTTCTCAACATTACTTCATATGTGACCTTTAAAAAAAAAAAACTCCATAGTTCTACAGACTCACTTCCTTATGAAATCTAGAGCCGTCCATAAATTGGGCTTCTTACTTTATTCTGACCACCGTGGCTCTACAGTATAATGAAACTCAGGGGTAGATTTTGGGAAAGAAGCCAGTTATCGATTAGTTCTTATGTGCTGACTGCTATGGGAATTTCTGAGTTTCACACAAATGAAAGTACAAATTGCTTTTGGAAATAGTTGTAAGAGCTTTTTACAGATGATCTATCTATCAAATATATCTCTCTGTCTCTCTTTCTCTGTCTCTCACACACAAATGCACACATGCACACACATGCGTGTATGCGCACGCACACATACACACACACATACACACACACACAGCTGAAACACTTATGTGGACAACTTTGCCCTCAGCTATGTACAGGAATCCTCACCCACTATAGGTGACAGAAATGTGAGTAAATATGAAGTGAATGGAGCAGCCTTTCCTTATACACTCACAAATTGAGTTAAAATGTCCCCTTAGATATAAACTTTGTCATTTCCCTTCTATTGATTTTGTATAACTAGCTCAACATGACCAACAAAATATCATGCAATGACTCTTGCCATGTGGACTTACTAGAGGTAATGAGTGAATTAATTTATTTACAGTTTGAGTGTTGCATGGGATTTCTGCCATTTAAAGGCAAAATATTTAGTCCTTCCTTTAATGAATACATATAGATTGCCTATTATGTGAGAGCACTTTGATAGGTATTAGGGAGAAAATAATGACAACATACATATGGTCTCTACTTTTAAAGATTTTATTATTTTGTTGAAGAGACAGACATAAATATACATAAAAATAAGTGCCAGGAACAAACATATAGAACACCATGGAGAATAGGAGAATTTGGTCAAGTTTGGAGAGTTAGGGATAACTTAAATGAGGAAATGACCTTTAGTTAAGATAAGATACTTCATAATTAGTGAGATGAAGCACAGGAGGAAGAACATGGCGGATAGACTGTGCTTGAAGTCTCTGAAGAACGAAAGGAATACAGTGCACAAAGAGAATGAGGGAAGGTCATTGCAGCTGGAGTTAAGAGTGAAAAGGTGATATTCGTGTATAATGAGAACTGGGAGAGTATAGAGAGATGAGACCTAATAAGAACTTGCAAGTCATAATGAGAATTTGATGTAGGTGGAATTCATTGGGTTGATGCAATGGGTCAAAGTTGTTTCAGTCACATATTGTTTTGTTTCAAGTGTGTAATCAATATATTAACCAATTCAACTAGCTTTAATTAAATTGCTATTATTATCAATTTCTGTACAACCTGTTAGATTGGCTATGCAATTAATTCTGTCATTTGTGGTTGTCAAAACCTCTTGTTCTACTGATTTTCACCCTGGGACATAGTGATTACCTGGCATACGGTCTGGTTAAAAAACTGCAACTTTAGCAAATAATGCATTTTTAAAATGTTTTTCTCCATATCAGAAATAGACAAAACTCCAGTGAAATATAAATGCTCAAATTTGTCAATATGATTTTAGAGTTAAGTGTGAAGGGGTGCCTGGGTGACTCAGTCGGTCAAGTGTCCTACTTCAGCTCAGTTCACAATCTCACAGTTTGGTTCCTGAGTTTGAGCCCTGCATTGGGCTCTGTGTCGACAGCCCAGAGCCTAGAGCCTGATTCGGATTCTGTGCCTCCCTCTCTCTCTGCCCCACCTCTGCTCCCTCTCTCTCTCTCTCTCTCAAAAATAAGTAAACATTTAAAAAATTTTGTAATAAAAAAGTTTAGTGTGAAAAGTCTGAAATTAAAAACGTCAGATTTTGCAAAAGGTATTATAGCTACTTTTTGTGATTATATTTTGGCTCATGAATCAGGACATTTTACCTTTTATTTGTTTATGCATTCCTGGTATAAACATTTCTCCTAATTTTGCTTTTCTTTTCAATGGTCTTTTTGACTAGAATAATTTCTATAACAGTTATAGGGAACATCAGTAATAGTGTATCATCTGCAATTTGGCTTATTGAATATTCTCAGGGCTATGCAGGGGAATATTCCTAGGATTTGACAGTCCTACTAAATACAGTTAATACAGAAAGAAATACTATAAGAACATTTTAGAATAATATAAATAAATAATGTCTTAGAGCACATTCCACTGAGAAAGCATTTTAAAATATGTGATTTCATTTGGGTAGTTAACATCTCTGGAGATACAGTAAGTGTCATTTCCATTTTATAGCCCAGGAAATTGAAGGTCAGAGGCAAAGTTCTTGCCAAAGGACATCCAACAGTTGGCTTATGGTGAAATCTCTCTTCTGTTCCATATCTCATTCTCCTTCCACTACTCCATACATATAAATTAGAGCCTGCAATACTGAACTTGTAGAGGAATACATTACATATTTAATTATACATGTAATTACGTATTTGGCAGATTAGAGACTTTTCTCCCCTAACTTTCTATTATCACAATCTGTGGCAGCAGAGAATATCTAAGGAATAGAACTCATCATTTCAAAGTAACACCTTTCCCCTTGATACCTCTTTCTTGTGTTTTCAAATATCTCCATAATTTATGGATGTTCTGAGCCTCAGATACTGATTTTTTTTCATAACCTGAAATTATAAATTTTCTTCAAATATCCTCTATTCTTTATTTGCAGGTTAGTATTAATGATGGGACTACTCTACCTGTCACTGAAGATTTCAGCCTCAGTGTAATTTTGAGATCCCTTCTTAATTCTCTTTGACATACGGAATGGCTTAATCCGATCATTTTGTTTTTACAGTTGTGACTTCATGCTGTTTCTCCCTCTTTTCTTTCTGAAATGCTAATCTAGAAACAGACACCAAGTTTGCATATATTTATCTTCATAGAATAGACTCAACCCTCCTTCTCCCATCCTTGTAATCTCCAACAAACTCATTGCTAGGGTTTCTCTTATAATGGCTACATTTTAACATCTCATTGAAAAGGTAGGCTGAATTAATGGAAACATATACTCAGTTGCATTAAGGCCTCATTTATAACCAGAACATCATCATAAAATGAGAAATTTTATGTTAGGGGATTTTCCGGTTACCTGAACTATATTCCTTTATGTACCAACAGTTTTTGTTTTAACTATAACCTACACGTCCTCAAGCCAGTGAAGCTAGAGATACCTGAGTTTCAGAGACTCCTCTAGTCTCCTCTGTTTATGTCCTACCTCCATTCCTGTAGCTCTTATTAATTATTTCCAGGTATCTCCAAAGGGATCTAATACAGTATCCCACTGCCCCCATAGACGTTGCATTCTTCCGGAACTCTATTGTAGAGTCCCGTTCTTTCATACCCCTGAAAGTGCTTTTTCACTGGGTATGTGGCACCTGTCCCTGCCCCACTAGGCTCCAAAATTTAAGCCAAATGGTCACACTCCTAAGCCATTGTTCCTGCAGCACCAAGTGGGCCTTGTCTTCTCCCGTTCTGTAGCCCGGGCCCCGCCAGATGCTGCCACACTGGTAGGTTCTGGCGGTCCTGCTGGCCCTCCACGCTTCTCTTTTGAGTATTAAAATCTTTACTGCTACTGCTGCAGGGGCTCAATGGTAGTTGCCCATGTATTCATTGTGCCCAAACCATGGGGTATCTTATAACAGAGTGGGAAACCCTAAAACAGCACTGTTTGGGGTGAGATTTGTTTTACAGTTTAGTTGGAAGAACTCCCTCAAGTTTCATTTATTTGGTTTTTTATTTGGTTGTAAGTTGCTTATTTATTTGGTTTTTTAGGGTCTTAGATCCAGGTTATCGATTTAATCATCACTAATCTGCTCAAAGTCCCTCTCAAATTTATTCATTTGTATATGTACTTCTTTATCTCCATTACTCACTTCCATTCTCCTTTCTCATCATCGTTATTTTGAATGAATGTCATACTGTACCATATATTACAACTGTATATTTTTATTTTTTCACTTGTCACTATGCCCTCAAGTTATCAATATGCATATCTAGGTTATTGCTTCTGACTGTTGCATGGTATCCCAACATGTGTAACCACAGCATTGGGCTCATCCACTTCCAGATTATAGCCAGCTTCTCATCGTCTCAAGTAATGCTGCAATTTACAGGAAGGATCATGGCCCCTTCTGGTCCTATGAGTGAATTGGAAGAATTGCTGGGCAGTAAAGTATCCACACACCTCATTTAATTAATTATGTGCTTCCAGACTGCCCTCCAGAGTAGCAACACCTGTCTACATTCCCACCACTGCTTGAGGATATCTGTCCATACCTACACTATGCTAGCACTTGGAATTGTCTGGTAAAGTACTGATGTTTTCCAGCATTTCTGGCTCTCTTCTTTCCAGGAATAAGGTAGTACTTTACTTTTCCACCCCTCCAGGTTAGAGGTTACAGTGTGACTCTCTTTGGGCTATGGAAAATAGATAAAAGTGACGTGATAGTTGGTACCTCAATAATAAGCCAAGTAAAGCTTATTATGAAGTCAGTTTCTTGTACCTGGCTACATCTTTCTTTGATTTGAGCTTCCTTACATGACACCCTTCTAGTGAGTTGACATTGTGGGATTCCTCAAACACTTCCCAGATATATCCAAATATCCTTGAACCCCTATCATTAGACCTGGCTCAAGATGAGATGCCTGTTAGAAACATCTACAACATGCCCACGTGTTTTTTTTGTTTTTTGTTTTTTGTTTTTGTTTTGGGTTTTTTTTTTTTTTTTGCCTTTTCAGATAGACTTTATTGAGTATTTTCTAAATGGGAAAATGTATCATTTAGAACATCAAATAGTATAACATATTGTGTTGGAAAACAGTGTGACCTTATGCTAAATGAGCCAGCAGAGGATGCTACTTGAGATCTTACATCTGCTTTTCTACAATTTTCTGTTCTCTTTTATTCTCTCACTTTGAAAATACTCTTCTCCTTATCAGTAGCTTTCTCTTTCAGGTGCTCCTCTCCCAGGCTGTGACCCGAAAGAAAGTGGGAACAATAGCTGTTTTTGTCACCTGTGCACACTTACTCCATCCCTTTCTCATAGTATGTGCTTAATTCATCTTTTTGTACTTGTTGTTTTAAATTTGATAAGATTTGTAAAATGTAGGTAGTGAGATTCTTGTCACTAGGCCTGAAACAACTGTAAATATTTCTTAAGGGAGGGACCGAGGGATCACCTGTGAATAAACTGCAGCAGTTTTAGTGTCAAAATTTAATAAGCCAATTTTGATTCATTAAGGATATTTTGTGCTACTCCGTTTTGTAAATTATTCATTATCAATTCTGTTTTAATGAGTTCAAATGGTCTTTGAAATAAATGCTATTATTAGAGGGGTTTTTTATTAATGTTTAGTAAGTCGAGAGACCAACACCTCTGAGGTATTTGGGATAAAAATCTTTTAGGGAAGACATCAGAATATATATATTTTTCTGCACCTATGAACATATCTATATATCATCTATAATAGCAAATGTCTAGATTCGATCATTCTTCCTCACATGTGCTATTGATTCTATAGTTCTATTTCAAAAGCTTATTATTTTTTTGAAAACCCCAAATTTAAATATTCACAGACAAATATTTTAAAATATCCCAAATGCCTGACTTTTTAGTTGTATAGATAAACTATCCAGATATGTTGGTATCTAGGGTCCACTAAACTTTCTTTTAGAAAAGAAAAATTGTTTTTACATAGCACACAGCTGAATACATTTAATGTATAAGCAAAAAACTATTTTAGATAATGCTTGTTTACCCATTTGAGAACCACTATTAACTCCATATTCTTAGAATTATGAGTCATTATTTTAACAATTGTTCTTTTCAAAGTGTTATCAGTGTGTTTCTATCTGAAATGTTGTTTTTTTTAAACAAGTTCAAATCAGGCCAAAGGAGACCAGCCAAAGTGTCAAGAGGGGCTATACAAGAAGAGCAAGTTTTTGTTTTATGTGTAAAGTGCATCTTACTTAACTTTAACTTCATGTGGGGAATATTCAGTGGAAGGTGAAGGTAGGAGAGCAGTAGCCAAGAGCAACATGCTGGAGTCACTCATCTCAGAACCATATATGGATCAGCTATGCACCCTCTTGAGCCCAGAAAATGGGGGAGAATTGGTCCCAAGGTGCCAATGACAGTCAAGAAAGGTCTGCAGAATGGCTTCCAAGGTGAAAAGGGGGCTTTGCAGGCTCACAGCAATGGCCTGCTCTGACCTGTAAAGCAAACGCAAGGATTTTCTCTGGGTTTAGGAACTTAACCAAGGCCAGAGATGAGCCAAGACTAGAACTCATTTTCTGCCTCCCTCTCAGACTTTCTCCACAGCACATTGCCTCTGGGCCACATTTATGTAACTCTTTTCTTTTCAGCTTTATGGAATAATTTTGCGTTGCTGCTTCTTCAGACTCTGCAAAATAATCTTTTCTGACCTATATTTGTTTAAAATATATCATGTTCAGAGAGAAAGAAGCTTCATTCAGACAGAATTATTTCAGGGGCACCATTTAACACAACCTACACTAATATCCATAATAGAAATTTCCATAGTTCCATCCAGTCTGTTATATACTTATGATAATGAGCAGAGGTGTCCATCAGCTTAAGGCTTTATAAAGGCAGCAAAAGCATTTGTTAAACAAAATTAACTCATACACTCTAGTAAGAAGTATATGTAGTTTACGGTATTGAATACTCTAAAATAGATGCCTGATTTTCTAAGACCATTGTCTGTTCCCTCACCAATAAGAAGAGGAGAGTAGCATGTGACCAGAGGAGTGACAGGAATTTCCACTTAGCTTGAGACAGTCTTCCTATGAGTGATCCCTCCTTTGTTTCAGCTTACATCCTCCTTGGGCTAACTTTTTGCTGATTCAGGGTATCTCTTACTAAGCTAATTCTTTTTTGTGACCTCGTCTCAAAGTACCAACTTTAAGTGCAAAATTTGTATGTTTTGATTTCTGCTGGAAGCTTTGTTTTCTTCTAATACATTCTACAAAATGTTGCAAAAACTGTGAGGCTTCAGCTGTCTGTTTCTCTAAGAATTCCTAGTCTCAGTTTCCTTTGCTGGCTGCAATCTCTTTTAGGTTTATTATTTCTGGTGAGAATGCTGTTTTAAATATAATTTGCCTGGAAGAGTTCCCACCAAAAATGAATCTCCCCGTTGTGCAAAATATAGCCACTGTTATGTTTCTTTTGTATCCCTCTAGCAGCAGTAGCTCAGAAGTAGCTCCAAGGAACTGATGGTTTAATCATTCTTTATCCAATATCATGTCAGTTACACTAATATAATTGTTTTTCTCTCAGAAAGCCTCCTAACATAATCCACATGCTTTCAGCAGCTGCTGTAAGGCAATATCTATACAACATCATACATTTTATTAAAGAGTGGAGAAATCATTATAAAACCAAAAATAATCAGCTATATGTTTTGGAATTATTTATGAGTTTATATGCTTTTGTGAGTGATTTGAGGTTAGATATAAAATAAAGGTGGCGATGTTTAATGTTCAATTTAAGGTAATTGCATTAAGTGAGTATAATATGGCCAAAAGGAGTCAATTCAACAATCAATTCTCAAGTGTATAATGTATGCAAAGAATCCTGGGAGTTATGGTGATCAAAACCTGATTCTTTCTTCTAAAGAATCTAAAACTAGAAAGGATGAAAAGTTATGTATGCAAATAACTAAAATTATAAACGAAAGGTTCCAGCTGTGGCCTAGCCTCTGCTTGGTGCTGCATTTGTCCTCCTTTGGGCAGTTGGAATGGACTTAATAGAACTTACTTTGCACCATTTGATGTGAGGGGTTGGGGCCAAAGGATCAGGAAGGAGCTGATGCAGACTCTCATATTCTATTAGGTAGAGATGGAAGAGGATGGGGCTGAGTCAACAATGAGTGACAACCAGAATACGGCTAATGCTGTGTGATAGCAAAGATGACGGTTTATGGGTTCAAGTGAGAACCTTCTGAAATTCCTTAGAGTGGACCAGGGGATTCTTTGAAGGGATCACAACAGTCTGCTTGCTAGCAGGGGAGGGCGATACAATTATTATTTCTACTAGTACAGTCCCTTTTGTAAGGCCAGGATGGTAAAGTCTTGCCTTTGATAACTGGAAGATGAAAATAAGTTCCATGAGAAGCAGGCGCCCAGCCAGTCTTGTTTATAATGCCATACCCAAAAGATCTAGGGATGTATTGGGAAATGTAAATATTTCCAATTTGGTGTTGTGCTGGGTACATGAAAAATTGCAGTGGGGATAATATTAGAATGACCAGATGGAGACAGAGGATGGAAAGTGGTAAATGTCATGGTCAAGAATTGAGATTTATTTTGTAGTAACTGATAGCTGTTGAAGGTATTGAACTGGAAAGTGAGGGAAGAGGTCTGGGTTTCTTCAGTTCCTTTGGTTTGCCACTTCTTAGTGCATATGGCTTGCTTCCCTCTGCATTAAATGTAAATAAAGGCACAGAAGAAGGAATTGAGTATTTCAGTCATGACATGTATATTATACTAAGAGAGCCATTCTTTTCTCAAGTCAGAGGGATAAGCCCTGGAAGAACTAATGTCAATGATCTTGCTTCATCTTGGTGAACAGAATGTAACTTTAGAAAGAGAGTCAACCTTTCTCTCTTTAAAAATCTAAAAGGACTCAGATTCCCATGTTTTTCTAGGTGTGCATCTGGAATTTGTTAAATGCTAGGATGCCTCAGCCAATATGATTGAGCTGTTTGACTCCCGGATTACTGTAGTTAATAACATCTGCAGAGAATAATTACAAGTCAGCCTCCATAGGTATGGGAGCTGCTGTTCTCAAAATGAGTTGTCTCAAAAATTTTCAAAAAGTAAAACAGTAAATACAACTCTCATTCATATTTCCATTTTGTGCCAGTCAATGTTGTGGACAAATTATATCTATATTAAATACTCTCACGGATAAAACAAAAATGGATTTCATGTTCTAGATTTTCCTCTCTGCCAGTTTGTTTTGTTTTGTGTACTTATTTAAAATCTGAATGTGTGCTAATGAAGTTACATTTATATGAAAGTAGATCAAGTTTGTGCCAGAACAATCAGCTGAAATGTGAAAATTAGGGCAAACTGATCACTAAGCTATATTGGTTATGGTACAGTGTCATGGGTAGAAAATGAGCTTTAGAGTTCTGCCTTCCAATCTGAATTTTACCACTTATGAGCTGTGGGTCTTTGAGAAAGTCATTTAATTTATTTGGGCTTCAGAATATCACCTATAAAATTGAGAGAAAAATGCCTATTAACCAGATTTTAATGATGAATAAATAAAATGTGGAAAAATATTTTGCATATGGGCTTGCTCTTAGAGACTGTAGACAAATGTAGTTGTCATTTTATGCTCTTTCCATTCTACATCAGATAGCTGTGTGGAATATTTTAAAAATGAATGCTACTGGAGTTTCTTTTTTCTTACAAACATTTATACACTGTGTTGTTTATTTTTTGCTACCACCAAATGAATTTGAAGCAGCCTACATTATTAAAAAACAGAGGAAACACAATTATTTAAAAAAATTAAATGAACGTACAGAATACGTCTCACCATAAAGACAGGAGAGTGAATGATATGAGTTAATAACTGAAGTTCTTCACCAGAGCTTTCAAAACTACACACCATATACAGAAAACAGACCTTTCTATGCTTATTTCACATTTCACAATATCACACATCCTTTGCTACAATCAAACAAGACCACTTAATAATCACTATATAGCTCGTTTACTTTTCTTCTATCTGAAATATTTACCTTCAATAAAGGTTAAGCCAAGTCTGTCTCCCCCACAGCACCCAGCATCATACCTTCCTCTTTTTGTTTTTCACTGTCTATTATTTAAGTTATAATAAATAGAAATGTAATCCTAAATTGTTCTCTGAGTTCTCTGACAAGCGATGGGGAAAAATTAAATAATTTAGTTGTCCACTAAAGCATGTCCATGATAGTCCATGATAAAGTATTATAAAGTCATTTGGACAGATAACATATTTTACTTTGATTTCTATGATGAATTTATCTCATAGACCAGTATACAAAGATTTTTACATGATAACTGGATATTAAGTGAAAACATAGTTTTCCAAAAGATTAAAAAATCTTCGTTAAAACTGGATATACACAGGGTGCCTGGGTAGCTCAGTCGGTTAATTGTCTGACTTCACCACAGGTTGTGATCTCACAGTGGGCGGGTTCAAGCCCTGCATTGGGCTCTGTGCTGACAGCTCAGAGCCTGGAGCATGCTTTGGATTCTGTGTCTCCCTCTCTCTCTGCCCCTCCCCTGCTCATGCTCTCTCTCTCTCTCTCTCTCTCTCTCTCTCTCTCTCTCTCTGTCTCTCATTCTCTCAAAAATAAACATTAAAAAAATTTTAAAGGGGTGCCTGAGTGGCTCAGTTGGTTGAGCATCCGACTTTGGCTCTAGTCATGATATCATAGTCCGTGAGTTCAAGCCCCATGTCAGGCTCTATGCTAACAGGTCAGAGCCTGGAGGCTGCTTCAGATTCTGTGTCTCCCTCGCTCTCTGCCCCTCCCCCACTTGTAAATAAATATATATATTTACTTGATATATTGATATGATATATTAATATTGATTTATTGATAAAATAATATATAAAGAATTCTTTATAAATATATATTTACTTATATAGTTATTTATAACTATATATTTATAAATATATATTTACTTATATAGTTATTTATAACTATATATTTATAAATATATACATTTATATAGTTATTTATTTATAAAGAATTCTTTATATATTATTTTATCAATAAATGAATATTGATATATCAACATCAATATATCAAATAAATATATATTTATTTATAAAGAATTCTTAAAACTCAACTATAAGAAACACAAACAACCTAATGAAAAAAATGGGTCAAAAGGCTTAACAGATACCTCACCAAAGAAGATATACAGATGGCAGATAAGCATATAGAAAGATTCTCTGCATCATATATCATTAGGGAAATGCGAATTAAAATAATGAGATACTACTACACACCTATATGAATGGCCAAAATTCAGAACATTGACAACACTAAATGCTGGCAAGGATGTGGAGCAACAGGAACCCTCACTCATTGCCAATGGGAATGCAAAATGGTACAGCCACCTTGGAAGACAGTTTTGAGGTTCCTTATAAAACTAAGTGTCTCTTGGTGCTTACCCAAGAAAGTTGAAAGCTTATGTTCATGCAAAAACCTGCACATGGATGTTTACAGCAGATTTATTCGTAATTGCCCTAACTTGGAGCAGCCAAGATGTCTTCTAATAGCTGAATGGATAAGTAAACTGTGGTTTATTCTGGTTATTAAGCTATGGTTTATTAAGACTTAATAAAGACATTATTATGTACATATTAAATGCATATTATTAAGTATAGGGAGCTAGTACACACACACACACACACACACACACACACACACACACACAGTGTTTGGAGGAAGCTACCGACAACAAAGAATCTTTGTTAAGATGAATTCCTCTTTTATTACACATATTCCAGTTTTAACTTGAGGAAGATGAATGACACTATTCAGCAATGTCGCGTCCCGATTATATTTCTTAACATAGGTGAGAGCTTGGAAAATACTTAAGGATGGTTGGTTAACTTGTCTCTTTAAATCACCCCATGTTGAAGTAAATTTTGACAAGACTTGGTTATTTGCAGTCAATTTGTGGTATACCTTTCTGACAAGTACCCAAAGCACAGTTACCTGTATTGTGGATGAAAAAAAGCACTGTAGGCACCTTACATACCAGATGGGCAGATGACAGAGTTTATAAAATCTGGAATGTTGGAGCCTGTTTTGCATTCTCACTCAGATAAAAAAGCCGTGTAATTTCCAGAAAGCATAATGGTAGGATGCGGGAGGATAGGTATGTGTCTGTGTGTGGGCAAGGTAGGGGATGTAAGGAAGAAGCAGGAAAGGGGGAGTATATTGGGACCTTCAAGCCTGTTCAAATATGTGTATAAAATACTCATTAGATACCTAGGAGTTCTATGTTTCAACGTATGGGAGAAAAAATTATATTCTGAAAATTATGTTATTATATAGCTTGAAAAAATACAAATTAGCAATTTATTGTTTTGACCAGAAAAGTACCACAGAGTGATCCTGAAGTAATAGAATAGCTGCTTTTATATATATATAAAAGCATATATATATTTATATATGTATATATATTATGTATATATATATATTTATATATGTATATATATTATGTGTATATATATATATATATATATACACACATATATAACTCCTGTATTTGCAATAGGTAAGTTCATTGAATTGGACTGAATTTTAGCAAGAATAAAAGACCTGTGACTCACAGATTCTCATTTCTTTTGTCCTTTTCTAGTAATAAATGTTAGGTCACATACTTTGAAATTAGTGAAACTCTTGAACACACAAATTTTCCTTTGCTCCCTTCCTCCTTTCTTTTCCCCAGACCATTCTTCCTTCCTTTCCTACATTGGGCCTGATGCATGGCAAGCAGCCCATTTATGAACAAAATTAGGCATGATCCTCTACTCTCATTACAGCTTATCATTTACCTCCTTTTTAGTACTTATTCATTTGCCTTATTATTAAATGCCTTGTCCTAGCCTACTAGCTCAGAGAAGGATAACAGAGCACATGTAGGTATCCCTTTTATGACAACAAAATCAATAGGGGAGGGCTGAGCCCTTTCCACGTCATCCCTTCTATTCCGACCAATTACTTCTAGACATCCAGAATACCACAGGGCTCATTAATGCCTTTTGTTACTCCAGTTTCTGAACCCTCCCACATCCTATGACCCTCTCTTAGGCTAACCTCCAACTTCTGAGAGAACCAGCAGACTTAACATGTAAACTCCCCTGGGAAGATTATTTCATTTCTTGTTGTATTGAAACATGTTTCCTAACAAAGGGGAAAAATTATCACCTAGGGCTAAAAGAGGCAGAATTCTAATTATGCATCCCGATGGTTCACCACCTCTGCCCATCCTCCCCACAAAACATTCCTGGAGCATATCTTCTATCTCCTCTGGGCCTGAAATATGTATAATATAGTTGTTCCTGATTCTTGTTCTGAAACACTAAAGCCTTTCTATGAATGGATGATCTCTGCCATCATCTCAACATTTCTAGAACCTACTTTCTACTACTGTCTGTACAAGACCACCCATACATTCTTTTTGCAGAGTCAAACTCCATACACTTCCCCCGTTTAAAGGCACCTTAAAGGTTTAAATAATAACCAAAATCTCACACAGTCTTAAGAGAGAAGCTAATGGGAGGTAGAAGTAGAAGCTAGTGTCTCTCAATCAAGAACTTTATACCTAATGAAGTGGAAATATTTTTTAATGCCTGAACTCGTAACACTGGGATTATTTTCAGGTGGAAACTTGGTTTGTTTGGAAAAATACCTTTAAAGGTGCTAGAGAAAAAAAATATTTGTTTCCAGTAAGTAAATGGACTACTCAAAACAATCCTCCATTGAAAAACACTAGAAAACCTAGAAAAAATATGAACAAAATATTCTTAATGAAGGTTCAGAAGAACTAAACAATTATTGAACATCCAATTTGAAATCGAGGGAATATAGAGATCTATACAGGTTAGATTGGTGTTAGGAGTCCTTGTCCTTCGTGGGTATTTGCAGATTCTGAAAAAGTTGCTGAAAGTCTGGGAAGCTGAGTGGTATTATTGAGTGTCTCATGAGGATAAAGATGAAAATTGGGGTGCAGCATCGAAGAGGTGGTAAAGCACCAGTAAACAGTATGTGCTCCATGAAGGTTGACTAAGACATCATCTGTCCCTTGCAGAGATGAACACCCAGCTTTGAATCACTTCAGTCTCTGAAGTCACTTTAAAGAGATTGTAGAGTTCTAGAGTCAGACATCTGGCAGAAAGAAAAGCCTATCCTCTCTGGAGAAAGAGAACATCATCTCTGGATTTTAATTAGTTTTTTAATATACAATGTCCAGATCTCAAAGCAAAATGACCAAACACAAAGGAATTGAAGAGCATGTGCCAGAATGAACAGAAGAGAGCTTAAAACTTTTGTAGTTGTCAGATGCAGATTTTAAATGAAAATTGCTTAAAATATTCAAAGAGATAAATAAGATTAGGGAGAAATTAAGAAGAGAATTGGAACCTAAAGAAAAGATGCTTAAAACTGAAATTATGGAAATTTCAAAATGTAATAATTAAAATGAAGAACTACAGAGATGGGTTTAGCAGTTTATTACATCAACATGAAAAGGGATTTAATAAGCTGAAAGAAAAAGTAAAAGAAAATATCCAGAATGAATTTGAAAAAAAGGAAAAAAAGGGAAAATATATATTCTAGAAGGAAAACAGAACCACATATATGCAACCACAAAAGTTAGAATGCAGTGCAGTGGAAAGTTTGATCTTTCCGGTAAATGTACTAATCTCCGCTACACATGACTCAATTCTAGATGGAGAATAAAAGTAAATATCAAAGGCAAAAGAAAACATTTTAAAAAGTATTAAAATATAAGGATTATCATAAACTTCAGGTGGTCATAAATTTCTTAAATTATAAAACAATAACTCTAAATATAAAGAAAAATTGTTAAATTGGACTACAGTAAAACTAAAAATCTTTTTGTCAAAAGAAATCCTTAAAAGTGGGGGTGGAGGGAAAGCCAGGCACCTGAATGGCTCAGTTGGTTAAAGCTCAGGTCATGATCTTACAGTTTGTGACTTCAAGCCCCATGTTGAGCCCTGTGATGGGCTCTCCGTGCTGATGGTGCGGAGCCTGATTGGGATTTTCTCTCTCTCCCTCTCTCTCTGCCCCTCCTCTGCTCTCTATCTCTCTCTCTCAAAATAAATAAATAAACTTAATTTTTTTTTAAAAAAGGAAAAACAAAGAAAGCCACAAAATGGGAGAAAATACTTTCAAAACGTATAGTTAACAAATGACTTGCATTCTGAATATATAAAGGATTTTTACAAGTGAATTAAAAAAGTAATTGCATAGAATAAAAAGCTATTGCAATGCTTGAAGAGACACTTCACAATAAAGTAAAATAAATGAATAATAAGCAAATGAAAATTTGATTAATTGTATTAGCCTTTAAGGAAATGCAAATTAAAACCAAAATGAAATGCCACTTTACATTCACCAGAATGGCTAAGACGAAAAAGACATACAATACTGAATTTTGGCAAAGATGAGGAGCAATTGGAAATTTCATGCACTGTGAGAATGCAAATTGGAATAGAGACTTTGGAAAATAGTTTTGATGTATGTACTTACAGTGCACTTATGCATAGCCTATGATTTCGTATTCTACTCTGAGGTATATATTCAACAGAAATACATTATATCTATCATCTATCTATCTACCCAAAGACATGTAAAAGATATGTACAAATATAATATCACTATTCTTGGGGCACCTGGGTGGCTCAGTCGGTTAAGCATCCGACTTCAGCTCAAGGTCATGATCTTGAGGTTCATGAGTTGGACCCCTGCGTCAGGCTCTATGCTGACAGCTCTGAGCCTGGAGCTTGCTTCAGATTCTGTCTGTCTGTGTGTGTCTCTCTCTCTCTGCCTCTTCCCTGCTTGCACTCTGTGTATCTCTCTCTCTCTTTCAAAAATAAGGAATCATTAAAAAATTATAAAAATATATAATATCACAATTCCTAACAGCCAAAATTTAAAACCCAGGAAAAAATATCAAGTTTATAGCAGCACTATTCATAGTGCCTAAAATTGAGAGACAATCCAAATGTTCATAAATGGTAATTTGTCTAAATAGATTGTGGTGTGTACATTTAACCATATATGATCCTTGAATGAGAATGAACAAACTGTAACTGCAAGCAACAGCATGGATAAATCTCATGAATATGATCTAGGGGAAAGATGCCAGGAACAGAAGAATATATACTGTATCAGTCCATCCATATAAACCTTAAGAACAGACAAACATTGTTTGGAAGTCATGACAGTGCCAAGAATGGAGTTTGATAGGAGTTTCTTAGGTGCTGGTTATGTTCCACTTTTTGACCTGCTTGCATGTTTTATGAATGTGTTGAGTTTGAAAACATCCATAGGGTTGTGCACTTGTGAATTGTTTTCTTTTCTGTAAGTATGACATAATTCATTGTTTACCCAATCGGAGTTACTATTTAAAACAGAATCAAAATATATCAAATAACTGGGGTGCCTGGGTGGCTCAGTTGGTTAAGCATCTGACTTCGGCTAAGGTTATGATCTCACGGTTTGTGAGTTTGAGCCCAGCGTCGGGTTCTGTGCTGACAGCTCAGAGCCTGAAGCCTGTTTCAGATTCTGTGTCTCCCTTTCTTTCTACCCCTCCCCCACTCGTGCTGTCTCTGTCTCAAAGATAAATAAACTACAAAAAAAAATTTTCAAAGCATATCAAATAACTAACTTTAACAAAAGCACACAAGTCCTTTACACTGAAAACTATAAAATAACACTGATAGAAATTGAAGAACACAAAAATAAATGGAGGGGCATACTATGTTCATGATTTGGATGATTCAGTATTGTAAAGAGAATTTTTATACTCAAGTTGGTAGTAAAATTGAATGTAATTGCAAGTAAAATCCCAACAGATTTTCATGTGAAACAACACATATTTTAAAATTTATAAGTAAAGGAAAATAGCCAATGCTCTTTTAAACAATGAGAATGATGAAAGACTTATGTTAACAATTAATAAGAGTGTCAAAAGATAAGCTGAGGCATATTAACATGTTTAAGAGTTTGCGCTAAATCCATTTGAATAAGGTAATATACAATCTGGCAAATAGAAAAGAGCTCTGAGGAACTACAAAATAAGAGATTTTCACAGGCAGAAAAAGAAAAAGAACAAGGAAGTTAGACTCAGCAAAAAATCAGGTTGATTGTTGTGAAGTTACTTTCCTTTAGGGGTGGGAGGGGTCTATCAGGCTAACTAGTACTGATAAGGTGATTCCTAATTAACTGGTTTAAGATTCTATTTCTGGAAGAGCTGAAGCTAATTAAGTCTCAGTTTGGAGGTGAGCTTACCATAAGTAACTCCACTTTGGGCCTGTTTTTAAGACTTAAAAAAGCTTCAGCAAATCAGTGTGATATTGGTGCAAAAATATGTAAACTAACCAAAGGTAGGGAGAGGAATCTCAAAACAAAACAGAACCACACATATATGGACACCTGATTTGTTACAAAGCTAACATTGAATATCTTATTTCAGTAAATGTTTCTGGAACACTTAGGTATCTCTATTTTTAAAAATTAGCATAGCATTCACAAAAATTAATTTCAGGTATTTTTAGGTTTCTTATTGTGAAAAGGAAAATAATTATGCTTCCAGAAAAAGATATGACACTATTTAAAATGCCTTGGAGGGAAATTTTCTTAAATAAGACACTGTGATATTGTGATTTATAATAAGAAATATATGTTTGGTCTTCCTCCAGTTCCTGGCACAGAGCTCTTCAAACTCTTGTAATTTCCTAAGTGATTAGAGCAATAGGGGTATCTTTTGTTATAATGTTTGGTTTTCTTGAAGTAGCTTCAGAGAGAAAAGTGAAAGGAGCATCTTTTGATATTCATAACAAGTCCCTTTCAACCACACCTGAGTTTACTTTATTGAAGACTTTTTGGAAAGCCTCCAAGGATCTGGGCTTGATTAGAAGTTAGAAGTTTCAGTTCAAACCACCACCACCACCCCCCACCACCACTTCCCAAGATGGAAGGGGTTTTAGAGATTGAGTTCAATCACCAAGGCCAATGACTTACTCAGTCATGTCCATGTAAAGAAACCTCCATAAAAACTCCCAAAGAATGGGGGTTTGTGAACACAGGGAAGTGCTGGGAGAGTGATCTGCCCAAAGAGAGCATAGAAGCTCCGTACTCCCACATACCTTGACCTATGCACTTTTTTCCGTCTGGCAGTTCCTGAGCCTTTTATAATGAACCAATAACCAATAATTAGTAAGCAAAATATTTCCGTGAGTTTTGTGAACTACTGTAGCAAATTAATCAAATACAAGGAGGGGATTGTGTGAACCTCTGATCTGTAGCCAGTGGGTAAGAAGCACAGGTAACAACCAGGACTTGCAAGTGGGAGCAAGGGCAGTCTTCTAGGAATGAATCCTTAATGTGTGGGATATGATACTATCTCCAAGTAGAGGGGGTCAGAATTAGTTGAATTCCAGGATACCACTTGGTGTTGTCAATGTGGGAACCACCCTCCCCAACATACACCTGGTAACTGGAGTAAAGAACTGTTCAGGGCATTGTGTGTAGTGTATAGTAAAACAATATTAGATTTTTCCTTTGGAAGTACAAAAGGAATAATAGAAGAAAACATTTTTAACTGTTTATTAAAATTAAGGGCTTCAACTCTGGAAAACAATATGGAGGTTCCTCAAAAAGTTAAAAGTGGAACTACTTTATGACCTTGCAATTGCATTACTAGGTATTTATCCAAAGGATACAAAAATACTGATTCGAAGGGGCACATGAACTCCAATGTACTACTATCAACAATACCCAAATTATGGAAAGAGCCCAAATGTCCATCAACTGATGGCTGGAAAAAGAAGATGTGGTGTGTGTATGTGTGTGTGTGTGTGTGTGTGTGTGTGTGTGTATCTACACAGGAATATTATATATATACACAGGAATATCACTCAGCCATCAAAAAGAATGAAATCTTGCTATCTGCAATGACATGGATGGAACTAAAGTGTATTATGCTAAGTGAAATAATTCAGTCAAGAAAGACAAATACTATATGATTTCACTCATATGTGGAATTTGAGGGAAAAAATGGATGAATATAAGGGAAGGGAAGGAAAAATAAAGTAAGGTAAAAACAGAGAGGGAGGCAAACCATAAGAGACCCTTAACCACAGGGAAAAAAACTTAGGGTTGCTGGGGAGAGGTGGTGGGGGTGATAGGCTAAATGGGTAATGAATCACTAAATTCTACTCCTGAAACCAATTCTACACTATATGCTATATGTTAACTAACTTGAATTTAAATAAAGTCTTAGAAGAAAAAAAAAGAAAGAAAGGGTAAATTCCATAGCAGGAATATGTTTGAAGAGACTAGAGAAGTGATATTGAGAATACAGCTGGAAAGGGGCACCTGGGTGGCTCTGACTATTAAGCGTCTGACTTCAGCTCAGGTCATGAGCTCATGGCTTGTGAGTTCGAGCCCCACATCAGGCTCTGTGCTGACAGCTCAGAGCCTGGAGCCTGTTTCATATTCTGTGTCTCCCTCTCTCTCTTTGCTCCTCCCTGGCTTGCTCTCTCTCTTTCTCTCTCTCTCTCTCTCAAAAATAAATAAGCATTAAAAAATACTTTAAAACAAAGAATACAGCTGGTATGATAGCTATTAGTTGGTGGAGTAGAGCTTGACGCATTTGGTCTGCTCTAAGAGATAGGAAGCAAAGTTGCCCAATAAATGTGATGCAGAAGAGAATGGGATGAGAGGCAGCTTAAAAGCCCTACATGGTACAACCCTGAAGGACAGTGTAAACTCCTGGGTTAGCTTTCTGTTCAGCTCTTCCCTCTGTTCAATTCAGCTTCTTCCCCTGACCTTTGACAGGTGTTTATCCCTTATAAACCTCTTCACCTTTGAACATCTTCTAAGTCAGCTCTCAGAGATCCTTATCTTTTACCTTACTTTATTTTTCCTTCCCTTCCCTTATATTCATCCATTTTTTCCCTCAAATTCCACATATGAGTGAAATCATATAGTATTTGTCTTTCTTGACTGAATTATTTCACTTAGCATAATACACTTTAGTTCCATCCATGTCATTACAGATGGCAAGATTTCATTCTTTTTGATGGCTGAGTAATATTCCTGTATATATAATATTCCTGTGTAGATACACACACACACACACACACACACACACACATGTATTTGGTAACACTCTAAACATTTTATTCCCAATGGGAATTATTACTTAACAGCAAAACCAAAAAGTTAAATAACATCATAGAAAATTCTTTGTAACTAGTTGTATTATGTCTAATGTATTTCAACATAATCTGCCTCCCCCCATTTTACAAAATATTAGTTTCAGGTGCACAACATTATTCAATATCTGTATATATTGCACGATGACTGCCACAATAAGCTTAGTTACCATAGTCAGCATCTGATCCTATACAATTACAGAAATTGCTTTTCTTGTGATAAGGACTTTTAAGATCTACTCTCTTTGCAACTTTCAAATATGCAATACTGTATTGTTAACTATAGTAAGTAAGGGCTTCAGCTTAGTACAGATATTATTTACAAAGGAAAAAAAGGTAAACCTAAGAATAAGGGAAGTATTGCAATGCATATAGCTTTCAAAGATCTTGTATTTGGGATACGTAAAGAAACAAGACACCCATCTCACCTTTATGGCCCTGAAACATTTTCAGGAACTGTGGATGAAAACCAAATATATCTGAGAAATACGTATTTTGTCATCTGAAAGACCAAATATGTAGTTCTTATAAATAATTATATTGCAGTCATAGTCTTTCAATAGTTTTATATCATATGTCTCTTTTAAAAAAAGTTTATTTATTTATTTTGAGATAGAGGGAGGAGAAAATGCAAATGGGGGAGAGGCTGAGAGAGAGGAAGAGAGAGAATCCCAAGCCGGCTCCACATTGTCAGCAGGCAGCCGGATGCAGAGCTTGATCTGTGAGATCATGACCTGAGCCAAAATCAAAAATCAGATGCTTAACCAAGTGAGCCACCCAGGCACCCCTCAAATGTCTTTTTTATTTATTTTTCATTTTTAAAATTTTTATTACTTTTATTTTTTAAAAATTTTTAAATATTTATTTTTGAGAGAGAGAGACAGACAGAGTGCGAGCAGAGGAGGGGCAGAGAGCGAGAGAAACAAAGAATCCACGGCAGGCTCCATGCTCTGAGCTGGCAGCAGAGAGCCTGATGTGGGGCTTGAACCCATGAACCGTGAGATCATGACCTGAGCCAAAGTCGGGCGCTCAACCAACTGAGCCACCCAGGCATCACAACAGATACTTTTTTTAATGAATAAGTTATTAACACAGGATATCTACTCAATAATCATAATTGTTATTTCATCTGAATTGTGCAAGTCTTATCTTACTGACATTGATTTTTTTTGCTCAGTTGCTCCTTTCTGGCTCCCATTAGACTTCACAAAACTAAAGACTGATTGCTCCATAATGGTTCGAGTCTGAAAATTTGTTGTCATATAGTTACCTGAAAGGCATTAGCCCCATGATAACAATTTGTGTATAGTAGAGAAATTTTGACTTAACCTTCATATCCCCACAATCTCACTAGTCAGTAATAATAACAACAATAAGGATATTAGATGTCCATTTCCTTTTACTCCTTAAGAATAGGTAAGAAGGGAGTGCCTGGGGGCCTTGGTCAGTTGGACACCCAGCTCTGGCTCAGGTCATGATCTCACAGTTTGTGAGTTTAAACCCTGCATCAGGCTCACTGCTGTTAGCGCGGAACTTTCTTCGGATCCTCTGTTCCCTTCTCTCTCTGCCCGCTCTGGAGCTGTTTCTCAAAAAAATGATGGGTAAAAGGAAAGAAGAATGGATTTTCCAATAGTCAATGGCATTGGTTTTTGCGTAGAGGTATAAATGTTGTTCCCCCTAGACGTATAGATGACCATTTAACATTGTTACTGCAAACTACTAGTTCAGTTCAGTTAACATTTTGTAGCCGGCTATTTCTTTGGTTTTTAAAATAACAGAGATTGAAGTTGTATCCTTCTCCTTCAGGAAGCCACATGAAAGTATAAAGAGAATGAGAAAGGAAAATAGAAATAGGACCCCTAAAGAAACTAGGGAGAGATCTAATTTATTCATTAATTATACAAAATATTATCAAATCTCCTTAAAATGGTTACTGAGTGCCTTATATGCTCTAAGTGCTGTCACAGTGTTGGGATGTACAGCAATATAAAAACTATGCAAACTATGAAAGAGCTGCTAAATTTACTGACAATCAGAAAAGAAAGTGGAAGGCTTTCCAGAGGTAATGTCCATGGCTACAGATTTCAGAAAAATTTGGCTCATTCACCCAGTTAAGTAGCCTAAACCTAGACTGAGGGGCATATCCAACAGCTCATTGTTTGGTCCCCGCTTGGGCTGAAGACTTAAGGAGCAAGGGAAAGTTGAGCTAAATGCAGAATTGTGTGCAGAGAAATCCTGTCTTTAGGAAACAGCCTCTCACCCAGGCAGGATGGAGAGAGGAGCAGTCCATGGTGAGCATCCGAGCAGCGCCAGTCTCCGCTGGCTCAGAGAACCAAATAAATAATTTCTACATATAATTCTGAATTAGAGGCAGAATTATTTTTTAATGTTTTTTTTGAGAGAGAAAGAGAGAGAGAGAGAGAGAGCACACATGAGCACAGGAGAGGCAGAGAGAGAGGGAGACAGGATCTGAAGCAGGCTCTGTGCTGACAGAACAGAACTCAACGTGGGGCTTGAACTCAAGAACTGCGAGATCATGACCTGAGCCAAAGTCAGATGCTTAATCCACTGAGCCAGCCAGGTGCCCCAGATGGAGAATTATTGACAGCTATGGATATAATGCTGGCTCTCCCATTAAATGAACTACCTGAAAATACTTTGGGAAGAATGTGCCTGTTTGAAACATTCATGAATAATCAGTAAGCAATGTAGAATCTCAGGAATGAGATTCTCTGGCCCCCGTGCCCAGAGATATTTCTAGTTTTTCAGAGCAGCAATGGTGATGTTTCTAGTGTCAAGTACCGATGGGATCAAGGGAGCAGCAGCAGTATCTCTGCTGAGACATGTCAGCACTGGTGTCTTCACCAGAGCCATTCTACATGTAATTGTGAAGCCATGCCTGGTGATGTAGCTCTTGTCCCCACTCCTTTTCCTCCCTGTGCTCCGTGAGCCATTCAGTGTGCTTCCATACATTCTGTCTCTCTTAAATTACACAGAAGTAGGCCTTGGTTGGGATTTTAGGGTAAGTATAAGCAAATCCTACACTTAACCATCTAGGCTTGCATCTGTGGAGTAAATATGACTGGAAGAAAATATACACGCACATACACAAACACACACTGCTTGGTCACACTTAAAATTTAGCACCTCAATTGCACCCCTAATGTTGGGAGCAATTCTTATTTACAGCAGATAAATCATAATTCATTTAAATAATTCCATATTGTCAGACCTCTGGGTTGTTTCCAATATTTCACTGATAAAAAAGTTGCTGTTATAGATTGTCTTCCTGGCTACATATGTGCCACATCCATAATTATTTCCTTTGATTAATTTATGTTCTAAAAGTGGAGTTATAATTCCAATTATGAAGGACTGACTTGTATTGGACTAACTTCTCTGCTGTTACAATTATTAAAGCAAACAAGATATAAAGTACACTGTATGGAGGCATTGGGTACAACCAAAGTAGTTAGGGATGGGAGAAACTACCACCACTATAAGAAGCAAATAACATAAAGTGAGTTCCACATTGAGCTGGCTTTTCTCCTGAGGATATTTTGAAATTTTCTGCTATTTGAGGGAATAAAACTCACGCAGAAAAAAGGAGCCTCACAGGACTGAGGAGACAGAAGTCAGAGTTCGAGACTGACAGGGTATAATTTGGGTGGTAATATCCCAAAAAAGCGAGGCTTCAAAGGCACCCCCAAATCTACTGATTCTCTTCAAAATATTGATGGACTTCTAATTATCCATGCAAGAAAATCAGTGGAAAGCAGCAGCTGAGAGGGAAAAAATGGAGCAGATTTCAGTATCTTCCTGCTGCTAAGAGAAGAGATTGAAGTTCAAGTGTGAACAAACCAGAAGGACTTACTAAATACCCAGAACTTTTCACTAAGTTACCAGAAGGGCAATGGCAGAATAACAACAAAATGGAAACAACAATCTTAGAAAAAAAAATGACTAAAATCAACTCATGAAAGGATTAAGGTGATCTTTTGATTTTTTAACTACAATCCACCAAAGATCTAAAAACTAAGTTGATCTTCTTTGGAAAGAAGATTACATTATCCATAGACTGTAAAAATTTTTAGTTCACCATTTCCAGTATTAAATTAAAAATTAAAAGCATGTTAAAATACAGGACCAATGGAACAAAACCAAGAGAAAAACGGACCATTAAAGTAAACTTATAAGTGAATCAGATACTGGAGTTATCAGAGATTTTTAAATAATACAATTGAATTAATTCAAGAAAATAGAGGGAAAAACCAGAAACATCTATAGACACCTAGAATACACACAGACACACACACACACACTCACACACGCACACACACACACTCACACAACCTATGAAATGAAGATTCTACATCTAAAAAAATATATTGACTGGGATTAAGAATTTACTAGAGTGGTTTATTAACAGATTAGAAATGGCAAAAGGGAAAAGAGAGAATGAGTAAATCACATCATAGAGCTTTGGAAAATATTCAGAGCAATGCACAGGGAGAAAAAATATACCAAAAAAGCATGAGAGACTTGTAAGACAGGGATGATGTTTAACATATGTTAACCAAAGAGGTAATAGTTAAAGAAATGGTGACTGAGAATTTCCTAGATGTGAATGGATATCAAGCCACAGATTCAAGGTCTGTAAACGCCACATAGTATAAATAGAAAGAAAACTACAGTAAGGGACATTGGAGCCACACTGCTAAAAACCAAAGATAGAATGAAATCTTAAAAAGAGGCTAAGATGGAGAAAAAGGAAAGTTCAAGAAGTACAATTACAGGGTCAGTTTATAAGCTTATTTGTTTGTTTTGTTTTGTTTTGTTTTTAGATTTGGATGTAAATCTCAATGTACTCTTCAGAAATTCGGCAGCTTTTCCCCACACCCTTGAAAACGGTGTCACAAATTTTAGTTTTAACTTTGATATTCTAACTAGTAGCATCTTTAAACCTCTTTAATATTTAACCTGTTGTGGTTTCTGAATGATGAATAGGGCTGCTGGCAGTTTTAGAGAGATTCAGCTTTTCTGAAACATTCGTTGACTTTGATCTCTTGGGGGCTTTTTACTTAAAGCACAGTTTATAATTTAGATATTACTAAGATAGTATTCCCATGCATACGTTTGCCAGAGTATACCTACACATAGGCACATAAAGTTGATTTTATAGGTTTCCATATTCACTCTTTTCAATCACAAAGAACAAAATTGCAGGGACTCTTAGTCCCTTATATATATATATTTTTTTTTTCAATTCAAGTTACATTCACTCATAGAATGGTTTATACATTTATTAGTTTTCTAAGTAATTTTGATTTTATTGCAGTTCTTGGTTTCATAACATGCCTTCAGGTGTCCTTGAAAGAAGTGCTTTCATCTCTGCGGATTCAAATGCCCTCCTTTGGCTTCCAGAGGCAGCAATTATGGTGTCCTGTATCATCTAGTCTCTTTACACAGTGATCCCTATGAAGCTGAGATGCAAAGATTCTACCCCAGTGATTTAGGTCTGGCCTCATTCCAAGCCTTAATTGATGGGGACTTTGTCCTGTATTTAGTATTCAGCATAGAGCAAAGCATTTCTCATGAAATGGTTCCAGGGAATGAAAATGACCTAGTTGTTGCAAGCCTCACAGCAAAGTGGAATTACCTTCTGGACCAGACCTGAGGCTCAGTGCTGTGCTGACCACTTTCTCTTGCCAAGTAATTTCCTAAGATATGAACTCGCCTCATTTTGAAAATATAAAAGTCTATTAAATATATACAATAAAGTAAAAAGACAAGGTACAAAATGTTATGTGAATGCATTAGATTGTAAACAAAAAAAATTAATAAAAGCATATGAAGAAAGCCTGGAAGGAACTCCACCGAAATAATAACAATGGTAGTTTGAGTACTGGCATGCTAGGAAATTAATTTTCTTTTCACCGATTTACATATTTTCTGGACTGTGGTTATATTACCTTTATAATTAAACAATAAATTTCCTTTAAAAATGATGTTAGAATAACTTTCTGATAAAAATTTTGACAACCAACTTTTATAACCACCTCTCCTTAGCAATAGACCTGGGATTATAATGCTAGAATGTCATAACCAAGATCATAACATGTTAATAGCCCAACTGGAGTTCTTAACATTACGGTTTGCTTATTTTGTAATACACTTCTTTTTAGCACCTGTACAATTCAAACCTTTAATTACATTTTGCATGACTGTCAGGCAAAGTAATTGCAAGCAAGTTTTCATATATGCATTTTTCTTAAGCTTGACATATTATAGCAATCCAAATGTAGTAGGAACACTGCATTTAACTGAGCAGGAAGACAAAGAGGTAATTGTGATTCCACTCTAAGTCATCAAGAATGGAGTTTTTGAGTCATCTTTTTAATCTTGCAGATGCCTTAATCGCCATATTAAGATTAGTTTATCAGAAGTATGTGACTATTTCATATACTCTCTAGCAAATCTTCTCAACCACTTAATATGAAAATTAAAAAATAATACGAAATATTTTTTCTTGCACGAGTTTTATTTGACTACAAAACACTTTTAGAAATAGAATCAAAGAATTTTAGGGGTACCTGGGTGGCTCATTTGGTTGAGCTCAATTCTTGATGTTATCTCAGGTCATGATCAAGCCCCATGTCAGGCTCTGCACTGAGCATGGAGCCTGCTTGGGATTCTTTCTCTTCTCCTCTGCCCCTCTCCCCTGCTCTCTCTTTCTTTAAAATAAAAAAAAAAATTTAAACACTTTTATATGCATTTAATCTTAGTTCTTCCTGATACTGTCCTTTGATAATAACTCTACATAGTTTGGATGACTATAGAAAATATCTATATCACTTTAAGATAGCATAACTGTATCTTTACCCATATTACTGGAAAAATATCTAGTTATTTTTAATCTAAGTAAATTTATTTTAGAAATAAATTGTACAATAATATTTCTTTCTTAAAGGTGCTGAGGTCAGGAATGGGAATAGATCCCATGGAGACATGACAACTGTACAATTACATCATGGTTGACTTCTTTTTATGTCTTTCTATGGTAAGTTCTGAAGAACACTCATTTGGCCTTTCAGCAAGTTTATACTCATTTTCAAGTTTACTTCGAGCCTCACAGTATGCATGTCAAATGAAGCCTTTTCTTACCTGGAATGAGTATGGCAAGAGAACATCCTGTTTAGTGCTTTTATTTGCTCACTAAACAAAGTTGAGCAGGTGATGTCGAGCTGAGTGTTAGAGCAATTTCATATGACTCCAATCTCACCCTATTCCTTGGAAGGGAATGTGAATTAACTTTTGCTGCTCTGGGTTTTTGCAATCATGCAGTGTTTCATAGAATCACAGATAAGTAGAGTCTGAAGGAAATTCTAATCCAGTGGTTGTGAAGTTGAATTCCTTTTTCAAAAAATCAATCTTGTGTAGAAGCCTAAGATATAAAATGATATAAGCAGAAGTTCTTTATTGATTGAATAAGAGGCTTCTGGGCAGCCCCTACAATTCACTTGTTCTATCCCTTCTTTCTCTGTGGGAGCTATTGAGCATCTCAACAGAACACAAGAGATTCTCAGAACAGATTGCAAACCACAAATCTAATTCCAATTTCTCTCATATTACAGATAAGTCATCAAAAGCCTAAAGAAGTGAACCTACTTGTCCAAAGTTACAGAACACAAAGCCATGCACATATTAGGTCTCAAAATACAAGTTATCAGGGTAGATGTTAAATTAATCAGTGAAAGAGGCAGACCTACACATCTAGAGCTTTTTTCTCCATCAAAATTATTGTTGCTGTTTAATGGAATGTTTTCTTCATTCATTTAAAAGTGTTGAAAGGAGTAGTAAAAGGAGAAGAGTGGTTTTGAGAATCAGCCCCAAAGCTTATGGGTAGGTCAAGGAACTTACAAAAAGTTTGGAAGAGATCTCAGCATGTTATTCTGAGGGAAGTACAAAATATTTGATCCGTTACCACTGCTGCACAGATCTGGTGGGACCCTGGCTGCCGCTGGAAACATGAACGTTTCATTATGTACAAAGAGATATTGGAGGTGATTTCCCAAGAATAAGAGCTCTGCTAACTCTGGATTGGGTTGACGTCATGCTGGATCCTCAACGTAGAGAATCTATAATGTAGATTATGGTGGAGCTTTATAATGTCACAGAAATCATCAAACAGGGAGCTCTAAGGCATCTGGATATTCTGATTGCCTAAAAACTACTGTGTGTTGTGGTATACATTCTCACTTTATATTAGTTTAAATATCTTATTTGAGCAGGGCACTGATTTCTTGCATCAAAATCCACTCCGCCTCTCTACATAACTCAGAAGTTATTACATCACATTTAGTTGAAATACAAAGTAGGTTATCACGAAATCAAAAAGTTATGCATATTACCACAACCATATGAGATCTGTAGAGAATACAATGAGACTTTTGCTGAGTCAAAGAATTTTATCTAAAGTCTGAAAGCTGAGACAATGAAGGACAAGTTTTGTTACTTATCTAAGGAGAACAGATTCATCCCCAAATGGCCAAACCGGTCCAACCATCATCATTCCCAGTAGCTAGTGTAAGAAAGGATCACAGATTTATGGGAGAGCAAAGTAAATGAAGGAGTTTAATAAGTATAAATGAGACTATCACATTCCCTCCTTCTTCTAGTCAGTAAGAATGCCTCCCAATAACCACCCAGAGATTGGAATGTCTGTCAAAACAGGAGATGGACATTTCACTAACACACTCCCAGTCCCTTTGCTAAATGCTTGCTAATTGCAAAAATACCATGGGTCTGTCCATGCTGGTCTAGGGCAGACACCTCCAGCTTGGCATCTGTTCCCTCGAGTTTGTGGAGGCGACGAATGGTACTCATCTCTTGCAGGTGGTTGCCTAGAGCAGGCTCCATTTGCAGAGCAAGAATAAAGGATGCAGTGACTTGGCCTCACTCGGAGCATGTCAGAGCCAGGTGGTATGCATTTTCACATGGATCACCTGGACACTCAGCAAAGTAGCCAGGCTTGAACATTTTTTGAAAGGACTTGCATGGATGCCAAGAGGGAAAAATGGACCATTTTGCTTTGCTGGCAAGAGTGGAGGGCTAATTGTAATAAGTCATCCAAAGGATGTGTTGCTTATGCCATGAAATAGAGCAGTACAGAAGTACCCAGCAAGGGAATAGAGCCTTTGCCTCTTCACTTTGCACCCCTCCCTAACCCCTGACCACCGAATAGTTAGAAGCAGAGGGAAGGGAAATGAAAGAAAGTCATATTTGAAGCCAGTAGGGAGAGGAAAACATAAGATGACCACTCCTTTTATCCTACTTAAGATAGACCATTTGGTATACCAGTTATAATTTTCTAAACTTGTTTTATAGTAGATAGACAAAACAGAAACCCAGAACCATGATTGGCCAAAGGCACAAAGGTAGGAGGTGACAAAGCCAGGAGTCTTGTGACTCCAATATGGATTTCTTGAGAGAATGCCACTGTCCCTTTAGAGAGAGCCTACAGAGAAATGGAGCAGAATATATACAGTCCACGCTACCTTTTTCTGTAGCATGATCCTCGAAGGATCAGATTGGAAAATTACAAATGATTATTCTGGCACTATCTGGGTGACGGTGGATAAGTTGCTTCACCTTCCTCAGCCTCCTTTTGCTCATCTATAAAATGCAAAGGTTGGATCAACTCAGCCCTAAATTCCCTTGTAGATTTTATCAAGATACAGTCAGAGAGTGGAGAATAAAGGAGAGGGGAAGGAAGAAGAACGGAGGAGAGGAGGACAAGGGAGGGGCGAGGGTAAGGAGAGAAGGTTGGGAGGAGAGAGGAGGGAAGAAGAAGGCAGAGAGGGGAAGGGGGAGGAGAAATATATGCAAAGTGCATAGGATTCTGTATTAGCTGCATTAATTGAATGTTTTGTACCTTAAATTTTCAGGGTAGTCAGAGAATTATATTAGAATTTCAAAAGTGGCTTTATTTCCATATGCTCTCCCTCCTCTGTCCTATCACTCCTTTTAGAGACATGCTAAGGTGATTTCAAAAAAACAAGGGAAGACTAATTTTAGAGACTGAAGCATCTCATCCTCCCTGAAATGTTTTCGGTTGTGGACAGTAAAAATTATGCCGCATCTGAAAGCATCCCCATAACTGGACTCCCGGGAGGAATGGTGGTAGGGAGGTTTCTTTGTTTTGTTTGTTTTTTTGTTTGTTTGTTTTTGTTGTTTTTTAAACACATGATGGGGATGAGTCTGGGAAACCGAAACTTCAGATGGGTTTGTTGCTGCAGCTTTCAATCCTGTCACAATAGGTGTCATGAAGATGAATAAAGTTGGTGCCATCTTCTGTTTTCATTATCATCCAAGGGGCTGGGATTGGAAAGGATTCATTTTGTGCCACTGTCATTTCTCATTACTATCTTTGTCATGAGAGTGAATTATAACAGCCCTCCAATGCCAGCTATGGCTTTGCTCTCATTACAGACTTTCATTCTTGGGACGAAGATGGTAATAAGAATGGAATGTCGTGTAAAAACAGAGCTCATTTTCATGACAGTTGGAAATTGGTGATGAAAATGGAAAATGGCAGAAAAAAAATTAATCCTTTCTTCGTGGCAAAAATTGTCCTGCAAACAACAGCGTGCACCAAAGATATCTCTCACAGTGGCCATAACAAAGCAATGAAAAGGCAAACAATGAACAGCTTTTGGAGCAAATGAGGGAATCGGAGGCATCCATCTTGCTTGGTGCTTTGGAAATATATCTCTTAATCCTGAATAATGTAACATCCATTTAGCTCCAAAAGTAATGTGATAGGCAATTAGGAGCTTCTCTGTTCTCCCTTCAGTGATGTGAGTATCTCTATTACATACTGCCAGAAAGGCACTACCAAATTTATGGAAGCCATTAGAATTTCTATATAGGATGCCTTTCATACACACACATACCACACATGCACACACTTATGCACATGCATATGTGTCTCTGTGTGTGCTTGTATACATACCGTTCTAGAAAAGTATTTAGCTGACTCAGTAATAGTGGCTTCAAAAAGAAGGACTTCCACTTTCTATTTTATACATTCCTGTATTGATCGATTTTTTTTTAAACCAAGAGCATTTACCACTCTTAAAATTACAGACATGGTAACCTTGTTTCCCATAAAAATAAATGGCTCTGTATACCACTAAATTACCTTCACTACAGGGGTCTATTGTCAACTCTAGGTACATATTCTCTAATTTAAAGTTGAAAGGGGGAAACTGCCATTTACATCCACATTTTTAAATAAATGCTTCTGTCTCTTGCTTTCCGGATTCTTTCCCCCATCATATTCCAAATGTGATATTTTTCTTTTCCATGCAGAGGCCGTATCTTTTCAGAATGAGAGTTAGAGCATGCTAATTGTGGAAAGAACTTGGTGTGAAATGGTCCTTTCATTAGATTGCATTTAAAGCATTTTATTTGATGTTTTATCATTTGCCAACATATATAACAGACATTCAGCATTTATCCACTTTACAACACGTATCGTTGTTGGGAAGGAAAAGAGGCATTTTAATATGCACATTGAACACAGAACCATTTGTAAGATGTTATTGAATACAGAAATGTTTATTACATGCACGTTAGTGTCTGGCATACATTTAAAGTTACCAAATGTTGACACAGTTGCTATGCTTACACGGATAAGCCAGGCAAAGTAGGCATCAGAGACCATTTTTATTAGTGAAAAGAAGGCAATGACTCTGTACGACACCACCTGAATTCACTTGGTTCCTTTCACCTTGGAGTGGTTCATGGCAAGGGCACACTTTAAATCTCAAAACCTTTTATATTTAAAGGGGCTGGGATGTGGGGGTATCAAATGGTAATTGTTACAAAAAGAGGAAACACCGATTATTGTAAACTAGTAGAAATTTTAGATAGTAAATATGCTGGAATAATTTTACAAAGTTCTGCCAAGTCACTGACAGAAGGTTCTCAACTAAAACATCTGAAATGGTAGATTATCCTCAAGCTTTTTCTACAGAGAGTTTTGTGTAACTGTGCTAAGGTGAAAACTGTAGAACTCTTCAAGTCACACAAGGAAAGCTCATTTTAGAGCAGAGGTTATTAACCATGTGAGAAAACCCATGAGGAATTGCTTTTAAAGATCTGTGACCAAAGACTTTAATTCAGTAGAATTGTACCAGGGCCTGCAACCCCCGTAGCTATACACCTGTGCTCAGCACAAAGGGAGCCACAGCAGGAATCTGTATTTTTTAAAAGGCTTTTAAAAAATCTGATATAAACTTGCATTAGAAACCACTGTTTTGAAATGAATATGAAGTAGTTAGATATTTATCTTTTCAATGGCTGTTTTGATGGAGTTTTCTCCTCTTACTGAGGATACTCTTGACTCAGTCCCTCCGTCTGTTAAACATTTATGTGAGCACCTATTCTATGCCAATATTGCATTTGGAGGGGGTTGGAAATACAGTGGAGACACAGAGGTGACAAAGCATTTGTGACTTGCATCCACAAGACACAGGACTATAGCAAACAAAGAAGTAGTTCTTAGTGGGCACAAACACCTTGAGGTTATCACCTCAAGGGTCAGCACCAAGGGAACAGACGAAAGCATCCATCTCCTCTGGCTTTCCCTGAAAGGAATGTGACTGAATACTTTACAAGCTCCTGCCTGAGGGTCTGACTGACTGCTAATTTAGCACTTCTACTTCTTTGGGCTGGTTGTGAACTTCCCAGGAGATGGAGGAGTCTAGGAGCCAGGGGCATTCCTTCCCTCCCTTCACCCTCTGGCTCTTTAAGGATAAATCCATATCGCAGGCATCTCTCTGGAAGGATATTTCGTATACCTCTGGCCCCTGAGTTGCTATGCCCCAGGGATGGGCACCTGGACGGCTTGGCTCTGACAACCCTGAAGCTTGCAGGCAGAATCCCACAGTACAGCAGTAAACAGAGAAGCAGTTTTTAAATAAGCTCTGGAACTCCCCCGCCCCCAGGTATATCCCTGGGCTCAGCACCCACAGGAGCAGAAAAAAAACTGTCTTCTAGGTTCTCCCTGGAAGGAGCTTTACATAGTTTATCAACTGCTGTTTGAGGGTCTGGATTCTAATCATCCTGCATCTAGATGCTAACTGTGACCCTCCTCTGTGAGACACTGATGGGTCTTGGCATACCTTCAACTACTAGGAGCCACTAAGAAAAGTGATGGTGGCTTGGACAATCACAACAGTTTGAGGCACAACTGGGATCTTGGGCCAAGCTAATAAAGGGTTAATCTACAAAATATACAAAGAACACAGATAAGTCAAGAGCAATAATAATAATAGTAATAATAATGGGCAAAGAACTGAGTAGACATTAAAAAATACATATAAATGGCCAACATGTACATGTAAAGGTGCCCAATAACACTAATCATCAATACAAATCAAATGCACCAAAACCACAGTATCACCTCACATCTGTTAGGATGTCTATTATCAAAAAAAAAAAAAAAAAAAAAAAAGAAATAACAATACTGTTGAGGATATGAAGAAAGGGAAATTTATATGCTGTTGGTAGGAATGTAAACTGGTATAACCTCTATGGAAAACAGTATGGGGGTTCCTCAAGATATTAATAATTGAACTACTATATTGTAGTAAAGCCCCTCCCTAAGGAATGTGTTAGAAGCCCTCTCAGAACAATGGAAGGCAACATGCAACGTGGCCCAATCAACTCCTATACACATATGCATAACTCTGACATGACTCTGTAACTTGGACTGTACCAAATCAGACTATATGTGTCACCATATATTGGAGACAAAGAAGTAGAAATTGCATAAAAGTCTACAACCTGCCATGCTCAGACTCAACCTTTTTGGGGTCTTAGCTCTCTGAGCCCATGCCGGCACGAATAAAGCTACCTTCCGGAAAGAAGAGCCTCAGTCCCCCATCTCTCTGTGCGAGAATCCTGCTACAATATGATTCAGCAATCTTCTGGTTATATATCTGAAGGAAATGAAATCAACTATCTCAAAAAGATATCTGTACCGTTAGGTTCATTGCAGCACTGTTAACAGTAGCCAAGGTATGGAGACAAGTTAAGGTTTTGTTGCTGGGTGAATGGATAAAGATAACGAAAATGTAGTATATATATAAAATAGAACATTATTCCGCTTTAAAAGGAAGGAAATCCTGATATTTCAACTACATGGATGAAACTGGAAGATATTATGTTAAGTTATATAAGCCAGACAAAGAAAAATACTGCCTAGTATTATATATGTACAAAGCCAAAAATTAAAATTAAAATAAAAAAGTTGAACTTATATAAATAGACTGGGGAGTGGGAAATAAGGTAGAGGCTGGTAAAGAAGTTTGAAGCTCCGGTTATAACAGGACTAAGGTCTCAGGTACTCATGTATATATAGGTGATAACACTATATTGTATAATTGAAATTTACTAAGAGAGTAGAACATGTAAGTATTCTCATAAAAAAATATGTGAGGTGATGGATGTGTTAATTAACTCAATGGTGGTAATCTTTTCACAATGTATACCTATAACAAATCATCACATTGTACACTTTAAGTATCTTACAATTCTATTTGTCAATTATACCTCAATAATGTTTAAAAAAAAAAAGAAAGGAAAAGGAATTGTTTTGGAATCCCAATGTTTTTTGATAGTTCAATGATTTAATCCTTAAAATATGATATTTACAACAGAAAGACAGCTTCCCCCTTGAACGTCATCTCTTTATGTTTAAGCTTTAAAGAACAATAAAATATTTTATTTAAACATATACATACTACATCAACAATCTTGAGTCATTTTTAATCATCATAACTGATCAATTAATATTAAATCAAATCAATGCTACAATCAAATCAATTTTTTTTCATGATAAAAATACTTTTAAAGCAATGGACTGGTTTTGTGGTTGTGTTTGATTGCCTTATTATTGTAGGTTAATTTTTTTGGTATGTTTCATTTGTATAGACATTATATGTTTCACTCGTGTAGCCATGAACTTAGATTTATTATTTAAATTCAAAGTGGAAAAAGGACTGGGGAAAATACATTACTATAGTGATTTTAATATTTGGTTTATAGAATTTGGTTTGTGAGTGGATGCCTCGGAGGTAAGACGGGTGGAAGGTTGGTGTTGAGAGTAGCTTAAAGCAGAAAAAAGGATCAATAAAAATGGCAGACCATTTACATAAAGTTGCATTCCTAACTTTATACTTTCAACTATATCAGTTCTAGGGAATGGGAAGCACATGTATTTGCTTGGTCAACCCTTATTTAACAGAAGACCTTAAATAAAACTGGGTAGATGACTTTCTTCAATTTACATTGCATCATGACCTCTTCTATTTTATTCACGAGCTTTCTATGAAAGTCTGAATCAAGATGTTGTTCTAAATCTTCACCATTCATAGGTTTTTAAGATTTTAAGGTAACTTCTATATTTTCACTATTATAAACAATTCTGTGTAAACATCTTTATGGGTATATTTTTTCCTATATGTAAGATTATTTTCTTTGAATGTTAGAATGGAGGTTTATTGGTGAAATGCAGGAACATATTGAAGGCTCCTGATACATATTGCCAAATTATTTCCCAAAACGTTTCTGGTAGTTGCAGATGAAATATATAAGCCCAATAGCATTATCATGTTGACTTTCCTTTTTTGTAGTTAAATTTCTTGTTCATTATTATTAATTGAAGTATCATTTATACACAGCAAAAATTACCTTTTTAGCTGTGCAGTCTGTTGAATTTGACAATTATAGACTGAGTTTAACCACAACCACAATGAATTTTTACAATATTTCCATCACCTTAAAAAGTTATCGTGTACATCGATGTAGTGAAGTAGTTCCACTACCCTCAGCCCCTACAGACCACTGATTTTATTTTTGTTGTTATAATTTTTTCTTTTTTCCAAATAACTTATAAATGGCCACTTAAGGTATGTAACATTTTCAACTGGCTTCTTTTACTTAGTATAATGCTAAGAACATCATGCCATTGATGTATCACTGGCTTGTTCCTTTCTTGCTTAGTAGTGTTCTACTCTATAGATGAACCAAAGTTTGTATACCCATTCACTGGTTGATGGAATGTGAATGGTTTGCAGCTTTTGGTTATTATGATTTTTTTTTATGATCTTTTATGAACATGATGGTACAGACCTTGTATGGAGCTGTTTTCAACACTTGTAAAAATACTTTAATGTGGGATGATTGGTTCATATGTTAAGGATGTATTTAACCCACCATACTGCTAGAGTGTTTTTTGAAGTGACTGTACCATTTTCCATTCTCATTAGCAATCTATGGAAGGTGCAAATACTTTACATCTTCACCAGTAATTTTTTTTTCTTTTTGTAATTTTAGCGGAGCTAGTAGGTATGTAGTGATATCTCATTGTGATTTAAATTAGAATTTTCCTAATGATTAATGATGCCAAATACCTTTTCTTATGTTTATTTGATATCTATAGTTTTTTGGTGTGTATATGAAGTTTCTCTTCAAAAACGTTGTCTACTTATATTGAGTTGGGTGTCTTATTATGATGTGTTCTAGGAGTTCTTTTCACAGCTAAAAGCTTTAATTTTGAAGTTTAAATTATCAACTTTTATTTTGTGGTTTGTGCCTTTGTCTGCTATAAGAATATTTGCCTTCCTCAAGATCACAAAGGTTTTCTCCTATATTTTCTTCTAGAAGTTTTATATCTTTAAGTTTTACATTTAAGACTATGATAAATTTGGGAGTTAATCTTTTGTTTGTATATGATGTGTGGCAAGAGAAGAGATTAAGTGGGTTTTTTTTTTTTCCATAGCATAATTTGTTGAAAGGGGTATTCTTTCTTTCTAGAATTACCTTGGCACATTACATTTCTAAAAAAGTCAATTGACCATAGACATGTGGGTCTTTTTTAGACTCTCCATTGTTTCATCACCAATACATCTATTCTGCCACTAAATCCACACTGTCTTGATTACTGAAGCTTTATAGTAAGTCTTGAAATCAGTCTGTGTGTCCTCCCAATTTGTTCTGTTTCAAATTCGTTGGACTATCTAGGGCCATTGCTTTTCCATACGAATTATAGGGTCACCTTCCCAATATCTAAAAATAAGCCTCCTTGGATTGTGATTAATATTTTTTTGGAGTCTACTTATCAATTTAAGAATAATTAGCAATGTAACAATATTGAGTTTTCCAAACCATAAACAGAGTATATCTCTCAATTTATTTAGATCATTTTAAGTTTCTTCTAGGGGCACCTGGGTGGCTCAGTAAGTTAAGTGTCCAACTTCAATTCAGGTCATGATCTTGTGGTTCACAAGTCAAGCCCAATGTCGGGCTCTATGCTGACAGCCTGCTTCGGATTCTGTGTCTCCTTCCCTCTCTCTGTCCCTCCCCTGCTTATTCTCTATCTCTCTCTCTCTCTCTCAAAAATAAATAAACATTTTAAAAGAATTCTTTCATCAGTGTTTTTTTTATTATTAGATTAGTTAGAAATATGTCTAGGTGTTTCATGTTTTCTTTTACATGTTACTATAACTTATGAAGATTTTAAAATTTATTTCTAATCCAGTTGGTCAGTACAAGTATATAAAAATATAATTTTACCATGTATAGCCAAGCTTTGGCTTGATATATAATTGAGTTTTGTAAGTTAACTATGTATCCAGTGACCCTTCTAAACTCATTTACAATTTCTAGAAGATACTTTGTAGATTCTCTTCAATTGCAGTCATAGATGACTATAATTCACTGCAAGTAATTATAATCACATTCCTTCATTTCAAGTCTGTGTGCCTTTTGATATACTTATCTTGTCTTATCACAAGGCTAGGACCTCCCATACAGTACTGCATAGAGTTTGTGAGATTGGACATATTATTCACTATCTTATGGGGAAAACCCTATTTTTTTAATTCAACTTAGTTAACATATAGTGTCGTATTGGTTTCAGGAGTAGAATTTAGTGATTCTTCATATATATATATATATATAAAACACCCAGTGCTCATTCCAACAAGTACCCTCCTAAATGCCCATCACCCATATCACCCATTTAGCCCATCTCCCTACCCACCTCCCCTCTAGCAACGCTCAGTTTGTTCTCTGTATTTAAGACTCTCTTATGGTTTGCCTTCCTCTCTGTTTTTATCTTATTTTATTTTTCCTTTCACCTATGTTCATCTGTTTTGTTTCTTAAATTCCACATATGAGTGAAATCATATATTGGTCTTTCTCTGACTTACTTCACTTAGCATAATACACTCTAGTTCCTTCCATGTTGTTGCAAATGATGAGATTTCATTCTTTTTGATTGCCAAATAGTAGTCCATTGTATATATATGCCACATCTTCTTTATCCATTCATCAGTAGATGGGCATTTGGGCTCTTTCCATTATTTGGTTGATAGCACTGCTATAAACATTGGGGCGCATGTGCCCCTTTGAATCAGCATTTTTGTATTCTTTGGATAAATACTTAGTATGCAATTATTGAATCGTAAGGTAGCTCTATTTTTAATTTTTTGAGAAAACTCCATACTGGAAAAATCCTATTTTACTGCTAAGTACACTGTCAATTATCATTTTTGTAGACGCCCTTTATCAAGTTAAGGAGGTTCCTTTTTTTTTTAAGTGTATTTATTTATTTTGAGAGAGACAGAGACAGCAGAAGTGGAGGAGGGGCAGACAGAGAAAGGGAGAGTGAGAATCCCAACCAGGCTCCGAACTGCCAGCTCAGAGCCTGTCTCAGGGCTCGGAACCCATGAAACCATAAGATCATGACCTGAGTCCAAAACAAGAATCAGATGTTTAACCAACTGAGCCACCCAGGCACCCCAAGGAGGTTCTTTTTTATTGTTACATTGCCGAAAGATTTTTAAAACAGATCTTGAATTTTTCTCAAATTCTATTATTATAACTACTGAGGTAATACAATTTTCTATTACACTGTTTAATATAGTGAATTACAAGGATTGATTTTCAAATGGTGAATCTGTCTTGTATTTCAGATATAAATATCACTCATTCCTTTTGTATCATTCTTTTTTATGTTTCTAAATTTGATTTGCTAAGGATTTCTTAGAGACTTTATATTTATGTTCATGTAAGGGTATTGGACCAAGTGAAGCTTTCTTTTTTTATTCTGTTTTTGTATTGATCTATTTTAAGTTCTCTTGTAGTGTTCCTGTTTGGTTTTGGTATCAATAGGCTTCATAAAATCAGTTGGAAAGCATGCTTTCATCATTAATTTTCATCAAAAGTTTGTGTAAAATTAGCATAATTCCTTATATGTTTCATAGAATTCACACATGCTGCCACCTGGGCCTGGAATTGACTTTGAGGGAGACTTTAGGCTACACACTCAGACTATTTTGGTTATCTCTTTCATGAGTGAGCTTCAGTAGTTTGTGTATTTCCAGAAATTTATTCATTCTAAGTTTCAATCTAAGTTTTAAAATTTCTTGGCATAAAATTCTGCTATTATCCTTTTTAAGATCTGTAGTTATGGTCTCTCTCTTATTCTTGATATTGATAATTTTTACCTGTTTTCTTCCCTTTAGCATGTTGGCTACAGTTTTATTGATTTGACTAACTTCTCAAGTTTTCAGACTCATTGATATTATTTTTTGTTGTTTATTTTTATTTCATTAAATTCTCTTTATTATTTCCTTCCTTCTGATTGCATTGGTTATACTTTTATTTTTGTAGTTGTTAAAGTGATCGCTTAGTTTTAATTGGAGACATTTCTAATACAATAATTTGTAATGATTATCTCCATGTGCTGCTTTAGCTATGTCCCTCAAGTTTGATATGTTGTATTTTTGTTTTAATCCACTGCAAAATACTCTGTAATTTCCCCCCCCCC
>CM053571.1:27345196-27373007 GCA_028646485.1 Cryptoprocta ferox
GGGAGTTTTATTGATAGTTTTTTGAGGAACCTCCACACTGTTTTCCAGAGCGGCTGTATCAGTTTTGTTTTAATCCACTGCAAAATACTCTGTAATTTTCCCCCCTTTTAAGGATTATTTGGAATTGTATTATTTAAATCCAAGTATTTGGGTTTTCCAGATTCTTTCTGCTACGAATATTTGTTTTATTTCCATTGTGGCTAGGTAAGTTACTTTGTTTAAGTCATTTAATATGTTGATGTTTGTCTTATGACCAGTACTATGGTCTATCTTGGTGAATATTCTCTGGGTACAATGAAAGAATGTGTATTCTGGTCTTTTGATGTCAAATGTTCTATAAATGTCAATTAGATCAAATTGGCTGATAATGTTATTCTTTTATATCCTCTCTATCCCTAGTTATTTTCTGTCCTCTTGTTTTATTACTGAGAAAGAAACTTTGTATTCTCTAACTATAATGGTTTATCTATCTCTTTCTCCTTTTAGATCTCTCAGTTTCTGTTTCATATATTTTGATGAACTATAAGGTTAATACATGATTAGGATTGTTGTTATGTCTTCTTAAGAATTGATTCCTTTACAAGCACAAAACCATGGTTTCATAGTGTCTGGTAAAAGACATGAAACCCATGGGTCAGAGACAAAGCTTGTTATTACTCACAGCAAAGAAAATAGTATGAATTTCATATTTACATCAATCTCCCCTTTTCCTAAATCTCCTGAGTGCAAGACAATGGTAAGCCCAGGTGGATGCTGTATACACAGTATACATTTGAGGGGCATTGAACTTAAGAAACTTCACTCTCATAAAGAGGGTTGCTAGGTAACTTGCCAAACATTTTCCCTAGAGGACATTATTTTTATTATCCTGGACAGCAAAACATCTTCCCTATGTCCTAAAGATGGAAGGAGACAGTGTACCCATCTTTCACGCTGTTTACTACACAAACATCTTTAAAATTTATTGTCTATAATAAAAGCTATCAAAACATGTGAGAATATGTTAGAGATTCACAGAGAATTGTTTCCTAACAGTGTCCCTCTTTATGCCTGGAGATACTCCTCATTTTGTGTTTTGTGTATTAACATAGCTAGTAGCTCTTCCTTTTGATCAGTATTGGCTTGGCATATATTTTCTCATCCTTTTACTTTTAACTTACCAGTATCTTTATATTTAAAGTGGCCTTTTTGTGGGAAGCATTTAGTCTTAATTATTTACCCTATTTGACACTATGCTTTTTAGTTGAGGGGTGTAGTAATTTATGTTAAATGTAACTATTAACATAAATGAATTTAGGGGCACATGGGTGGCTCAGTCAATTAAACATCTGACTCTTGACTTTGATTCAGGTCATGATCTCATAGTTTGTGGGTTCGATCCCTGAATCGGGCTTTGTGCTGATGGTGCGAAGTCTGCTTGGGATTCTGTCTCCTTTTCTCCCTGTCCCTCCCCTGCTCATTCTCTATCTCTTTCTCTCAAAATAAATAAATAAATATTAAAAATATAAGTGAATTTAAATTTACTAACATACTATTATTTTCTATCTGCATCATATGTTACTTTTTCCCCTTTGTTGTTACTTTTCTATAGTTATAACATAGTCTATCTTCAGATTATACCACTGTAAATTATATTATTCCATTTCACTTCATTTTACAACTGTATACTTCTATTTTCTCACTTCCAGCCATTTTGCCATTTTGTTACATTTTACTTCTATATATATATGTATTAAAAACCTCATTAAGTATTGTTATTATTTTTACTTCAATACTAATTTTTTAGTCTGTTAAAAATAAGGAAATCTCTTGTACTTAATTTAATTTATATGATTTCTGGCATTAATTATTTATATAAATTCAAATTTTCATATGTCATCTTAATTCTATTCTACCTGAGCACATGCATTAACAGTTCTCATAGTGCAGATATGTTGATAATGTCTTCTCTAAGCTTTTGCTTGTTTGAAAAAAATCTGTTATCATTACTTTTTTTCCTGTTTGTTTTAAGTTTAATTTATTCCTCTCTCTAGTTTACTGAAGAGGAAGCTTTGGCTATTGCTTTTAGATCTCTCATTATTTGTAATATATGAATTTGATGCTATAAATTTCCCTTAAACACTGCTTTTGCTGCATCCCATAAATTTTGATAATTTTATATTTTTATTGTCTTTTGATTTTTAAATTTATCTTGAAACGTCTTTGTCCCATATGTTGCTTAGTAGGGTGTTGAATAATTTTCAAGGGGAGCTGGATATTTCTTGTGTTTTTTATGTCTTAAGTAAAACCAGGTCTTTGGGTTAGCTTTAATTTGTCTTGTTTTCATCTTAGAGAGATTGAACCTTGTTCCATTTCTTTATTCATCATTCTATTTCATTGACTCTAAGACACACTTTTTTTTATTTTAACACTGAAATTAAGGTGTCTTTTACAACTGAACTTCTTTTTCAATCATAGTGGATCAAGCTATTTTGTTTATTATTGCCTGAGTAAAGATGTAATTACCATTGCCTGAGTATGAGTGTCTGATTTGCAGCGGGGGAAGGGGGGACTTGGATACAATACACTAGTGAAACAGTTTTCAAACACTTAATACACAGTGTGGTAATGAGCAGCAGGAATGGTAAAAGAGAAGTAAAAGAAGCAGCATTCCCAAAATTGAAATCAAAAGCAAAAGCAGAGTGATCCTACATAATTACAAGATGGCTTAAAAACTGAGTACCATTAGCTTTGATTTCCTATGTAGACTCTTAAGAAATGCTACACCACTGATATTCTTTTGGTATAGAGGATGATATCATGTGAGACAACATGGACTCAATGACTCTGACTCAAGTGATTAAGAAGACTCAGATTCTGAATAGAAAGACATTTCAGGAATGCCTTAACCAATATCATTTTCTGATTTTTTCTTTTTATGAGACATGTGACAAATATAAAAATTCATCTTTAAATAAGTCTAAAATTTTTTTAGTATTTGAAATTAAAAAGTCGAAGTGATCAGCAAGCATTATGTCACTTGATTGGATAATTTTACTTCTTTCTCAGCTCAAAAAAAATTAGGTGCATAAGAATGATATAAAATTCACCAAATATTATCATTGATATATTTTTTGTTTACATGTAGCAATTTTTAACAATTAGCTTTTTTAACACATTCATATTTTATGAACTCTTTTTCTTCTAAACAAAATCATTTTATTGCAATTTTTAAAAAGTGTTCATTTCTTCACCCCCCACATAAATATTTATTTCAAATCTTTAAGTATTTACTTTAACCTATAATCATCTATATATTTTGCCTACATAACAAAATAAAATTTCATCCAACAAATACGAACCAAAATCAAAGACCATCAAAGCAGGAAAAGAGAAAGGAAGAAAGGGATAAAGGCAGGCTGGCATTTCTTCTTTAGAGCAGATTTCATTGTGTAGACATTGCCATGGCAATGCGATTCATCAAATATTCAAAGCTTTGTTTGATATCAAAGTATAAAAATTATAAAAATGGAATATTATTGCTTTAGCAGAAGGAGTAACTTTATGGATAAATTTCTGACATAAGTGTAATAACACTGTGCTTCCAACCCGTGATAGAGAAGATTGTAATAGTAAGAGTAAAACCCTTTGACACTGTTTTTTTTCTTTTTAGAATTTTGTTCAATCTTGAACTTTTCCAAGAAAACTATTTCTCCCCCTAAACTTGTCACAGTTACTTGTCTGACTTACTTTTGCCCCTCTTGTCAAGGTTGTGATAATGGAAGGGTGTTATTGGTATGCCTTGTCTATGGAGCCAGAACTGGGAATCTGTTTCCATTGTCTATTACTTATTAGATGAGTGACTTTTGGCAAACCATCTAACCTCTCTGTTCCTATTTCTTCAACTGTAGGATGGGTATTAATATAATAATCCTTTACAGAATACTTCTTATTCAGGCAACATATCAAACACTTTATACATTTCATTCCATTTAGTTTCCTCAAGAAGCCTATGGAGAAGGCACTACTATTATCTCTATTTTATAGATCAAGCACTATCAAGGTCACTATAGAACTAAGTGAAAGAATATGTACTTAAAATACTCTTGGTTTGGAGAGTAGGCACTCAATATGATGATAATTACATCAACGAGGATGACAAAAGTGGTAATAGTGATAAAATGACTAAAGTAAAATTTCTATGCATCAGCATTGTGCCATAATCTTAGACGGATATGATTTTAACTATTAGAAATATAGCATCAAAGGTTTATTTAATAAGCCTTTATGAACACCCTTTTATGGCCATACTCTGAAGGCATAAAGACTAAGATATAATGAATTTTCAAGGAATCTCTAGATTAGTAGGAAAGGAAAAAGATGATCAAAAAGGAGAAAAATATTCAGAGAAGACATGATGAAGGAGGGAAGGGAAGAAATGAGGAGAAAGCAGAGAGAAGACCAAAGGAAGAAAGAAAGGAAGGCAGGGTAACCTTGTAGGAAATGCAGTTGGCTTCATTTAGGTTTCACAATAGGAGGTATATTCCAGTCTCTAATACATTCCATGCATCAGCGCCCATATTCAGAAATCAGCTGCTGGGAAGACACGTGTAAACACAGCAGAACATTTTTCTTAAGGATGTGTGGTGATGCATAGCGCCTGTCAAACTGGAATCTGGCTTTATGCAAAATGACTGCTGGATCACTGGTCCTAATTCAGTGTGCCATCTGTAAAAAAAAAAAAAAAAAAAGGAAAGAAAGGAAGAAAAAGCACTGTAGCACATATGTGTACAATTGATGTGAAATGATGCTAAATTATGAAATCCAGTGAGACCATGATGGATTTTTTTTCATTCGTGCTGTGACCAGTTTTTTTTCTAAATATGCATAACTAAGGATTATGGAAAGGGTGGGGATGGATATGGAAAGACAGAGAAGACGGAGGGGGAAAAAAGGGCAGAAACATCATAGTAACTTCCAGCTGTTTCAAATTCCTTGGAAAGCGGTTTGGTACAAATTCTATCAAGAAAAATAGGTGCATTCAATAGCTTTAGGTACATTTTGTGCCGACCCAGTTAATATGTCAAAGTGTTCTGCTTGAGCAAGAAGACAGAAATGCTTTTGCCACACCACAAAGGGGCATCTTAATCCCATCTCTCCTTTGTGGCCCTCCAACAAATAGCATTATGTAAGCATCTGATTTGCATCAGGGGGCAGCCTTGATTTCTGAGAAGGCTGCTTGCAATTCAATAAGCTCCATGCACAATGTTGTCTTTCATGTGAGTCCTTATGGTGTGCTGGATAATGATCATAATACTTTTTTCCCCAACGGAGAACACTGGGGCAATGCTGCAGAATCAAACTTTGTCTCTGTGCAATTAGGGGACATTTGAAGATTGGGAGAGATGAGTCTTCCTATTTTATGGTCTCTGACCTGGATTAAGAAAGTCTGCAAGAGGGCATTAGGTACATAGAAGCAAGCCTGAATTGATGGCCTAGAAATGAAGACTGGGACAGTTTAAAAAGGGAAGGAGGAGGGAAAGTGGGAGGAGAGAGAGAGGGAAGGAGGGGAAGAGATAGAAAAAAAAAGGAAGAGAGAGGAGGGAGAGACAAACAGCAGACAGAGAGAGAGGTAGGCATGAAAAGAATCAGAGAGAAGACCAAGGAAAAATAGAAGTTGCTTAAGCTAGATCACGGGGTACAAAAGCAATTTTGCAACCCTTAAGAAGGTCAAAAGTTCATATGAAATTCATCAAATGCTCATTTCCCTAATTCATTCCTCTCAGCTTTTTGAATATGCTGGTTATGCCACAGGATCTTGGAAAGCCTGGGGTTTTCTTTCTATTTCCTATTTTGAATAGTTAAATAGCAACCACTTCCTTTATAGTCCTGTAAATCTTAATTCTGTTTCCATCTGATCTGAGTTGTTACAAAGTTAATATAATCTAGAGCTGTTTTCTGCTTTGGCCTGCTTATTCCTTGACAGAAAATATTTCATGTGCTTCTTAATGTGATGGGCATGGCTATGGGTCACTAACTTGGGCCTGCCAGGTAAGGTGGCCACGGTATAGGAAGCAACTTTCAAACACAGACATGTCTGCAATTGTGACAGAAATGAGTAGTCATACCACTGATACTGGGGGAAGATGAGGAAGGAGAAATAAAAAAACAATGGCTGTCCATGGCAAGGACCTTGAAAACAAGGTTCATACATCTTGTAGCAATCACACAACACGAGGTACAGGATAATGCACAGAAAAGATGCTCCATGTTCACCATTGTTCATTCAAAATCACGAACTCATTGCTTTTGTGCCTTCAAAGAAAACAAGAAAAAAACAAAATTCTTAATCTCGGGTTGCTTCGCGTCAAGCAGGGGGTGACACAGATAAAGCAGCAGAAGAAATATAAATATCTCTAAGATGTTGTTCTCATAAAACTTTTATGTCCCCAGTTTGTTCCAAATGGCATGCGATATTTTGGAGATATGAAAATCATTATATAGAGTTTCTTAACCTGACATTATTGACATTTTGAGCCAGATAACTTCTTGTGAAGTGGGCTGTTCTCTTGTATATTGTAGGATGATTAGTAAAACCTTGACCTCTATGCACTCAATGCCAGTAGCACCCCATCCCCGGTTGTAACCACCACAAATGCCCCCAGAGACATTGTCAAATGTTTCCTTGGGGGATAAAATGCCCCTAGTTGAAAAATATTGCTGCAGAGCCTTTGGTTCTTTCTTTCTTTTTTCTTTTTTCTTTTCTTCTTCCTCTTCTTTTTTTTTTTTTTTTTTTGATTAGTCTTCAGATTTTTGCTCTATCAGCCTTTGTTATTTTTTATCATATATGCAGTAAAAGTGGCAATTTCCTGGACTTCTCTGACATCAATCTCTCCTTGTTCCACAGTCCAGGAGCACATGGGCACTCCATTAGAGACTGCATTCCCAGCTTCCTTTGCAGGTAGAGATGGCCACGTGACTCAGTTTGGTAACTAAGAAAGTTATTAGTGACACTTACAAGCAATGGCATTGAAATAAAGAGCAAACTCTTTTCTACTTATCCTTTCCTTTTTACTATGAGCCGGAACTTGGACAGGGGTGACCCAGCTTCAACAAGACAAGAAAGGTAACACCCTAAAATTCTTAAGCCACTATGTTTTAGTGTCTCTTTGTTACAGACACTTAACATTTCTGATCCTATCTGTTCAAATCCTAATAGATGTACAAAAATGGATGATTGCATGCACATGTATATTTTATACACATGCTCACACACATATGATCAATGTACAAAATTTCTGCTTAGGCAAGATATTTAGAAAGAACAGAATATATAAATAGGTGCATGTCATATAGGAATATTTCTTAAAAAGCAATAGAAACCTAGATAATGGAGCAATTAATTCTGCCAACGTGGCTTCTGGGGCATAAGTGATGAATAAGTTTGTCAGAAAGATTAACAAACCAGTGAAAGATTGTTCTCTGGGTTCACAACTCCAAAAGATTTCATCCAGAAGGAGTTGGTGGTAGCTATGTGGACGGAGGGCTGCAGTGTCCACACTGACATTCTGGTTTAGGCAAATCACTTAGCTGTACTCCTATCTGATACCAGGATCATCACCAGACTTCTGGAAGTGACAGGTGCTGTAGCACAGACAAGTGACACCTGAATACTGAGTGTTTTGATTAAAAGAGCTCTATGTTTTACCATGTGTAGAGGGTCTCGGAAAAAAAAAATGTTAACAGAATGTTATGGTTCTTTTAATGATGCTTCTTTCTATGCGTTCTTCCTCTATTTTCCAGGGATCATGATTGCCTATCACATGGATTGCCCTCTCCTCTCAATTAAATGTTTCCCTCTAACGACTCACAGTGCCATCCAGGAAAACAAACTAATATTTGAAATTATGCTTATTTAAAAGGTACATGATGATTCAAATAAATTTTCTGAAGTTAAACTAAACTCAAACTGTCTTCTGAAAATCAATAGGCATTACCCAGCTTATTTGCATAATTGGAAGAATTAGCCTTGTGAAAAAGGAATTGAGTTGCTCTGGCATCATTTTTTCCTAGAAATTTGTATTCTCTCAAATGGAAAAAAAGCCATATCACATTTTTAAGGTGGGTCACAATTATATCTCATCATAATAAATTCCAACATTTCTTATACATTAATAAATCAGTGAAATTTCTCATGAAACCTTACCATACTTATCTTTTGCCACACTGTTCAAATATAGTTGGTATTTTTCCAGTGTGGCATATTCTAAACTTCTCACATACCTGAATCTATATAATACTCTAATGAACCTTAGTATCAACTTTTCTTATTTATTATTTTTTTACTGTGTGCACTGAATCTCTTTGAAAAAAAATTATAAAAAATTTGATTACCACCGACCCCGCCCCCCTCCAAGAAAAGTTTTTGTCTGTTCTTTTTTCCTGTTTGATAGTGGCAAGAGACCTTGTCTCTTCATTTAATCCTTTCTTCTAGCAGCAACTCAATAATGTTAATTCTTTCCTTTGAAGACACCATGTGCTCACTCATGGATATTGTAATGAAGCAGTAACACTCCAGAGAGTTTAATTGTGAAAAGGTGTCAATAAATTTTTCTTAAAAATTTAATTTTGAAAATCTGCTAAAATATTTTATAAGCCCTTACAATGCAATACTAATGCTAACTACCCAGATGTAGCACAGACAAGTTCCTGAGAGACTGCCATGATATACAAGTTTAGGGGTGTTCCCCCCACGCACACTTCAGATCAACTGGCTACCGATTTGGAGGCTTCCACTATCCCCTCAGACTCAATAATTCACGGAAATCACTCACAAAACTTAGGAAAATGCTATGTATATGTAATTACACTTTTATTATAGCAAATGGGTACAAATCTGAACCAGCCAGAAAGAGAAACATAGGATAAAGCCTGTGAGGGTCCCAAATGAGAAACTTCCCTGTCTTCAGGACACATCACCCTCCTGGCCTTTAGACAGATTATTGCCAACCACAGAAGCTCACCTAAGTGCCAGGTCCAGAGTTTTTATTGGGGTTTCCTTATGTAGGCACAATTAATTGATTCATTGACTACAGGATTGAAATCACTCTCCAGCTTTTACCCACTCCCTAGAGGTCAGAGGACAGGCAGATATATGATATCACATGGTGACTCAAAGCTCCAACCTTCTAATCAGATGATTGTTTTTTCTGATATGTCCAGGTCCCATCCTGAAACTATCTGGGGGCCCACCATGAAAGGACCTACCTTATTTGTATAAATGCAGGGGTGGCCTCAGGGGCTCACCAGGAAAGACAAAGATACTCCTGTCGCTTAGGAAATTACAAGGATTTCAGAACTCTCTCCCAGGAACCTGGAACAAAGACAAGAAAATTCTTTATTATATAACTGTTTTCTTTTTAAAAATAACCTCAATAGTATTCATATACATCAACAAAATAGTCACTAAGTTAGTTTAATGCTTTTTTAACTACTATGATTCTTTTCAGGAAGAAGAGCATAAAAGAAATTTGGTGGCGGGGGGAGGACCAAGGATAGAGTATATGTATTAGGAACAGCCTTTGGCAAAATTGTGAAACAGTTGAACATTAAAATATAAGAAGTTGAAAGGATTTCAGAAATTCTCTATTTTTAGGTTATTTTTCCTGTAGAAAAAAAATAGATCTGGAAAATTAAGTCATTTGTCCTAGGTGAAAAAGAAAATTAATTCTCAAATCAGAATCAAAATTCAAGTCTCCCCACTCTTTCCAGTGTAGTATTTTTCTGGAGCCTGCCCCAACTTTTCATTCAAGCCTCACACCCTGTCTTCCCCACCTTGCCCTCTTTCTCTCCCCACCTCTTGGGACCCTGGAGGTTACTAAGCTGTCTTCTTTCCCCGCTGTCCCCTTCTACCTCTCCCTCTTAGTTCCTTCACAACTCCAGGGGGGCAAAAAAGTGAACTATAAATTCTTTTTCCTGCAAGCTCTGATCTCTGAAACGTGGCAAGGGCAGAAATGTGCTAATTAACTCATTTCCATCTCTCCGAGATAACATGGTACCTTAATCCATTTCTTAAAATTAACCTTCTAAATTGGTGTTAATGAAGAGAATTTCAGAAAGGAGGCCCTTGGCACTTTTGTGTATACAGGTAGTTTTTTATGCCACAGAAGGCAAGAAGGCAGAATCTGAGTAAGTAACAAGGAGTTCTCTTACAGAATGGGCGCTTAACAGGGTGTGCTGCTTAATGTGATAGGAGAAAGAATCAGAACGAAAGAAGTGGCTGCTAAGTGATCCTCTTATGGTATACCTCCTTCTCTCCCACAGTAACCTTTCTAGGATGCTAATCTTATCTGAAACACAGAGCTGAGAGTCTGTCAGTTCCTCTCCATAGCGTCAGTTAGCTTTGCAGACAATGGTTTTCTTGATCTCGCTCTGCCTGTCTTTCAGCCTAATCTCTAGCCACTCCAAGGAGTATCACATTGTACCTATCCACCATATTATGCTACTCCTTGCCTTCCACACGCTGTTCCCTCTGCCTGGAATTCTCTTCTACTAACCTTTCTGGACTTCTTTAATGCATACAGGTAACTCCTTGAACAATCAGCATAAAATGATTTTTCTTTTAACATTTCCCTAACACTCAGATTTGGTCAGGTATCCCTCTTCTAGTCTCTTGTTGAAATCTTTAGAAACAGCTGAGTTAGCACTTTTCACTGTAATCTTTATAAAGTGTTATCTGTCTCTCCCAAATGGATCATCAATTCCCAAAACACAAAGACTATGCGTTGCTTGATTTGGTGTCTTCAGAACCTTGCACATAGCATAAGCTAAATTAATGTTTGAGGAATGCATGAATGCATGCATGAAAAATATATACCGTTGTCTTCATCCACCTTTACTTTTCCTAGAAAATTATGAAATGAATTTCCTAGAGATTTATGAAAAGTCTTTTAAAATGTAGACATTTAAAACTAATATCTATTTTAGGTTTTGAAAGAATCAGTAACTCTAATAAAGCTGTGTGTATGTATGTGTAAAATCTCTCAATTTTTCAGTGTTCACAGGATGTTATTTTGAAATCGCATTTCACGTCATACATTTTTTTCAAGAGAATATGTTATGATCTTCATTTTCAAATATAAGCAGTAGCATTTCAGGGCTGGGCTGAAAGGTAAATGTTAGAAATCCTCATTCTTTGCAGTGGTAAATATTTCAAAAGAACTGAAAGAAGGAGATTCCCAGCTGCATCCACAATTGCCATAGTCAGCATTGTATTTTGACAAAATACCCATGGAACTTTGGCCATGTCTAACAAATATCACAAGATTGGTTTTTTGTTTGTTTGCTTGCTTTTTGTTTTTTGTTTTTTTCCCCAATGTAAAGGCCAGTGTTTTCTCCTCGCTCTGCTGTCAGGGCATTGTCTTCTTACCATAAACCCATTTCATAATTTACTCAATTCCATACAGTTCACAGAATGTGTAAACAAAGGTCTAAGTTCATACTATTGTAAATTCTCCAAAATCAAAGATAAGCATCTGTTGACAAAGCTGTAGGATAGCAGCTTCTGGCCTCTTCTAAAATTCACCATTTTTACTCGTCCTCTCGTCCACAAGGCTAGAGCTCTTTGCTTGGATTTTTATTTAAAGGAATATAAATAATGGATGAGTTAGTTGACATGTAAGGTATTATGTAATATCTAGCTCTTCCAAAAGTCACATTTCAAAGATAAGAGCCTATATTCAGACTGAGAATTTTTATGGTGTGAAATGTTCCTACATGCAAGTGGACAAAGGGAGAGCAATTGATTTTTAAACTATGGATCATAAAATTTACATTAATAATATAGCAGAATGGAATTATTTCTGTCAACTATTCCAGCTTTGCTTATCAGATCGAAGCTTTGCTTTTGGCATCAAAAAAGATTAATGAGGGGTGCCTGCTGGGCTCAGTCAATTAAGCTTCTGACTCTCGATTTCAGCTCAGGTTACAATCTCATGGCTCCTGAGTTCGAACATTGTAGGAGGCTATGTGCTGACAACACGGAGCCTGCTTGTGATTCTCTCTCTCCTCTCTCCTTCTGCTCACACGTATGTGTGTGTTTGTGTGTGTGCATGTGTACACGCTCTCTCTCAAAATAAATATTTAAAATTTTAAAACAAAATTAATGATACTTGAGCTCTTTATCTTCGAATTGATTTATACTATTTTCACATGTTCATAGGTAATATCTTGAAAGTTTGGGCTTCGATTTTTGTATGTACATAGGTAGGTTCTCTGATTTTGCATCTCCAGCAGACTTCTGTGGCTCCTATAATGATGTTGGCAAAATTTACTTGGCTATCGTAAAAATAGCACAATGGAAAAAAAGAAACCAAGACACAAATAATGCTGCATGATATAGTCCATGGGATTAATAAAAGTTGAGAAACAATGTAGTTTCTTTCAGCAAGATCTGAGGATCTAAAAACAGTTCTATTGGGGCGCCTGGGTGGCTCAGTCGGTTAAGTGTCCGACTTCGGCTCAGGTCATGATCTCACGGTTCCTGGGTTCGAGCCCCGCGTCGGGCTCTGTGCTGACAGCTCAGAGCCTGGAGCCTGCTTCGGATTCTGTGTCTCCCTCTCTCTCTGCCCCTCCCTTACTCATGCTCTGTTTCTCTCTGTCTCAATAATAAATAAACATAAAAAAATTAAAAAAAAAAAAGAAAACAGTTCTATTTTTCTGAATTAATTAAGTAGAATTATATCTTTGGAGGGGGGCATGTAGGGTCACTAGCACAATTTTGGTATGTTTTAGATAATTAAAAAAATTAAATGCAAACAACAATAAAAATGTTTTCTCTTCTAAGATTGAAATCTCAAATTTAGAATATTGGAGCTAATAGTCATTTGACTTAAATATATGTACAGTTATGACGATTTAGGCATTAAACATACCACCTAGTATAGGATATCCATAGTCTTGGGTAAAGTTGCCAAAGTAAAAGAGTATATGTTTTTAGATTCATATAGTCATGTTTTCCCGTATGGTTTAGAAGAAATTATATTTGCAAGGTGATCTCAAAGTTCTCTGTGAAAAGTTATATGTTTTAGATACAACTCTGACACTTGGGATGTACCTGGGCAAATGGCTGGTGAATCATCATTTTCTATTGAATCTGGGTTTTCTTCCTGACTTAATCTCTACTATGTACATAATCTGTTAGGACAATTGGGTAATGTGTCTGATATAGCCATTAAAATTGCTAAAGTTTAGGTAATGTTGACCAAGTATGGCAATAAGAAGAAGAAGAAGAAGAAGAAGAAGAAGATGAAGAAGAATTATTGTTGTTGTTGTTGTTATTTTGGTGGAGATAACACATTCTTTTGGGGAAAATTGATCAGCTGTTGTTTTTCAGTAGGTCATTTTGTGTGTCCAACTCTCATATTCCCAGCTTTACTCTGGCAATTCAATTAAATTCAGGAGAGGGAGGAGGGCATATTCAAAGACTACTTGAACAATGCATTTTCCTGTTCATGCTGATGCCTAAAAGACATTTAGAACACACACTGACTGGTTTTCAGGATTTATAGTGACTTAATTCAAATACCTGCTGATCCTAAGGGTGGACTCAAAACAGGCTATAAATGGCAATAAACACTAAAAGAAAGTTCTGTGGTATACTGTCCAGTAGTGTTTTTGTAAAAATCTCCTCTTCCTATGAATGTTCTGATGTAAAAAGGTTGCAGACCACACTGAGATTGTAGAGGTCAACAAGGTTAAGAACGTTGAGTTCTGCCAGTGACTTGCTGTGTGGTCTCCAGGAAAGCTATTTAAACTTTCAGGGTTTCCACCTCCCCATGTATGGAAGAGAAATAATAACACTTAAATATTTCTCAGAGTATTGCTGTAATTAATTCTTCTGAAATGCTTTGAAATAAGCATCAAAGAGATTCACTCATGTGCTTCAGCTTTTGATTTTATTTGTTAATGAGGGAGAACATATTTTACATGGAGGAAAAAATTCTTGACAATACAAATGGTAAAATTCTTTGCATTATATTAAATTTATTCTACATGGTTTCATTAAGATCATTAGAGAAATAGGAAAGGCCCTTTCCATTTCATGTGGATGTCTAGAGTTAGAGGCCTCCACCTTATAGCCGCCACCACCCCCAAAAAAGCATCATGCAAGATTACATAATGATGTATATTTGGGAAGTTTTCATGTTAGAAGCTTTCCTGATATTACCTAGGGTTGATAACATTATTGAATTGACTAAAATGTGTTTGCCAGTTAAGGTAATTTCAACGGGAAATAACAGAAAACGCATACTGGCTTTGATAATGGAAGACATGCTTATTTAATGGCAAAGCTCAGAGGTGAAAAATAGTAGCAATTGCTCTTCACTAGGCTATGCTATAGAAAGAATTCCAAAATGCAGTAGCTTACCACAAAGGTTTCTTTGAGGCAGGCTACTTCTCTACTTCAAGTGTCTACTTTATCCTGGTGTGCAGGTTGAAGGAGCAACCCCTACTAGACGATCTCAGGGAATAATACAAAGAAAAATGGCACAACTATATGTTGACTTTTCAAGTGTCTTCTCAGAAATCACGTGCTTTCAAATCGCAAAGCATGGTTGCTTTGGTTGCATGGCAAAGGATGGTGTCAATGGGATAGGTAAATATAATTCTTAGAGGGATAAGCAGTGAATATTCTGGAATAATAATGCAACCTACCATTTAGAATCAAGTTCAGATGCAATTTGATCAGGGCCAGCTCCATTTCCCTGAGTCAGCACCCTACTTCATCTCCTGGCTTTGACCTCAGATTATTTTTCTTCATGGTCATAAACTGGCAATCATTCTAGGTCTCATAGCCAGAAATCATCTATTAAAAGAAGAGAACTTCTCTTTTTCCCACCATCATAAAAAAGGTTTGGGTTTCATTTTGGGTAGGTCCACTTAAGTCACCATGCTCAACCCAGAAATCATCACTGGCCAGGGGAGGCTAAGCATTGATTATCTGAGACCTGGGACAGAGATCACCCTGGGTAACTTGGAGTAACAGGCTGCATGCTAACTCAGAACATTTTACTAAAGAAACACAGAATTCGCAGAAAATTGTTACAAAAAAAAAGATTAGATAAAAATAGAATGAAATTGAACTTGGTTTGAATCCAAATCCTCCACTTCCTAGCCATGTGGCTTTTAACAAGTTATTAACTTTGCTAGGCATAGCCTCCTATCTTTAAAAAGAGAATGATGGATTTATAAGACTTTTGGCAAAAATACAGTGAGCTAATGTACATACGTAAATGTGTTACCTACTACAGAGTAATGACTAATTAACGTTTGGTGTTGTATAAAGTGTTATAAGAGTTTTGAGATGGTAGAGATCGTAGCTTGAGGGATTGGGAAATCTTTCTGGAGAATGTGGCATTGAGTTTGACTTTAGCAACTGCATAGAATTTCCACATGAGAAATCTCTAGAAGATAACAGGCAAGCATCCAAGGCCTACTGGATTGTGTCCAGCAAAGGTGCAGAGGCGGCAATACATAAGGCATGCTCAGAAAATGGGAAATAGGCCAATGGATTCTGTGAAAGTTCCCTTTCACATCTTCCCCGCCCCCGCCCGCCCCATATTTCTTCTGTTTCCATCCCAAGCCTACAATGGTCCTTTTACCTCATTAGCCGTGTTATTTACACCTGTGAGCACTTCATTCCAGCTTCCTCTGTTATTTTTCCTCTCTGTATGTAGAACGTCTGCATTTACACTTTCCATGAATGCTTGCTTATTCAAGCAGTACGTTTTCAATAATTTTATCTATTTTGCCATACAGTTATCCATCTTACTTGTATGTTAATATTTCATAATTTCTAACACACTTTGGGCATGAATAAAAATATATACCTTTATTTAAAATGTGTGTAATTATACTTTCTGCTGACCTGAGGGGAAAAAATACTTTTCAAAGGGAATTAATTTTATCCCCAAATAGGCAATTAATAATATATATTATGTACATTATGTAGGGCATTCCTCATTTAGAGAATGACACAAAATTCATTTTTTTCTAATTAAATTGTGCGTTGTTCAAAAGTGTGTGTGCATTATTTATCGTTATGCCTGATTTGAAATGAAAAGAATTAAATTTCCCCAGGACCACAGAACTAGTTTGGTTTTCTTTAACAGACTCGATTTTTGTATGCTTAACAGGAGCAGGAAATATTAAGGAGCTAACTGATTCCACAGACCACTTCATAATCAAAATATCAAATCCCCAAAACAGAATATATCATTTCAGTTACCTGTGTTCAGAGTCTCGTTTTTTCCTAAGCTTTATAATACACTTTTCATTATTTTGTTTGAAATGTATTTCTTAAGTTTTGCTGGTGGCCTGTAAGCGTTTGCATAATAAATGGAACATGTTGAACTTCTAATGTGAAAAATCGGGTCAAATTTTTTGAAAGCTGTGAAATGATAATCACAGCTAAACACGAATTAAGGAAAAACAAAGAGACAAAACAAACAAAAAGGGGGTAAACTGTTTTGATAAAAAAAGTTGCATTTGACATTCTTAGACTGGATTTTGTTGTCACTCTCCTTGGTTTATTGTGTGTTTGTGTGCTGGCTGGCATTTTGTAACCACCATCTAGTATTCAGTTATGTTGCAATTGCTGCATCAGCCAGAGGAGAACAATGAAGTTCTGGTAGAATTCGGGTATGATTCTGACCGTTGAGGAGACATTGAAAGGGGGCTCACAGAAAGCAGGCTGGATGTGAGTCCTATCTTCATAAAAGTTAATACCTTGGCATTTCTGGGTTCTGATAAAACACCTCTGGAGTATTTTATATCCATCTTTTGTCTTCACAGTATGATAGTCTTGAATAAAAGTCAAAGGTTTTTAATCAGACCAGTCAGTTCCATCTGTATTATTCAACTCTGATATGAAAAGAATGTTCAGAGGTTATTTAAATCCAAATAAACAAGAAGTTTGGGCCACTTGGACAGTCTTCTGAAGTTTTGATTCGCATCACAATAACCTCAAGGTTAATTGGTTTTAATCTTAATTTGGATCCCAACACTCAGTACCACCAAAAACAAAATATCAAAATGCATTGATATAAAAGAAAAATGTATTACTGGACATTCTGAATGATTGATGATGTAAAGAAGTGGAAGACCTCAGATATGTAGCATTTTGTTAAGCTTTAAACTGGAATGGGAGAGGTCTCAAATACAAATTTCAATAAATAAAAAAAATAACTGAAAGAATGGTAACCATATGCAATAAGAAGTTAATTTATCAGAGCACCTGGGTGGCTCAGTCTGTCAAGCATCCAATTCTCAGTTTCAGCTCCGGTCATGATCTCACAGATCATGAGTTCAAGCCCCGCATTGGGCTCTGTGCTGATAGCATGGAACCTGCTTGGGATTCTCTGTCTCCCTCTCTCTCTGCCCCTCTACTGCTTGTGCTCGCTCTGCTCTCTCTCTTTCAAAAATAAATAAACTTAAAAAAATAAATTAATTTATCTATAGGAAACATGCAATGATATGCACTTAACAGAGAAAAAAATAAAAAATCTTTTAAAATAGCGAAGGGAATTCACAGAGCTATCTATAAAAAATATTTTCTTGGCTTGAAGGTCTCTTTTTCTCCACAGAATGCTGTTTTTATTGACAGGGCTCAATAATACTAATGGTTGAGGAGAACACGCAGAAAATTCTAGTATAACTCTCTGCCAGCCAGTCTTCCCTTTCACTCTGCAGGAGCCCCTATGAACTCCTTTGAGGACTAAATGAGATAATGGATACACAATCACTTTGTGAATGGTCATACACTAGGCATATTTAAACTCTGCCTTGTGGCCAGCCACTGCTAAGTGTTCTCTGATGGGCACGATGAAACAAACTCTTTCTATCATGATCTACCTCCAGACAACTCTTGGGATGATTGTAAATACACACACACACACACACACACACACACACCATTTCGAATGAGAGAGAATTTTCCATTTTATAGTCAAATAAAAATCCCCTTAAGCATATGATTACTTCAGTTGTCAATTCCTTAGACTTCTTTGTTTGTTTGTTTTTCCTTATCAAAGTGGTCAGTTTTGTACATTGTGCTCCAGATGTAGACACACCATGTATTTGAATACAGGTAACAGTAAATTACCTAGTTGGTTTCCAGGAACTTGTTGATGTCATTTTATCAGCAACTCACTTCATTGGGGAATCTTCCATAATGGCTACCCTTTCGGCATCTGCTTTGTGAGGGGTTCCTCAGAAGAATCCTTTCATGGGCATCCCATAATGCTTTTTTTCTTCCCCTTTCAACCAGTTACCTTTTACCCTGGAACTCATCCAAGTACTTTTCCACCCACTCACAATAACGCTGTGCAGCCCCCTCCCCCAGCCTGGCATTTCACTACTCAGAGAAAGCTTAATGCCATCTGCAAACTGGGAAATTCAATTTAGAGAAGTTGACAAATTGTGAGATATAATTGATCTTAGCATATTTCCAGTAGAATTCAGCTCTTAACCAGTTTATATCTGAATAAATGCTATGGAAAACTTACATATTTTGGTGTTGTGGGGTTTTTTTTCCCCACTATAGCATGGAGCAACCAAGCTTTATAGATTTTAAATTGATTAGTTTTTAAAATAATTATAACACATTTAATTCTTTCAAAATATTTGGTAATGAAATACCATATATAGAAGACTTATTGAGAGCTGGAAACTGTGTTCTGTGTTCTAACTTAACCCTACAACAACCACAGAGGTGACTAATTTCATTTTACTATTGAGGATGTAGGTTAGAAATGGTCTGGAGTTTCTTACCCAGGCACACAAAACTAGTAAAAAAGATGGAACAACAATTTGAATCAGTTGCCTGGGCACTTATCAGTTACAGATTACCATGACTAAAAATACATTTTTAAAATCAGTTCAACTAAAGTAGTGTTTCTCAAATATTTTAGCAGTGACATATTCTTTTTAAAAATAAATCGAATGCAAAAGAGAGTAAATCTGCCTTTTATCTTGCAATGTTTCCTTATGTTTTTTTTTCCTTTTTTTGACATTAACAGGGAGTATACATTGTAAACATTCAAACAGAATGGAAATGTGGAACATGAAAAGAAGTGAAAATCCTGTTTGACAAACACAAAACTTTCAGACAGTAATTTAGGTGACTGCTGAAGTCAAATCAGCCTTGGCATTCGATTTATTTTTGTAATTTACTGGGTTATTTAGAAAATAGAACATGTTGACTCTTACAGACAAACAGGAGGATACAACCTTGTATTTGTGTGTGTGTGTGTGTGTGCAGGCACGTACAAATGTGAGTTAAAAAAAAAAAAGGCAGCATAGAGCTATAACCATCTTAATCAAGGACACATGTTTGCAAGTTCAAATATAGTCCCAGAGATGACAATGAAGATTTTTATATTAAGGCCTGGCCAAAAATGAATTAACCTGGCAGGTAAAGTCAATATGCTGGTGGTCTATGTTGTGTTAAAATGTAGTATATAACACATTTGAATGTGTGCCTTAACAATTTATTGCAGTTTAAATATTAAATTGGAATCAAATGTCAATGGACCTCTCAAGACACCTTGAGGACTTAAGTTTCCATAGAAAAGTTTTTGAAAATTGCCTCTCAAAACATCACATCTACATTTCCCTTTATTTAAAAAGTGTAATCCATTCCAATTTCTGCCTAATTTATAGATCTTCACATCAGATAGTTGGCAAGCATCAAGGAGGTCAAGTACATACACTCTCTCTCTCTCTCTCTCTCTCCACACACACACACACACACACACACACACACACACTTCTCTAAACAATCTATAGCCAACACATACCCAAAGGAATAGATATTTGACATATGTCAAATGTATTTTGATTCCGGAGTTAAAGAGAACATGGGCAGCTCCTAAGCCAATGATTCATGGTGGGCTATATGGTAAGAATATATAGAACAGACAATTTGAATGAAACAAAGACTATGGTTAAAGTTGGAGGTAAATAGCACATAAAACATGTGGTGAGGTTAGTATTGGTGTTGAATATTTAATCCTTGGTAATGGTACCCAAGGATGTCAATCTTTTATTTTTTCCATAAAAATATATATATATATATTTTGGTGGAAGAGAATGCTCAATTAAGGATCTTATTATTAACACTCATACACATATAAATTGGTTATGTCTAGTCTTGAAAATCATAAACAGGTCAGTGGCAAGCAGATTTCCCTATAAGTCTGTTTGTTTGTTTGTTTTATTCTTCTTGTGGCTTGAATTCTGAATAAGCCCTTGAATGGAGCCTCTCCTTTTGCTACATGATTAACTAAGATGTGGCTAAGAAGCTGTGTTTGTGCAGATAAGAAAAGAAGAACACTAAAATATAAAACGTATACCAATTTCTTCATATTTTTCTAATGTTGTCCTTAACAGCAGTTGAGGGATTTAATTATCTCTTTTTGAATCCTGTTGTGTTGTTTCTTATTAGTCTTCATTCAACTTCTATTATTCATTTCTGTGACTGCACAAGATGAACTGAAAAACTGAAAAACACCAGGCACATAAGGAATCAATTTAACTTGGGTCCCAGTTAAGAATGAAGAAAGGTCTTGGTTCTGTGCCATATACAAAAACGAGGGACAGCACTTTGTCTTGCTTTTGTGCTATTTAATATGCCACCTAAAACAGTCCTTTCAAATGATGGTTTTCAACATGGGCTCTCCAGTTCGCTGCCGTTCCAGGAAAGTGCTCCACAGAAATCTACATAATATCAATACAAGCAACAAAGGGGAGAATGGATTGTCATAAAAAATATGACTTGGTGCTATAAAAAATATATAACATTAAAAACCATAGGAAAACTTAGTTTAAAATATCATGAAGTTTTTTTTAAAGCCTTACCAAGTAAACTGTGTAGGAGGTCTGAGGAGGCTCGACTTTTAAATGCAGTCTATAAAATAAAAGATTTGGGGTAAATGCTCATAGTTTTATTTACACAGCTGATTTCCCATGTCAGAAGGTTCAGCATTGTAAGAGGGAAATATAGATTTGTAATCCCTTATATAAAAATTTCAAAGTCCAGTGTATTTCAGAATGTAGAGTTTTTCGGATTTTAGAAAGGTAATACATGTATCGTGTAACTGGTAGGCATGTGTGTCTGGCATAGCACCCAGTAATTAAGTATGCTAATATCTATACAGGGAAATGTATGACTATTTCTATTACAGAGGATAAAGATCATAAATAACCCCATTTCCATCATTTCAAGGCAAATCTTGCCAACAAATTTGCTTTCAGTGTTTTCTGCATTTCAGAATTTTAGTGAAAGGATTGTGGACTCTACTGCCTACTACTTCTTCTAGGTGGTGAATGGCCCACAGCCCCATCAGCATTTACAGATGGTTTCTTGGCATGTCTTAGTCATCCTTGAATTAGTGTTCAGCATGGTCTCTAACACATAGTGTATATTAATTTTTAAATTGAATTACTTAGGTCAAACATTACTGTCAAGAAGTAGAACCAAAATAACAACCTCTGGGGAACATTCAGTGAGCAGTCAGTTGAAAGTCAATTGAAAAACAAAAGAATGAGGTCTCTCACCTACTGCAATTTGGTTTTGTTCTGAGTAGAAGGATAAACTGAACAAGATGGGCATTTCACAAGGCATTGGGGATCCTGAGTATTGAAATGTCTAAGTTCTGTGCATTCAACTATAGGTCAGTCACATGGTCAATCCAATCTAGGAATTTAAATGGCCAAATAAGGTGTGTTACAAGTATTTCTCATAGGGGCACCTGGGTGGTTCAGTCAGTTAAGCATCTGACTCTTGATTCCAGGTCATGATCTCACTGTTCGTGAGACTGAGCCTCACAATGGGCTCTGTGCCGACAGCATGGAGTCTGCTTAGAATTCTCTCTCCCTCTCTCTGCCTCTGTCCCTCTCAAAATAAATAAATAAACTTAACAAAAAAAAATTGGTGTTTCTCAGACCATCAGGGTGACCATGCTGGGAGCTTGTTACTAGTTCGGGATATAGGATTCTTCTAGCATGGAGTTTTGCAAATTTCACTATAATTATAAACCTCATCAACTGAAATCTAATTCTTTTTCTTTCCCTAAAGAATATTATGACATTTTTCCTAACTCATATCACCATGAACCAACAGCAATCTTTCCTAATTAGCCATTGAAGGTATTTGTGCAAACAGTATCCAGCCTGAGCTATGCCAAAGTTTTCATAATATTACAATGCAATTCCACCAAGAAAAAGTAATTCTCGGAACACATCTCTGAGAGTAAGTCTCTCTTGGCCTAACACAAAACAGATAAGCTCCCAGATTTTTCACCATTTACTTATGAACACAATTGTCTTTCCCTGAACTTTAAATGACTCTGGAGAGATGTCTCTCTCTTCAGTTCTGGGCTACTAGCTCTCTTCCAATCCCACTGCTGCCAGGCATGTTCTTTTAGAGAGTGAATATTCCAGAAGTGCATTTATTGCCAGCCCTGGATCTTGAAAATGCCTCATGAGTTTGCACTGAACATCAAAACTCTTGTCTTTCAGGAATTATAAATATTTACAGAAGAGAAAATCTTAATTTGGAGATGTACATTTCTATTTGGCTCTGTTTACTACCCTTTCCAGGCCGCCTCCCTCACCCTACCATGGTGATATTCCCAAGCTATTAACCTGGTTAGCTCTTTTCTTCTTTTTCTTTTTCTTTTAATGTTTACTTATTTATTTTGAGAGAGAAAGAGAGTGCGAGCCAGGGAGGATCAGAGAGAGAAGGAGAGAATCTCAAGCAGGTTTTGCACTGTCAGCGCAGAGAATGACACAGGGCTCGAACCCACAAACTGTGAGATCATAACCTGAGCCAAAACCAAGAGTAGGACGCTTAACTGACTGAGCCACCCAGGCACCTCAGTCATGTTAGCTCTTTTCTTAGAAACTTCTTTTGGCTCCCCTTTTTCTTCAATGTAAAAAAAAATGTTATTTTTGTTTTTTATGGTGATCCTGAATCTCCTTCTCTGCCTTCATGCCCCTCTGTTGCCCCAGTTGCCCCATACTATTCTAAAAAATGCCACAGCCTTAATCTTGTTCCTTGGTACATACTTGTCTTTCTGTTTGTGATACGTTCCACTCCCCAGGCAAACTCGTATTTATCCCCGGGAAGTGGTTCAAATGCCACCTTCTCAGGGAAGCTTTTCCGAGGTTGTCCTCTTGGGCTCTTCCAACACTCTTCACCCTTCTATTAGAGTGCTCCTTTGTCACTGCTATTTTAAACATTCTAGGATATTTCTATCTCTTCTTAATTTTTTGTGACTTCTCCAGAACATCTCATATTGCCAAGCATACTTTTAGGGCTCTATAAATGTACCTTGATTGAATAAAAATAAACGGATGTTTCACAGATTTAACACATTTCTTTTGAGGGGTGGTCAGTTCAAAACCTACTGTTTAGTAAGAGAACTCCTCTCTGATAATGAGGAACTCTATAGAGTTTTTAAATGAACAAATGAATACTTCTCTTTTTCAACAAGTGTATGCTCTGAGGTGGCAGAGTGTCACGAAATATCTGTGAAAATCACGTCGTCTGTCTTAATGGGAAGATTTTGAGATTTTTCTCAACAGATGAGTTTTATAAAACTCTTCTGATACCAGATGAAGAGTGGTGAGGGAGAGGGATCCAAGTTCCAGGAAATGCCAGGAATTAAGGATTATGAAAATACCAAACACTTGTGCTAAATCGATTTTCTTCAGTACTGCACACAACTCTTTGAGCAATATGACACCTGAAAAAACGATGACAAAGAAACCACCCAGGCCTTGGTTTCAAAGCAGAGCTGAGCCTGATTTTCTTGCACACTGGGTGCACACTGGACTGGTCCATGGAGCCAAGGATGTTTGTCTGGGCAATTTCCTGCTCTTGTGAGAGCAGGATGCAGGACCCTCAGCGACCATGCCTTCCTGCCCCGTTTCTCTGCTCTCTGCCAGAATGCCCAAACAGGGCTAGAGATGCCCAGGCCCTGAAAAAACAAACCATTGAGTTGGTTGCATTTCCTCACAGGGTGATAAGCAATATTTGCTCGAAGTTCGGTACCAAACCAGCTAAGCCAAATACTGCATCACAGGTGAAACCCATTATGGTGAGTCCAAGATATTTGTACTTGGAATAACTGACTTTTCTCTATTCACATGATGGCTGTACTAGGTCATCTCTTCTCCACATTTCCCTTAGAACTTTCTCTTTTGCAACTATAGGGACCTTCTACTCTTGATGAAACTGATATCACCCAGCATCAAATTCTCTATCAAAAATTCCCTTTTGTGGGGGGAGAGGTAATTTAGCATATGTCCATTTCTCTATAGGTCATCAATCCTGTATTTTTTTTCTGCAGTCTTAAAAGAAAAAGAGATTTTTATACTTTCTTAATACTTGTGTTCTGATATTAAATAATTCAATTTCCTGATGGGATTTGTAGGGAAAAAAATGGGGCATTTTAAACTCCTAGATGTTATCAGCAAAAAGGAATTATGGCCTGGATATTGAGGTCAGCCATTAGGAATTAGGGTTGAGATATTCTAAAATGGCACAATTTTTATGTAAATACAGATTGTACTGGATATTCAGGGAGATTGCTCAATATAAAGATCCAATTCTTTTCCATCTCTGGAATATTGACATATGTGTCTTCTGTGACTTGAAAATGCACTGTCTTGCTTACTGTAGCTTTATAATTAGTATATATTTATATAAATATATAAGTATATATTTATAATATATTATGATAGCTATATTAAAGTCTAAGAACCTGGTAGTGTTATTCCTCCAACTTTGTTCTTTTTCAAAAAAAATTTTTTACTGTCTTACGTCACTTTTATTTCCATATAAATTTTAAAATCAGCTTGCCAATTTCTGCAAAACTACCTGCTGGGATTTTGTGGGGATTGCATTGAATCCATAGATCAATTTGGGGAGAATTGACATCTTAACAATAATGAATCTTCCAATCCAATCTTAACACTATTGGATTTGGGAAGGAGAAAAAATAAACCTATGTGCTTTTATGTAATCATTTTACTGGAAGCTTTATGGTCTTTATTTTTTTCCTCTCAATCAATCTTCCTTGCCAACTTCCATCACAGAAAGTTTCAACTGTTGTGAAAATAAACAATATCCAGTTCACTTAACACAGCCGTCTTCTAACTACCCCTTTCCTTGCACAGCCAAATGAATGGAGCCAAATTGCTTTCAGTACATTGTCATTTCATACATCCCTGAGATCTAGTTTTGGCCAGCACTTTATACCATTAGCTATTGGTGCTCCCATCCCAATCAAAAACTAACGCTCTTTTTTCTTAGTTCTACTGTTTTTGATCTTTTGGTGTCATTACACTACTGCCTTTTTCCTCTCTAAAAATCTCTCTTGCCCTGTTGAATCCTAGGGACAATATTTCTCTGGTTCTGATCCCCCAACTTTGACTATCCTTTACGCTATCTGCAAGATCTAGCATAATATCTCTTATAATGTACTTTAGAAAGCACTAGCACCCCACGATATTAACTGGCAATTAAAAAAAATAAAGAAGGGAAGGAAGGAAGGGAGCAATGAAGGAGGAAGGAAGGAAGGAAGGAAGGAAGGAAGGAAGGAAGAGTGCGGGGAGGGTTAAGTAAGTTTAGGCAACACAAGCTCAAGATTCTTGACTGTAAATCCTTTATTATCCTATTGCACATCATGTATCATATGGAAGAAGTTATAACATATTGCATTTATCAAACATGCAAGCCTGGTGATATGAGCCCTGAAAGAGTAATAAGGCAATGAAAGTTGCCATGCCTAGCAGAGGGACCTGAGTAATTCAAGTATCTTCCCATTCCTCAGTTTCCTCACCTATTCTATTTTTGTACAATTTTTCCTGTCTCATCTTTGGAATTCTGCATACATTTTATTCAATAAAATATTGACTCATGATTTTCATCTTTACTGAAGTATCCACCATAAGTTATAATGCTCTTAAAATTTCAGCATAGTATTCCTTAACTTGACGAAATTTTTCTCCTAGCAGTGACTGGGATTACTTTTAGTTTCAAATGTGTTTTAAAAATAATCTTGAGAGAGAGAGACCAGTGGTGGAAATGGTGTGGAGAAAGCAAAATCACCTTGGAGGAGAGCAGACTGTTGAATTACAGAAATATTTCAACCTTCCATTCTGTGGTCAGAGGGAAAAACTGGATCTCAAAGTACTAATTATGGTTTATAGCTGGTATGTTCACGATGACTAGAAGTACTCTGCATTAGGAGGCAGAACACTGTGTTCAGGCTAGGAGCTAGATCTGCACTTAAAAATGTTTTAACAGTTGGATTAACCCAGATCCCTCACACCTGAAAGAATGACTTCAAACTCTAGTTTCCAGCTGATGTGACAGAGTGAGCTAATCAATAATAAATTGCAGTGAGTCCAGGGCCAATCCTGCTGTTTAAAAAATTATTATTCTGCCTTCTTTGATCAATATGGTATCTGCCTTCTTTATGGAACTGTACCAGAAGTGGTGCTCCCTGACGCCCATGCGAAAAGGTGGCAAGAGGTACCAAGATCCATCCACATTTATGAAACCAAGAGCTTAGATGATACTATTTGGAATTTTAAAAACATGGGGGAGAAAAAGGAAACAGCATCCATTAATTAAATACATTTTTTTTTTTGGTGAAGGAAAACAAACAAACACAAGAGCATTAATGCTTGATAATGAAAGCGATAAGGGTCCATATTTTTTAGTTTATTTTATGTGTGATTTATTTAACAAACTTTCTATACTGATTTTAACTTGGGTTTTTCAACTCACATGTTGCTTAATATTTACTGGCAAAATAAATATGCTTTCAATTTTGTTTTAATATGGAAGGCATGGGTATTTAATCAATGTTAATGAATATTAAAAACATATTTATCTAGAATAAAAAATGACGTACCACAAAGAAGGAAATATAGTTTTTTCTTATTAATCATTTAAAGATATTTGATAGCTGTGCTGGCTGCTGGCTGTTTTAGAGCATTAAACTCTTTCCTACCATTTTTTTTATACTTAAGAATAACAAATGGCTTCGAATTTACCCTAGTCAGCTATGGTATAGAGTCTTACAGAAAATTAAATACCTTTCTTTTTAAAATCCTTTTTAACTGTGATTTTGCTGTGAAAGGTGTTGCTGAAAAGCCTTGGCAGAATGATTTTCATTAGAAAGCTAAGCATACACCCAGGTCCTCCAAACTATGCTTTAAGTTAAGAATTTATGACAAAGGAGTTACCATTTTGGAGTATGTGATAGTCTGTTTACGTAACAACCTGGATAGCCTATAGTATCCAATTATTTAATTAAATATTCATCTTGGTATTACTGTGAAAGTTTTTGGTAAATGAGATTAACATCTACCATGAGTTGACTTTAAGTGAAGGAGATTATCTTGGAAAATTTGGGTGGCCTGATGCAGTCAGTTGGAAATCAGTCTCCTTTAAGAGGAGAATTGAGACTTCGCTGAAAAAGAAGAAATCCCACTTGTGATGGCAGCTTTCAGCTCCTGCTCTAGAGTTTCCAGACTACCATATGGGTTTTGGACTTGCCTGGCTAGCCAACTGCATCAGCCAAATTCTTGTAATACATCAGATAGATTATATATGAATATATATTATATATTCATTTTATATATATTCATACAAACACATATACACATCCTCACACACTATGCATGTATGTATGTGTGTCTGCAGTTAGAGGATTTTGTGTCAAATGTGAAATATACAAATATATGCATTTCT
>CM053571.1:27373107-27704298 GCA_028646485.1 Cryptoprocta ferox
TTTATTTATTTTTGAGAGACAGAGAGAGACAAATCATGAGTAGGGGAGGGGCAGAGAGAGAGAGGGACACACAGAATCAGAAGCACGCTCCAGGCTCTGAGCTGTCAGCACAGAGGCCTACGCGGGGCTCGAACCCATGAACTGTGAGATCATGACCTGAGCCAAAGTCGGACGCTCAACCGACCGAGCCACCCAGGCGCCCCATGCATTTCTTATTAATTAAAGAATAATTGCACATATAACTGTGCGCATGTGTGTGTGTGTGTGTGTGTGTGTGTGTGTTTGTGTGTCCCACTGGTTCTGTTCCTCTGGTGGAACCCTGACTGACACAGGGCACATACTTAGTGCCTTAAAGACACTCTCCTGACATCTTAAAGTTTGTACCCTCCCCTTCCCATCATTATTAAGCACAGAATCATGCCTATATTCTCTTTTTTAATTTTTAAATGTTTATTTATTTTTGAGAGAGAAACAGACACATAGAGAGAGTAGTAGAAGGGCAGAGAGAGAGGGAAACACAGAATCCAAAGCAGGTTCCAGGCTCTGAGCTGTCAGTACAAAGTCCAACATGGGGCTTGAACCCATGAGCCATCAGATCATGAGCTGAGCCAAAGTGAGATGCCTAATTGACTGAGCCACCCAGGTGCCCCCATGCCTACATTCTTCATAACACTCACGACAATCTGGAAAGGGTTTTTTTTTTAATTTGCTTAATATTTTTACTGTTTTTCAACACAACTAAAATAAAATTTTCCAAGTTTCCACACCCTAACCCTCTCATCCATTGATGTATCCTCAAGACTGGCTCTGAGTAAGAGCTCAGTTAGTTGGATGAATGAAAATAAATAAATTATCTCATTTAATCCCCATAAAGCCTCTGTAATGTGAGGTCTGTGATTCTCATTTTACAAACCTCGGAGAAATTAAGTGATTTACCTCAAGTCACTTAACTAGTGGGTGAGTGATCTGAGATTTAAACCCAAATTGTTCTATTTCCCAAATTCAATCTATTTCCTTTATATAACATTGACTGATTCGTCTTTTTAGAAAAGTTAACATCTACACTGTATCAGGCTCTCAATTAAGCACTGTAGAAAACAAAAACAGGAATCACAAAAAGTGTGATGAGATGTACAATTAGCTCTATCACTAAGGCACATGCCCACAGGTAGACAACACAATTGTTTTGTCAGTACTCCTGCTCCAGAGACTGCTTGGAGATCTCAGAGACCTGGGCGATAAGGAGACTATATGGGCCTTGAGGGGTGGAGTTGGATTTAGGAAAAAGATCAGTTTAAACACAAGAAACAAAATTGGCAAAGGCACATAACATTTGCATGTTATGAATGAGGAAGGGTGAAAATTCAAGTCCCTTTAGAATATGAGGTATGTGAGAGGGAAAAGAGATGAGACCACATATGGAATGAACTTAAAGTCTCGACTTAATCAGCTAGGGACCATGCTAGCTCATGCTTTATGTGTTTATTTCTTTTGAAAATGTAGGCTGTCATTTAAAGATTTGTAGCAAGTTTAGTTTCTTTAGGTGGAGACATTAATAATTATCTTTGGAGTGAAAGAAATTTCTCATTGGTTAGCATGTTATTTCAGTCCCCTAGGAAACAAATACCAAGATATAATTAAATTTGCATGACTTTTTTTTGGGGGGGGGAACACACTTTGTGGAAATAAAAAATGGAGGAGAGTCTAGAAGAGACTGGGAGAACTGTCTGAACATGATTCTGATCTGACCCCCAGCAAAGGAGAGAGGGAGGGGAGATTGAGCAGAAGTATCCTAAACCGTATTAAAATCCTTAAGAAATGTTAGCAAGGTGATCAGGAGTTCTTAAGTGAAAGCAAACTATGGAGGAGTTCTTTGTCTTTGTCTTCCCACCATGCTCAGTAGTTTACTGGGCATGGCCTTTGGGAGGGGTGGCACCACATTGGGTCCTTGGTCAGTGGTGCTGCTGCCCGTAGTGTGAGGCCCATGAGTTCCAGTCTCCAGTTACATACTTCAGAAAAAAAAGATTTTCTTTTTCCAGATTAGGGATTTAGGCTGGAATCTCTCTGAAAATTATTATTCACTTTAGGGAGAGATAGGTGATCTTTAGTTAATTATTTTTCAATAAAAAGAAAATAAATTTATATCACCATTAGACACAAAATACTGTAACTGAACAGTTGGGTGTAAATTTCCATTTAAATGCCTATAAGTGAAAATACATCACTTCTATGTTAAAAGGAAGATATGAGCTGGCATATAGTAGGCAAAGGGATGGGATAGAAGGGAAGAAGATAGGAATTAACACTTAATGAGGGCCATGCTCTTATCAAAATAAATATTTTTGTGTTAGCCATTATTTTTATGACCATTTTAGCAATGTAAAAACTAAGGCCTAGCAAAGTCAGAGTCAAACTACAAAGTCAACAAAAGTTTTATCCATTTCTCTGTCTCATGCTGCTTTTTCTTTCTTTCTTTTCACTAAATTTTAGAGCAGTTTTAGGTTCACAGTGAAATAGAAGAAGGAACAGAGATTTCTCATAAATTCTCTGCACCCACATGGGCATAACTTCCCCAGTAATAAACACCCCCCACTAAAGTGGTATATTTATTACAATTGAAGAACCTAAATTGACACATCATAATTACCCAAAGTCCTTTGTTTACATTAGGGTTCACTCATGTTGTACATTCTGTGGGTTTCAATAAATGCAGAATAGCTTGTATCTATCATTATGGAATCATAGAGAGAAATTGTACTTCCCTAAAAGTCCTTTTTGCTCCATTTATTCATCTCCATTCTATAACTCTGGCAACCACTGATCTGTTTTACCTTCACTTATTTTTTCTTAAAAATTTTTTAAATGTTTATTTATTTTTGAGAGAAAGAGAGAGTGACAGAGCATGAGCCGGGGAGGGGCAGAGAGAGAGAGGGAGACACAGAATCTGAAGCAGCCTCCAGGCTCTGAGCTGTCAGCACAGAGTCCAATGTGGGCTCAAGCTCACAAACTGTGAGATCAAGACCTGAGCCGAAGTTGGAAGTTAACCAACTGAGCCACCCAGGCATCCCTCACTTATTCTTTCTTAAAGGTTTTTCCTTACTTTATGTAGGTTTGAATTTCTGACCTATATTATTTTCCTTCTTGCTAAAAAACTTTTTTAAACATCTCCTACAAGGCAGATCTACTGAAATTTCCCTCCATTTTTGTTTGCTTGGGAAAGTCTTTATGTCTTCTTCCTTTTGGACAGATAATTTTGCAGGGTACAGAATTCTATGTTGGTGGTGGGGTTTTTTCCATCTTTTAATATTTCACTTCACTCTTTTTGCTTGTGTGATTTCTGAAAAGAAGTCAGATGTAATTTTTATTTGTGTTCTCTATAGGTAACCAGTTCTTCCTGAGCCCCCACCTTCTTTCAGAAGTTTTTTGTTGTTTTGTTGTTGTTGTTTTTCTCTTTGATTTTCTGTTGTTTGAAAATGAGTGCCTAAGTATAGTTTCTCTCTGGGTGTTCTGAGAGCTCCCTGGATTTGGTGTGTAGCATTACTTTGGGGAAATTCACAGTCATTACTATTTCAAATATTCTTTCTTTCTTTCTTTCTTTCTTTCTTTCTTTCTTTCTTTCTTTCTTTCTTTCTTTCTTTCTTCTTTTCCTTCTGGCTTTACCATTATGCATATGCTACACATTTTGTACCTGTCTTATAGTTTGTGGATATTCTGCTCTTGTTTCTGTCTTGCTGTTGTTGTTGCTATTGGTGGTGGTGGTGGTGGTCTGTTTTCTCTTTGCTTTTCAGTGTTATGTGCCCTATTGATATACCCTCTAGCTGAGAGATTCTTTCCTCAGCTGTGTAACAGCCACAGTGTTACAATGGTTGTTGTTGCTGTTGTTGTTGCTATTTTTATCTCAAACATTTCTTTTTGGTTCTTTATTAGAATTTCCTTCTCTTTTTAACGTTCCCCATCCAATTTTGCATGTTGTTTACTCATTAGAGTCTTCAGCTGTTAATTACAGTTCTTTAAAATTCCTGATCTGATAATTCCAAAACCCCTATCATGTCCGATTCTTCTGCTTGCTCTGTCTTGTCAAATTGTGTTTTTTGACTTTGGTATTCTTTGTAATTTTTTTCTATGTAGCCATACATGATATGTTGAGTAAAAGAAATGCTGTAAATAGGCTTTTAGTAATGTGGTGGTGAGATGTGAGGGTCAGGCAAAACATTCTGTAGTCCTATGACTAGGTCTTAGTCTTTTAGTGACTCTGGACTATGAACTTCACAAGAGTTGCTCAGTTGTGGGTTGTTTTTTGTTGTTGTTGTTGTTGTTTTTTCTCCTCAGTAGGTGAGCAGGACAGCTGGAGTAGACCAGAGTGGGGAATATTTTTCTTCCCAGGTCAGTTAGGCTCCCCAGGTCAATTATGCCCTCCATAATGGTTAGCATTAATCCCCATTCAGAAATGCCATTTAATTAAATAAGAGTACCAGGTTCCTATTCTTTGATTATTCAATATTTAGATATATAGATTCACATCAGATCAGCGTAAGTCACTTTATGAGAACTGTAATAAGTCTTTCTCAGCATTTTGTTAATTGTAATTTGGGACAGAGACTGGGCTTTTAAAAATAAAATATGATAATGACAAGTGCTTAACATTTTAACATTTCAAATACTATAATGTGATTTACCTCAAATCCAGGATTTGGGCAAAGGTTACTCCAGAGATACATGAAAATCCCCACACTCTTCTAAAATAACTGAATGTAGGCCACTCCTGAGGCTGTTTATTTTTACATGATATACAATGAAAACACTATAATTAAGAATGGGTAAACCCAGCTGTGCTTTGGGTTTATCAAATTTCTTAACGTTGTTTTTGACTATTTGGAGTCTGTGAAAAGTAAAGCCTACTTTTCCAAGAATTTTCCCTCAATTTTTAAATCAGTGTTTATTTTAAAAGAAGTATAATCCATATGGTTTTGATTCCTCCACACGTAACTCATCCAAATGCAGTTTTGCAAGAACTATTTGAAGTCAAAAGCTTTTTGAAATTTTTATGAGCTTTTTTTGTCCTTTTTTCCCCCTCAGAAGAGGAAGCAATACTTTGCCAAGTGTAAACAAAGCTAATCACCAAACAGTTTTATGTTCTAAAATAATGAAACTGGATTGGATGCCGAATTTGACAAAATAGTTCACTTATCCCTAGTGAAATTGTTGTCTAAACTCACACAGAGACCACCTTCTCTAAAGGACAGCCAGACGACGCCAGCATGATTCCATCCAGACTTTCAGATCTCACACAGTTCAGCCACTAACTGAGTTGTTTCCCAGCCAGATTTTACTTATAATACCTTTATTTTGTCATAAAAGCCACCAAAGTATGATATTAAATATCATGACAACCCAGAAAGTTATTGATAGGGCAATAATGGAGAAGCAATCTTGCATCTGTGAATGAGCACTTCTAAGGATTGTTAGACCAGTGTAGGAAATCAAGGAGGAAAAAAGTACAGGACCCTGGATGCTTCCAAAGTTACACCTAGAAGAGCTTTTGGCAAAGTACTGCCTGGAGATTAAAAACTACCTGTCAACAGTTTTTGTAAATAAAGTTTTAATGGCACATACCCACACCCATTCATCTATATATTACCTATGGCTGCTCTTGTGCCTTAATTACAAAGTTGAGTAGTTGTGACAGAATCATATGGAGGGCAGAGCCCGAAATATTTACTACCTGGACTTCTATAGAAAAAGATTACTGACTCCTGAAGCAGATGATACATGGCTAATATTCCTTACCTACACAGCTCTAGAAATAATACAAAACTTCTCTGAATGCCATATTCCCACTCTAGATCAAGAATTAGGAGGAAATTAAAAAAATAGAGATTTTTTAAAAGGAAATATCAGAAAACAAACATGTTAAAAATGTGTTATTGTTCACATAGCAGTAAAAAAATATATTTGCTGAAAATATACTACCTTCTAGCTTCTCTATGACCAAATATTTTAGAGAGTTGAAAAAGAAAGAGAGAGAGAGAGGAATGTATACAGTTCTCCAAGCACAAAGGTATTCATTGTAGAGATGGTAGAGATCTCTCTGGTGAGGTGATTATTGTTTCCCTCCAATTATTAATGTAACAGAAAAATAATAGTCAGATTTCATAAAACTTACTTTGTGCTAGGCACCTATACTGTTTCCTCCTGCATTATTATATTTCAGCTTCACCAAAGCAATTTCCTGGGTTATTTAAACTTTAGAGATTTCAATTTCTTCTTTTGTAAAATGTGGATAATAATACTATCTACTTTATAGGGCTATTTTGAGAAATGAAAAAATAATACATATATGATACTTAGGAGAAAGCTTGTACCATATGTCAAACCCCAAAAGAACTCTCCAGAAGTCAGCTGAATCAGCAGAACTCAATTTTAAGCCTAATACCATAAAAGGAAATACCATTCTTAGGAGAGTCTCAAAAGGGGTAAGTCAGGAGAAAAATCATACATATCATATAAAAATGTATACATATAATATTGTATGCATGTGTGTGTATATATCTGTGTGTATATGGACACATATATATGGTGTGAGAATTTGAATCAATGATGTCATGAGGAGTCTTGAAAAGCCAGTGACTGATCTGGGTACGGCAGTTTATGACATGAGAGTAATGAATTGCTGGGCACAGTGAGGCAAGGGCCTTGGCAGAAGTATTGAAACATAAGAAATTAGTCTTGTTAAATAAGTTATTTTAGTTGATTTATCTTTTAAGAACAATTATTTCATGGCCAATGTAGCTATTGTTTTTGCCTATCTCAGTATTGTTTACCACAAAAACAGAAAAGTATGCTGGTTTTAGTTTTCACATCAGATATAGTAATTGTTAATTGTGTCAGCAATTTTCATTATTATTTTTATCATTATTTAACAGATAAGGTAGTTGAGACTGAAAAGTTAGATAATTGCCTAAGGTCACATGGCCTAGACATCATTATTGCCCACATGTAAATCATTTCCTTGCAGTTGAAAAACTGATGTCCCTTGCTGGCTGTCAGTTGGGAACCATTCTTAGCTACAAGGGTCATCCTTAGTTCCCAGCCACAAGACCCTCTCACAGAATGGCAGCTTACTTCTTCATAGCCAGCAGGGTAATCTTGTCCTACTCTGCTAAGACAGAGTATTATATAACAACATAATCAAGAGGGTTATTATCTCAACGCCTTTGCCAGATAGCATGATCTAATTACGGATATGGTTTTGCTATATTCTATTGGCTAGAGGCAAGTCACAGGTTCTACCTATGCTCATGGGATTATACAAGGGCATGACTCACTGAAAGGTCACCTTAGGGTCACCTTTGCTTGGATGACCTGGCCTTATTCCTGGCTCCCAGGGCCCTGGGGCCATGATTATCCCACTTGATGCTTATCATTAGCTTCACTTTGCATCTCTTCCTACCACTGATATCTCTAACACCATAGGATCTATTAAGATATGTGGCCAAGGTCCTCTTCTGCTGGCATCACAACCTGGACCTGCTACCAAGCCTTTCCTTCTCTGAATCCTGTACAAAGCTAGCAACTTCCCATATCAGCAAGTAAATCAGCCAGAACAGAATTCTCAGATATATGATGTGTTACCACCATAACCCTAAGAGGCTTATCAGGCACTGTGCTATCTTCTGTGTTGTAGAAGATGCAAGATGCAGCAATTTGTCTTTTCTTTTTGGAGTACTATCCAAGCACGGTCTTGACCACAAAACTCCTAAAACTATATTGAAATGACAGGTCTCAGAATCTTCACAGAGTTTATCTCCTGCTCTCTGAAGTACATGTTATTTTCCAAGATTTCCAATGTGCTACCCCTTTCTTTCCTGTCCAATCAGCATGATGTTGTCAATATAATGGGTCCATATGATAGTCTGTGAAATGCTCAGTGATCCAGAGTTCTCTAAGCTGTATTTTTCCATGAGAGGAAGTGTGGTTAATATAGTCCTGATTCAAAACTGTAAATGAATACTGTTGTACATGAATACAAACTATTCCTGATCCTCTTTTCTTACTGAAATGCAAAAGAATGTATTTGCAAAGTCAATGGCTCCATTCCATAGGCCTGAGACCTTATTAATTTGCTATCGCAGCAACTGTGTTCCATACTGATCACTTGAGCTTGTAGGAGCCATTATCTGGGATCCATCTTGTTTCTTCTGAGGCCAGACTGATGAATGAACCAGAAATATGATATTGATCACCTTTGATGGCACTAATTTTTACTGTGCTCTCCTCACTCCTCAGTGTGATGTAGTTTTTAATTTGCTACCTTGCCCACATGGAGTTAGTTTCAGTGGTTTCAATGGTTTCCAGTTGGACTTCCACACTATGATAGCTCTTACCCCACCAGTCAAGGACCCAGTGTAGGGTCACTCCAACTTCCCAATGTGTCCATTTCAATCACATAGACAAGACGTGGAGAAATGATGACTGTGTGGATTCACAAACCCAATGGTTCCCCTGGGTGAACTGGATTTTAATCAGTTCTCCATTCATTCCCTTGCTTTCATAAGCTCCCAGTCCAGCAAAAGGATCATGGGAATGCTCTGGATCTCTGGCTGTCAAAGTCCGCTCAGACCCTATGTCTAATACTTCTTGAGTTATATTTTTCCCATATACAGTCACTTGAGTAAGTGGCCATGAGTCCCTTTGGGAAAGGACTGAGAGAATCATTCCATTATTTACTTGCTGTAGTGTTGCAGAATCCTTCATGCTAGACACCTAGTTGTGTTTCGGTCAATGGGTTCCAGACCCGAAAATCAGTTCAGCAACAGTGAAAGGAATTGTGGCTTTGTATCTGGAAGATTGCCTTCAACCTCCTATCCCTCCATTCTTGATTATTTCTGGTTGTAGATGTTAATCAGCCATCTTCTTGGCTGCCTGTCTATTCTGCCCTTAGGGACACCATTCTCTATTAACAAGCTCCATAACTCCCTGGAGTTCACACTCCTTCACTGCCCATCTGACCTTGCAAATCTTAATCGTAATTATGGTCTTCTGGCTTCTGGTGGTTAAAAATAGAGGTCTGGCCTCTATTTCTTTGAAATCCCATTGTCCCCAAAGATATTAACAAGCTCAATTCTGGTCTGCATGGAATGACCAATACTAAAGTCATAAGTGATGCTGGTGCCATAATCACTGGTGCATTCCAAATAGTCTTGGCACATGGTGTATTCTGGGGGCTCCCATAAAATGTAATTCTCTGGTGGGTCTTCTGGCCTCATATATCAGTTCCAGCCCACTTTCCTCAGCCGCTTTATTGCTTCCATAGAGTAGATCTCTGCTAGGGAAGATCAAGCAATCCCACTTTGCTCAGGAATAACCATCACTTTCCATGTTCTTAAAGTTACCATAGCAGCAGCTTTGCCGCATCCTCAGGGGTCCTTGGCAAGGTTTTAAACTTCTTCTCCTTGGAGAGTACCTCAAAGTCAGTGAATTCTTACACTCCTTGATCAAGCACCCTCAAATCCAAGATGGTCTAGATGCCTTTATTTATGAATTCTACTAAACATTTATGGAAGACATGATAGATACTAACTCTATATAAAATCTTCAAGACAATTGAAAAGAAGGGAATATTTTATAACACATTCTGTGAGGCCAGCATTACCATGAATAGATGATTCTAAAATTCATGTAGAAATGAAAAAAGATTTAAAAAAGGAGTCTTAAAAACCTTTGTAAAAGAGTAATAGGCCAGGAAAATTTATACTGTTTGAGTTCAAGACATCATAAATCTACGGTGTTCTAGACAGTGGAGTTTGCATAAAGGTAAACAAGTAGATCATTGTAATAGAATCTAGAAATGGACTTATACATATATCCTTCATTGATTTTTGACCAAAGTCCAAAAGCAATTTAGTGGATAAAGGATCTTTTTTTTTCCTTCAGAAAATGGTGCTGGGACAATGGATATCCATGTGCAAAAGAAAATATTGTTCTTATCTTGCAAGTTATGCAAAAACTAATACAAAATGTATCATAAACCTAAGTGTAAAATCTTAAACTATAAAAGTGCTCTTAGGCAAAAATTTCTTAGATGCAGTGTGAAAATTATGATTAATTTTTTAAAATTATAAATTGGACTTTACTAAATTAAAAAAATTAAGTATATTTGCTATATGAAATTCACAGAGGAAACTTTCCTCGGTGGAGAGGTACAAAAGTCACTGAGACCCAGGAACTTATCTCTTAGGAGATTGAAAAGACAAGTCCTAGGCTGTGTAAACATGCTTTCAATTTACATACCTGATAAAGGACTTGTATCCATCACATATAGAGAACTTTCAAAATTCACTTATCAGGAAACAACACAATTTTTAAAAACGTAAAAACAGACTCTTTTCTAAAGAAGATATGTGGTAGACAAATAAGCAGAAGAGGAAACTATTAATTATGAAGCTGATAAAAATAATAATAAATTTAGAAAGTAAGACCTATAAGGAAGTACTTACTGAGTTAGGATCATATAATTTAGCAATTTGAAGTGGTTCTTCTCTTTAAGTTGGAGCCAGAATTAATCAGACTCTGGGATTATGTTAAATTAATATAGGTGAGCTCCTTCTGCTACCATCTTTAGTCGTCTTTATTCATGATTTTATTTTGTAAGAGCAAAACGCAAAGTCAGGAATTATTTGGTTTAGCTAAGCACAGAGATTGATTTAATATTTGCTCTGGGAAGATATAAATTTTCTCTGCTGCTATTGCAGTTTGTTTATAATGTTTCTTAGTTGTAAAACTGCAGAGGCCATTCCCATGGTAGAGATGGAGGGGATGGGTGGCACAGAGTGCTTCTTGAATAACAAATTAGAAGAAGAGTCAAGAAATCATGTTCAGCTGTTAACCTCAAATGGAAATGGTTTGATTATACATTGGAACCATTTATCTTGAAAGTATCAAGCAGCCCAGGGCTTAAAGGGAAGGAGCCAAGGGCCAGATCCAGAGAGAGATCTGCGATTGTGTTCCAGAATGGACTGAAAACCCCATCAGAAGAAACAAAGGGGCCAACTGGCATCCAACTGAGTTGAAGTCTAATACCTTGATTAGGCATATAATTCAACAAAAGAATGGGCCAGAGAGCCCATTTATTCATTCAAAGCCTGCTCTATGCTTGGCATTAGCAGACAGTGGAATACAGTTGTCAACAGAACTCTGAGCTTAAGATACCTAGTCAGCAATTGAGGGTGTCAGAATAAGACCTCCTAAACTAGTTAGGCTTTTTCTTACTCCAAATAGGGTCAAGTTGCTAGATCTTAAATTCATAGAAGCCAGTATTAACATTAGGCCACATCATAAAAACTGAAACCAATCCCATAAGTGATCCAAATACATTGAGGGATCATCCAGATCTCTAGGGCCAGAAACTTTGTGTCCAGTGAATAAGGCCTAATTTTCTCCCAAAGTTCTCCTGGCCCAAAACTAGACCTTGGACCTCAGTAACCTTGGTACTAGCCTAGCCACAAACCCTTTAAGTCTTTTAATTGGCTTCCATTCCAAAACATTTTAAACAAAGTATGTGTGCTATAAATTTCAAATTATTAAAGCTTCTCACATATATCTTCAGTAGGAAAATTAGGAAATAAAAAGATATTTAGATGTTTCCATGACTTCAGAGAGTTTTCTTTTCATTTCCTTTCTCTTTATACAATAATTTAGAAAAGCATTTATTTCATTTGGCTGATCTTAATGCTATTTAATTAGTTTGTTTAAGTTACCAAATGAGCCTCAGGATTCTAACATATATTTATTTTAGCGTATTCGTGGTAAATTATTACCTGTTCTAATCCATTTTTAATAACTTCTTTAGCATTTGATGTATTTTGGTAGTACATTAAAAGCAAAGATTCACTTTTTGCCAAATAATTTTGTATTTATAAATGTAGTATTCTAGAGCTGTATGTTATACTGGAAATAATTCATAACAATTTATTGAACACTTACCATGTGCATAGTAGTATATCAGTGCTCACATAGATCATTTAATTTAATCTTTAAGACAACCTCATAATGACAGTCTTATTGATACTTTAAACAGATTAGGAGGTTGAAATTCAGAAGAGTTAAGTAAACTATACAAAACCCTACAGTCAACATGACTCCAAAGTCACCTTCACCTCTGCACTGTATCACTTCACCACATTTAAAATTCTTTTGTTCTCAAGAAGCTAACATTCCTAACAGATGTTAATGTTATTATTTCTCCTTGCTATTTCCACTCATGGTTTGACCTAAGTCTTGGGTCATTCCCGCTTTGGTTGCATGCAAAATTGGCCAAGGAATAACATGCATAAAGGGAAGAGATTGTGATGAAATTTCTACTGACTATATTGAGTCCCTCAGGACTTTAATGGAAAAAGTTTACTTCATATTTCAAAGGGAGGATGAGTTCACTGTGAATAGTCTCTTATCGCAGGGTGTTCTAAGGCAACAGTGAAACTAGAAGGACCAATGCAATTGCACATGTTCCCAACCAAAACACATTAGTCATGTTCTATTTTAGAAGAAGAGCCAGGTTTGGGACAGGCAAGAAAAACAAGAGTGGTTGTACCCAGAATTTTTTTTATGTGAGACATGTAAGGTAAAAGTGCAACGTTAAATTTGTAAAACAAAGTGAAATGAATGTGTCTTCATCCAGGGGGCATGTCTTCTGGTTTTTGCATTTTTCATGTCCTGCCATAAATAATAGCCACCTACTTAGTACAAAATTGATTGCTTATTTTTATTTTGGACCACCAGCAGTTTTTACATAGCTTGCTGGTTGTTTTGTTTTGTTTTGCATAGGATTGAATGAATGCCATCTAGTGCATGTTTCAGGACATAGATCCAGTTTATACTTTCGGTGTTTAAATTTCAGAGTATTTAGTCTAATGTTTGGTGTATAATACTGAAGAACTAAACAATTGCATGATTATTAAAAAAATTATTTATGATTTGGAGCCATTGCATGTTTGGGTAAGAATATCATTGTGTTAGGAAGCAAGACAGGCTCCTAAAATAACATCATGCACCCAGAAGTAGTTTTGAGTGTTCATTTGAAAAGAAAAATTAAAAAAAATATATGCTTAAAATCGCTTTGTTGATAATCTTTAATAAATCCTGGTTAAATATGTTTTAAAATGTTACGAAGTGGTCATTTGAGATTTGTACTTTGAGATAGGATATAATAGCTGAGGCTTTAGAAAAAATAAGCTCTTTATCCTGTTCTGTATTTTCTGATTGGAATGCTTGTTCTAGTAACAATTGAATGAACAATCTATTTCATTCAGCACAAAATTATTTATCATTAAGGAGAAGCAGGAAGCTAGCTAGTGATATGAATGAGAAAACTTTCCTAATTAGGCAGGAGACTAGCTTTCATGAAGATCAACATCCTCACATCCTGGCAAATTAATCTCTCTTAGCAGGAGCTAGGAGACTGGAAAGAGGATACTGTCTTTATCTTTCACAAAGAACAGTGTTATTTTTGTGATAGCGAAGATGGAAAGGAGGAAGAGTGAGAAAAGAAAACCGAATTCTGCCTTTTGATTAGCTGAGTGTGAGCTTCTTGCAGTGAGAACCAAGTAGTATATTTCTTTTTTCTCTCATGATTCAATACCTTGCAGAAGTTAGGTGTGTATGTGTATGTAATATCTTTTCTCATAGTGGGTATTAGATTTTCCTCATTAGAAAGATGAACAAAAAGCATAGATTTTTATGCAAAAAACAATATCACAAAAAAGAAAAGAAAGATAATGCTGTAAATTTTATTTCAAGAAAATATAGAAAAGGAAGGCACATTTTTGACAAACCAGGGGATAAAAAAGGATGGGTGTTTAAAGATACGTACAGGAAGAGTGATAAAAGTAACAATTTTTGAAAAGAAGTTTATTACAAAACAAGTGTCTTGTAGTTTTATTTAATCACACACTGTTTGGAGTTGTAGTGTGTTGTATTGCAGGGCTTTGTTGTTTGAATAAATTGTTGAAATGATTCAATATTAATGAATCTTTAGGGCAGCCATGGACGTCTGGTGCTCAGATTTCCTTTAGAAAGAAAACTTGTCATGGGGTGCCTGGGTGGCTCAGTCGGTTGAGTGTCTGACTTCGGATCTGGTCATGATCTCACAGTTTGTGGGTTCGAGCCCCGCATCGGGCTCTGTGCTGGCAGCTCAGAGCCTGGAGCCTGCTTCCGATTCTGTGTGTCCCTCCCTCTCTGCCCCTCCCCTGCTCATGATCTGTCTCTCTGTCTTGCAAAAATAAATAAATGTTAAAAGAAATTTAGAAAGAAAACCTGTCAAAAGGAATATGGTTGGATGACTGTCTCCACGTGCAGGTGCCTTCAAGCTAGCTATACTTGAACTTTGAGTCAAGGCATCATGCTTTTTGAACAGTACTCAGCCATTGAGTATGGATGGCTCAGTTTTGAGGCAGCACAGGACTCCTCAAAGAGCAGTATTTCCAATGGATCTCCGTTGATCTCGGCTGAGATTTTCTCAGAGCAGCACTGTGGTGTGAGGCTCATCCTATCCAATTCTTCAGCCTTCCTTCTTTCCTTTCACATGAGCCAGACCTTCACCAGTCTGGGGTTTCCTCAGACATTTCTGCCCCTGTTGTGTTTTTGTGTTTCATGAGTTTTTTTTCCCCAATACATTATTTGCACTTTTAACTCAATTTTGGCTTCTGCTTCCCAGAACTAACTAACACAATCAATACTGGAAGTAGTTTGTGATGTCAGTGAATCAGATGAAGTTTTGCAATTGGATTTTTTGCCACCTATCAGAAAAGAATCTCTTCTCAAGGGGTATGTAGATCATAGATAGTTTCTGGTACAAAACTGCAGTTCAATTGATAAAAATCTCATCAATGGTGTATTTGGAGAATGTCTTGGTAAATGTGAATTCCCCAGCCAAGATAATGTTCAGGCATTTGAAAAATATGGAGCAAAGAACCCACAGAAATAAAATGGATTTGACTGATTATTAGTGAGTTGCTTTGTGGACCTAGAGAGATGATGAGAAAATGAATGTGGTTAACAAATAGCTCAGATGTAAGTATGAAAGCAAGAGGACATCTTGAGTAGCTTGGAAATAGTACTTTGTCTTTTTGCAAAGGGACAATAGAGAGCAAACTTAGGTTCTGATATTTAAGGCCACAGACCTGCAAAGATGATTGGATCCTCAGTTGAAGAGTGTTCTTATGCCAAGGTAGGAGCCCTGCTTAGAATAGTTGAGGACATAAAAACAGAGAATGGGGATATCTGGGTGAATTTCCCTGAAGCTCTATAATCTGAGAACCTACAGAGTCACCCAACTATTCTCCATTAATAACTAGCAATTTTCCCATGCAGGAAGATGCTTCAGAGGCTGCCTCCCCATAAAGTAAAAGGTACATCCCTCAGACATTGGCCCAACCTTCTCTCCTAGCTTTTAGGCTGAAGGGCATGGTTAAATTCCCGCATAATCCAGCTGTGGGATATAAATGTTCGGGGACTAATAAATGAGAAAAGAGTTAATCATCCCATGAAGCTTCAAGAACTAGTTGTCATGTATTTTCAGTAGTCATAAGAATATCTGTGGGATTGGATTTTTACAATATTTGATCAATAGGGGGAATTTACAAATGGAGAGGCAAGAGTTATTCACTTGAGAGTATTCATTTGAAACATGGGACTGCCTTAGAAAAGATCCCAAGGTATAAGGGAAATTTGCTGCTCAAATGGGTCTTAGAAACCTGGAGAAAACCTTGGTAAAGTTGAAATGCCTGAATTGCCATCAAGGATGGTAGAGACATAAAAGGAGTAAAAGACTCTAGAAAATGTGTTGAAATGGATATATCATGTCATGCCAAGAAATCAGAATAATATTTTCAATGAGAGAACCAATAGGACACATAATTCACAAAGACCATGGGGAATATGCTGATGAGATACCACAGTCCCCAATTTACTCAGTCATTGCTCTTTTCCACCAAAGATCAGGACTGACATTAAAAGAGACTGTCACATAGCTCAGCTTGTTAATAGCAATGGAGATGACAGAAAACTTGAAGAAACTGAGCCCAGAAAGTAGAGTTTAACTGCTAGAAATCAGGAAGTTACAATGACCATAATGACTCAAAAGGTTGGAGGGGCCATGAAGAGGGATTCATTTGCAGAGAGTCTTCCATACTATCAGAAAAGAAAATTAGAAACAGTTTGCATTCACAGTGAACCTTCAACAATATACGTTTACATTTTTGTTTTCTCTTGGCTATGTTAATTCTCCTCCCTTCTATCATAATATAGCTAAAGAGATCAGAAGCATCAGGACATCTCACATAACATAACGCTGTTCCATTAAACTCAAACTGATCAAGGTGGACTAAGAAGTAAGTAAGTGGCTAACAAGCTCAAAGCCTTGATAAGACCTACAGGCTCCAAAGTGAAATAGAACCTACACAAATGTTAGGACCTGCTACTTCTATTAAGATTTTAGGTGTCATGTGTCCAGAAAGTGCTGGATTATCCTCTTCAAAGTAAAAGACAAATTGGTTATTTTGTATGTCTCCTATAAATAAGATAGCACAAAAGTTGATAGTCCTCTGTAGACAAGCCATTCCACAGCCAAGACTAATGTCTGGCTCATATCCTGAGTAACACAAAAAGCTGTTAGGTTTCAGTGGGGTTTTGGAGTTGGAAAATGCTCTGTAGTGGATCTTGGTTGCAGTTCAAGCAACCCTGCTACTTGGACTATATGATCCAGCAAACCTCATATGATTGGCACCATCAGTTGTGGAAAGGGCACAGTGTGAATTATATACTGAGAGTCAGTGAGAGAAGCATAACATTGTCTTCTGAGATTTTGGACCAAGGCCATACTGTTTATACTAGAGAATTATAAGCCATGTAAGAAAAAATGCTTGGAATACTCTTGGGCACTTGTAGAGATGGAATGTTTGACCATCATGTCAAAGAAGTGACCATGTACCTTGAACTTCCCAATTCAAGTGGGCCCAGTAACCGTCCATTATAAAATGGAAATGATACATCTTGGATCTAGCCAAGCAGGGCCTGAGAATGTGAATAAACTGCATGTACAAGAAATCTGGGGTCCCATGATGTTCCCTGTGGTTGAACTACTGTCTCTCCCTCAGCATGCATCTAGGGTCATGTACAGGAGTCCTGTAAGACCAGCTGAAGAAAAAGTCTGAACTTGATTTATGGATATTTCAGCTTGGTATATGGTTATGTGCTGAAACGAGATGGTGGCGACATTATAATCACAATCAGGAATGGCCTTAAAATAAGCTGATGAGAAGAAATTTCTCCAGTAAGCGGAACTTCAAATCGTACACTTGGTCATCCACTGGGTGAGATAGATGTGAGATGTGGCCTAAAGTAAGAAGATATATGGATTCATGGAAAGGTGCCAAATAACCTGGCCAACTGGTCAGGGATTTGAAGAGAAAAGGATTGGAAAATCAGGTAAAGTGATATTGGAGGTGGAAAGATGTTGATGGATATATGGGAGCGAGTAAAAGTGCAAAATTTATTTTATCACATTTTAGATCTATTAAAAAGCATTGACCACAGAAGAGGCACTGAACAACGAAGTTTGTTTTTGTTTTTAAATGTCTCAGTCAGTTAATGGTAGTCAGTCTTTGGCCACTCTAAAAGAGGCACGAGGGACACATCAATAGAGTGGTCATAGTGGCCGACATGGATCCCACAGCATAGATTCCCATGAACCAAGACCATTCTAACTGTTCCCACCACTAAATATCCAGCCTGCCATGAATAAGGACCAACACTGAGCCCTTGCATGGCACTACTCCTTGAGAAGACCAACTGACCACTTGGCTGACATTTGACTAGATTAGGCCTTTTCTTTTCTACAACAGGCAGCAGTCTTTTCCTCTAGGAATAGACAGACATCCATTCTCTAGCTTTGCCTTTCCTAACTTCAGATCCTTAGTAGCACTATCAGGAGGTACATAAGATCAAGAGCTACATACTTGGAATTGTGTACAAAATAATGTAGTGAAAGACAGTTCACCATGAAAGAGGTAGAGGACTGGGCCATGAAAATGGGATCCACTGGTCGTATCACATACCACACCGTCTAGAAATTGCCAGTCTGACCGACAGAAGAACAGCAAAAACTAAATGTGTATGTCATAAGCCACTGATATTTTAGAGTTGTTACCATACCAAGAATGGACCAATACATTAACTAGGACTTAAATCAAACGTATTGTATAGATTTACCTTATTCTTTCTGTTTTTTTTTTTCATTTTAGTGCCAGAAGGAAAAAAAATTAGTAAAAGACTCAGTTTTGCTATACATGACAATATAGAATTTTAATTATAAAAATCACGAATAATGGGCATTTCAAATTTTTATTTCCCTACTTTTTATAGTTTTACCTAGACAGACTGCACTGCTGTCCAACTTGAAAAGTAGTTCATAAAGAATGTTCTAGAAAGTTTATCTATTTAAAACATAATTTCTCTAAAAAATTTAAAATATGTGATAGGGCCTTTGGACAATCAATAAGGCATTTCAAAAGTTATTATTTTTGCAGCCTTGGGAATTTTCTTTTTCATTATAAACCTCTTCAAAATGCACTTTCATGAAATAAAATGCTCATTCAAAATCAATAATAGTAAATACATTTTTATTCATTTAATAATATTTTAAAATAATAAAAAGCAATCTCTCGACCAATTATAATCTTAAGAATATAAGGACAGTAATTCAAGAGATAACTAATAAATCTATATTTATAGAGTAAGCCAGAATATAGTAGCATAGAATTTTATAGCATTTCAACCTATTTCTTAGTAAAATATATTTTGATAATTATCACAGTACTATTCATTATCTGCATATAAAATTTAAGTTGATAGCAATGTGACTTATTCCTTCAATCACTAAATTAAAAAAAACATAAATACCATTAAGTAATCTAAATAACATATTTCTTTCTTATAAGAATGAGGAAACTTTGAACAGAGTTGTTTTTCTAGTTGCTTTCATCAGATTAAAGATGCTTCCCTGTGTCCCGCATACTCTTTCAAAATCTTGTTACCCAGGTTAGAAGCAAACTTAATATATCCAAATAGCATTTAAGAAGTAGGAAGAAATGATCAAGCAGCAACATTTGCTTAATGTTTTCAAGGCACTTGGAGTTTAAAGCTCAAAATCCGCCCCGGCTGCTTGAAGTTTAGCAAACACAGATTTCCCGTGGTCACTGCTCCTGAGGAATTCTTTCTGGCCCTTATATTTGTTCCTCTTTATCTCTCCATAGAATCTTCTCCCTGCCATACACACAATAAGGGGACCAACCTAGTCCTCCTTTGCCAAGGGCTTTCCTGGTATTGGAACAAAAACTCCTGTGTCCCCAGAAATCCCTGAAGCATGGGCAAAGCAGGACTGCTCATCAACCTAATCCAAGCCAGCTCCAATTCTGTTCTTCCTATCACCCAACTCCCCTTGCCCTTTTTTTATATGTATTTATTTACTTATTAATTTATTTACTGAAGAGAGAGGGAGCAAGCCAAGAAAGGGCAGTGAGAGAGTGAGAGAGAGAGAATCCCAAGCAGGCTCCACACTGTCAATGCAGAGCCCAGACGTGGGACTCAAACCCACAAAATGTAAGATTATGACCTGAGCTGAAACCAAGAGCTGGATGCTTAACTTACTGAGCTACCCAGGCACCCCTCAACATACTTTCATTTTATTTATTTATTTATTTATTTACTTTTAGGGTATATATTTATTTTTGAGAGAGAGAGAGAGAGAGAGAATATACAAACAGGGAGGGGCAGAGAAAGATGGCAACAGAGGATCTGAAGCAGGCTCTGTGCTGACAGCAGAGAGCCCCACGTGGGGCTTGAACCCAGGAACCGCGAGATCATGACCTGAGCTGAAGTCGGATGCTTAACCAACTGAGCCACCCAGGTGGCCCTCAACTCACTTTTAATAGAAGAACCTGCAGTGGTGTAAGAAAGAAAAGGAGAGGAAGAAAGAATAAATGAGGATCTGAGAATGAGAATGAGAAATAGTAGAGAAGATTAAAAAGGAATTAGGAATAGCAGGAAGAAATGGAGGTGAAACTGTACCCTGTTAAAGATTAATACTAACTCCTTCACAGCTAGCTGCTCTCAGTTCCTCATTCCTATTACCTTCCCTCCTCAACCCCCTCCACCCCTCTCTCCAACGCTTTCTGGACCCAGTAGGCCTGGATTCAAATTCTGCCTCTACGCACTGAATACTATGCGCAAATGACTTAACCTCTTGGTCCTCATAAACTTTGTATAAAGGTACTGCCTATCGGGGCACCTGGGTGGCTCAGTAGGTTAGATGGCCAACTCTCAATTTGGGCTCAGGTCATATCTCATGGTTCTTGAGTTTAAGTCCTACATTGGCCTCTGTGCTGCCAGTGCAGACCCTGCTTTCTGCCCTTCCCCGCCTCTTTCAAAAATAAACAAATATTAAAGAAAAAAGTCTCTAAGTTGCTAAATTAATTCATACTTGCAGAGTTCAATAACTAACTACACTGTTTTTGTTCTCCAACTCAGAGTCCATTAGGAAAGGTAGTTAAGGGCCTTGGCATTCCATGCCCAGTCTGATGGGCTGGCCCTAGGTTCTCCACCACAGTGTCGCACTGTTTCAATGAGTAATTGATTTTGGGTTCTAAGCAACTTACAGGTAAACTCTTGGAAAAGAACCTGTTCATAAGCAGGAGATTGCCTGTAGGTCAGATAAAATTTATATTGCATTTGTCATTCACATGCTTTGTTGCTGGAGCTGATTGTATCTGAGAGCAAAAATCTGGCATGAGCCATTTGCTCATACATTTTTAATTTATGGACTCAAGAGTTTGGAATAACATTCAAAGTCACAGATGCTTATCTGAACCAAACCCAAAATATTTTGAGATTTTCATATCAGTTATAACCATCAGAGAACTATTGCTGGAGAAGGAAAAAAAAATAAAACATTTTGCCTGAAAAAAAAGGCAACAAACTGATTTTTTCTTAATATTCATCTTGAGAAAAACTACCTTTAAATACACAAACTATATCACATGTATAGATAGATTCAAACATATTTTTGTCTCAACAAAACTTAGGTTAAAAATATGAACCCAGAATAATGAATAGTCTCCTTAGAGGCATACACCTAATTATTTCAGGACATCTATGATCTACAAAAGTTTAAAAACTTCTTAAGAAGACACTATTTTTAGATATCAAAGAGGAAACCCCAGGGTGCTTGGAATGGAACTTGGTATTAGAATTGAAGAAAGTTTTTTTTCCCAAGGGCTCTGGAAGATAATTCTCATGGTAGCCTAGAAGAATGGGTAGTTTAGAATTCAAAGCTAGCTAAATATGGTGAATAGATACACATTATGAGAAACAGGGATTAAAATTAGTGCAGGTCCAGTCTACAAGGCTAAATAAATTTTACCAGGAAAGGTAGGCACAATCACAGATAACTCCAAATAATGAAACACAATAAAATAGTCTGAAGATTGATCCGGAGGTCCTGTGGGTTTGTGAGTATGAAAATTTACAAGGTTCATCTCCATTAATACTTCAGGGTTAGAAATCATTAACTGAACCTTCCATATGCTAAAATACCATAACAGTTTTCACTTTGTCCTCAGCAAATGCATGCTTTAGATTTAAATGCAGATATGGCAGCTAAAGTTGGCATGACCTTAGGATGAAAAACAAATAAATATAAGAACCTGACTAATGTATTAGGAAAGACAGGGCTCTCTGTTCCTTATTTAGCATGGGAGTTTGAGAAGAAAGAAGCAAAAGACTGAACAAGAAATAATGAAATCTGCATCTTTGGCTGCATGAAGCCAAAATGGGGGGGGGTGGAGTTGATTTAATGAATTCTTTACTGTTTAATTCACTTTAGAAAACTATTCCGTCCAAAAAGTTTCATGTGTAGGCAGGATTTTTGATTAACTGATGAATGTTTTAAGTCCTACCAGGTTGTTTGCAACGTGGACATAGTTCTAATTTGTATTTTGTCACTAATCCGTTAAAATCAAACCCCTCAGTGCACTTCCCCCACCCTCAGTCTCTGCGATTTTAGTCCTACTGACTCTGTTTTACAGTGGCTTTGAACCTGCTATTGTTTCTTCTGCTTTGAATAGCCTTATCTCTTCTTAGTCTGATTATTCCTGGTTATCCTTCAAGTTCCAATTTAAATAGCTTCTAAGTGCAAATATGTCTTTCCTTGGACTGCCTCATCATAATTCTTCTAGTATTTTTTGTATAGATCTTTTGTCAGTTGATAATGGTATGGTTAGTATCTGTTGTACAAGCTCACCTGATTGAGGTGTTTGTCTTCTCCAGCAGATGGGAAGCCTCTCCAAAGCAATGATAGTTTTTTATGCTTCTCTGCGTTTCCACTTGTTAGTACAGCATCTGACATATGGAAGGCCAAGCAAGGATGGATAGAACATTGGTTTCAGCTCTAGTATCAATTCTATTTAACTGGTGTGGCTGCCAGGAGCACTTGAGGAGGATTCTGATGTTGAGTCTATTCGGAGAGGGAAAGCGTTCCATGATCAATTGGTGGTAACTGCCTGAGGAGTAGGAAACCAGGAGTGGCATAGGCACTTTATCATAGGCATCCTGTGACTATTTGTTCAGAGAATGAATACAAGAACAAATCTAATAGTAATACCACTTGAAATTTATCCAGCAATATTAGATAAAATATTTTTACCACATCTCAGAGCCTCTGGTCCTAGGACACAAAACACATTGAGTCCCTCTTATGTCACTACTCACTCAATTTTAGTTTTGGATGTAGGTATTTATTTCTCTTAGAAGGAAATCTGAGCCTAGCGTCCATCAGACCTCATGGATATGCATAAAATGAGTACTATCTTCATAGTAGCAACCATTTAGGGTGTCTGTTTTCCTCACTGACTTGACTAACAGATTTTATACAGCCTTAAGATTACATGGCCAGTCAGAAGTAGCTTGGATGCCAAGCTATTTCACTCATCAATAGAGAGACTGAATAATTTATAGTATATACTGAGACACTTGTGAGAGTAAATGGGGTGCTATTAATAATCGTGCTACAGCCAGATATGTAAATCACAACCATTCTGGGAAATCTGGGATATATGGTCACCCTACCCTGTAGAACCATAATTTTCATTCTCCAAAAGGCTATTAACTTGTTTGCTAGCTATAGACCCCAAATTATAATTCCAATGGATTATTTGGAGTTTCTTGGGGCACTATTGAGAACAATTCTCAGACTACTTATGGGCTTCACAGAAAAGGGTGTTCTTATCCACTGCTGATGCCTAGTAGCTGACAAATGTGAAAGAACACCAGCTAGAGTGCCACTCACTTATAATTCCTAATATTGAACTGAGAATACATAGCCATTTGCACTAGTTCCTAAGAAATGATCCTTTCCTAAATACTGACTCCTCCATTATTGATGCCTTGATTTCCTTTTAGGTATGGATTCCTAAGTAACTGCACTATTTGTAACCAGGATTTCTGGCTAAATTTTGGGGTCTACCTGTAATTCTTTGGACTTCACATTTATTCCATATAGCTTCCATTTCCAGCTATGCTTTTAAGGATATGTATATTTTGTCTATTCATAAGGTCATAATTATAGACTTTTTTTGTAGAATTACATCCACAGTTTTGTAGAAGAAATTCTACTAATTTAATTGTAGAGAAGTAACTTTCTTAATTGTGGAATTACTAGGCTTCTGGTCTTGGTGACCAGACCTCTCCATACAGTGCATGGCTATGGTTCCTTGTTTTTTTCTATCCTTTTTACTTGATCACCTAGCTTTCAAGCTATGACCAATTTCTCCCTGGTACCTATAACTAACTAAATCCTAAATACTTACATAATGGTTAATCTCAAAATCTAACTTCCAAGCCAGTGCTTTTTCCAGAGTCTGTGGCTCTATTTACAAAATGAATAGTAAAACATAAGTGAGACAGGTAATTCTGTAAAGAGGAGGATTTGAAAATAAAATTACTGAGGAGAATACCTCAATTATCAATTTTTTTGGCACCAGAAACAGAGCCTGAATGATCGCTGCAAATCAACTTAGTGTTTATAAACCTTCAAAATGTTTATTAAATGGAGATTATCATACTGATAAATCCCTGAGAGCATTGTGAAGGATTTCATAAAAATGAGAATGGCTTTCTTTGTTAATGCTAAATGATAAATATCTAACTCCATTAGGATTGTACTCAGGATCAAATGAAGTGACGAATAACAGTTATCAGAAAATGTAAAGTATGATTTTTATATGACTTAAATCACCAAGAGATTTCCAAGAAATGGATTTGTATTTTTGTTTTATTTATTTATTTATTTATTTATTTGAGAGAGAGGGAGAGAGAGAGAGAGAGAGGAGGAGCACAGGGAGAGGAAGACAGAATCCTAAGCAGACTTCACACCCAGCACAGAGCCACCAGACATGGCTGGATCCCACCACATGAGATCATGACCTGAGCTGAGATCAAGAGTTGGATGCTCAAATGACTGAGCCAGCTAGGTGCCCCTGTATTATTTTTTGTAAATTAACCTACTTTTAACTCCAATGCCCAATTTCACTGTATTGTCAAGATATCCTCTAGCCTTTCTGAAAAAGCACCAGAGAGAGGGATGCTTAAATTTTCCTCAAAACTAGGGAAGAGAGGGACATCTCGTAGCTTACATGGCCACTTCTGACTTTGTCACTACCCAAGAGATCTCCATGAGTTCTGGAAGCTCTCAGATTCTTGCATAACATTCTCAGGTGGGAATTTTTGGAGGCCTGGGAGCCTCAGTGTGGTCACCTCTCCCTCTGCCACTTGACCTCGGTGGGCTTCCAATACCTGATGTTGAACTCTGGGGTCATCCTGCCTCCCCAGCATTCATCCGGGGACCAGAGCTCCAGATCCACGCTCCCGGACCCCCAGTCAGACCCTTTTCTGAATTATCGGTGCAGGCTTGGAAGGCAAATCCAGTCTTCTGCTTCTTGCTTTACCACATCCTTCCCCGAAGGGGTGAACCTGAGGCAGAGTATGTTTCCCCCTGGAATGGAAAGCATGGGTGCAAAATGACAGGGACACAAGGGGGAAATAGGAAAAAATAATATTTTTAAAAGCTACATTTTATGCAGGCATTCATATAAGGCTTTATATTACTGATGACCAGATGTGGAGAGAAAGCAGTTCTGATGTCTAGTGAGGGCTACTAGAAATGTGAGGAAGGTAACTACCTGTGTGCTTGGGCTCGAACCTGAGAGTGGTACTGCCAGATGGAAGAGGATTTTTGCTTTTCTTTCTCCCATCTCTTCTTTACTGAGCTCCCTTCAGATGACACAGTGGCAGCCTTCAGGGCTGGGGTCTGGGCAACTCAGCAGCTGCCAGGGAACGAGAGACAAGGCCCCTGGCTCTCGTGGCCCAAGGCCTCTTCTGCTGCAATGGCCCCATCCTACTTCTACACAAACCATTGCACACCCCCTCAAGGGCTGCTGTAGCTACATAGTTGGTGATGAATTCCTTTAACTGGCTCTGGGCCGATATGATAAAGCCAAGACTATGAAACCCACAACAGTACTGTAAGAGAACAGAACCCACATTTTCCCCCAGACATTTCATGTTGAAAACTACATACACACAATCCTCTGGGGACTTAGTTGTTTAGGGTTATAAACCTGCTAACTTTGTGGCCCTGCTTGTGAGTCTCTGGTCTTCAGATTTATTATCTGCAGCTTCTGGTTCTAGCTGTGCTTTTCAGGATATAGATTCTTTGTCTAGTCATAATGTCTTTTTTTTTAATTTTTTAATGTTAATTTATTTTCGAGAGAGAGAGAGAGAGACAAAGAGACGGAGCGGGAGCTGAGGAGGAGCAGAGAGAGAGGAAGACACAGAATCTGAAGCAGGCTCCAGGCTCAGAGCTGTCAACACAGAGCCTGATGCGGGGCTTGAACTCACAAACTGCGAGATCATGACCTGGGCTGAAATTAGACACCCAACCAACTGAGCCACCGACCCGCCCCTAGTCATAATGTCTTAATAAGATTTTTTTTTTCTTTTTCTAAAGGAGACTATAATAAACTGAACACACATACACACATATACAAAAGAAAGAGAGAAAGGGAGAAAGGAAAGGAATGGGGAAAGGAAAGGAGAAAGGAAAGGAAAGGAAAGGAAAGGAAAGGAAAGGAAAGGAAAGGAAAGGAAAGAAAGGGGAAGGAAAGGAAAGGGAAGGAAAGGAAAGGAAAGGAAAGGAAAGGAAAGGAAAGGGAAGGGAAGGGAAGGGAAGGGAAGGGAAGAAAGGAAAGGAAAGGAAAGGAAAGGAAAGGAAAGGAAAGGAAAGGAAAGGAAAGGAAAAGAAAGGAAAGGAAAAGAGAAGAAAAGGAAAGAAAAAATGGTGTACAATCATTCCAGTTTTTGTATTGTTAGGTGAATAGGATACTCCTCTCAGCAACCTCCCCCATCCCCTTCCTTGTTTTATGGCAAAAGATCTATTACAAACTCCTAAAGGCAGTTGGGACCAATAATTAGCATATGCAGTATTTTACCACAGACAATGGGTTTCCTTACAGAGGTAACTCTTAAGAAATATTGCTCCTTGATTACACCTGATCACACAACAAAAATATGATTCCATTTTACTGAGATGCTTGATTTTCTTAGGTCTTTTATGTCACACCAAGAAAAACGTTTAAGGTTTCCGTCACTACTTGTTTATCATAAAAGCTATATTGAAGACAAAAAAGAGTGTGAACCTGTAGTTTTCTGGGAAGAGAACATGTAGATAATTACCTGTTATGTGTGTTACTTTGCCATCAGCATTCTGGACTTGGTAACCTGTACAGGTTCCTTATGTAAGAGGTTAGAGTGTATGCCCTCGTGCCTTTCCTAAAAACTTGGAGGCTATCAAGCACCTCGCCATCTTTGAATTAGCCGTTCAATAAAGCCAGTTCAAAGCCATGAACTGGCTTATGGGCGCTTACGTGTTATGTAACATTTCCAGTGGTTACTGTAGCAACATTTTGTCCTATGTGGCATTTCATTTGGATGTGAAGTAATCTGTATTGTTAAGGGGTGCTTTGTTTCATAGTGACCATAAACCCTGCTTAAGGGTTTCAAACACTGCCTCTCCACTTCCTTTTGTCCTACCTGAAAGGCACCTACCAAGCCCGGTTTCTCTTTTCTTTTAAGATTAAAGGGGGAAAAGAGCCTCTGAAGAGGTTCGTTAGCTGTGTAACAGCGACCCCTACAGGCACAAGGTCTTGACGGTGGCCAAAACCTCCCAGAATTCAATGCCTTTGCCTGCAAACTAGTCCCCCTTTATTTTGCTTATCTTGAGAGCTATCAGAGCATTAATTAGGAATTGCCTTTACTTTGAGAACGCGGGTTGTTTTTGGTGCCCAGAAACCAGAGTCCAAAGTTTTGGGAGTTTATTATCTCCTAGCCAAGGCACATAAGTCTTTGTTTTCTCTTCGTGATTTAAAGGAATCGTAGACGACTTGCTTTCTATTTATCGGCAAATCAGCACAATAAACTTGTGGATAGTCAGAATACATCTTTGATTACTTTTTCCTTGGGAAGGGAAAACGCTTGCACAAAAAAAAAAAAAAAAAGTTAAAATCTCAGAAGAAAGGAAAAAAAAATCCTGGCGCTATTGCTTTTCTGGGTTTGCAAACGTGTGTAGCTCTGGAACCCGGGTGATTCATCCCCTGAAAGCCTAACCGCTCCATTTGTTTTGTAGATTTCACTACCCCCTTTGTTCTGCTTCAAACCTTTCAGAGGGCTGAAATGCATTATTACCTTGTTAAATCTCAACCAAAATCATTTCTACAGCCTGAAGCTGTTTTGACGTGGGTTGAGCATCTCACACACAAAAGAATTGCTTTTGTTCCCAGAAACTCTCATTGGCTGAGTGGCCTTTGCGCTGAGCCAATCAGAAACCAGTTGTTAGGCTTGGCTGGCTATTTTTAGCTTCACTCGAAAAAAATCCTTAGTCTTGGAGGGGGTAAGCTGGAGGAAGAAAGTAGCGTATAGTAAAAGCAAACAGCCAAATGGATTTTGGATGTCACGGCGTGTTTGGCATTTTTCCTTTAATTACTCATACACTGTTACATTAGCATGTGTTTTTTGTAAACAACAAACAGAAATAGAACTGCATCTCCCAGTTCTGAATTATCCATTTAGCAAAGAGGCAGAAAGTCTAAGAAATAGTCAATATTACCTTTTTATCCAAAAGCAATGTACTCTAGCATTTAGTTTTTTCACAAACGCGCAGAAATGCCTGTTACCATATAGAGATTCCTAAGTGTTTTTTCTTTTCTCCAAAGAATTTTTTAATAAATTTTTATCTTGAGTTAATAGAAATTTTCAGTGATTTGCTCGTTGTGAATTATAGAGTCATAAAATCATCCTTCCCCCTTGCCCTTTAAAGATGTATGTAATTGTACAAACGAGTATGCACATGGTGTACAGCAATTAAAATCATAAATATTCAATGTGTTTTATGTGTGGAGATAAAGCATTCTTTTGAGCATGCTCTTTCATTCAGACCCTTACTCAGTAGGCACAAGAAGCATTTTTCCCAAATGCTCTTACGGTGACAAAGCATTACAACACACAATTCATTAATTATCTAATATCAGAAAATGAAAGTGGCCAAATGTGAAAAGTTGGCACTGAAACCTTGGTTTTTCAGAAGTCATCTATTTAACTGGGTAAAAAGGTAGGGCCAAGCTGAACCAAAATTTTATAACAAATCAATTTTGTTAGCAGGAAGGAAGATCTCTTCCTGAAAAGAAAAAAAAAAGCCAAATTTTTGTCTAATTCTTAAAACATTTCCGGTGGTAGATTTTCCCCATTATTTATTACTTCAGCTTGAGACTATGACTTCATTTGCTGTTGTGATTTGTTTGGTTGTCTTAAGAAAAATTCCTATGTACTCCTAGTCGAAAGCCATCCAATCGCCCTTTAGACATTGCGAGTAGGGAATCTGGATCACAGGCAGTTTGAGAAAGCTGAGAGGCTTCAGGAAGGAGAACAGATTGAGGCACTAAGCCTGGGCTTACACACGTGGTTTGCCGTGATCTTCTGTGAGCAAGGATGGCCTAGGGTAAGGTGGGCACAGGCCAAGGAATTCACCAGAAATTCTACCAGAGAGAAGGGAGCACCCTGAAATTTGGGGAGGAAACCTTCCTTATTTTCAGCAATACAGAATACAGTGTTCATGGAAAATGTCCCCTGGGTTTCCGAAGATGAATTTGAATGGCTGAAATAAGGCACGTTGGATAGAGTTATCTTTTTCATTCCAACATCAATTTGGTGCACACTGGGACAGGTTTTAAGAAAACAGCTATACAATAGCTCCCAAGAGTTTAACTAGGTTTTTGTAGACAACCAGCTGCTAACAATTTCGTTTAATATTCAGTCTTAGTAAATTAAAGGAATCTGACAAATCAAGACCCAGCACGATTCTTATTTGTTTGCTATGCTGTAGCATGTTGGACCCCAGCAGAAATTAATCCATTGCAATTTTTCTCTTCAAGACTGGCATTTTGTTTTCGTGCCTCCCTGGGCCAGGGGTTTTTGCTCCTGACTTGGTCATCTGAGCAATTCCTTAGTTTAATACTTTCCTGCCTAAAAAATAAATGTGTCCTAATAATACAAATTTTAGAATCATGTTTATTTCCAGTTCTCTCTCTCTGTTTGTACTTGAACTCCTTGAAGGCAAAGTGAAATGAAATGAATTGAAATGAAATAATAAAATAAAAAAACAAAATAAAATAAAATAAAATATAAAAAAGTTTTCTCCTTTTGTGTCTTAACCTGGCCACATAGCATTTGCTTAGTCTGCCTGGTGTAGATTTTTGTGTTCTGTGGAGATAGAGACCCTTGTCCATTGGAAACAAGGAGACGAATGGAGGAGAAACATGCAGTTCTGCACTTGGCTACATCTCCATGGGAGCGATGTTCAGAAAAGAGAAAGGTGCTGGCTGGGTGCACTGAGATACCATACCAAGTGACTGGGGACATGGAACTAACTAACTAACTTCCTCTTTTTTTGTTTCTTCCTCTTTCTCTCTCTCTTTTCTTTCTTTCTCTTTCTATTTTTTTAACTGTTTTTTTTTTTTAACATTTATTTATTTTTGAGAGAGAGAGAGAGAGACAGATCATGAGCAGGGGAGCGGCAGAGAGAGAGGGAGACACAGAATCCGAAGCAGGCTCCAGGCTCTGAGCTGTCAGCACAGACAGAGCCCATTGCAGGGCTCAAACACAAGAACCAGGAGATCATGACTTGAGCTAAAGTCTGACACTTAACTGCCTGAGCCCCTTGGTGTCCTCCTTTCTCTCTCTCTCTCTCTTTCTCTCTCTCCCTTCCTCCCTCTTTCTCTCCCTCTCTCCTTTTCTTTCTTTCTTTCTTTCTTTCTTTCTTTCTTTCTTTCTTTCTTTTTTTCTTTCTTTCTTTCTCTTCCTCTTTCTCTGTCTTTATTTATTTTCCTTCCTTCCTCCCTCCCTCTCTCCTCTTTCTTTCTTTCTTTCTTTCTTTCTTTCTTTCTCTCTATCTCTTTCCCTTTCTCCCTCCTTCCTTTTCTTTCTTTTTTTACTTTCTCTCTTTCTTTCTTTCTCTCTGTCTTTTCTTCTTTCTTTCCCTTCCTCCCTCACTCTCTCCTTTTCTTTCTTTCTTTCTTTCTCTCTCTTTCTTTCTCTTTCTTTCTTTCTTTCTTTCTTTCTTTCTTTCTTTCTTTTTCAAAGTTTTATTTAAATTCCAGTTAGTTAACATAAAATATAATATTAGTTTCAGGAGTAGAATTTAGTGATCCATCACTTACATACAACACCCTGTAAGCCTCGCTTATATTTCACGTTCCTGTTCCTACACAGGGTCCTGTTGCCTGTGATAGTATTGTAAAGTGTGCATGCTTTCTAATTAATAGATAATTATTCCAAGGTTAGTTGTGAAATAGTTGAAATAACTGGATTTTGCCATTTACACCAGCCAGTACATAGAGTCAGTAAGCCAAACGAAATCCTAACAGGCCACCCTATAGCTCTCCTTAACGAAGTAGCCGTTTTCTTGGAGTAACAGAGTCGCCCGTGTTCCTGGTGAAACTGCAAAGTAAGCCAAGTGTGTGATGGGTGCCTCTGGTGTCTCCTGCCTTCTTCTCAACCTTGTGGAGGCGGTGCTTTCAAGCTTTAAGTCTCCTTTCCATTTAGTCTCACCTCAGACTAAGCCTACCCTCCCTCCCCCCACACAGTCCCCCTTCATCTTCCAGACTTGGGGGTAGGGATGAATATTTTTCCCTCTCTGGATTTAAATTGAACACATGACAGCTTTTGCTGACCTGATTCATTAGTGTGTGTGTGTCTGTGTGTCTGTGTGTGTCTGTGTGTTACTGTGCCACTGAGCACAAGTGTGTGAAGTTGCCTTTACATGGCACAGAACGCATTCGCTGTAGCCCTGCACTGTCATCAGTTCAGTCTGACTAACCTATGGACCCACAGAAAATCTCCTGTGAGGATCGCATGAGCTTTGTTGAGCTCACTGGGCAGAAAGTCAGTCTGTATAAATATTCTGTAGGCTTCACATCGTCACCTTAATAGGCTTACTATTTGCCTGTCATGGGCCCCTTGGCCTTTTTAAAAATCTTGTGAATGACTAATAATGGGGCAGTTTGTGAAATAGTCATATGAAAACCTTAAAACATGGGAAGAAAATTAGAATCATAGGCATAATTTAGAGGAATAGTAGTGAGTAAAACAGAGTCCCTTTCTACAAAATGTTGACGATCTTGTAGAAAATCAACATCGTTCATGACCCGAGGACATCCAAAGTTGGGACAAGGGAAAGTTTCAGGGAAATGACATCATTTGAAGTGTCACTTTGTGCCAGGGCAGCTGATATTTACAAATCTTAACGTGCAGAATATAGTAAAGCCTACAAATTGACACAGCAAGAACGATTTTAAAACAAAGCATCTAAATTAACCTTTTAGGGGTGGTTGAGCATCCGACTTCAGGCTCAGGTCATGATCTCATGGTCCATGAGTTCCAGCCCCGCGTCAGGCTCTGTGCTGACAGCTCAGAGCCTGGAGCCTGCTTCAGATTCTGCATCTCCCCCTCTCTCTGCCCCTCCCATGCTCACAGTCTCTCTCTCTCTCTCTCTCTCTCTCTCTCTCAAAATAAATAAACATTAAAAAAATAAATTAAACTTTTAGCAAGAATGAGTTAAGTGCTGTGGAGGGAAATGAAGATTTCATTGTGACAAGCAATTCAGTTGCAAGTAGGTGTCATTAAAATTCTAAAACTATGAAAGAAAGAAAAAAGAAAGCATGGTTAATCAGAGTGACAAACAAAATATAACTATTGAAAACAGCAATAGAACATGCATTTGGAATTTGTACTGATTTAATTCTGGCTTTTATCAAAATATATATTGTATATTGTTGATATTTACTTAAAATATTTACCAAATGAGAAAAATAATTGTATTTACATTCTATCATAAGTATACATTCAATTATGCTTTGAAAGTAAACACTAGAGAGGGGAATAATAGACCTCAGAATAATAGGATGAAATCCCAATATGTCCTGGGTTTTTTTTAATAAAACAGAGCTTATCTTTATGGCTTTTATACTAAGAGAAAATACCTGAAGAACATGGTATTTACATCCATGTAAAGAAGCTGAGGAAAAACTTCAGTGAGGCCAAAAAAACAAAACAAAAAAAAACAAATAAACTAGAAGTGCTATATAAGGAGAGCAAATTATTTTAGCAAGTGAAGGGAATCTGTAAATACCAGGTAAGCATTCTTTTTCATTGGCTTCCCGAATCATTAATCATATGAAGATGCATCACGTAGTTAGATGTTAACAATTCAGAAGGGGGTGTGGCTGGGTGTTGGTCACATAAAACTATAAATTTTTTTAGGTTTATTTATTTATTTTCAGAGAGAGAGAGAGGGTGCATGCGAGTGGGGAAGGGGCAGAGAGAAAGAGAGAGGGAGAGTGAAAATCCCAAAAGCAAAAAAAGCAAAAGCACCAAGTGGCACCATTGCCGGTCACCAAAGAGGTCTTATTTACAGCTGACCTTCGAGGGGTAGCTCTTTCTTTTTTCACACATTTTGAAAGGCTCTGTAAGTTTCTAGGTAAGGATGGTTTGTTGGTTACTACTGACAGAACTACAAAAGAATGCTTTTAAATGTCCATTTCAAACACAAGACTATTTGAAAAATTCTATGAAAATCACTTACCCCTTTTTATTTTTTTGGCTGGAACAGCTCTTCTGTCCTTCCACGGAGGCATTAATATAACAACTGTAGGGGCACCTGGGTGGCTCAGTCAGTTAAGCGTCCGACTTCAGCTCAGGTCATGATCTCATGGTTCGTGAGTTCAAGCCCCACATCGTGCTCTGTGCTGACAGCTCAGAGCCTGGAGCCTGCTTCGGATACCGTATCTCTCTCTCTCTCTCTGTGTCCCTCCCTTACTCATGCTCTGTCTCTCTATCTCTCAAAAATAAATAAATATAAAAAAAAAGAAAAAAGAAAACAACTGTAGTTTGCCCTGACACATAAGGACTTAGGTTTGTTTTGGAAAGGCCTTTTGTTAATAAGTTTCCATTTGGGTGTGAGTACTAATGTCCACGGCCAAGTCTTGCTTTGTTCCTTCATTTACTTACTGAAATGTCAATGCTATGCTTCCTTTGATGAAAATAATAAAATCCATGATTAAATATTTTATAGGACCCATCACACTAGGACCAGTGCCTGTAGGGTCAGAGTGCATTCTTCAAACGAGCACATGTGTTGTTCAGCAAATTACCCCTGAAAAGAGGCGTATGCACAGGCTTCTCAAAAGGCTTACAGCTGCGGTGCCCAGATGTTGGCTGACATGTACCACTGGGGTCAGCGTGGGAAAAGGAATCATGATGCTTTGTGGACTTCTCTATATTAAACTTTACATCAGTAGCAAAACATAATCCAAAGCGATGATAGATGAGGTGGCTTGAAAGCTGTTGAGTATCACTTCGTCACCATTGAAAAACATTACTCTTCACACAATGACAACCCCATTAACCTTTGGAACTGAGTCTCCTTCATTAAGATCATCCCAGACTTTCTCCAAACTTTGCTTTAAATGTAGTCAGTGGATCAAAAAGCAAAGAGACAGCTTGAGAACCTGGACCTTGAAGCATCCTCTGACAGAAAATATACAAGGTGTTGGTATTCCACAAGCTAAAGGCTGAGAAATGCAAGATGCTTATGTATATCCCCAATCTTTCATCCTATATTAGAATTTGTAGAACACACTTAGAACTAAATAATTTGGGAGAGACATCAAATATGCCAAATTAATCCATTTTAGAAAACCCCTCCTAGTATTGGATCTGTCTTCATGCAATATTGTTTCCCAAAAGTATTGGGACTCTTAAGGTATGTTCAAAATTGGACTATAGTTCATGAGTTCTGCTCTCAACATACAGTGTACTCATAGCCAAGGCTAATACAGTGCATCCAACTTGGAGAGCAAGAGACAAAGGCTGCTCAAAGAGTTACCACCAACACTTAAGAGGAATTTCTCATTGGTTATTTGTAGGATACAGACAAGGCTAGATTCACCAGAGTACTGGTAAATCTCTTGATAAGGTTAAATTACCTGAACGGGGCAGTAAGAAAGATCCTGAGTTACAAAGACCATGCAAGGAAGCCATGACACGGCTTTCTCCAGCTAGGAAGGATATGTTATTCCCCAACAAGAGAGGTAGATATGAAGATACTTTTATTTATTTATTTTATTTATTTATGTATTTATTTATTTATCTATTTATTTATTTTGAGAGAGAGAGAGAGAGAGAGAGAGAGAAGGGGCAAAGAGAGAAGGAGAAGGAGAGAGAATCCCAAGCAGCTTCCACACCATCAGTGGAAGGTCCTGAGTGGGGCTCGAACCCATGAACCATGAGATTATGAGCTGAAACCGAGTCAGATGCTTAACCCACTGAGCCATCCAGGTGCCCCTGAAGATACCTTTAAACAGATCCCTGCCATGCATGTGTTGCTTCGTATTAATTTAGGTACTCAGACCAAAAGGGGGAATATGGAGAACTCTCAAAAGTGGATATTGCTTCCAAACTATTTCTGTCTTCCCTTAGGTCATGGTAGGTGTATACTTTATATTCATTTGTTCATTAACCACGTAAAGATGAAAAGACATAACTGCTATCCTTGAGAATGATTTATCACTGGGATATAGATTGATGCAGACATTCACAAATAAGCTATCCAGTGCTACAAGGAACATACGGTTGCTGTGCTGTAGGAGCCCTGAAGAGGAGTACTGATGTCAGAGAAGACATTGTGAAGCCTTCGAAGCACAACCCGGGGAAAAAGTAGGTCTTTAATAAGGGGATGACTTAGTTGAGTGCTGATGGAGAAGACAATCCAGGCAGAGGGAACTACAGGTGCAAAGGTACAGAGAAAAAATTATCAGAGAAAATAATCAGGTATGGCTGGTGGCAGGGGGGAGAGAAGGCATAAAATGACAACAGATGTTAAGGTGGAGCCAGACCATAAAAGTCTCATATGTGATGCTATTGATAGAGTGATTGTTTATAATCTTTTTTCTTAAGTTTATTTATTTATTTTTGAGAGAGAGAGAGAGAGAAGGAGAGAAAGAGGACGAATGGGGGAGGGACAGAGAGAGAGAGAGAGAGAGTATCTCAGGCAGGCTCCATACTGTCAGCGCAGAGCCCAATGCAGGACTCAAACTCACAAACCATTGAGATCACGACCTGAGCTGAAGTCAGATGTTTAACTGACTGAGCCATCCAGGTGCCCTGTGGTTATACATAATCTAAACCGAAACACTTTTGGAAAGAAGAAGAGAGATGTTATTAATAATTACTCCACTGAGAGAGTAAACCAGGAATGCCCTTGAAGAGGTGAGACCAATTAGGATGCTTGCTACAGACAAAAGGGAGCCCTGAGGAATGTCAAAGAGGAAAGCGCTGATATACAATGTCTATGTTAGACTGATAATAGTGTGATACTGGTGTGCAGGCTGTATTAGATTCCTAGACACCGAGAACTAGCATGTAGAATGAATGTTTTGCCAGTGACATGAATCTGAGAGCTCACCTTTTCCTGGATGGCTAAAGACAAAATGGGTCAGCAAACCCAGGAGCCTTTTTTCACCCCCTTAGATGTTCAAGAAGTGATGTTGTCTTGCTCTCTTGAGTCCATAGAAACATAAAGTGCTGGTGAGCTGACTAGTCAGCAAAATGGGGTTCTTCACCTGATTGTCTTGCTATTTTATAAAAGTCAAAGAAACATATTGGAAAAAGGGCTGTGGAGCGGGCAAATCACTACTACTCTTTCCTTCTTAGTGGCCCCAGAGCACTAATATTTATGTAGCTGCAGCTGAATCAGTGTCGTGTGGCCCACTGGGTCCCTGCCCGGCACTCCCTGCCATAATGGGCAGATGGGACCATGAAATGGAGGTTGGGAGGGAGCCTTGGGGGGCTGCAGGACACATTAAAACTTCAGTAAAATTACTCTTGTAAAGCAACGGAGCCAGAAGGGAGTGCAGCTGTTTCTGCTTCCTTGTACAATGTCTTCAGAGTCAGACCACCACAATCTAAGCAAGTACCTTTAGGTTTTATTCCTTCCATCTTCTAGACTCTGATTTGTGATTTGAAATTTTACCAGTGGAGAAGTCCTGGGTCTCGGAGCCTCCTCTGTTTTGTATTTGCTTTCTGGCTTCCTTCTGTGGTCCTTAATGACCAGTTTTCCTAATGCCTCATTTTCACATCTTATTTTACATTTTCCTTTTCCAGCTATCCATTTTACAACATTTCCCTGAGGCGAAATAACCTAGTCAAATTTTTAATAAAACTAGTATAAAACAGTATAAACAACATTATGGCTTCAGGCACTTAGCCTTTTCTAAAAAAGTATGGATTCTCTTATTTGTATATTTTTAAAATATCTTTGGTACCCAATCTTCTTGAGCATGCTCTTCTTCTAAAAAGTATTCCTCTGAAGAATCCCCATGTTCATTCATCTATATATTAAACAGCTATTTGTTGAGTATCTATTATGCTTCTGGGTCTGTCCAAAATCCTGGGCACACAGTGATTGGAAAGACAAAATCCTTACCCTTAAAGAGAGTGCAATTTATTGGTGGTAAAATGGCAGGAGGTTCATGGAAGGAAACAGGCTATTTATCTGTAGCAGTTGTTCTGAAAGGGTGGTCTTAGTACTGGCAGCATTTCCATCACCAGGGACCTTGTTAAAAATGCAGATTATTGAACTCATCCCAAATCTATTCAACCAGAAACTCTGAGCTGGAGCCCAGCAGTGTGTGTTTTAACAAGCTCTAGGTTTGACTGATGCACACTGAAGTTTGAGAACTTCTGAGCTATAATATAATAAGATATACGTATTGGGTGGTAGGAGAGGATGTGTGGGCTAACTCAGTCTTGTGGCTTAAGAAAAAGCTTCTCGAAGAGGTTATTTCTAAGTGGAGAGTTGAAAGATTGGTAGGAGTTGGCCAGGCAAAGGGAAGGTGGGAGTGGACAGAAATTCAGTCCAAGGGCGGATGTACTGAGTCAGTCTAGAAGTGAAAAACGGCAGAGCTTACTCAGAATTCAGGAGGAGTACAGGGAGGCTGGCAGTGCAAATGGTGGAAGCTAGGCAGTTGTTTACATCTCTTACCAAAGGGCAGGCGAAGTCCACCATCGCATCTGCTGACAATAGTTTAGTAAAAACCACAGCTGCTGTCAGAAGCGACAGATAGGTTTGTCACATCGGGAAGTTCTAGTAAGTCAGGCTAAAGCCAGAAGGGGAAAAGTACAATTTGGGAGCATGAAGTTAGGGAGCCTCTGTGGTCCAGCCATGCAGACTGGCAGGGAGAAGGAAGGCTAACCCACAAAACATGTGTAAGCTCAAATCAGGACTCCTCAAGAGAATGCAGTCTCTTTGTCTGTTGGGGTTACCTTAACAAAATGCCACAAACTGGGTGGCTTGAACAACAGAAATTAATTTTCTTATAGTTCTAGAGACTAGAAGTCCAAGACTAAGGTGTCAGTAGGGTGTTTTGTTTTGTTTTTTGTTTTTGTTTTTGTTTTTTTAGAGACATCTCTCCTTGATTTGCAGATGGTCACCTTCTTGATGTGTCTTTACATGGTCTTTCCTCTCTGCGTGCACATCCTCATGTCCCTTTGTGAATCCTAATTTCCTCTTCTTATAGGGACACCCATTGATATTGGACTAAGCCTCACACGAATGGCCTAATTTTAACTTGATTACCTCATTAAAGCCCAATGTCTAAATACAGTTGCATTCTAAGGTATTAGAAGTTAGGCGTTCGTAATGTGAAGTTTTGGAGGACATAGTTCAGTCTATAACAGATGGCAATAACAAGCAAGACTCCAAGTTCAGAAGAAATGGAATTAAGATGTGAACCCAGAGGGGTAGTAAAGTGTCAAGAGAATTCAGGAGCTTTGCACCCAGAGCTATGGGTCCATGTAAGAAAATAACCTCGTTTGTCACAACAGCATATCAAGCCCCCACATAGGGTTTCTCAAAGCTCCCTAGGCTGAGCAGGGATTGGTTTCAATATTAGAGACATCATGAACTCACAGGTGACAAAATAACTGCACAGAGGGATACAAACTGGTTGCCATAGGAAGAAACGATATAGTAAAATGTCACCAGATTTGGAAATCAGAAGAGCTGAATTTGAATGTGAGATTTGTTGCTTTTCTCTCGGTGAAGAAATTCAAGTAACTATTCAGCCTTAAATTCCTCTTTATAATAAATCAAGTCCTACTAATACCTACTTCACAGGAATAAATTTTCCATATGTAAGAAGCTGTCATTAACATCACACATAACTTTTTTATTGAGAGTTTTCTATAAAATAGATATTACTGTAATGTCTTTAAATTTAAGATCTTATTTAATTGTAATCTGTATATACAGTCATTCAAAGATATCTGAAATAAAGGGTCAAAAGAATCCACATACACAAATATGTTGATCAAAAACCACCTTTCTAAGACATGGTTTCCAATATTAGTTAGTAGAGAGTTTTCCAAGTTCAATATAAGTGATCAGATTTATCCACTGGAATGTATAAGTGAAATGTACTCTTTGGAGAGAAAACTAAACTTCCATGCACATAGAATTGTCCTATTTCAAATAATTCGGTGACATGGAGATTAGATGTCTTGGAGATCAGAAAAAATGATGGTAGGCCAGAGATGAAGATGAGAAGAAGGTGGGTTATAACCACCTCATGGAATTATTCAATTGTCTCTGACTAATCTACCTGTATGGTGAGAATGGGTATGTCAGGATGTCAGAGCTAGAAGCCCACCCATAAAGGCTGTTCTGCAAAGTTCATCTAGTTTTCTCTGCTTACTAAGCAATATTCCCATGGTTTGTGATTTCTCAGATGGGCATATTAACAGGAAAAGAAAGAGCAAGTCAGCCATGAATGTTGTCATGTGTCAGTGAAAACCAAAAAGCAGTCTGTTCCAGCAGACTCCTCAGTTTGTTTTACAAAAACTTCAAGGACACTTTGACATTGATTATTCAAAATATGAGAGATTCAATAATAATTTCAGTATGGGACTAAGACATGATATGAAAAGGAAACTTATAAAAGTTGGTTCTTAGCACACAGAGGGGCTTGCTACTGCCTGTGGGCAAGGGCCAAGGACAACTTGAAAGAACAGAAGAAATCTTAGCTGGGTTATGGAGCTAACAGGATGCACCTGTGTGAATATGTAAGAAACGAGATTTTAAAAAGAAGATTCTGATGTTCAAATCACGAAGGTTTGAAACCGCTGAGGAAGAGCTAAGTCTTTGTGCAGATTAATCACCTCTGTCCCTCCAAATCGCTCTGCATTTTACTCTGTAACTTTATGTATGCCTTGCCTCTCCCTTGACTCCCTTCTCCTGTGTGGGAAGAGCTAATGAGAGGCAGTACACATTGACAGCATGTTGGAAAAAGGGAGAAAACTGAGGTCAGGAATTCAGTACCCTGACTTTCTCTCTCCTGGGTTACTGTAGATTGGCCGCATCCCTCTACTAAAGGCCACAAATTTAACTGAGCAACCCCAGATCTCTAGATGTTGGTAATGGTTCTCTCCCCTCTTTCTTCAGAGCCTCGATTTTGGGTTTCCTTTCCACTATCCACATTTGAGTAGATATTCCCTTTGTCCCAACTTCCCTCAATTACTGGACTTGGTACATTTAAATAACCACACAACTGAGGAAAAAGCAAAAGTGCATTCTGCCCAGAAACATTTGTGCAATTACCAAGCCAGGTTTAATTGACTTTATTTTTTTCCCCTCTGTTCTTTCATTTCTCCATACCCACTGAAATGGGTGGCTATTTATTGTTACCAAGAATGTACAGAATGATTCAGAAGTTGCCATTTGAAGGATTGGGAACCCTGAGTAGCGGAAATTATTTCATGTAAAGTTTTTCTAGTACTATAAAATAGATTTCATATTGGTAAGTCTGTAAAAGTCCTCAGAGATTACCTAATATTAGATATTAGATAGTCAGTGTGCCTACAATGAGCTCATGAACAAAATCATCCAGAAAGCTCTCTAAAAACATATAAATATATTTATTTACCAAGCTCACCAATATCTCCTGCATCAGAATCTCTGAGGGCAGCATCTAGATTTTTATTTAATTAATTAATTAACTAATATTTCTCTGATGTTTTCTGGACTATGATTTTTATTTAAGGGGTGGGAAAACTAAGAACTACAAAGGTTCTGTAACTTGTGCAAGATCAGATAACAAGACAGACATTATCAGAATGAGATCTACTGCTCTTGACTCTCAATTATTGAGAGCGAGGGAAATCAGAAGTGGAGGAAATCAACAGAAACTCTGTAGCAAGAGGAATGCCCTAATTTGGAAAAGTATAACACTGAGCCTAAATTAGGTAATACAAAACTGTGTTTCCCAATTTCCAAAGGTTTACATTCACCAAACATCCTCCTATACCTCACACAGCTTTTTAGACTTCTATCATTTTGGTATGGACCTTTCAGTAGAGATGTTTCTTACAATGAATATGGTAACCAGCAATCCGCTGAGTCTATTTACATACTAGGATTGCAATTCCACAGGAAGGACTCAGTGTTCTGATAAGGGATGGAAACAGTCGTTTCATAAATCAGAAGATAACCTCGAGCCATTGCTTTGAAGTCTCACTGATATTTTCCAACTCATTTCCTAAGGAGAGAAAACCTGCCAAAACCCTCCATGAAGATAAACTCTATTTGGCTGGTAGAATTCCGGAGTCTGAAGATAATGAATTGATCAAGCATTTTCTACCAGAAAATAATACAAAATTGTTTAATTTACAAAAGATTCTCTTCTACTACAATTCTTTCCAATGACAAGGACTTAATAATATATTTTGTCTTCACTGGTGAAGTAAGAATAGAATCAAAAAAGGGAAGTAACCTGCCTATTTCAGTGTTGGTAAACTTCTTTGACCACTGGAATCTCACAGCAGATATTTGCTGGCATCCTCAACTATCTAAAATCAGAGAAGGGAGATTTCCCAATAGCAAAATATGATTTCAGGTTAACCCATTTACCTTATCCTCTGCTATTTTTCCCTTCATCTGTTTAGGTTATTTGAGCTTGGTTGAGAATGTTGAAGAGGCATGCCTGGTATGTTCCAGAACAAGTAGGGAGGTACAACCACTCTACCTTTGGTGAGTGTCCTAAGATCTATGGGTCCTTCACTAGTTTTGATTAACCTCACTGTGGCCATTTGGGCCTAAAGTTCTTCACCCCCACACTCTCTTCTGAGTCTTGGGTTGCAGATTTCTTAGATATGATGTTCAAGTTCACAAGTAACTTCAAAACTTTTCTATACAAATGACTGTAAAAGAAAGGTGATGATACACCTTATAAGAACACTAGAGTTGTAAGATGCTTTGCATCTTTAAACAAATAGACAAATATTATATGGTACTTTAGGCCAATATTTAGCAGTGAGCTCTTCTGCATGCTTAGTTATAGGGTCATATTTCTTTCTTTGTTTGTTTGTTTTAAAGTATATTTATTTATTTTGAGAGAGAGAGGGAATACGAGAGGGGGAGGAGCAGAGAGAAAGGGACAGAGAGAATCCCAAGCAGGCTCTATGCACAGAGCCTGACGCTGGGCTCAATCTCATGAACCATGAGATCATCACCTTAGTAGAAATCAAAAGTCAGACGCTTGGGGCATCTTGGTGGCTCAATTGGTTAAGGTCCAACTTCGGCTCAAGTCATGATCTTTCGGTTAGTGGGTTCAAGTCCTGAATTGCTGACAGGACTTGAGTGCTGACAGCTCAGGGCCTGGAACCTGCTTCGGATTCTGTCTGTCTGTCTGTCTCTCTCTTTCCCCAGCTTGTGCTCTCTCTTTATCAAAAATGAATAAACTTAAAAAAAAAAAAGAGTAGGATGCTTAACCAAATGAGCCACGCAGGTGCCCCTAGTTATAGGGCCATATTTAAAATAGCCTACATATGGTATTAAAAACACCATAGAAACTGGAGATCATGTAATTTAGTACTAAGACCTTCATTTCTCTTCTTTAATTCTCTCATGCTTTATAGCTCTGAATTCCCATGCCTGTTTGGAATAATCTGATTTTCCTAAAGACTTTGGTATTCTAAGAAATATTCAATTTTAGTCTTATAATAAAAGGATATTTAAGTTCTGAAATCTCATACAGTATACCAGCAGAAGTTGACAAAGTGTTCAAGACATCAATGCTCTAAAAAACAGAAAAGCTATGTACATTAGGATGACATGTATCTCTGTCTCTTTTATTTGGGAATTTTGACCAAAAATTGCCTTATCGGCCACTTAGAGTCACCAATGCCCTCTCCAAACCTGGGAAGCATGAAGCTTAAAGTTTGGGGTGGGGGGCGCCTGGGTGGCTCAGTCGGTTAAGCAGCCAACTTCAGCTCAGGTCGTGATCTCGCGGTTTGTGAGTTCGAGCCCCGCATCGCGCTGTGTGCTGGCAGCTCAGAGACAGGAGCCTGCTTTGGATTCTGTGTCTCTGTCTGTCTCTGCCCCTCCCTGTTCACTCTCTGTCTCTCAAAAATAAAGAAATGTTAAAAAAAAATTTAAAAGAGAAAGTATTTTTCCTTAATTCATAATAACACTGAGAAACTTCATTGGCTACTTTATATGGCAAGTTCCCATTCTATTCCATTACTGATCTGTGACAGGAATGGTTTAAACATTTTAAGATCCCATTCATTGCCTTTTACAATCTGTCTATTTTCAAATGACAACAAGATTTTAAAGTTGCTTTAGGACTCTAAGTTTTAAATGCTTTCCTTTTTGTGTTATACCTAATCCTAATCGTCATTCTTTGAGTTTGTTTCAAAAATAACAGTACTCATTAATAAAACATTCATCACTAGTAATCTCCTTTCTCCAGTGTCTTAGGTTGGGTTTCCCGGGAACAGAACTGGAGAAAGGAATTCAGCAGCCATATTTAGTTGGGCAAGAGCCTCCCAGAGAAGGAAATGAGGGAAGCAGGACAGGGAAGGAGGAAGAGCAAAGCAAGGATGAAGTCTCACCTGGTGATACTTCAGCCTGATCCTGCAGGGGAGCTCTGGAGCATTAACCGTACCCCACAGTGGAGTTGTGTGCACCATTTTTATCCGTGGTCAGTCTGCCATTGGCTGTGGGTTGTAGAAGAGTGGAGTGGGATGGACAGAACCTCTCAGGCTAAGCGGTACTGGCTTAAAGGGAGAAATTCTTCAGAGAAGGGGGTAGTTGAGAGCAACTATCATCTCAGAAACTGGGGTCTGCTGCCACAGCCAGCAAAATCGATCAGGGTGTGGCTACATCACCACCATCTGCCTAAATAAACAGAGCTCATATTTATTGACTTCAGGGCTCATCAAAAGTAACTACTGTATCAGTTCAATAGATTATCTGTGATAGCTATTTTTCTTCTCTTTAACTTTTTATTAATCTAATGAAAAGAAGAGCCCACCTTGGCCTAACGTTGGAGCTAGATTAGATTCCTCCTCCTCTGTGTGGTGCCAAAAATAATCAGCAACTTGCTTTTTCTGGGCTCATTTTTTTCAATATGTAAGTAAAATTATGGCAATTTTCAAAGGTACAAGAATTAGCAATCTGGTCTTCTTGAATGTGAAGAGATGTTAACATTTTGGGAATTATTGGTTACATAAATGGTAGAGAGATAGCTGCCATTTTATTCATATGGTGGAAGTTCAAGGCCATTGGGGCAGGAACAGCTGGCCCAGATGAAGCAAGTCCACTGTGCAAGGCTCATTCTTGGTCCTTTACATTTGAGATCACTTTTAACCCTCTCGACATATCTGCCAAGTAGAGATTGTGCTCCCCTGTTCCTCTAAGAAGGAAATGAGGCTCAGAAATTTTGAGTGATTTGCCTGAAACTGATGGCAGAGCTGGGATTTGAACACAAGGCTAAAATATTCCCACTAGAATCAGGTGTCTTGTTCTATCTTAGTATTCGGATAAGTAAACTACCTTCATAATTTGGAGAAGCTGCTTAAAATGAGAACATTTTCTCAGTTAATTCTCTTGATAACAGTATAGCTTGTCACATACTTTATTTTATTTGCTTATTTATTTTTTTAATGTTTGTTTATTTTTGAGAGAGGGAGAGAGCACATGCAAGTGGGGGAGGGGCAGAGACAGAGGGAGACACAGAATCTGAAGCAGGCTCTAGGCTCTGAGCTATCAGCACAGAGCCTGACGCGGGGCTCGAACCCACGAACCATGAGATCATGACCTGAGCTGAAGCCAGACACTCAACCGACTGAGCCACCCAGGCACCCAACCAAGTACTTTAGCTTACAGTCTTACAGAAAGTGCCAGAAGCCTATGATGGGAAAGGTTCTTTCAGATGTTTAGAGTGTATTTCCGGTTAATCAGTATATCTTGTTGGCTCAATCTGGAATTTCAATTCCTCTCATGTTGTCTTTTTGTAAGTCTGTGCAACAGGGCCCTGAAAACTCATACCTTCAGCTACGTAAAGAAGAGAAGGAAGTTGTCTTTATAACTCTTCCTTCATCGAATTCTTTCCTTTAGGTTGTTTGACCTGGCATTCCCCAGTTCGTTGATGCTCTCTTCACCTTTTTTTTTGTTTTGTTTTGTTTTTCTTTTTGAGTTCTCCGTGTTGGGGCTAAAAACTGGACCTCATTTTTCTCAGTGCATGTGCTCAGCATGCTTAAAAGAAAGACTGACTTCATGGATAGGATAGTCCCAAAAGAAGATGTTTTAAATGCAAACATTGTGGGGGCGCCTGGGCGGCTCAGTCAGTTAAGCATCTGACTCTTGATTTTGGCTCAGCTCCTGATCTCACGGTCATGAGATCGAGCCCTGGATCCCGTCCACTGTGGAGTCTGCTTAGGAGTCTCTCCCTCTCCTTCTGCCCCTCCCCCACGTGTGCAATAAATAAGTAAATACATGCAAACACTGTGTTTTGCTGTCATTTTCTTTATGACTCATTAAGAATACCGGATCTGTTATTTATCCGTATTTCATTACCGTGTTTCTCTTGCTGCTTTTTTCTGCTTTATATACATTTTTTAAATTGCTATATTTTACTTTTCTTGTGTTCTCATGACTCTTTAATTGCTCTTGCCAGCATTCTGCTGAGGGGAAGGGTTGGGTTATGATGGGGGCAGCACAGAGGGTTGCGTTGTCTCTTCCTACACTCTGTGGGAGGTATCGGGCCGCGACTGCTGGTGCGCACTTAACTGACAATTCCTTGGAAGGTGGGATATGTAATACCTCTTCCCCCTCAGTTTTGGGTCCTAGTAATCAATTCCAGAGCAACAAGGAACAGCACTTAAAATTTTGTTGTATTATACACCTCCTTGTCTGAGCACCCCAAATCCATTTTTTTTTCATTTGGGGAAAATGAAGCTCAGCAAATTTAAGCAATTGATCTAAGAGCAGACAGACAGTGGGGATAGACTTTGGATGCAAGTTCAGGCCTGGCTGGTTTTAGGCAACACAGCCAGAGGCATAAGGGTACCTGAGGCTGAGTCTTCTATGGATTGTAGTATAATCTCTTAGATGAGACATAAGAGCATAAAATACGCAAAGACATCCAGGGCTGCCCAGATATTTTGGGGGACAGAACTAAGAGATCAAATTGGGGCCCCTGGTCCCTGCCATGCCCCGTTTTCATTCCACCCTCGGCTCTGTCCCACACCATGAGGATTCTCCCGCCCTCTCTCGGATGCGGGGATGCTCTATGCAAGTCCCAGAAGCAATCTCAGGGCCATTTTGGCAGGGCAATTCAGGGTCCTGAGTACTCAAAGAAAGGTCCAGAAAGATGGGGAACATGGGTAACAAATGGTCATGTACCATTTACCCTGGCCTCATATATTCCTCCCTTACAGAAAAGAGTACAGCTGGCAGAGGGCAGTGCAGGCCAGGCCACAGGCCTCAGTGCCAGGGACCAAGGACTGTACTGAACGTGTCTCTGGAAGACACGTGACTTCACAAACTAGCAGCACTTGTATTATTAGTAGGCTATCAAAGGCGCAGTGTGTTAAACCTGAGCTGAGGCCGATTTGCTGTTATGAAGCATACCTGACTATATGAAATGTCCTTTCTTTGTTTGCTAATGCAAATATGTGGTCAGGGAAGGAAGGCCACATAGATGGATTGGCGTGCTAGAGAGTCAATCAGTGGTTTCAGAGAAAAAAAAAAAAACAGCAAGAGAAAAGGTGTCTAGAGAATTCTTTTCAGTGGCTAATTCTTAAATGTCTTTTTAATTGTTTTTAAGTTTTTTGATGTTTATTTATTTTTGAGAGAGAGAGAGACAGAGCATGAGCTGGGGAGGGGCAGAGAGAGGAGACACAGAATCAGGAGCAGGCTCCAGGATCTGAGCTGTCAGCACAGAGCCTGACACGGGGCTCGAACCCACGAACTGTGAGATCATGACTGGAGCTGAAGTCGGAGGCTCAACCAACTGAGCCACCCAGGCGCCCCTTAAATGTCTTTAATTAAATATTTACTCAGGTACTTTGTGCCAGATACTAGAGTTACAAAGGAAATAGTAACAAAGACAATTCTAGTAGCAATGTGAAGGAGATACCTGCTACATACTAGGCACCAGGGAGTTTCGGGTACTAAGGTTGTGTCTTCTTTTTAAAATTTTTAATATTTATTTATTTTTGAGAGGCAAAGAGAGAGTGAGTGGGGGAGGGTGACGGAGGATCTGAAGTAGATTCTATGCTGACAGCAGTGAGCCCGACGTGGGGCTCAAATTCACAAACCATGAAATCATGACCTGAGCCGAAGTAGGACGCTTAACCGACTAAGTCACCCAGGCAATCCCCACTAAGGCTGTGTTTTCAACCAAACAGACCTGACTCCTGCCCTTTCGGAAACTATAGGTATGTAATAGACATTTAAAAATGACTTACATATGAAAATAATTACAGTTATGGTAAATGCTACTGAGAAAATTTCAGGGCTCTTTGTGGTTTATATTGCAGGCTGAATTGTGTCCCTGCAGGCTGAATTGTGTCCCTCCAAAATTCATATTGAAGTACCTTAGAATGTGACTTTTTGGAGATAAGGTATTTAAAGAGGGAATGAAGTTAAAATCAGGTCATGAGGGTGGGTCCTAATTCAATATGACTGGTGTTCTTATCAGGAGAAGAAATTTGGACACAGACTTGCACAGAGAAAAGACGATGTGAAGATACAGGGAGAAGAGGACCCTGTGCACATCTAGGAGAGACCTCTCAGAAGACACCAGCCCCGCTGACACCTTGCTCTTGAACTTGTAGCCTCTAGAACTGTCAGAAAAAAAGTCTCTGTTACGTAAGCCACCTGGTCTGTGGCACTTTGTTTTGGCTGCCTTCGCAAAGTGATCCGGCATGTAACATAGACTCCATAGCTAGTGAGGGATGGCTAAAATAAAACATTTTTGAAGATGGTTTCTTACTGCCCCAGGAAGAAATCAACTGTTATGCAAATGTCCAGGGGATTAAAGGGAGTGGGGAAGGATAGGTTGAATTCCTGGGAGAAGGTGTGGATGGGCAAAGCTTACAAAACAGAAGAAATCATCTGAATCACGGGTGAACTAGGAAAATACTCAAGGAGGTTGAACTACAACGAGGAAGCAATGGAACAGCCTTTAAACAATTATTTGGGTTGGTGCAAGTGGAGGGTGTTGCCCTATAGCAGAAAGTTCCTGTTCCCAGCTCAGCCTTCTGCCAGCTCTAGGAGCCTGAACTTCCTTGTTTATGTGTGTACATGCCTATAAAATATCATGAGAATCAGAGCAAGGACTTTGTTCTTTGTTCTCTAGGAAAGAGAGGAAGAAAGAAAGGAAGGAAGGAAGGAAGGAAGGAAGGAAGGAAGGAAGGAAGGAAAGAAGGAAGGAAGGAAGGAAGGAAGGAAGGAAGGAAGGAAGGAAGAAAGAAAGAAAGAGGAAGGAAGGAAGGAAGGAAGGAAAGAAAGAAAGAAAGAAAAAATAAAGAAAGAAAGAAAAAGAAAGGAAGGAAGGAAGGAAGGAAGGAAGGAAGGAAGGAAGGAAGGAAGGGAGAGAGAAAGACAAAGGGAGAAGGAGAGAGGGAGAGAAGGAGAGACGGAAACGGAGGGATGGAGGAGAAAATGTGAATTTATTTGAGACATACTGCTGTATAGTTGGAAACTTTTGAATTACTGACTGAGCACACAACTTTGCTTATAAATAGCTGCAGTGCCTTAACATTACTTTTACAAGAAAACACTTCATCAGAACCAGAAGCTAGGCCTTGCTTTAGCCGTGTGCATGTATTGACACCTAGTGGCAGGATTCTGCATTGTTCTGGAATACTCCAAAAATAAGTTGTTCACACAATAGAGATTTCAAGTCATGCTAAAAACGGATGTTTTCACTTATTTATTTTAGAACTATTTACTGAATCCATCTGATGTATACAACACTGTTTTTGTGGGGGAACTCAGCTAAATTGAGCTCTATATCCTGATTTAACATATATGGTATACCAATTCAATCATGTCAATAGCCACCATTTATTGAGCATTTACTACATACTAAGCACTTGGGCTAGATAGCTTTTGTACATTATCTCTTTTGAATTTGACAATCAAGTTCAGAGTTGTTATCCTTTTCCTCAGGTGAGGAAACTGAGGCTTAGAAAGTTAAGCGGATTTACCCAAACTCATACAGCACTTAGTTGAAGAATTGCAGTTATATCCCAATCTACCTGGTTGTAGAGTTCATGTTCATTCCACTCTACCACACAGCATCTTAAACAATTCCTTCATAACTTTACTTATTTAAATATATGAACTTCTTTAGTTCATATATATTTGTATTTGTATTTATACATTTATGTAGGTGTGAATGTATATGTGTCACCTATTATATGCATGCTGGAGACAGTATTATATAAGAGTCCATATATTCACCCACAAAATATTTATTGAGTACCTGCTACTTGTCATGCATTATGTTGAGTGCTGACAGTACAATTGTTGGCAAAAAGATATGATCCCGGTCTCCCGTGTTCTTAGAGCCATGCACAGTAGAGGGACAGTTGCAACCTGGAATGTACTTTCTTAGGAATGACAAGTCAAGAGGCACCTGGGTGGCTCAATTGGTTGAGAGTCTGACTTCAGCTCAGGTCATGATCTCACAGTTCGTGAGCTGGAGGCTCATATCAGGCTCGCTGCTGTCAGCCTGCCAGCACAGAGCCTCCTTTGGATACCTTGTCCCCCTCTTTCTCTGCCCCTCCCCTGCTTATGCTTTCCTTCTCTCTCAAAAAGTAAATAAAACATTTAAAAAATTTTTGAAAAAGAATGACAATTCAAGTGTACACATACATAAGGACCCTCACCGTTCTTAAGATCTCAAAATGGGTTTCTCCAAGGATGTGATACTTCAGCTGAGATTTGAAGGATGAATATAACTTAAACATATGTGCATTTAGAGGAGGGGAAGGAAGGAGCAAACAGGCAGATAAGAAGAATGTTTCAGATAGTGGGGACAGCATGTGCAAATGCCCTGTGGTAGAAGAGAGAAGCACACCGTCAGGGAACAGAGAAAAGAGGTAGTGTGGGGTCAAATGTGACTGGGGAAATAGAGAAATAGGTAGATAAGAGGAAAGGCACTCTGCAGACTTGTCTATGATGCAGTGATGCAGTGTGTTTTCAGGAAATCTCCATCTGCATTTAGCTACTGCAAAGGGAAGTCTTCCCTCAATGCTGAGGCAAAGAAAAGTTAACACTGACCCAGGGCAAACTCTATGTATGGTCCTTACAGGGGCTGATGCTGGGCAGTTCGCCATATACTGATTCAACTCCCCAACAACCTCTGCGAATACAGTGTCTTTCATGGGTGGCTCTATTCCATGGTGCTTTTCATTCTTATCCATGTGATCCCCTTATCCCACAGACCCCCAACATCATCACCCCTCTTATCTTTATTCTTCTTTTTTAAACTTTATTTATTTACATTGAGAGAGAGAGAGAGAGAGAGAGAGAGAGGGAGAGAGAGAGAGAGAGGCTGTATGAGCAAGGGAAAGGCAGAGAGAGAAGGAGAGAGAGAATCCCTAGCAGACTCCAATGTGGGACTTGAACCCATGAACCGTAAGATCATGACCTGAGCTGAAATCAAGAGTCAGATGCTTAATTGACTTAGCCATCCTGGCGCCCATGATCCCTTCCCTTTTTGTCTTTTGTCCTCTTCTACTATCTGGGAGGATTGTTTTCTAACCAAGTGCTCCCCCAGTGCTAGAAGAAAGAAAAGCCAGATGTCTTTTCTTATGTTACAAAGACGCCATCTTTTCTCATCTACTTTCTGCCTGGTCAGATTGCTCTCCAGGTGCCCTGGGCACGATTCCACGTGGATGAGAGAGAGGGCCATGAAAGTGAATTACTAGTAAAGAGAAAAACAAAGGTCATGAGGTATCTCAAATTATTATCCTACCATGTTCCCTGGAAAAACTGTTCCCCTGCCAAATGATACGTAGTTCTCTAGATGTTCAGCTTTCCTAGAAAGTGGAAAAGGGTCTTCAATCTCTTTCTCTAGGACAGTAACTTCCCCTTTCAAAGCAACAGTAAGATAGTATGAGTGATGTTTTCCACAGGTTTTCCAAGAGTCAGGTGAATGAACCTAAGTGCTGTCTTTGCAGATGGCTATGTAGTTCCCCAGGCCCATTCCTACAGTGGAGAACCCTCTCCAGATGTTGGTTTCCCTCATTCCTTTGGTCTTCATTACCCCTGTCTTGTCTTGCAAATCAGAGGTTCTACAGTGGGGTCTGAGATCTAGCCCACAGGCAGGCACATGGCACCTCATCTCCCCACTTCACTCAGTTTACTTGTTACTTGGTGCGTTAGAGTCAGACTCCTGTGTTCTCCCCAGAAAGCTGTTAATATCCTCGTCCAACTCTCTCAGTGAGAATGGTCTTCCTTATAAATCTTCTTCTACATGACAAGCCACCCCCACCCCAGTGAAGTCGCTTAACTTGGTCAAGTCTGTGTTCCTCCCGTGCCTTGACTCCCCCATTATACGTTTTTTTAATTTTTTATTATTTAAAAAATTTTTTTTAATGTTTTATTTATTATTGAGACAGAAACAGAGCATGAGTGGGGGAGGGTCAGAGGCTGACAGCACAGAGCCTGATGCAGGGCTCGAACCCACGAACTGTGAGATCGTGACCTGAGCTGTGAGATTGTGACCTGAGCTGAAGTTGGCCACTTAACCAACTGAGCCACCCAGGCGCCCCCCCCCCCGCCATTACATTTTAAATAAGGGGTGGGATTCCTGCCAGCAGCTCTTTCCCTCTCATCCAGAAGTCCTCAGGGTAGAGCAACACTCTGTCCTCTTCCAGGACCTGACACTTTACCCTGACACCATAACATTGCCTGTTGTGGTCTGCATTGCCCTAACCTATGTCAGAGCTTAGAAAGTTCAGGGGCACCTGGGTGGCTCCGTCGGTTAAATGTCTGCCTCCTGATTTTGGCTTAGGTCATGATCTCACTGCATCTGGCTCCACGTTCGGTGTGGAGCCTGCTTAAGATTCTCTTTTTCCCTTCTCTATCTGCCCATCTTCCCAAAATTTTTTTTAGAAAGTTCAATTTCTATAACACATTCTTAAAGCAAACTGAACACTGAAAAAGATGCCCATAAGTTATTCCTCTCTCACTTACCACAAAGCAGAGATCAGGGACAAACCAGGATCTTTCTGGATGGTAAAAATAAGAGGACAATCTAATGGCATCATTTCTGGTGTCATTATGGGAGTATGCCAGGAGAGCCAGGTACCAAGGGAGAAGTGTCCATACGTTTAGTAGAAGTTGGTTTTAACAACTGGCTTATTCCATCATTGCAAGCTTCTAACTCTCTGGTTCCAAAGATTAGAGGTACCTAAGTAACTACAGGGTTTGTTGCAAGGAATAGATATCGGGCCAGGTAAAGACTGATTTTCCTTTCTATTTTTCCTTCTTTCCATAATGGAATCCACAGGAGATGCCTGGACATCTAGCAGCTATTTTGGAGCAGGAGGTGACGTTGAGGACAAAAGCCATATGCAGACGATGGTACGGAGAAAGATAGGGAAAGACTCCATAGGGACAATGAAGCAGACAGGACTTCACATCTCTGGATTTATTTCACATGAGGAAGAATTACATTTCTTTCTTGGTAGACACCTATTATTTCTGGTCTCTGTTTCAAGCTACCAACACAATTCTCAACTTATACACTGTGAGGGTGGAAAATGATCTAATGCGATGTAGGTGATATTTACCTACGTGGGTATGGGTGGGAAGTCCCTCGAACTTTTGCTTACAGAACTATGTAGAACCACTTTTCACTCTCAGAAATATATACTGCCCCTTGGGAATCCTACCTCCTAGATTTCCTGACCTCTCCCAACCCCAGGAATAATTGTACTTTCCTTTTTTTTTTTTAAATGTTTAATGTTTATATATTTTGAAAGAGAGACAGACAGACAGAACATGAGCAGGGGGAGGGTAGAAAGAGAAGGAGACACAGAATCTGAAGCAGATTCCAGGCTCTGAGCTGTCAGCACAGAACTGACGCGGGGCTCGAACCCACAAACTGCAAGATCATGATCTGACTGAAGTCACCCAGGCGCCCCTGTACTTTCCTGAATACAGTGTTTGCAAGAAGGTGCCTGAATTTCTGCATTCCATGCCAGAATTATAGGCTCCTGCTTTGACTGTCTATCATTACCATTGAAAATCCAATTAAGCATCAGTATGTGTGCATATGACTTGTTGTTATGCAATAATTCAAAAGGTAGCCCACAGAATTTTCTGTGGTTGAAAGTTTTTAGGCCAGAAATATTAACCTGAGAAAAAGATAGTGTGTCTGACATTCAGAAAAATCCCAGCCGCTGAAAGCTATTGCTATTTAGCATCTGAAGACCATAGTAGGATTAATACAGGGGCTGCAGGGACGGAAACAGAGGAGTAGAGCTGAGCTCCATCTGTGCTTACCTTTCCTTTCCTCCCTTAGATGGAACACTACTCTGGTGGTTGACAAGTCAATGAGATCTCGTATAGGACCCACAAAACCAAAGAAAGTATTTCATGCCCTCTGATTTATGGGTCCAAGCACATTGGAGATCAGTGAGATTTTTTTCAGATGCAGTGATTTCTCCTGGATGGGACACAACATGCCCAGCATTTTCCACAGTTGCAGAATTGGCGATCACCAAGGGACAATTTCAAGTCTTCAGTTCCAAGGCAGCGGGCCCCTCAAAGTGTTGTTTCTTGTGTCCTCTCAGAATTCTGTTGGGAATAATTATGTCACTTAAAGAGACTAACACTCCGAAGTAATTCATATTCCCTAATAATCTTTTCTGTTAATTAATAAGCACTGACAGTGGTCAAAGAAATAATTAGAAGCATCCTTTTAAGATTGAGAGAATCCCACAGGGCATATATGTAAACAGGTTGCCTTTGTTTGGCCCTCCTGGGTCATAGATATTTGGTTAATACCCACTTCTCAAGATTAGCCTTGATAACCATTTGCTCTCAAAGACACTGTCCAGGGCCACTTGGTCTAGGTCAATGAAATTCTTCAGTGTAGAGGTTCTTAATATATCTGTATTTTGTCACCTTTCTTATGAGCCACCATGATGATAGATGCCTGAGAACTATGGCTGGGAAACTTCCTATTCCCTTAGTCAAAGGAAATTTCTTTCTTCTTTGATTAAAATTCTGGAGTTTTTCTATCTCTTTGACATACAGAAGCATAAGAAAACATTCTGGAAGAATGTAATTTTGGACTTTCATGTACGTGGAAATGTCTGTTTGACAGAGTTATCCTTACTACTATATTTTGAAGGACTAACAATCACTTCTTATCCAGAGATAGCCCAGAAGGAAATGATTTGGAAAGAACAATATGTGGATAGATGGCCTTCAATCAATCTGTCTAAAAAGCAATTCTCTGAATGTCAGGGGATGGTGAAGAAGACAGAAGGGATTTGAAAAGGGAAAAGTATGACTTACAGGCCATTAAAATTTTTTTCAAATACTTGCTATGATGAAAGAGATAGGGGGAAAACAACTTCAATAGCTGTTAACACATAGAACTGAAAGACAGATAATCTAATATAGAAATCAATGGAATGATTAGTCTAGATGAGCTTTCATGGAACCAATTCAATTCTCATCATTTTCCACCGACTCTTTGGGTTATATACTATTCCACAACTTAAAATGAACTTAGCTTTTATAACTGCAAACAAAATATCAAATATTGGTATAAGTTATGAAATTTTGGATCCCAACCAGGTTGATTTGTCCTGTGTTTGGAACAACAGCCATGAATTCTGAAAATATGTACCAGAACTGGGATATTTTTATAGCTATAGGATGCTTCTGTTCTTTTTTGAGTCTTTTGTAAGTGTTTTATCCTTCCACATCTAGAATTTTCATCTTTAGTTATTCCCACCTATGTCTCTGGCATACCTTTAAAATTGCTCTGACCATGATTCGAGTTTATTTTTTTCCTATATGAAGCTTGTTCTATCTTGGCAACCCCTTTCCCCCTGAAACTTGGCAGAACTGAACTCTTTTTGTGTGTAAGCACTAAAGTTGGTGCCAGGTTCACTCTAATATCTGTTATCACAACACACTGTCTCTATTAATGTCTGTCTTCATTATTACTGGACTGCTTTATTCAAGGGTGAAGTCTGGGTTTTCTTCCTTTTTGTATCCTTCCTTCCTGTGATAATGACTTGCCGCCACTCCATACATTCTCCTGGAAATAGGCAATGAATAAACGAGTGACTCTCAATGTATGTAGCTTTAAATGAGATGCATTTGTCTCCTTATCAAAAATTTAGAAAAAATATATATTAATTTAGATTTCTTTTTCATAATTTATTGTTTATAAAGCTCTTAAAATACTCTATTATTCAAGTGCTACAACAGCCATATCACCCCATTTTAAAAGTAGGATCACTCAGGTTCATAGGAGGTTAAGTAAGTATATAAAAGACAACTCAAACATTCAGTCACAACCACATGCTCCATAGGGCACACTGTTGAGGGAAATAACAACCAAGGGGGATGGTAGTCCTGCACTGAACTCTTTGTAACGTAAATTTGGGTCATTTCCTTTTTTTTTTTTTTTTTTGATTCATTTTTTCTTACGTATAAGTAAGGGAAGTGGGTAAGGTGACTCCTCATTAGAAACTCTGCATCTGGGCACCACATCATCTGACCACTAGATGGCGCTGCAGCTTAACACAGTGCCCGAGGCAATTCCCGACAGACAGAAGTTTTCCAAAGATAGACGTTCTATGATAGTGGAGAATTCTCCATGTCCCGTTTCCAGTGTGACTTCCCGAGTTTCCCTTATGGAGAAAGTGTTTTAGGATGCCAGTCATCCATAAGCGCAACCAAGAGGAATAGTCCCCATGAGGCCAGTGCTAAGAAGAAAGGAGCGCATTTAAGTGACTAAAAACGGGCGCCTGAGTGGCTCCGAGGGTTGGGCATGGACTCTTCATTTCGGCTCAGGTCCTGATCCCAGGATCCCCGTGTCAGGCTCCGCACTGAGCGTGGTGACTCTCTCTCTCTCTCTCTCTCTCTCTCTCTCTCTCTGTGTCTCACACACACACATACCACACACAAAAATTAAAAAAAAAATAAACAACTAAAAACAAAGTATAACATGCATGCCAGGGCAACCTTACCAACTGTAAAAATGCAAAAGTAAAGACTGTGGGTCCTCATCAGACTCTAAACTGGGTTGTCATTGCTGAATTCCCAGTCAATACATACAGAGTGAAAAAATGTACTAAACATCTACTAGGAGTAAATGGAGTGATGCGGGTAGGGAAGAGGTAGTCACAGTCAGACTCATGTATTTAATACACACTCACTGAGCACTCTCTGTGTGCCGGGCTCTGTGCTGGGCCTCAGAGAAATAGCACAATAATGCAATGGCTACTGTTACTTATTTACTGCCAAGTGCCAGGGACTGTGCTCAGCCCTCTATTTCACTTGTTAAATCCTTAGGACAACACTGCGTGCTAAGGGTTATTATCCCTTCATACAGATAATGAAAGGGAAGCGCAGAGAAATTAATCAAGTTTGCTAAGGTCACTAGGAGGTGACCGACTCCTATTTTTGCAATAATGGAAAGACAAAGAGCCCACCGATGAATGAGAGGAGGTGCATGCCAACAAATAAAACAGCTACTCTTTTAGAGAATAACTAGAAGTGCAGTCTGACAGTTTCAGATCACTGATCCTTTGCCTTGATTCTTGAAATTCACTTCCACTGGTTCGGAATAGGGAAAAGATAGATTTCTGATTCGTTTCACAACAGCTGTTGTCTACTAATTCTCTCATGGCTGTGTGGTCTTCGTCTGGCTCTCTTGATGATCCTTAATACAGGAAATCTTATTACCTCAGTTTCAATCATTGCTGCTGAGCTTGTACTTTGGAAAGTACTATTTCGTTGGCAAGACTTCTTCAATGTATGAAGAAGCTAAAGAAAAGGCAAAGAGACAAGTTCTCAGGGTGACGTTGTATGATTCCTTATCCAGGGTTGATTTGGATCTAAGTTCAGTCATTTTTTAAAAGTTTTTATTCCTTCTACCAAATTGTATAGGTTACTTGTAAGTCTGGCCTCAGTTTGAGTACTTTCTTTTGTTGAGATACGTATGTTCCTATTTTCGTAAACTAGGGGATACATTTCTGGAAACAAAGAAGGAAGAAAACAAGGAGCAATCTTTTGTGCCCATGGCGTATAATCTAAAACTGACCAAGAGTCCCATAACATGAAACATTAAAGCACTAAAAGCACAATACATTTTTTTTTATGACGAGCTAAAAAAATGGAGGAAAGAGGTGCTTGGGTGGCTTAGTCCGTTAAGTGTCCGACTTCGGCTCTGGTCATGATCTCACGGTTCGTGAGTTCGAGCCCTGCGTCGGGCTCTGTGCTGACAGCTAGCTCAGAGCCTGGAGCCTGTCTTCAGATTCTGTATCTCCCTCTCTCTCTGACCCTCCCCTGCTCGTGCTGTCTCTCTCTGTCTTTCAAAATAAATAAATAAATAAATAAATAAATAAATAAATGGAGGAAAAATCCAATCAAACAACCTTCTCCCAGCAAAGACTGGCACTTTGTATGTGAAATCTGGTAGCAGAAATGTCATCAAGAGTTAGGCCTTTATCACCAAGGCTAATTCTTTCAAAATACCTCAGAAGTACAGAGCACTGACTGAGAGACAGACGTCGGGCAGAGTACAGAGCCAGTGTCTAGGAGACAAGATATCCTCCAAGACTGTAAATTTGCAGTTGTGGTTTTGCTTGCTGACTTGAAGCCTACTGTGGAAGAGACTGCCAGTGATCTCTCATTGCTTCTTCTGCCTTTATTCCTCTTCATAATAAATGCCCTTAATTTGAAGTGAAGGCTTGTGACTCAATTCCCCAGCCCCCAATGGAATATGAGTGCAAGCAATAACTTCCACATCACCTTCTCAGATGCAAGGCTCGAAGACAAGTGTTGATAGCAGCTGTTCCTAACCCTCAACAAGTCATCTCAGGTTATGAGAGAGACCTATATACCCTTGCTTTATAGCACCTACTGCATTTAAAAATTACTTTTGCTATAACAACCAGCTAATACAACAATTTGTGCCTGGACGTTAATCATTATTATGATAAAAAAAATATGAGGCACTGGTTAGCAGTCAGGAGGTGAATGGCAAACACGTAGGTATTGCAGCCTGAAGTCGTGGTGACCGTGAATGCACTGTGACAGAACACTTGGTAAAAGCACTGCCTGTGACAGCGCAAGACAGACTAAGGCATGTAGCTAACTCTAGGGGGACAGGTAAAGGACAAGAAGAGTGATTTGTCCAAATTCACATGATCAGACTAGAAGAACTTAAGATCGTTCATTCACTCTGATACAAAAAGAAATGCCCTTGATCCCCCACGACACAGGTCTCTAACCTATGTTCGTCTAAAGTCTAAAGGGTGTTTAGCTTCACTTCTGCCAAACTAAAGTGTATTTCCATAGGTTATGCAAATCTTATAGCGTTGTCTATGGGATGAAGATTTTTTTGCTTTCATGTGCATCATAAATATAAAGATACATTTCTTTGGGAGTGTTAGTAGATAAAATTAGACTTAACAGCTTCTCTTGACATTCTGTTACTTATTAACTATTAATGATTTAAAACAGAGCTGGAAAGTGGTCCTTGTAAGTGCTCTTGCTCCCCTACCCTCCCTCAAGGTCACTCCATCCCTCTCCCCTTGCCCCTGCCATCCGTCAACAGACGGGACTATTTAATCACAGTGCTATTTCACTCTAAGCCTCAACTTGTTCTCAAAATCGTCTTCAACCCATCCTCCAGACAGCTGTACTTACTTACAGAAGCATCGTCGATAGGCTAGGAGATTCAACCTGCTCGGTTTATGGTGGGTCCAGGAATATTTACATTTAGTAGGTATATTTTTAAGACACAATCATCTCTAAAGTTAAAAATTGGCAGCATGCAAGAAGGCAAGTATGAAGGGAACAATCTCATGATCTTTGCAAAGCCAGCCAGGGACTTCCACCTCTTCCTCCTGGCAAGGACTGGTCTGTGTCTGATTTCCCACAAGTGCCATCTATTTGAGTGCCAAGAGTCTGAGACTGCACAGCACTTTTCTAGGACCAGAAAACACATAAACACTTTCATTTTAGGCCCCTACTGCAATACCCATACTCAGATCTGGTAAGCCATGAGATTTGAAAGCAAGCCATCGAGGGTGACTATCATGTAAGATTTTGTAACTGTTATTCTCAGCTAGCATGAGGTGTGACAAAGTATGGCATTCCTCGGCTACAACTCCCTCTTCTACTCTGGAAAACTCATCTTTGAAAAGCAAGGAGCCATCTTCATTCTTTTGCATTTTACCTTGGCATTTTGGCCTTCACCTTGGAATTTCTTCCCACTCTCTTGTTATTCCAGCTTTTCACTGTGATTATGGGCTGTTAATGCCATTATTTTGTTATTTCAAAGGAAGGAATGTTCTATTGCTTTGGGGGAAATATTCAGCCACCCATCTACAATTAGTGTTTTTAAGCATATGCCAGGTTCTGTTTCTCTTTTTCCTTTTAAATTGCAAGACTCCAACTTAGTATTCCAAAATCACTTTTTGTTTGTTTTAAGATTACTCTGACAGCAGCTTTGTCAAAAGTATTTAAGTAACTACTCAGGAATTGATTTTTCCCCCTCTGAATATATCAAATATCATGAGATCAAATTTACACTAGGAAATATGTGAAAACTAACACAAGCTAGAATCACATGGTTTGAAGAAATCTTTTTAAAAATGACTGAATTTTACATTCTGGATAGATTTAGATGCTAAATAAAGTATTCAAAACACAATCCTAGGTGCCTTTTACTGGAATACTATAGCTTGAGAAACAGGGAAGAAACACATTAAATTTGAGTCAGTTTGATTGTGTGATTTTGATTAATTCAAGAATTATGGATTGTTGCCTGTATTTTATGCCATGTAATGCAAAAATGAAAATATCAGATATACGTATGGATTGAAACCCTTATTAAACAGATGGCCCAGGTCCCAACGTAGCCAGTTACCTAGACAAGGTAGAGCCAAGAGCCTCTAGCCAAATTCTCCAGGACTGACTGCCACCGAAAATTTTATGAGAGTGGCAACAGTTAATCCTGACAATGTGGTATTGGAGGCAAAGGTTCTGTTGGGGCAACTCATTTGTCTTTTATTTATGGAACTCACGGTTTCATTAAGAACGCTAAAATCTGTACATACGTTATGGTTTTTAAATTTGTCTTCAATGGCTAATTTAAATCATACATCAATGGCTAGCTTTCATATAAATGTAAAGAAGACCAAAAAAGGACTTAGGGTACTTGGATCTATAACTATTTTATGATCTTCAGGCATCATTTGAATTAGCTCTCGTTCCTCATGTGCAAAATGCAGACGTTGGGTTATTCCTATGATCTGAGAGTGGTTTAGTAAAGACAGCAGAGAGCATTCAATTCAGATCAGCGTAGGTTACAATTTCAGCTCTGCTGCCTTTTCTACATGGTACTTCTGTCTTTATTTTTTTGATAAATAAATTGGAAGTAGGAATATCTATATCATGGAATTAAAAGAATTAGATGGACTAGTAGAGATAAAGCCTTTAGCAGGCAGGAAATGATGGCAGCTTTATTACTGTAGGGGGAACATTGCACATCTCCCTGCAAATGCCCTCTCTCAACTCTGCTCCAATGCCACCATCATATGACTTAACCCTCCACTCCAACTGGACCTTTCTTGGGTTTATAAAGGGCTAGGTGATAGCCATGAATCCAGCTCAAAAAAAAAAAAAAAAACAGCTGGGAAATAGATAGTAGGATAGCACCGAATATGATCTATGAGAAAAGCATCTCCTATTCTCCTTTCTTTTTTTTTTAAATTTTTTTGATGTTTTTATTTATTTTTGAGAGGGAGAGAGACAGCGTGAGCAGGGGAGGGTCAGAGAGAGAGGGAGACACAGAATCTGAAGACAGGCTCCAGGCTCTGAGCTGTCAGCACAGAGCCCGACGTGGGGCTCGAACCCACGAACCATGAGATCACGACCTGAGCCAAAGTCAGACGCTTAACCAACTGAGCCACCCAGGAGCCCCCTATTCTCCTTTCTCAATGGTGTCTATGGCAATGATTGCGTCCATCCATCCAGTCATACATTCAATAAGCATTGATTAAGCTTTGACTATGTGCCAGGTCCTCACCCATGTTCCTTGACCTACCTCATTCCCAAGCCAGTGCAGACTAAAATTCTGTTTAGGAGTGAAAATGGTGAATGCTCTGGCACTAATTGTTATGCACTTATGATTTTTCTCATTTCTAAGGCAGCTTTTCTTTATTTACCTCCAGACTATTACATGGCATATGGTTTGGTTTAGGGATATTTTCTTCACACCTTCCTAATTAGATCAATTTTGTCTTCAAACTCCCTGTTTAGAATATATTCCAAGACTGTATTCTGGTTCCTTGCATTGGTAAAATTGAAAAGAAATCTATTCAAGTTTCTGTGATTTTTTTTTCTACCAGTCAGATCTTATAGCCATTTACATTTGTTTTGAAGTGTGCTGACACATAATGGGAATTCCAAAGTTCCCACTCTGGGGGAAATTTCCATTTGAAAACAAACAAACAAAAAAAGATCTATGCAATACTTTCATAGGCCATGTATAAAGTATTCTGTGTAAGACAGTGTGAGAGATAGATCTAACCCCAAATAATCAGTGATGTGTTATGAAAGGAGATGTGACAGTTCTGGCCCTCAGATTCTATGTCTTGAAAACTGGGAAATAAAATCGTGTTTCTCAATGAGAGTACTATGAAAAATGATATTAGATTCATAATAGAACCTTGACAATTATAAAGTGACTTATAATAAATATCAACAATCCATATCTCTCCTGAACTAGGCTAAACCATTAAAGTTGGTCTGAATTTGAGCACTGGAGAAAATGATGACTTGGAATAGATTCGGGTTATTAGTGAATCAAAACAAAACAAAACAAATATCACATAGGATTAACTGCATGGTCAAGGATGCTAGTGGGCCTGATCCAGGGCCCCACCATTTGCCCTCACAGAAAGGTACCCTGTGCTACAAAACCAGAATCAGTAGCCTTCCTTGGTGGGGAATCTACTAGAACAGAACACCCTAGAAACATAGGATTCTTGACTTTTCTATACTTTTTCATGGAGGGATGGAGGAGAGGAGGTTGTACACATTAGCACTTAATGATCAGCCTTATTTCCATAAAAGGAAATTCTTGCCATGCCACCAGTGCCCGCATTCACAAACAATTTCTTTTTGTGTTTTGGGGCCTTCTCAAAGTTTATAATCTGGCCAACTTTATCTGACCAGCGTGTCTCCAGTGGTCTTCAGAAAAAAAATAAAATTCAGGTTTTGACTTCAGCCTTCAAGAGGTTACAGAGGCTACTGAGTGTAGTCAATGGAAAGGCATGCAAGGCAACCATCCAGTAAACACGAGGCATAGCAAATAGACCCAAACCCGGGTCTAACTCTGGGATAAAACAGGTTATGGTAGAGTTTTCATTCATTCATTCATTCATTCATTCATTCATATATTTCCCTTAGATTCCTCCAACTCATCAGTCATGCACTGCTCTGAACAAACTCTACTTGTCCCAATTTCTTACTCTGCCCTAGATTGAGTCTATCCCAATCCTGTTTCAGGAACCACGTTAATACCCACTGTTCACACTGTGCCAGGCAGGAGCCTACCTTCCCTCTCCACCCTCCCCTTGGAATGTGGTTTGTCTTCCCATCTCACAGATCTTTGACATCACTCCTCCATGGCACTTAAAACATCTGTCTTTATGAAATGCGAAGCAGTAGGATTTAAGAGAAAGATTGCTGACTTCAGAATCACATAGACCTGAGGATGAATCCATCATGGTCCCATCGCTTGCTGAGAGACTCTGGGTAACTGATTTCATCTAAGTTGGTGTCTCCTCACTGTTAGAACAGACATGGTAAATCCTAGCTTCGAGGCTGGGTGTGAGCACTACGTGTAAATTTCATATGAAATGAGCATAATAGGCTGTCAACAAATGTGCATCTTTCCATCTGCTGCAATCTGCGAACTTGACAGTTTCAGAAACAGGACGATGGGGAATAATTTAGATCTAAAAAACTTGTGCGCCTAAGGGTTGCCTGTGATTTCGGCAACTTCTTGCCCAACCAACTTCAATTCTCTGCAAACTATGATCCAAACCCCTAGCAATTAAGATGGAGATGGAATATTTCATATGCCATATTTTCAAAACATTGTTTTTAAAATTTTTTTCAATTGATATTTATTTCTTATAAAATATATCCCAAATATATTCACCATTGGCCACTGATTAGAAGGTAGAATATATTTTAGCTTAGTTTGTAAATAGTTTTATATCTAGGGGTTTCAATTTATGTTAGATCTTTTAGTTTGTATTAGATCTTTCTTAGATATGGTTCTTTTTTTTCCCTGAGTGTACCATGTAGGTAAGAATATATTCACAATAATGAAAAATATTCAGAGTGACATTTTTCTCTTTTTAACATTTCTGTTTCATATGTTTGCACTGCTTTCTCTTTTAGTCTTTTGTCAGCACTGAGCATGATTATAGTTAGTTGCAACCACTTTCTTTGTAGAAAACTGAAATTTTTCCTGTGCCTGAAAAATGTGTGTGTGTTCTTGAAGACAGTGCAACTCAGATTCTCTTATAGAACCTTACAAGTCAGAAGCAGTATACTGTTTTGTGGTTTATACCTCAGGGGCGGTTGTTTCCAGTTTTGGGAAATGTATAGTGTTCATATGGTTTCCATGGGATTGCAGGGAGGGGAGGTGCAAATGACCCTCCAAAAACCAATGAGGATCCATCATGACTTATTTTCTCCCTAGGTTTATTACTATTCCCCCAAGTTTTCTAGGCCTTTGCTGATTAAATGATTTATTACTGAATTGTATCAGTTAATAGTAAAACATGGCTCAGGCTTTGAATACAAGTTAGCCCTCAAGACTGTCTGTAATTCAGTTATGTTACAATCTGAAGATTTGGTAAGAACCTAATAAAACATGAGAGGTAGGTGCATTTTCAGGAAATTCCCAGAAATGGGTTTAAAAACACGTGAAACAGAGAGGTGACACATATATTTCAAATAAACCTAATGGAGCACTAAGGAAAAAAATATTTGGAGAAACTATAGACAAGAGAAAGCGATCATCCAAACAAAAACAGCATAATAGAAAACTTGTTGCAAGATTGTATCCCCCAATGTTAAGATAAAAACTTTGATTGCAATATAATCTGTGTTTAATTCACTGTAAACAGAAAGAAAAAAAAAGGAAAAAAGGAAGACAAATATTATCTGTTTATACTCATCCCCACAAGGCACCATTAAAGTTCATTCTAATTATGTGAAATATCAATGTCTTTGAGGAAAATTCAAACTTTTGTGACTATTGCCAACTAAACATCAGAAATCTTTCAAGAATCTAAAATGTTTCCAACTCCACTATTTATTGGGCTTTTTGTAATATAGATAGATACTGCAGAAATTGACATTGAGTTATATTTAGTGATGGAAATAGTCTATAATATGGAAAGAATGTATTATTTTTCTTGATCCATGAATTCCCCTGAAGACTTAAATTATCTGTAATAAAAAAGCAGAGAAGATGCTTGGGCATGCAGAATCCAAAATAACTATTTTTCATAAAGAAATATATATCCTTGCAACATGGTAGATGAGAAGACAACACAATTCTAGGTGTGATTTATTTCTTATATTCAGAAAGCTGAATCCTACCTGAATTACATTTCTTTAAAGATCAATGAAATATTTTTATTTTTAATTTTGTGGGTTAAGCCACATGATTCAGTATCCTAAGCTATACTTTGCAAGTGAAGCTACTATAAACACCCACCTTTTCCAATGTAGGATGGTAAGTGTCAAGTTGATCTGAAGGCCATGTCTTAGTGGTATCACTAATGTGAATATTTAGGACCATTCATTTTTATAAATATTCCATGGATGATTTGAAAACCAGTAGATTGGGGGAGGGGTCTTGGGTGGCTCAGTCGTTTAAGTGTCTGACTTCGGCTCAGGTCATGATCTCACAGTCTGTGGATTTGAGCCCCGTGTCAGGCTCTGTGCTGACAGCTCAGAGACTGGAGCCTGCTTCAGATTCTGTGTCCCTCTCTCACTCTGCCCCTCCCCCACTCATGCTCTGTCTGTCTCTCTTTCTTTCTCTCAAGAATAAATAAACATTACCAAAAAAATTGATAACCAGTAGATTGGGGTCTCCTAAGATTTTGAATACACTGTTAATCTCCCTATATTAATTTGTTTAAACGTTCATACAGTTGTAAAAGTTCTGTAGAGAATTTGCCCATTTCTAGAGAAGATGTAACTCCTTTACCATCTGAGTCAGGAATCCCCAGTGTTTTTTATGAGTTTGCTGCCAAAAGATACTTTACATCAGCTACTTGTTATTCTGAGTGTCTTAAATGGAAGGCTCCTCAGAAAAACGTGTTCTTTATAAAAGAAACCCAGACACAAAATCCTATGCACTTCTTTATTTTGTTGGCTTTATCTCTGACTGGAGATTGCCTTGCTACACCTAAACTTTTCTTGATCTTTTCCTCTTCTCCTTAAACTCATGACCATGGAGGAAGAAGTATCACATGCCTTGTCACAGAAAATAAGAAAGGTCCCTCTATTAACTTTGGAATTGGTCTGAATTAAACCGCAAGGATACTTTTGCAACTTGAGATATAAAATTTCCTTAGGTTAAGGCTCACACAGAGCCAATTCAATGTGTCACAAAAACAGAGCAAAGGAAATTTAGTTCAGCATTTTGGTAAAAACCTAATAAGACCAAAATAGTTGTTGTATTACCTTTGTGGATGCTGATTGCTTCCATAAACATACTTCTCCCTTGCTTAGCCAATATAAATAACATGCATGTTTTATTTCCTCTTTTCTCTGAAAAACACCAAGAACAAAATATTGCAAGAACTCTTATAAATAGAAAAAGGCTGAAAGTGTACTGTAGAGCAGAGCTTTATGAAGCAGAAATTCTTGACAATATTTTTATACCACTTAAGATTTATAGAAAATTAACAGAAATAATTATATACACATTTTATTTTTCAATTTGTTCTTGTAATGACAAGTATTGCTAACAATTCTAAACTGGCTCCTAGGAAAATTTTATGAACATACAACTTTTATCTATCTTTCTTATGTTCAAATTCAGGTCTTTCCTTTGATCCTTCTCATATTTTTGAGTGGATGATGAGAGGTTGAAACATAAGCCTGCTTGAAATATTATGGATTGAACCTGAGCAGATCAGAGCTATACCTGTGACTGCTCAAAGATTAGAGACATGTTGAAATTCATGAGGTATATGTGAAAAGCCATTGATGATGGGTGATGGGGTTTTGGAGTGATGGTGGGGTTTGGAACTGACGGCCAGGAAAGAATTCTTGAAGACGTCTTTGGTACAAAAAAAGTGATTTTATTAATGTTCGGGGACTCGAACCGTGGGCAGAAAGAGCTGCCCTGGGTCTGTGAAGAGTGACTGAGTGAAGAGTGACTGGGGGGTGCGGGGTTTAGGGACAGCACAAGTCTCTAAGGAATTTTGAAAGCAAGGTTTCCAGACCTTGAGGCTAGCTGTTGTTAGAAAAACGTCATTTATTACTGTTTTTTAATGTTTCCTTTTATTTATGTTCAGAAAGAGAGGGGGAGAGAGAGAGAGAGAGGGAACAAGCAGGGGAGGGGCAGAGAGAGAGGGAGACACAGAATCTGAAGCAGGCTCCAGGTTCTGAGCTGTCAGCACAGAGCCCAACGTGGGGCTCAAACTCACAAACCAGGAGATTATGACCTGAGCCGTGGACGCTTAATTGACTGAAGGCACCCAGGCACCCTGACTGTTTAGTAAAACTTCAGTCATGAGACCCTTCAGATGTATATCAGTGGCCATATGCTTGGAGTATAACTGCCAACATATACTTCAAGGATAAAGATAAAGGAGGTTTGCAAAGGAATTTTTACATGTTTAAGGAGACTCACAGGATCCTGGGGGGTCAGGATAATGTTAAGCCAAGATTCCCTTTTGCCCCCTAGCATAGTATCATCATTAAGGCAACTGAGCACCTAGAGTAAAGTCACTATGCTTGTTTCAAGGACTTCTCAATGGACTGTAGGCAGTAAGGGAATTTAATTTTTCATTTGCCTTTGTTTCCCACATCACCATGGCAAACATGTTGATTAGGATGATACTAGGGCTCCAGGAACTTGAGTCTCCAGGTTTCTGGAGATTAGGTTATGGATAATATTGTCTCTTTCTTGCAGTTTTCTAAGTTATCTGTAAATGAGAAGGAGACTCCTGTCCTGCATGACTGTGATCTCTATCAGTCAACCATTTGTTTTCTTTCCTTTCCTTTGTTCTTGGGCAGCCAGGAGTGTCAGAGGAATATCACATATATCCCACCTGGGGCAGGGGAGGCGTGCTAATGTTCTTTGCCCTTAGTTTTTCTTATGCTCCCCCCTCAATGAAAAAAATCAGAATTCTAAAAAGAGTTTATTCTGCAAAGAGGTTATTGAATTTAAAGACACATGAGGTAGATTTGATAGAAAGTAGGCAGTCAAGGGATCTCCATTCTGGAAGTCTAATTATTGGCATGCTCTACTCCGGTTCACTGCTGTTTCTTGAATATACCCAAACATGCCACTGTTTAGGATTTTAGGTGTTTGTTCTCCATACCTGGATGTTCTTCCCCCAGATACTAACACGCCTTACTCCATCACTCTATTTAGATGTCTATTCAAATGTCATCTTATTAAAGATATATTTTCTATCCTGTTTTTTAATTTTTTAAATGTTTATTTACTTTTGAGAGAGAGAGAGAGAAAGAGAGCATGAGCAGGGGAGGGGCTGAGAGGGAGACACAGAATCTGAAACAGGTTCCACTGAGCTGTCAGCACGGAGCCCAATGTGGGGCTCGAACTCACGAGCCGTAAGATCATGACCTGAGCCAAAGTCGGATGCTAAACCAACTGAACCACTCAGGTGCCCCAATTTTCTAGTCTCCTATTTAAATAGCACATCACTATCAATGTCTAATTTCCTTCTTTGTTTAATTCTACTTCATAGCATTTATCACCGTATAGTGTATGTTTTGTTCTCTGCTCTATCAATGTTTACAACAGTTTCTGGAACTCTGCTGTTGCTCAAGGTACACACGCCGAATGGACAAATAATTGAAACGATTAGATCTATTATCCAGTGAATTTAGTGCATTTCAAATGTTATAATGATACCTGCTAAGTATGTCATTAGAATAAACAGAATAAGCTGCTTTTGAAGATTATTTGATCCAGGCCTTAAAAAGTTCCTTCCACACTTTTTTGGGAGATTTCTTTCTCCAAAAAGACAATAGCTGACTGCCACTTGTAGAGTTCATTCTTATTGCAGAATCCAAAAAAATTACTGACTTAGAGAATTGTGATAAACTTTTCTATGTTAATAGTGCATTTCACCAAGGGCTTACGATATATCTTGATATTCTCATTATAATTTCCACTTTAGCTGAGAGCATAGTGTTGTTTGGGCTCCTACTGTGCTTCGCATCCAGTGGCGCAACACAAAACAACCCTGCTATCCAAGAGCCGTTCTGTCTCACGTAGATTTTGACAGACTAACTTTGACTTGGTCTTCTGATCTTCCCTACACAGCTGATTGTGGGTGACAACAGTTGCCATTCACAAGGAACTCCTCAATAGCTATGACTTTCCTGGAGTCAGCCACATAGCATTAAGAAGACTAACAGTGAGTCATCGAGTCACAATCTAATTATTGAGCTCTTGCTGTGTATTCACACCACGTAATATATTTAGGTCCTGTTGTGCAACTTATGGTAGAAACTTTTCACAAAATTTTAGATGAATTAACCTTCCTTTACTTTTCAGCATCTTGCATAAGCCCTCTTCCTTTGCGCCTATCCCAACACCAAAACAAAACAAAATAAAAACAAAACAGAAGCATGATCCATAAAAGAACAGACTGAGCAACTGGTTTTCATTAAAATTAAAAACATTTAGTCTTCATAAGACATTGTTGAGAAAATGAAAAGGCAAGTCACAGTCAGGGAGAGAATATTTGCAAAGCACTTATATGCATATGATATATACACTTCTTGATACATGATAAAAGATATGTCTTCAGAAGATACACAGCAAATATCACTTCAGAAGATACACTCCAGTATCCACAGTTTCACTTTGTGCAACTTTAGTTAACCATGGTTAGTGGTGATCCAGATGGTGACGATCCTTCTTCTCACCTATTGTCAGAAGGTCAATAGTAGCCTAAACTCATGTCACCTCACTTCATCGCATCACGTAGGTATTTTATCATCTCACATCATCACAAGAAGGGTGAAAAAATACAATAATATATTTTGAAAGAAGGAGACCACATTCACATAACTTTAATTGGAGGATGTTGCTAAAATTATCTTATGTTATTATTAGTTATTGTTGCTAATATTTTACGGTGTCTAATTTACAAATTTATCGTAGATACTTCTGTATAGGAAAAAACAGTATATATAGGGTTTGGTAGTATCCACAATTTCAGGCATCCACAGAGTTCTTGGAACATATTCCTGGCGGATAAGAGGATTATGTAAAGAACTGTAATGAACTCTTACAACACTAATAAAGAAAAGAAAAATCCAACTAAAAATGGGCAAAATATTTGAATAAATCACTAAAACATATACCGATGACAAATGAACACATTAAGAGATGCTCACTATCACTAGATAGTTTGGAAATACAAATTAATGAGCTACCACACTAAGCTAACAATATACCCCTATTAGAGTGGCTAAAATAAAAATAAAAGACTTACTATACTAAGTGTTGGCAAGGTTCTTGGGGAATTCAAGATGTCATATACTCCTGTTAGGAATGCTAAATTATAATAACCACTTTGGAAAATAATTAGAAATTTCTTAAATAGTTAAACATAAACTCAGCTATTCTACTCCTAGTTATTTACTCAAAAAGAATGAAAGCTTATGTCTTTAAAAAAACTTTTACGTGAACGTTGCTATCAGCTCTATTTTTAATAGCTACAAATATTCCACATGTTCAGCAGACAGATGGATAAACAAACTGTGTATTATAAAATAGAGTGTTGGTCTCTAGTGAAAAGGAATTTGTACTACAACATGGAGGATGAAAATGTCAACAGAATAACTATGCTAAATTAAAGAAGCTATGTAAAATAGGACACAATATGGTCTATCTATTCTGGCAAATGACATTTAACATATAGTGGAAAAAAGTGAATGAGTGGTTGCCTTGTATGAGAGGAAGATGGGGAGGGACAAGAAAGAGGGGTTACAAAGGGGCAGGAGGACACTTTTTTTGGAGGTGATAGGTTTGTTCAGGATCTCCATTGTGGTGATGGTGTCACGGTGTTTACATATTAAAACATGGTGTGTATACATGTTAAAACATCAAATCTACCTAATGAATATGTGCAATTATTTTATGTCAGTCATGTGTCAGTAATTCTGTTAAATAAAATATAACCACAAAATAAAACCCCACTATGGCTGTCATCCATACAACCTTGTGCTCCAGGCGACTGCATAGGTGCCACTGGGGGCATGAATTGAGTGGCAGTGAATGAAGGACTCACGTTTGCACTCATCAGCTACTGGTAGAGTGTAGAGATGTGATATCCCTTTGAAGTCATCCTGAACACTCTATTTAAGGAATTGCCTTAGGTTGAAGCCTTGCAGGCATTCTCAGACTTGGCCAGTTGAGTTACCATCTAATATAAAGGAAAATGCAGATGTCATCAAGAATAGAGATTAAGTTTGTGAGGCAGATTCAAGACATCTCTTGCCACTCGTTGCCCCTCAGGCTGGTTTACACGTCTGGTTTAATTACAACTCGTCCAGGGGTCTCTAGCACTTCCAATTATTCTAGTAATTTCCAATTTTACCACTCACATTCCAAAAAATTAGATGTTGCTGAGACCCTGGATTTTGGTTTGAAATATGACACTGCTCTCTACCAGACACCTTGTTTTTACCACAACCCTCCCACAGCTGTTTAAGGCTATTAATATTAAATTAATGTTCAAGGAAGTTTACAATTGCTCACTAGGGGGAAAGGAATGTGAGTTAACCACAAAGCTTCCTCTTAACACAGCCCAGCATAGATGTCTGGGCTTCATTACTGAGTAATGTCAGACTACATCTTCCTTGTCTCACACAATTTAGTTTCCCTTTCTTGAAAAGGTTGCTTAGGTTGAACAATTATATGCTTACAATCCCTGTATGTTTAGTGGACAGAATTTAGGAATGTGTTAGGACCATTGTAAAGAAGGAGAATAAGAGTTGGACAAATCACAAATTAGAAATTGTACGTGATTCCTTTAATACACATTTACTGAGCACATCCTAGGTGCCGGGCATTGCGTCAGAGCTAGATGAACACCACTGAGCAAAAACCAACCTGTTTCTTGTCCTCGTAGAGCTTATAGTTTAGGAAATGCTTTCAATTAGATGTGCTGTTCATCCCAAACTCCAGCTCCTGGTTCTTTATTCTTCTTTCCCATCCAAATTATCCTCATTCAATAAATTGATACTTCTATTGCTGAGAGTATAAAATAGTTAGGAATGAGAGGATTTTGCTCTAAGACCTTCTGAGAAGGTAAACCCTTCTCCTCACCCCCCACTACCCTCTCCTCTCCCATGCCTCCTTCTTTTCCTCTTTGTCTTCCTTCTCTTTCTTTTACCATTTTCAATTTTTAATTTTGAAATAATTTCAGATGCCCAAGAATTGCATAATTAGTAAAAAGTTCCAACATATCGTAACTCAGATCTCCAGCTTTTAACGTCTTTGTTTGCTTTACCATTCTCTCTCTCTCTCTCTCTCTCTCCTCTCCTGTCCCCAACCCCCTGGGCATGGGTATGGATATAAATATAAATATAGATAAAATATACTTAAATATTCTATTTCTGAAATATTTGAAAGTAATTTTCAGGCATAATACCTTTTAAATCTAAATACATTAGTATGCATCTTCTGTTACTTAAACATATTATAGTGAATAAAATGAAGAAACTAACATTAATAGTACTAGTATCTAATTTAGAAGCCATATATTTCAATTCAGCCCTTTGTGCCACTACTGTTCTTACCTGATCCAGGATCACATGTTGCATATTGTTGTCATGTTCCTTATCTTACTTTAATCTGAAACAAGTCCTCAGATTTTCTCTGTCTTTTAAGGATTTAGGGTTTGTTTGTTTGTTTGGTTGGTTGGTTTTGGTTTTGGTTTTGCTTGGAATATAGGTCAGTTATCTTGTAAAGTGTTTCTCAGTTTGGGTTGTCTGATATTTCCTTGTTATTAAATTCAAATTATGCATTTTGGGTAGGAATACACAGGGGTAACGTGTCTTTCTTGGTGCATGATGATGTGCTATTAGTGGGATGGTAATTTCAACTTTGTCCATTTGGGAAAGGTATTATCTGCCAATTTTCTCCAACTTAATGTTACCGTTTTCCATTTGCAATTAATAAATATTGTGTTAAGAGCTACTTTGAGATTATATAAACATCCTGCTTTTCAACTATACTTTTACCCACAAATCCACAGATAATTCTTACCTGAAACCATTATTATAAGAGTGCTTTCCAAATAGTTATTTTCTATTTCTATCATTCCCTTTATCTTTATTAGTTGGAATTATACTGTAAGGAACAGCTTTCCTTTTCTTCCTAGTAAACTTATTTTCTGAAGTCTCTCGATCTGTCCATCCATGTATCTATCCATCCATCTCTATATTTATCTTTTCATTCATGCATTGCATAATTTTATGTAGTACCAAAGAGTTCCATGATATAGATCTATTAAATTTTTCTCATCTAATTGAATTTGTACAGCAGGCTCATAGTGATGGCTTTGTTCACAATATTACTACCGTAAGGATAATAATGAGGTTTTAAAAAATTACTACTTTCTATGAGATTAGATCAGAGACAAGATAAAAGTCCATTCTTTAAAATCTGTTGGAAGCTTGTCCATGAGGGACAGATTCAGGCTTTCCAAAGTGACCTTGCATCATAAGATGAGTCCAAATATGTCCATGAACATGTGTTTGGACTGTCTATTCCTCTCAGAGTCTTCATATCAAATGATAATACCCAACTGGATTGTAGGCTGGAATTGTAAGATTTGTCTACAGTAAATCTGATGTTTCAATCGGGTTGATTGTCTGACCCAAGTTCCACACTTTATGCTTATTTGAGAGACAAAACCTCTTACATCTTTTCATGATAACCCTCTCAGCTGTCCATGGTCTAGTCTGATTTGAACTTCCCAAATTTGGGATTTGTGTACTACTGTTCTACTCTGTTGCCAAAGATATAGAGGGAACTCAAAAGATTACAAATGAAATCAACTAGTCAATTTAACCTAAGCACATAGCCACACATTACAGAAATGGACACGCTAATAAGCTTCCATTTAAAAATATAGGAGCCTAGGTTTTAACATTTTTCTTATATATGTCAATTGTGGACAAAATAATATCATCAGAGATGCCAGTTTTTAGTGCCTAATATGTGTCTCTAATGCTTCACATTATACTCTTTCAGAGTCTCATAAAACCCTAGGTCCATGTTGATATCCCAATTTTTCAAATCTGCAGCAGGGGATTTAGAGAGGCTACATAATTGGACTGAGCTTAAAGCTAACAGGTGGAAGGGCTGGAATTCAAATTCAAATTTGTCTTAATTTAAAAAGTCGTGTTTTCCCTCTGTATTGCATTGGTACTATACCTGTTACCAATAATAAATATACAGAGGAATAAACGTATAGTCTATGAAATCAGTAAGATTAAAAGCATATGGGATTCCTTAGTAGGACAATTCAGTGTCTTATCTTTAGAGTACAATACAGTGCTCAAGTTCAAGGTGTTTATTTATCTGATTGGGCTTTCCTTCTTTTGTTCTATTTATCTCTTCCCTTCTTTGTAAATCTCAGTATATTTTAAAACCTGCACAGATGCTCAAGAAATAAATTATTTAAAAACCTTAAAATCTGAGAGATAAGGATGATAATGGCACTTTATCCCCATGATAATTTATAACTAGACCAAGCTTTGAGTTCCCATTTTTATAAATGAGCTCACTAAGTTGAGTTTTCTGTATCAAACAGCAGGTGGTGGTACTGGGTTACTCTATCAAGTTTAAGTACTTCTAGATAGCACTGTGTTGTTGAAGCAACATATAACAGATATTTTGGTTTCAGAACCATTCACTTCATCTTGTTAAGATTTACTTTATAAAATAATACACAGGATGAGGTCTCAAATTATTTGAAAAATAATTACATAAATATAAATCTTTTAGAAGAAAGAAGATGATTGTATATATGTAAAATACGCATCATTTAAATCATTTAAACAGCATAGTACTTCACACAATTATTTAAATGGTTGTATTTAAGTATGTATTTTGAGTAATAACTATGGTTTAGTATTGGGGACTAAATATTTAAATCAAATATACTCTAAATTTGTAATTATTATGAAATTAGAAGTACTAAATGGTAAAGACTAAAAAAATCTTTGTCATTTAGCAAAAGAATAAGTGGAAAAATAGATTTATTTTCACTCCTTTAATTCCTCGTTGAGTAATGATTACCCTTAAACACTTTCAACTAGCCCTATAACATATACATTTCTATTATTCATCAATCCACATTCTTATTCCACGATATGCAAGATCTCTGCATAATTTATTTTGAATCTTGGCTGCATTTCAGTTCTCAGTTGGTTACATCTTAAAGGGAGTGGTATTTTCCAGAATCTTTGACCCAGGTCTGGATTTGGTTGAATGGTGGGAAGGGGATAAGGAAAAGGGAGCATATGGTACTCTTTCACCTTATTGGTAAAATATTTTATTATTTGAAGGTTGTAGTTCTCTAGGCGATGATGATGATGATGATGATGATGATGATGTTATATTATTTGAGCCTGTATCTTAGAGGTCCCAGGCCACACGATGTAAAGGCAACAATCTTGGCTGATCCTAGTACTAGGCAGCAGATGGTATCTCTAAAGATTTCCATTATTGTGTTGCAGTGTTGACTCTATGGCAGATGGCCTGGAGGAATGAAGAGGCAGGTTGGTGTGAACCAGGGAGTCCTGTGGAAGCAGCAGAGGCTAACATTGAGGCAGGAGTTAAAGAGAAATAAGGTGAGTTAATAAAAGAACTAAAAGTGCTGCATATCAGAGTCTACAAAGTGGAGATGTGGGGACCACTTACAATTTATTTTAGGACCAACCTGTATGACTTCAACATTTTTATTGTGGCTGCTGTGAAATTGGAGCTAAGTTTAGTGGCAAGATCATTACCAAACAGTTCTGAATGATTAGCTATATCTATGGCACAGTTGACCCGAGTATATAAATGATGACGTATATTCATATTTTATATATGATTATATACTCATATATCACATATATGATATATAAACACAATATATATTATATACTATATATGTATATATTATTTATTCTTCAGTTGCAAACCCTACTGAAACAGAAGTTCTGGAGGGTAGGAACTTGGGAATCACATTGTAAAAGGAGTTTCCACGTAACTATAATTCACAGTATAGTTGTGAATGACTGGTTTGGGTATTTTCTAAACTATTATTAAAAGTAATACCTTCATAATATAATGAAAAAAGAAAAAAGAAAAAGAAGTACAAGTGCAGTAGAAGAAAACCAGGTTGTGTGGTTTTTGGAGCCCTCTTATTGGAATAAAATTAACAATTACAAATACAAGATTAGATACAGTGCTTTTAGAGTAAAGCTACTTCTTAGGCATAAACATTGAAGCCAGTTTCACTTCTTATCAGCCTGGACATGTTTCTGGGGCCTTTCTGAGTTAAGAATAATGGCTTCATGGGGCTGTCAAGATCAAATGAGCTAACAGCCCAACCTGGAATATGAAACACCCAACAGCTATGGAGAGTATCACCCTCTTCATTCAACTCTGATTGCCTACTTCATGCGCAAGAGTGTGAAGTGAATAGAGAAAACTGCTCAAGATTTTGAGAAGTTCAGTAGGACAATTACACAGATTTGCATTCCCTGCTGTTCTCCAATTTTTCCAGAGAACTCCAACAGTCTTACACAGTTAAACCTTAGTGAGCATTTGTTGGATAAATGGCTGGTTAAATGGTGAATAAATGAATGGATGAGTGAATGAATGAATAGAAGGAAAGGCTTTTGGCCCATCTGCTGCTATCATAAAATATGGCTGCTCAGAACCTTAGAGGTGACTTGTTCATTTGTGGATTTTAAACTGATTAAATGCCTTCTGGGGTAAATGGGATTAATTGAAATGGGTGGAGTGTATCTGTGGGGACCTCCTGGAGGAAGGTCCTTTTTGCAAAACTTTAGAAGGAGCTTGTTGACAAAAAAGAAAAAAAAACCAAAAACAACAAACAAAAAAGACAAAAAACAAAACAAACAAAACAACAACAACAACAACAAGAAAAAGAGGACATTTTTTCATTTCCATTTCAACATGAGGGTACCAATAGTATGAATTCACCTTGTATAACAGGGCAGTTTCAGTAAAAAGTATTTAGGCTTTTAAAATAAGCAAAATAAATATTTACTAAGTGTCCTCTGTGGAAAAAACACAGGAAATTACAAGGCATCTAAAAGCTATGTCTTTGCAACCACATTAAATCCTCACCACAGACCATAGACTCAAATTTTTCTCTAGAAAACTAGGGTTTCAGAAGCTTCATGACTTCCCAGGATCACAAGATCTCAGATATGAAAAGACAGTGGAAATAAGATTCAGACCGTAATCTCTGATTTAATACCCATAATCTCCTATATCATTGTAAGTAACAAAATACAATTTTTTGCATTTTTGTAAAAATATAAGTAGGCAAAGAACTTTTCTGTATTTTAATACTTGCCCTGTTGAGAATATGAATGGCTTTTAATTATTTGCTTTAATTTTATAATATTTTTTGATAGGGTCAAAAAAGGCTATCCAGTTCCTGGTAATGGGACCACACTGTGTCTAAATCCCACACATAATAATAATTCTCACACATAATATGGCAAAATATGAGGATCTCAAATTACACATCCACATACCCCATACATGCCACACATATACACATACATACACACCTATGTAGACATATGTACATATATCTAATACTTTTTATATTTTGAAAATAGAAAAATTAATTTTAAAAAGAAACTTAAAGGGCACCTGGGTGGCTCAGTTGGTTAAGTGACTGACTTCAACTCAGGTCATGATCTTGCGGTCCATGAGTTTGAGCCCCGCGTCAGGCTATGTACTGACATCTCAGGGCTGGAGCCTTCTTTAGATTTTGTGTCTCCTTCTCTCTCTGTGCCTCCCCTGCTCAAGCTCTGTCTCTCTCTGTCTCAAAAATAAATAAACATTAAAAAATATAAAAAAGAAAGAAACTTAAAATATTGTGTTTGGATACTGGTTTACTGCAATACCAGAATATATGTAGGCTAAAGCACATAAAAGTAACTACAAAATAGACCAGTTTGTAAAGTGAGCTGAAAACTACCAGGAACACTCTGGATGTATAGGTGCAATGTGAAATTTATGCTTCTGTTTTTTTTTTTCTATACCCTCTATGAATGTTAATTAAACATACATCAGAAGAAATAAAGATTGGGTGGAAGCTACAGTTTAGAGACAATAAGTTTATCAAATGAGAAGCTTTTTCTGATTTTTTCCCTCATTTTATCAGTCTTGTAGTTCTGAAGAACTCTGCCTTAGACGTGTCCATATAAACAAATATGCCTTGTGTTGTGTGTGTGTCTAAAATGAGACTTTTACGTTAATCCTCTTTAATTGACCTCTAAAATCAAGTTTAAGCTATCCTGGTCTTACTCTATAAATACTTAAATGTTTTATTTTTCTCAGTCATTTCTAATCATGACTCTGCTTTACACCAACAATGTGGCAGGATCTGAAGACATGTGATTTGGGACATATGTTTCTGGTTTGTGAATGGGGTGCCAATTAAATGCAAGAGGGCAATCCTAAACAGAGGGTGTGTGGCCAAATTAAAGAGGTTTATGCATCCATAAGGAGAGCCCAGATATAGGATTCTAATTAGGAAAACAATATGATATTCTCTCTGGGTTCCTGGATTTTCATTCAACATGTTGAACTTCCTTGGAAGGTCTTCATATTTGCTTTTTATTCGAAGTTCCAAATTGTTTTTGCAAAAATCAATTCTACATGATACTATGAAAGCATATGCCCTCACTTTCTTTTCAAGGTTCAAGGATGGTGGACGTGTGCTATTGATCTGATTCCCAAATTCTGGTAGATGTCCCCCCCCAAAAAAACACGTAAAACTCTAGATCCAAAAGTGCCCATTAGTTAGCTCTGAGCATGCCAACTTGTCAAGCAATATTACAGTGTGATCTTTAAAGCATTTGTGAAAAAGCTGGATAACTTTGTGTAAAAAACCTGGATTTTATGGCTTCATCTATGCCAAAGAGATTGTCCAACAGAATGCACCCTGGTAAGCCTAATTATTACTCCACATATGGTACATGGCATCATAAGCTATTTTTGAGGTTTAGGGAAAGGGAGAGCCAAGTGACGACCACAACAGGGCGTGCTGAACAATTTTAACTCCGAATCTAACATCCCCATGTTGGCAGAGCATAAGACACAAAATGCTGCTTCAGCGATCTGTCTCTCACATATTTAATTTGAGGATAAATAATTTAGTTAAAATTTATGGGTGGGGTGGAGAAGGGAGTAATATACAAGAAGTCAGGATAGCGCATCTTGGTTCAGGGAAGGTCGTTCTTCAGAGTAGCATAGCTGTTATTAACAAGGGCAGCTTTCATTTCATACTTTAAAACTATGGCAGCCTTTATGACTTTAACCTTTATTGAGGGAAAAATGCAGAATCTGAGTTAGAAGACAACTGAAGTTGAACATTAAAAAATTTTAATTCTTGAATGTGTAGGCTATTGCATAAACAAAATAAATTGGGGAGAATGAACTCAGGGAAACATGGAAGCCATCAGCCATTTATCAGAGTTGCCTGTGTGCCTTTAACCATTTACGTTTGAAAAGTTCTTCAGAAAAAAAATTAGACATTAAATAAAGAGGGTTCTTTTAACTTTTATTTTTTTTTTCAGAGACAGAGAGAGACAGAGCATGAATGGGGGAGGAGAAGAGAGAAAGAGGGAATCACAAAATCTGAAGCAGGCTCCAGGTGCTGAGCTGTCAGCACAGAGCCCAACACTGGGCTCGAACCCTGTGAGACGATGACCTGAACTGAAGTCGGACGCTCAACCCACTGAGCCACGCAGGCGCCCCTAAAGAGGGTTATTTTATACTTACAACTTCAGTGTGTCAGTCCATTGAGAACTATTTCTAAATCAGATTTGTGGATATCTCACCATGGCTTCAGATAAATTCAGACATCCTTCTACCTCCATCCCTGAAACATTTTAAAAATCAATCTTGTCTATTGTTTAGTTGCAGAATCTTTTGTTCAGAGGTCAATATGACAGTGGAGAGGGGCATGCCCATAATGCCTAGGGCACGTGTAAGGCATTCACACATATTGAATGATAATTATGCTTACATCTTCTACCATCTTTTGTTGGACCTCTAAAGCCTTAGATTCTTCAAGTCTGAGAAACTTAGCAGATTCCTGGCACCATTATCCCCTGTTTTAGATAAAAGTAAGAATCTTCTTCTCTAACAAAATAAAGGGACATGCCTCTCCAGTTTTCCATTCTAAATACTGGAAGGAAAAAAAAAGGACACTGCTTAAAGTTAAGGATTGTCTTCACTAGGGCAGAATAATTGGGAGCAAATAATAAACATTTCCAGTAGATCTATAATCATGAGCAAGGCTAAAAGAAAATCATGACATCAGCATTTTGGGTAGGATTTTCTTCTTTTGTGGCTATTTCATACTGCTTTAAAACCAAATCAGATATACTTTACTTACTTTATTTCAATATACTGTTTAACAAATGAGGAAAACCGAATCCAGGTTTTAATCCCGCCTTTATTTATATTTTTCAGTTGAATGATTTATAAACCTCTGTGACATATAACTTCTAAGCATTATAATAAGATTCAAACGACTTACCACTTCATTTTTCCCTTTGAGAATGAACTAGAATAATTGTTCTTTAAATCTGGGCTCTTTTGTTGCTATTGCTATTTTCTCCAAAAGGTGGCACTTGTGTAATCTTTTTCTTCCTCAGGGTGCAGAGCACCGGGGGAGCCAGAGGGACCAGAGTGAATTTTCAGGATTGTTTTTCTTTGACAAACTCCAAGTAGCCACGTCAAAAATCTGCATTTTTGTAACTGCAGCTCCTTTAGGCGCAAAGAACCCTTCACATAAGAATTAGTCTTATTCTGTGAAAGATAAACAGGCTTCCTGTCTTGGTTTCGTTCAAACTTTAGAATTCTTTAACCCAAGTTTATTTTATAACGTTTTTCTTTCCTTCTGATCTTTGACTAAAGTTCTATTTTTTTTTAGATAACCTTGATCCATTTGAAGTTGTCTTTCATAATTAGAATGCATAAGCAACACACAAGTATGTCTGGACTCTATCAAAACAAACCTTTCTGACAGCATAAATCAAGAAGGATAAATCATTGAGACAGGAGAAAGCTTTTGAACTGCGGACAGACAAGGAGAGTGAGAGGCACAGAGGGAAAAGGAAAACATGTTGGAGAGATTCTGATGATGAGACAGGAATTCACAAATGAGACTTGAAATCAAACATGCAAGCTCTTCCCAGCAGTTCATGTAAATTGTTTCCAATCCCCGCAGCTGAAAAAAAATTTAAATACAATCTAATGAAGTCCAACACTTCATTTTACAGATGGGAAACTGAGTCCCAGAAAGGTAAAGGAGTCTGTTCCATGGAGCACACTGAATTCTGTTTCTACTTCTGGTGAAGAGACGTGTTAAGTCACAAGTCATAGAAAAACAAAATCTTAGATAGTTTTGAAAATTGGAGTCCTTATAACAATTATTCTTTTTGTCAGACACATATTATTTTGAACCACTATGCTGTCTTAGAAGCTCTCCTCTGCTCCATGCAGGAATATGGCCATTCATTGACCTTGTAAGTTACAGATCTGTGCTGTCCGATACGTAGCCATCAGCCGCATATGACTATTTAAGTGAATTGTAAGTTAATTAAAATTAAAAGAAAATAAAAATTTAGTTCCTCAGTTATGCTAGCCACATTTCAAGTACTCGAAAGATACATGTGGCAAGTGGCTGCGATATTGGAGGGGCGCACATAGAAGTTTCCATCATTGCTGAAAGTTCTCTTAGGCAGTACTGTTATGGATCACTATTCAGAGTATGAAGAGAGTATAACACAAAGTCAAGTACGTAGTGAGATGGGCTAATGCAGGGTATAGCATCTAAAAGGATAGTATTTTATGGGGTGCCTGGGTGGCTCAGTTGGTTAAGTGTCTGACTTCGGCCTAGGCATGATCTTGTCATTCCCGAGTTTGAGTCTCTGCTCTGATGGCTCCCCTCTGTTTCAGATTCTGTGTCTCCCTCTCTTCCTCTGCCCCTTCCCCACTCATGCTCTCTCTCTCTCTCTCTCTCTCTTAAAAATAAATAAACATTTAATAAGATAAAATAAAATAAAAGTACATGTTTCATAATCTATGGGTCCCTAACCAAGTTCTCAGCCAGCTATGGAAAACCAGCAGGTTTATGTCTTTTTATAACTTCTCCAGCCCTCTTTCTCCTTCTACTTATGCCTTCTCTAATATTCTTCTTCTTTTTTTTTTTTGAGTGTTTCATAAATCTTGTGGGTACCTTATTTATTCCTCCTTGTGTGCATCATTCGATTCCATTCCCCAATGTCCAGTGAGTACGTACCATGTGACAGACATTGTACTTACAAATGAAAAGGAAGCATCAGATGCTCAGTGATGACAAATGGGTCGGGAGGAAACTATGTGTCCAAAGCCCAATCTGGACAGGGACCAAACTTCTCAGGCCATTCAAATTAGCAAAAACAAGAATTATCAGAAAAACTATGTAGATTAATGGATGGAAGCTTACTTCGAGGGGTTTAGTGACTTGCCCAAAATAATACTGAGGGTAAAAAAAATGTATATCCTCAGACTGGAATCCATGTCTTTTTACATTGAGTCAGTGTTTTTCTCTAATCCATTAAGGTCCCAGAGCAGAGACTGCTTTATGCCAAATTCATAGTTTCTTTCAATATCTGCCAATGAATCATCGAACAAGCTGTGTCTTGCATATATTGACATTCTTTCTTTCTAAGCCCAATTTTCTGAATTTCTTTGAACAAAGACAGAATTATATTTGCATGGGCTTTTCTTTGGAGCCCTTAGCTAAGTGCTTATAAAAAGTCCTTGTGTTGAATTGATCTGTGCTTGATGTTCTACCAATACTTTGAACTCTTAGGTGTTGACAGAGTTTAAATGTAAATTAAACAAGTGCTCTTTCTAAAAAAAAAAAGATATATATAAATTTTATCATGTGCCAGATGAATAAAATCCCCTTGTTTGCAGACAATCAAGACGACAGGCATAGCATGCAGCTCTTCAGGTTCGGTACTTCCCATGACCGTCTGTGTAACAGTGTGATTCATTCAGGGACACCTAACTCCAGATGCTATTCGAACTCTAGGTCTTAAATAGATTTTCTCATTCAGCAGCACTTGCGTGGAAATTTGACCACACCACCCCATCAGTCAAGTGGCTTTAACTGGGCCCATTCTTGTCTCTGTACCACATTCTTTGGAAGTGCTCCACCCACACCACATGCTACTCAGTAGGAAGGCTGGTCTGCTAGATACTTTCCCCCACACGTACAAGTTATCAGTCGAATGTTAATTTTTATGTTTTGGTGAGGTCTCTTATATCCTGTGTCACTTGCAATTATTTTAATCACAAATTGTATTCTAGTGGGATGGTAGTGCGTTTATTTATAAAATGAACCTAGCTAGAGATTGTCCTTATCTTCATGCATAGAAACCTTCGATAATCCTATGGTGTTTTCTTATCCTATCCATTAAATTTGCCATATAAGATTTCACTGACTGAAACTTTCCTAATCTTTCATAGAGCGTGACCCTGATTCCATTGTCTTTTTTCACTTTGTCATACTTTCCTGCCCAAACAAATAAAACAAAACAAACGGGTGAAAGTTCTCTCTAGGATGACTTTTCCACTTTTAAGTGCCTCACATTATTTTCTCTCCAATCCATCAATCCAAAGAGTCTTCTCTTTATTTAAAAAAAAAAAAAAATTTTTATTTATTTATTTTGAGAGAGAGAAGGAGAGAAAGAGAGAGAGAGAGAGAGAGAGAGAGAGAGAGCAGGAGCAGGAAGAGGGGCAGTGAGAGAGGGAGAGGCCTAAGCAGGCTCCACACTGTCAGTGAAGAGCTTGTCACAGGGTTTGATCTCACAACTGTGAGATCATGACCTGAGGCGAAATCAAGAGTGCAATGCTTAACCGACTAAGCCTCTCAGGCACCCCAAAGAGTCTTTTCTTTCTTATCTACAACTGATTTATTTCCTTCTTTCAAGGTTTCCCTCTGGTATTTCAGAAATCAAAGATTCTCATAACCAAACATACTGATCATGGGTTTTAAATACACTCTTCTTTGCCTAAGAAAAGTACATTTACACATTGAATCATATATACTGGCCAGTGTAATGAAATAAATTAACTTTTTCATAACAGAACACTCCCTAGCTATGTGGCTTTGGGCCAGTAACTAACATTGTGGACTCTAATGTTCTCATCTGAAAAAGTAAGTAAGAGTATATAATAAAAAGAATTAAATACAAATTATAATAAAAAAGAAAAAGAAAAATACAATAAAAAGAATTATCGTTATAATAAAAAGAAAAATATTGCTAGTATTCTGTTTCTCTCAGTCATTTGTCTCTTAAAAGAATCTAATAAGGAAAATATAGTACCTAGCAATTTTATTTCCTAATACCTGTTTGACAGAGAATAACTCAAAATAGGCTTTTCTAGAATTTATTATCACTAGTGAAAGTAATTTGAAAAAAAATTTGGTCAAAGACAAAATTTGTTATTTTTCTGAGGATTTTTATGACTCTCTGCTAGTAAGACTGGAGCTGGATATTTTGCAAAATAAATAAATCCTGAAACTAGCTACAAAAATAAAGGAAAAAAAAACTTGATACGTTCAGCTGAAGAGTAGATTTGTGTCATTAAAACGTATCCCAGTTAATATTACATAGCATTAGAAAATTCCACCATATTTTTGAATAATCCACATCTGAAAACTGGCTGCGCACTTAAAATGACATTTGTACTGATTTTGGCTGGAATCATTTGTATTTTTTTCTGTGGCTTTGGGAATCTCTCCATCCAGTGAAGGACCACAGAGCTGACTTTCTCCTGGTCATTCCTGCAATACACACACCTCTCTCTCATAGCCACAGCACATTTTAACTAGATGATTTGGCTTCTTTTTGTTCTTTTTTCTTTTTCTTTTTCTTTTTTTTTTTTTTTTTGTATCTTGATCACAAATGGTACTTACTATTTCAAGGACATTTTGGATTCAATAGACAAATTCTAAATCAGAGTTATTACTTGAAAAATATTTTAGAAACCAAAATAGACCATCACTTTCTAGACTTTGCTTTTAAATATGTTTTAATGTTTATTTATTTTTGAGAAACAGACAGAATATGAGCAGGGGAGGGGCAGAGAGAGAGAGAGAGAGAGAGGGGAGACAGAATCTGAAACAGGCTCCAGGCTCTGAGCTGTCAACGCAGAGCTCGACATGGGACTCAGACTCACAAATTGGGGGTTCATGACCTGAGCCAAAGTTGGACGCTCAACCGACTGAGCTTCCCAGGTGCCCCTAGACTTTTCTTTTAAATAAAAGTTATTTATGTGGTCTATCGACTAACCATATCTTAACTCAGTCTTGGTGTGACACCAGCTCAAATCTCAGGTATTCCATGAAGCCTTGCTCTTGTCTGGGCTCCTATTATGAATACTTACAGCACATGCTGTTCATTGTCATAGCGCCCCTCAGCATGACTCTACTCTCCACAGAGGAAGTGTTAGATCCTGAACCGCATGAGCTATTTATTATCTCAACAGAACTCATTGGAAATTCAAGGGATACTAGAAACTATAATTTTGCTGTAGCTTGAACTTGCCCAGATTCAAGGAAGGACAAACTTCTGAACAACCTCTCCTCTGGCTGAAGTTCAGTACTTCTCTACGCCAAATATTTTTTTTCTCCAAAATGGAAAAAAAAAAGTTTTTTTTAAAAAAAAAAGTTATTTTCATTGCAAGTGATTTTCATTCATCTTTTCATACTTATGGCAAATTTCTCTAATCTGACATTTTTAGGCATTTTGAATTCTAAGCCTTTTCATGAACGTTTTCTTTCATTTTTATTTTTAAAAACCCTCTAAGTCACCTAGAATGACAGGATTGAAGAATTTCCCACCACAGCCATCAATAGATCTACTTACCATCAAGAAGTAAGCAATGGATGAATGGGTAAAATGACTTTGACAAATTCTTTTATTTACAGACATTAAAAAAATAGAAACATTGTCTTAGTTCGATGAATATTTATATCCTTAACATAAAGTGAAGTCATGGAGACATGCCCATCTGTTTATTTTTTAAAATTTGTGGTGTCAACAGTTTGAAGTTTCCAGTAAAAAACAGGAATGAAGGCATTCTTGTGGGATGTAGTCAAATCAAGGAATTCTATCCAAATGTTGGAAACAGACAAAAATTTTGCCATATTTTCCAGAAAAGTTTGGATCAAGCTTTTCATTTTTATAATTTACAAACACCCTTTTAACTGATCTATACATATTGATATGTGTTTATATATCTATATCTATCTATGTATAAAGTACTAAGGATATTCCATGTTGTTTAATAGTTGTGAAAGCCTAGATGACATGAAATACAATTTAGAAGCTGACAGTATTGGCTATGGATTAGCCACCAACATGAGAGGATGGTATTGAAATGGGGACGAATCTCCCTTACTGAGTATCATTTACTGGGACTTGGCTAGGAACATAACACTAGAGAATAGCAAAAAGCATGTTCGGTTGTTCTTTCTTTGTTCCCTTTGCCTGTGTTCCATCCTCCTCTACCCCATCTGGGTCTTAGAAGGATAATTTTTGAAAATTGCCTGGCCAGCCGGCCTCTGCTTAGAAACAGTCAGTGGACTGAGACATGAAGATAAAAGGAGAGTAAGTGGCCCTTTCTGCCTTCTCCCTCCCTCTACAGGCACCAGTCCCAGGTAATAAGCATATTCCTCTTCCCCACTTGGAAACCACTTCTTTGCAATTCTAATTCTCAATGAACTCTGATAACACCACTTCTTCCTCTGTCTCTTTGGTCCTATGGGTGGAAACAACTTTCCACTGTTGCTAGTCTCTGGGTGCCCCACTACTCCTTGTTTGTTCCTTTTACATGTGCCCACATGTGATCAGGACCACTATTCATAAAAATAACTGTAGCCTTTTTTTTTAATTCTTATGTAAATCCAAGTTAGTTAACATGGAGTGTAATAATGGTTTCAGGAGTAGAATTTAGTGACTCATCACTTATATATAACACCCAGTGCTCCTCCCAGCAAGTGCCCTCCTTAATACTCTCACCCATTTAGCCCATCTCCCCACACACCTCCCTTCCAGCAACCCTCAGTTTGTTCTATTTAAGAATCTCTTATGGTTTGCCTCCCTCTCTGTTTTTATCTCATTTTTCTTTCCATTCCCTTATGTTCATCTGTTTTGTTTCTTAAGTTCCACATATGAACTTATATGATATTTATCTTTCTCTGACGTTTCGCTTAGCATAACACAGTCTAGTTCCATCCACATTATTGCAAATGGCAAGATTTCATTCTTTATGATCGCCAAGTAACATTCCTCTGTGTATATATATCACATCTTCTTTATCCATTTGACAGTTATTAACATTTGGGCTCTTCCCATAATTTGGCTATTGTTGACAGTGTTTCTATAAACATTGGGGTACATGTGCCCCTTCAAGCCAGCATTTTTGTTTTTATCCTTTGGATAAATACCTAGTAGTGCAATTGCTGGGTTGTAAGGTGGTTCCATTTTTAATTTTTTGAGGAACTTCCATACTGTTTTCCAGAGTGGCTGAACCAGTTTGTATTCCCACCAGCAGTGCAAAAGGGTTCCTCTTTCCCCACATCCTCACCAACATATGTTGTTTTTGGAGTTGTTAATTTTAGCCATTCTGACAGATGTGAGGTAGTTTTTCATTGTGGTTTTGATTTGATTTTCTCTGCTGACGAGTGATGTTGAATGTCTTTTCATGTCTGTTAGACATCTGGATATCTTTGGAAAAGTGTCTGTTCATGTCTTTTGCCCATTTCTTCACAGGATATTTGTTTCTTGGGATTTAAAAGCAGATATGGTCACAATATGAGAAGGAAGGGTGTGCTTTGTTTACTGTCTCCTGGACTGTGGGAATATAATTAATTATTAAATTACTCAAATAAGTATTCATTATGAATATTAAAAACTAATTCATATTCATTACTGGATAAATAATACATGACATAGAAAAAAATGAAATAGAAAAGGAAGTAGTAGTTAACCTTACTGATTGATTGCAGTGTGTTAGCTGCATCCCCATGAGGTAGGCACTGTTAGTGTCCCATTTTAAAATACAAGACTCAAACTATTGAAAGGCGAAATGACTCATACAAGGTTATACAGTAATGGAATGGCTGAGGAAAAATTTGAACTGAGAAAGACTGACTCTTAAGCTTTCATTCTTAATCACTAAACACTAGTATCTCTTGTAATGGAATGAAGAAATGAAAGTAAATGGCATTTGTTGAGTATCTACTGTGTTCCAGGGAGTGCATGAGATGCTTCCATATACACTACCTCAGAACTGTCCTTTCAGAAATACTTGAGACGGTCAGCTATTCTGTTATGACAAACTCTTTTTTTTCTAAGTTTCTGTGACACCACACCATACTCTGGTTCTCCTCCTTTCTGGCTATTCTCTCATCTTCCTTTGCTTGCACTTTCTTCTCTATTCAACCTTTAAAGGTGTGAGCATTTTGAGTTTCCTCCTTGCTTTTATTCTTCCCTGGTTGAGTTCATCCAATTAAGTGGCTTTAAAAAGCCAGTGATATGCAGATGACTTCAGGGTGCCTGGGTGGCTCAGTCAGTTCAGCATCGGACTCTTGATTTCAGCTGAGGTCATGATATCACGGTTTGTGAGATCAAGCCCCATGTCAGGCTCCACACTGCCCCTTCACTGCCCCTCCCCCGCTCATGCATGTGCGTGCATATACACTCTCTCTCTTTAAAAATAAATAAACTTTAAAAACAAATAAAAGGCCAGTGATATGAAGATGACTTTGATGTTTTTATTTCTAATTTGTACCCTCTCCTAAATGTTAACTTTTATGTCCAACTTCCTCCTGGACATCCGCCTTTTTGTGTCCAGTAAGTATCACAAACAACAGAGTCAAGTGACAATGCTTGATTCATTTCTTCAGCCTGCTTCTCTCTTTGTCATCTCCATTTCCTTAAATAACATGATTATCTATTCCAACTAATCAAGTTAAACATTGAGGAATTATCCTGGAATATTCATGATTTCCTTCTCTTAATATCAATACCTTTAGTCAGCTCCCTGTGCAGAGTTCCAAGTCTCCCCCTGCCCACAATCATCATCTTTGGCCCCAGTCATTGTGATAGTTTCTTAACTGATCATGCTGTTGTCAGTCATGTTCTCCTTCAAGGCTGTCTCCTCATGGCTGCCAAAATGATGATTTTAGGCATGTCATGCCACTTTACTGCTTAAAACTTTATACTGGTTCCCAAAGAAAATGCACTCTGACTTCTTGCATAGAATCAAAATCTTACTTAAGCTGGTTTCTGTTGAATGAATGAACCCTATTAGCGACTCTGCCTCTTTGAAAAGATGGTACATTCATTTACTTATTCTTACAAATTATATACACACCCATTTTTTCTCTTTCAAGGAGAACTTCTTGGTCAGGACTGAAAATTCTCATAAACTCTGTGTTGATAGATGGAAGGCAAAGACAGCAGTTTGGTTCAAAACCTAGTAACAATTTCTCCTTGGCTTATCCCCAAACAGTTCCCAAAGAGCTCTTAAGTGTAAAATGGAAGGAAGGAAGACATTTTGTATCAATGTTTAAAGTGAATTTGTTGAAGAAATACACTTTTTATTGGCATCTTATTAATTCAACATTGTTAAATAATGACATTATTCAACAATAACAATGTTGATAATTTTTAATCAGTTGGGGAATTTATAATTTAAAAACTCATACCAAAGAAATTGAATCATTTACACATGTGGTTATGATCAATACTCCCTTTATAAAAAAATAATTTCCTATCAAGTGGTTTTGATTCACACTGGGAAGAAAGAACACAAAGATTTGTGTTTATACCCAATGCAGTGATGGACACACAACATGATACATGGATTCTACTAAACCAGACATCCAAGTGATAGGCCTCTATAGCGATTTCATCTTGTTTATGGTGAGAAAGAAATATATTATGATTTCCACTTTGAATAATGACTCTGAGGGACACCTGGGTGGCTCAGTTGGTTAAGTGTCCGACTTCAGCTGAGGTCATGATCATGCAGTTCCTGAGTTTGAGCCCCGCGATGGGCTCTGTGCTGACAGCTCAGAGCCTGGAGCCTGCTTCAGATTCTGTGTCTCCCTCTCTCTCTGCCCCTCCCCCACTTGTACTCTTTGTCTCTCTCAAAAATAAATAAACATTTGAAAAATTAAAAAAATAATGACTCTGAAATTGCCAGAAATTTAGTTTACTACACAGCTTGTTGCTTTGACAATGGTGAGTGTATTAATATATTGTTCCAAGTTAATCTTTTGTAGAACTATTTCCTTTTCGTGCCCAAAGAAATCACAAAGGGAATATCTGATCCTGTTTATTCCAAATAAGTAATGAAACAAACTTTATTTTCTTTCTTGCCTTGTAAAACTATTGCCAAAAAAAATTACTACCAGTAAGAAGTAAGGAAATTTGGTCCTTAAAACAATTCAAATTTAAAACTATGTTCAATTTTACTTAGGTTTTTATTACAACATGCCAAGTTTATCCTTTCATCTACATTCACTGAGGTACACTTTCAATAATAAGTATTTTTATGTTTATTTTTAAAAATAAAGATATGGATGCTATGGTATAAATGTGCAAATATACAGGCAGTGACCATAATTTTATGGGAGTGACTTTCCTATATGACTTATAAAGTGATCCTGATGAAAATTTCCAAGAAGTGTTTCAAAAATGTCTTGAGCAATAGAAACATTATTGTATGATATCTCCTCCAATGACTACTTTGGAAGACACCAGCTATTTCTATGTGTATATTCTGCTAAAATTATGATTTTTTAAAATTCTATCTAATGCTTGATCATTTTCTCCTTTGTCCTTAACATGACAGCCATTTACCTCTGCCCTATTTTTCTGCACTTCACAAATGTTTTTTTAATGAGATACATCGCAATCAGTAATGATTCATGTGGTTGTTTGTTTTTGGATAATTTCCTCTCCTTCCTCTGATAAACTCTGAAATAGACTTGAGAACATTGAGTAATGGCAGAATTGGATATGAACCAAGACCAATTAGATGTTTAAAAATTATAGTGCTGCCTATCACATAAGATTGATTTTTTTTCCCTGGGAATATATGCAGCTGAAAATATCCCCAAAATGAAGTTATCTCCTTTTAGTCCATGTAATTCCTATGTAAACATTACTTAAGTCTTAACAACGTATATGTAAGGAATGAGATAGTAACTACTATTAAGCATGGCTTTCATAACTCAAATTCATTTATGTTCTAACTGTCATCTACCATGACCTGAAGGAAAAAGGGAAAAGGGAAAGGCCTCAGTATTTTGTGGGTAGTGATTAAAAAACAAAACACAAAAAACACAGGTCTTAGGGAAGTGATGAGGCCCAACACTGAGAAGACCACCAGAGTCAAGGCAGAGTGTTTCCATTTTGAGTTGAGGAGAATTGATCCTCTGACTGACAAAGACTCTCCGTGACCAAACTTTAGTCAGGTTCCTTTAAGCCCCTTTCTCAACTAGGCCTCATCCTTGGATCTTGTCCTCAGGCCTGTATGGCTCAGTTTTAGTAAGAATCCTGCTAGGTCAGTTTAGGGAGAGTCCCCAGCCCTGGGATCTGACCACTCTTTATATCTAATCATATTCTTCATCCCTTTCCATCCCTCAGGCGACAGCTGATTATTCTGGCCTGTCTTCAGCAAGAATGCCCCGTACCCTTGATGTTTTCTTTTAGTAATTTTTCACCCACAAATCCTCATCTACTCATTGGCTACAAATCCCCACTGTTCTAGCTGTACTTGGAATTGAGCCCAGTTCTAGACTGAAGTTCGTTTTCTGCTATTGCAACAGTTCATGAATAAAATCTATTTTTATCAGTTTCAACTACTATCTGGCTCTGTATTTTCTGAAAGTCTCAAGTATCTTTTAAAAGAAGGTGGGACAGTATGTTGCTGTTAATGTGTAAGAGTGAGAGGGTGGCAGAAGAACCAAAAGAGAGAGGAAGGTCTGTTGCTGTTCACCAGGCCAAAGGTCAAATATACTCTAATGTGTCTATGCCACAAATGAGTAGTAGACTCTCTCCAAGTTCCTCCATATGAATGGAGTTCTTATTTTTACCTTTGCAGACTCTTTCCCTCCACTCTGCTCTCTGTATCATGCTTTCCAACCAGTTGGTCATTGACCTTTACTCTTTACCCTGCCACTTTATTTTACCATGTTTTTTCACTTATGTTAGTCTTTCCACTTTTTAAAAATAATTTCTACCCTTGTGATGCAATCCCTTTCCATCAGTCTTTAATACAGTTAGAATTTGTCAAAACTTGAACTGATGTCATCTTTTTCCTTTTTAATAGTGAATCATAAAAATAATAAACTTTGTGATTTTAATTTTTTTTAATGCTTATTTATTTTTTGAGGGAGACAGAGACAGAGACAGAGACAGAGCATGAGGGGATAGGGTCAGAAAAAGAGGGAGACATAGAATCTGAAGCAGGCTTCAGGCTCTGAGCTGTCAGCACAGAGACTGGTACAGGGCTCGAACTAATGAGCTGTGAGATTGTGACCCCAGCCATAGTCAGTTGCTGAACGAACTGAACCACCAGGAGCCCCTGTGATTTTAATTTGTAAAGGCACCCTTTTAATGTGATTTTTTTGTTTCCCTGGTGACTTTGCTCTTCCTATATTTCTCCCTGGCTTCAGAATGTATTCCTTCTCAGCTCTTCGATGGACTTTTCTGGTTACTTTAGTTCAAAACACTGCAGGTGTCATCTCATTTTCTAGAGCCTCTTTCCCTAATTGCTTCTCTAGATAACTTCTCCCATTTCCTCTTTCCTGCCCAGTGGACTCAGATGGACTTCTTTCTTCTGTCCATTCTTGGCAGCCAGGGTTACATTCCCCAAAGAGATGACCTATAACTTTCATAAAGACTTTCCTTTGCCTTTTTGTTTTGCCACTGCCTGAAAAACATCTTAATTTTCCTTTTCTCTTCAAAAGCCTCTTCATCCTGTGTCCCTTTGTCTTAATGGCTTTTGGGTCTCCCCTGCATTGTACAGATGTTAACACTCAAGTTTTTAAGTTCCCCTTTCATTCTAAGTCATTGAAGCTGAACCAGCTGCATCTGTCTCTATTCATTTTGATTTACTGAAAAGTTCACTCAAATGTGTTCTCTACAAAAATTTTGTGCGTGACACTCTGTCTTACTTTTTACAGCAAGTTGCTTCCCAACGCAGATTACCTGAAGTTTTTTTTTTTTACAATCTGGGGCGCCTACGTAGTGTCTTACTTATTACTACCCCAAATTCATATTCCTTATCCAAATTCAAATTAGTGTCTTATTGTAATGTCTAGTATGTCAGAACACATCTTAACTATATATATCACAGTGCCATTTATCTTCGTTATCTAAGTACTATGGAAGCCCTTAACTTTCTACTTTGCTACTCAAAGTGTGGTACCTTGACCAGCGCTATCACCTGGGAGCTTGTTAGAAATGTACGTGTTCAAACTTAACCACAGACTTTTCTGAATTAAAACTTGTATTTTAACAAATTTCTGGGTAATATGTATTCGCAGTAAAGTATAAGAAACACCAGTATGCTATGATATTCATAAACTTGAGGGTACATGAGGATCACTTGAGTGAACTCAAGTATTTTGTGATTGGAACCCAAATTATATTGCCTCAAAATATCCTAGCTTCTCTCGGAGTTCACAAATAGCTTTTGCAGTTACTATGCTCTTTTTCCTTATTCAAATTTACCACTCTCCTTCCCAGCATACCTCGTGGTCACACAGATAAACTTCTTTCCATGCCCATGGTCAAGATAAGACAATTATTTAATTTCTCATTTTACTAATGGACAATTGAAAAAAAGAAATTACCTGATATTCTTAAGGAAGGTTACCCAGCTAATCACAACTAGATTGAAAATATCCTTAACCTTTGGTCTAAAATTTGTGCTATCCCCATGTTGTTATTTGTTGAACAAATATACAAAGCTATAAATGTTATTTTGTTCCATTTTTCTTTATTTTTTTTTAATATTAAGACACTTAAGCTCTAAATTATTGTTAAAGATATATTTGGAAATGTAATTATATCTATAACATTCCATTAAGCATACCTTGGGGTTGAATAATCAAAAGAAATCGAAGTTTTAGAAATTGTATGTAAAAAGCATTCAGTATTTCTTGAGACATGTCCAGCGGTTGGTGATAAAATTTCACAAGACAAAACTTAGTAAGTTTACATATCTTTTGGAAAAGATTACCACAACTATTCCGTGGTATGTGCCATACTCTTTAAACTTTTACTGTCCCTTCCCCCACCCATTTGTCTTGACACTCTTCTTAACCCATCCATTAGCTTATTATTTTCTCTTTATATCCATTCAGGCATTATCATTTCTCCACTTCATCTATTATAAATCTTACTAGTATTGGTTTTGGAGGGGTATGGATGAAATGGAAAGCACATTGAGGGACAGTTAAAGCTTTTTGAACGTTCCAAAAAATTAAGAACTACTTATTTTCACAGTGAAAGTGGAGTGACAGTCTAATTTGAGAGTCTCAAAAATTAGTCCCTAAGTAATTAGATAACATTTTATAATGTACTCGAATGCAAAATAAATCTGATATTTAGTAGTTTTAGTAGTTTTGGCATGTCATTAGGACATGAACATCATAGCTGAAATCAAACTATTATAAATGGTTACATAATGCATAATTCAGTTAAAATACCTCACTATAATTCTTTTTGTTTTTCTTTTGTTCTTGAAACCTTAATTATTGACACAGTATGACTTACAATGTGGAACTAAATGTTATGGATGAAATCCAAATCAGAGAGGCAACATGCAGATTGAATGTAAAATTTGGAGAGCTCATGAACTTTGAGTCTTGCACTTATTTGTGAATTTGGATAAGTAACAGAGTGATGCCAATAAATGACCTAGGCTTTCTAAGTATCAGATTCCTTACCTGAAATGTGTATGTATGAGGTTATATTTATATCTATCTTTCTCTATTCATATATACATATATTTGACCATACTACCTATAAAAGTTTATTTCTTAGCAGGCTATATACCATGATTATAATAGATAAATCATAGTTACAATGTAGGAGAAAAAAAATCACAAATAGAACAGCAGAATTTGCACTTTGAACAGAAATTCACTAACATAAGAGGTTTCTCTAAGAACTCTGGAGTAAAACCAACTTTTGAGTGGAAAATAAAATTTGACCTTGATTTAGCAGTAGTGAAAGGAGTCAAAGGCTTGAGACATTTTGCAGTCTGGAAACCAAATTTTCAGTTTTTAAGAGAAGAATGTTTGGTAATACTATTCAGTCCACAATTGAAATGAGGGAAATAGATGTCATTTTCCACTGAATCTTAACAGAGGTTTATGGGAGGATGTTTTTGGAATAAAATAACAGAGACATCTCTCTGATTCATTTCCTGATCTGACTTCATCAAGTTTTAACAAGGGTCTTTATGGAATATTAAGACTCCTGATTACTGTGGTAGAGGTGTGTTTATTCTGTCATCCCTTAAACCCCTCAAATAAGGACACATGTCAGAAACTGAATCCAACATTTGGGTATCAAGTTATTATCCCTGACTTTGAAGAACTCATGATTTAAGGTGAGTGTCATGAATGTAGTCAGGTGGTTAAAATACAATCTGATACATGCTAAAGTAGAACTCCAAACAGTGAAATGGAAGGCTCCCTGGATAGCTCAGTCAATTAAGTGTCCAACTCTTGGTTTCAGCTCAGGTCATGATCTCATGGTTTATGAGTTCAAGCCCCACATTGGGCTCTGCACTGACAGTGTGGAGCATGCTTGGGATTCTCTTTCTCTCTCTCTCTCTCTCTCTCCCTCCCCCTCTTTCTGCCCCTCCCTCACATGCTCGCTCTATCAAAATAAATAAACTTAAAACATTTTTTAAAAAGGAGACAAAAATGAAGAACAGTTATTTGTTTAAAGGATTTAGGAAGGCTTCAGAGTTTTTGCCACTTGAGTAGAGTCTAAAGGGATGCGTTAGAATCCGTCACCCAGAAGAGGGTCAGAAGGATCTTCCTGCAAAGGAAATGGTATCTCCAAATGCAAGAAGCTATGGCAAAGTCTGTGGCTTTGGTGGTGGGTAATGCTGGTAGAAAATGGTGTCAAGGTCAAAAAGATGGGCAGAAATTAATGGGGAGATATGTGTTAACATTAATTAAGACCTTCAGCCCTTGTCCTGTAGGTATTGAAGAAAAAAACATCAAAGTTCTTTTTGGAGGAAACTGAGAAGCTTGGGTTTTTTGTTTTTCAAAAAATAACTTTGGCAGAAGTGCGACAGAGGTTGAGAAAGACTAGAGGAACAATACTCAAAGGGAAGGTCACTATATTAATTAGAAGAGATGTGAAAATAACCAAAGAAAGCTACTGGTCATTGGGAAGGAGAAAGAGGTCAGGGTTTAAACAGAACTCTTCAACATGGAATGCAGAGGAGGGAGTGGTATAAGGAAAAATTTTAGATGGAAGTTTACTAGCTTCAACTATCTCAGTAGCATCTGGAGAGCCATAAAAAGAGTTGTGCCTAATCATTAAGACATTTGGGCCACTGTGACTTTGAAAGCCTGGGATTTTAAATAAGAATAATGCTCTCAGGGAGAGTAAAATGAGTGATCTTAGAGTCCGTGTTCTACATGAATTCCCAGCGGAAAAAAACTGATCCAGTTAGAAGAGGATTTGGGTTGTGAAGGTGAGCCCTGGGTGCAGAAACCATATGGTGACAGAGGACACTGAAGAAGAATGTGGATTTGGAACTTCAAACAGGCTGCTTTTAACTTAGAGGTTGAGCCACTTTTTCACAGAGCATCTAATGCTTTCCAGGACCTGAAGCAATATTCAACATTTATCTTGGGTTAAATCTAGAGCCTTTGTGATTCAATAAATGGATAGTCTCTTAGAGAATCAAGCCAGCAAATAGCACTATGGAAACTGGAATGCATCAAGAGAAAAGTGTGCCTTTGGGTGCTGGCAAAGCATAAAGAACCTAGATGAAATCTTTAAGTAAACAGAAGGAGAGCAATGAACTACAGCACAGTGATAGATAAAAGCATTGTAAGTGGAAGGGATTTACCAGAAATCTCTTTTAAACTTGGCTACAGAGCCATCTTAACACGCTGTAAATACTTGTAGCAAGTAAATAACCATTATAATAAAAGAGAAGCTGGCACATCGAGACCAATTTCAAGGGAAGTTGATGAAAGTGGACAAGAAACAACTGGCATTGGAAGCTTGGAATGAGTGAAGCTAAAAGTATGAGGTTTTTCGAAAAAGAAGGAAAATTACCATATATTTGATCTGTGAAGGAAACTTTTCTCTTTATATCCTTTATACTCTGTATACTCTTTTCTCTTTTCTCTTTAGACCCTTAGATTAAAAAATGTATATATATAATATATATATACATGCTCATTGCAACAAATGAAATAACAAAAAAGGAATGAAAACACATTAAACATATTTTCAGTTGGCCCCTAGCCTCGTCCACTCCCATACTTCTGAATGTCTTTCCTAAGCCATTATATAGAGAAAGAGTTTTTGTTACAATGTTTTTACAGAATCAAGATATGACCATATTTTTCTTCAACTTTTTTTCTTTTTCGCAATGGATCATGGACAGCCCTTCAGATGTAGTAACACAGATTTATTCCCTCATGGTGGGTATTCAAATTGTTCCCAATGTTGTCATTGTAAGCGATGGTGCCAATAAACATAAATATTGCACACACGGTTTAATATATGGTGCTATCATTTTGGTAGAGCCAAACAAAGGGTTTATGGAATTTTATATATAATAGATACTGCCAGACTATTTTCAAGAAGAGTTCAGTTAACACTCCCCCACTAGTAATGTGGCAAAGAAAGGTTCTATTTCCTCACATTAGACCTTTCTATTATGGGTACTTTATAAAATTTTGCAAAAATGATTAGTAAAATATTTTGTTCTTTGTTTTACCTTGCATATTCCTGAGTTTTCTTTTGAAGTGTAGTTGACACCTTTGAAACGGTTTCAATATTTGCATTGTCTCTCCTATGGATTGTCCACCTCTTTTGCCAATTATTATTGACTTTCACTTTTGAGTAGTTTTTCATCAATTTGAAGAATGTCTAGTTATTCTAGAATCTAGGTCATCTCCCTATGTATTCAGGTTTTGTTTTATAGTTTATTTCATACAGGCAACTTACAGGCAATAATAGTTTATTAGTAACAGGCAAAAGTTACTAATTTTGTTTCTAGGTATTTATAGTTTCAGGACTATTAGGATGTTTTCTTTCTTTTAGGATGTTTTCTTTCTTTTTTTAAACCTCTATTTAGGCTTGTAAAAGTTCAATGGCCCTTTATACTGGGCTTGCAACATGTGAGCAGCTGCTGCTGTGATGCTCATGTGGTTGGTAAAGTAGGATGTGTTCTTTTGAAATAAAAAGTAGAGTATATCCCCAAAAAAGTGCAAGACAATATAATGTGTACTTCAATGAATTAACCCCAAGCATATATCTAAGCAACCACTTTTAGATCAGCAAATGTCACCTGCACTCAAAATACCCTGTCTTGCCACCTCCTCATTGCTACCCCTCACCCTCCCAAAAGGTCACTCTTTTCTCAACTTTGAACACTATACATTTATGCTTTTAGCATATTTATCTTTTTTTATTGAACAATACAGAAAAGGAATAATACAATGTCTATGCTTTTGTGTCTGTTTAGGGGCAAAATTATGTAAATCAGATTTATATTGTGTATATCTGGTTACTCCATTTTCACTGTTTTATTTATCCACTCAATTGTCAATGGACATAAAGATTGCTTTCAGTTTGGGATTATGACATATGTAGTTATTGTGATTTTGATTTGCATTTATCTAACAATTAGTGATTATTTTTTTATGTGCTTATTGGCTGTTCATATATGTTCTTTGAAGAAATGACCTTGCAAGTCTTTTGCCCATGTTTGAACCAGGGCTTTTGTTGTTGTTGTTGAGTTTGAGGAGTTCTTTCTAGATTTTAGATACTAATCTCTTGTCAGATATTTGATTTGGAAATATTTTCTCCTATTTTGTAGATTTCCTTTTTATTCCGTGGATAGCATTGTTTGGTGTGCAAATTTCGTAACTTTCATAAAATTTAGCTTGCCTATTTTTGCTTTTATTGCTTTGCCTTTGATGTCATATTAAGAAAAATTACCAAATCCAGTGTCATGAAGATTTTGCCCTAGGTTATCTTCTATGAGTTTTATTGTTTCGTTTCTTACATTTAGGTATTTGATCCATGTTGAGTTGACTTTTACATATGTTATTAGATAATGGTCCAACTTCATTCTTTTGCATGTGGATATCCAGTATCCCCAGCACTGGTTGTTAAAAAGATTGTACTCTTCTTACTTAATGATCTTGGACTCCTTTTTGAAAATAATTTAAGCATATATTCAAGGGTTTATATCTGGGCTGTTCTATTTTATTCTATTCTATTCATCTGTATGTCTGTCTTTATGCCAGTACCACACTCTTTTGATTACTATATCTTTGTAATAAGTTTTGAAATCCAAAAGTATGAATCCTCCAACTTTATTCTTTTTCAAGATTATTTTAATTATTTGTGGTCCCTTGAGATTTTGTATAAATTTTATATGGATTTTTTCTATTTCTGCAAAAAAAGTCATTGGAATTTTTATTGAGATTGCATTCAACCTGTAGATCACTTTGATAAGTATTAACATCTTAACAATATTACATCTTCCAATTTATGAACTTTGGTTGTCTTTCCATTTATTTTTGTCTTTAATTCTTTCAGTAATGTTTCATAGTGTTCATTATATAAGTCTTCACCTCCTTGATTAAGTTAATCACTGAGGGGTTTTTTTGATGTTATTGTAAATGGAATAAATTCCACTTGGTCATGATGTAAAATCCTTTAAATATGCTGTTGAATGTGGTTTGTTAGTATTTTGTTGATGATTTTTACCATGCTTCTGGTAGCATCAGTATTCTCAAGGAAAATGTATCTGGTGCCCTGGCTTCTCAATTTCTTCAGAAATAAGTTTTTAAAGACTTTCTTTTTCATCCACTCGTGTCTTCAATTACACATATCCATCTAGCCATCAACCTCATTCTCCTCTATTCTTCCCTGTCTGTGAATGTGCATGTTGAGTTTAGGTGTCAGTGAAGAATTAAATGGAGGTCTAAGTATGCAATGAGACTTGAGTCTGGGATTCAGGAACGTTCTAGGGAAAGGAGGTATAAATTTAAGAGGCATGAGCTTGGATAAGAGAGCATGGGGGCAGTCTACAGAGTGAGAATAAAAGAAGCCCTAAGATTGAACCATGACTAGCTTCACTATTTAAAGACCAGACAGAAAAATGAGACAACCTTGAAAAAGAGGGAAAAAGGGGTCACCAAGGTGAAAGGAGATTCTACTGTCATTAAAGTCAGCAGAATAGAGAGCTCTGGAAAGAGGCGATTTAATGATGCTTGAGGAGTCCAGATTGGGAAATGTCCAATAGTTTGAATGTTCTTGAGGTCATTTGAGTCTGTATCAAAACCACGTCAGTGGCATTGAGCAATAGAAACCACACTGAGGAGGGTAAATAAAATAAGAGTGTGTGTGTGTGTGTGTGTGTGTGTATATATATATATCAGCTACTTTCTGGAAGCTGGAGGAGGAAGTGCTTTTCTATTTAATTATTATTATTATTATTTTAGTAGGTAAAGTTAGATCACAATTTCTGGTGAGTTTGCCTCTTAAATGTCTAAATGACTAAATAGAAAAGTCTCCATTTCCTCTCCCACCATCTATAACACTGTCCTTTTCCATCACCATCACTGCCTTCTCGTTCTGAGGTACCGTATTTTTGGCAGGGAGCGTAGACAAGCTTACTTACTGATGTCTCCTAATCTATTCCTCCCCTTTATTAATTGATTCTTCATACAAAGCCGCTGTGATCTTTTATAAACCTGAATCATCTCATCTTCATGTAAGTACTTTGAAGGTTTCTTATTGCTCTTAGCATAAAGACTAAAATTTCTTATCTAATTTAATACACATTCTCTGATGTGTTGCTGCTTTCTTCTCTGACCTCATCTCATGACATTTCCCTACTTTGAAGTTTAAGTGACACTTGGTTTATTTTAGTTCCTAGAACATGTCAAGATTGTCCACCATGCTCCATGTTTCATGAGGGAGAAAAGAGATCTGTCTGGCTGAGTAACCATTCTCAGGGTCTAGCAGAGTATCTTATATGCAGCAGTGTTCAACAAAGATTCTTTGAATGAATCAATGACATTTCTTGTGTTTAAATGAAATATATATAGGGGAGAAAAGGAGACATGAGGGGAAAGAAAAAAGGGGGAAACCAAAGAAGAGGAACAAAAACAATGATATAAAAAAATAAGCAAAAGCAAGCAAGCAATAATTACCTTTTTAATCTCCCCAGTTAAAAATCTAAACTCTTTAATATACTATGGCTTACACTTCCCTTAATGATTTACTTCTCTACTAAGCTTGAAATTCTCTTCTGGCCATTTGTCTACACTGACCCTAACACCCTCTTGCTCCTATAGTCTCGAAAACTAGTTCCATATGAAATAATCTGCATTATTTGCTATGTTTTCCCTGACCACTAGAGCCTTGAATTGCTATTCCTTCGGCTTGGATCATTTTTCCCTATCCAAAGTCCAACTCATATTTTTTTTCTTTTTTAATGTTTATTTATGAGAGAGAGAGAGAGAGAGAGAGAGCGCACAACTGGGGGAGGGGCAGAGAGAGAGGGAGACACAGAATCTAATGCAGGCTCTAGGCTCTGAGCTGTCAGCACAGAGCCTGACACAGGGTTCAAACTCATGAATTGCAACCGTGAGGTCATGACCTGATCCAAAGTCAGATGCTTAACAACTGAGCCATGCAGGCATCCCCAAATCATCTTTTTAAATGTTTCTTTATTTATTTTGAAAGACAGAGAGTGCAATCAGGAGAGGAACAGAGAGAGAAGGAGAGAGAATCTCAAGCAGGCTCTGCATTGTTAATGTGGAGCCTGATGTGGGGCTTGGTGCAACAAACTGTGAGATCATGACCTGAGCTGAAACCAAGAGGCAGGTGCTTAACCCACCAAGAAACCCAGGTGCCCCCAAATCATTTTTTAAACCATTTCCTACTAAATCTTATATCTCAGCTTAGATCTTGCTTCCTTCTAAAAGTGATTCTATACATTATTCCAGGGAAGATCATCATTATAGCAATAAGTAAATAAAAAACTAACACTGCTCTTGAGACCCAGTGTCAGTTCTTTAAATAATGAATACTATTATTGCTGTGGTGATTGTTTTTTTTTTACATAATATTCAGTGAGATGGAAGGAAATATGTCTGTTTCCTCCTAGAATTTATTACTGATCTGTGATTTTACAGTTGAATTTTAGTAGCAGCTGTGGGACAAAAAAATGATGAAATACATTACATTAATCAAATCTCTACTAGTTTTAAGCCGTATCTTACTCATAATTAAGAGTATACAAGCAGTATTTCTGCTTAGTTGAATTAAGAAATTCAATGTTAAAGTATTCATTTATTTGTTTAATGGCAATTAACAGTTGTTACACCAGGGATTTATTGTTGGGAGTTTGCAATGAGCAGTAAGACTCCATAGTGATGCACATGTCCTAGTATTCAGAAGGAGAGAAAGACACTGGTGTGTTCCTTTGAGATCATGCAGATTCAGGAGGGAGTAAGTTGCACATAGAGTGGTGGCTTGATTAGAGAGTATCTTCATCCTCAAATCTATGCCTTTCTTCACTTGAGGAAATGACTTCAAAGCAAAATTCTGTTTTATTGACTTTGACAAGAGATACACTTAGGAACAATGGCATGTACTTGGTTTTATTCTGAAACAATCAATTTAATTTTCTTTGAAAAGACAAAGTCCTGAAAGAGACAAACCAAAAACTATTAGAATTTTATTTTTTAAACAGGATAAATTGGCAAAAATTGCTGAAGTCATTCTCTTATCTGACACCATTAAAATAGCACTTCACTTAAAATCTGGAATCAAAAAAGGTTAGTATATAAAATCTATAAAGAACTTACAAACTCAGTGTCCCAAAAACAAATAATCCAGTGAGGAAATGGGCAGAAGACATGAATAGATACTTTCTCAAAGAAGACATCCAAATGGCAAACAGACACATGGAAAGATGCTCAACATTGCTTTTAATCAAGGAAACACAAATCAAAACCACAATGAGATACCACCTCCCACTGGCCAGAGTGGCTAAAATTAACAACTGATGAAATAACAGATGATGGAAAGGATGTGAATAACGGGGAACCCTCTTGCATTGTTGGTGAGAATACGAACTGGTGAAACCACTCTGGAAAACAGTGGATAGGTTCTTCAAAAAATTAAAAATAAAACTACTCTATGACCCACCAATTGCACTACTAGGAATTTATCCAAAGGATACAGGAATGCTGACTTGAAAGGCCACATGCACCCTAATGTTTATAGCAGCACTCTCAACCATAGCCAAATTATGGAAAGAGCCCAAATGTCCATCAACTGATGAATGGAAAAAGAAGATGAGGTATACATATATACAATGGACTACTACTTGGTGATAACAAAGAATGAAATCTTGCCATTTGCAGCAACATGGATGGAACTGGAGGGTATTATGCTAAGCAAAGTAAGTCAGTCACAGAAAGATATCACATGATTTTGCTCATATATGGAATTTGAGAAACTTAACAGATGATCATAGCGGAAGAGAAGGAAAAATAAGGTAGAAACAGAGTTAGGCAGACCATAAGAGACTCTTAAATACAGAGATCAAACTGATGGTTGAAGGGGGTGGGGAAGGTGGGTGATGGGCATTAAGGAGGACACTTTTTGGGATGAGTACTGGGTGTTATATGTAAATGATGGATAAATAAAACAAATCTGGAATTGATATTTATATGAAGGACAAAGACAGCCAATTGAATCTGAGTGAACAATACCTTAGATAGTCACTTACAAGTCCAAGTTGGGATGACTTCTATAATTATCATAACTTTAGATCAGTTTCAAAATACTGAATTGATTTGATCATAAATACATATTTTACCTTACTTTTCAAAGGAGAGGAAATCAATGATGTATTTATCAAATATATACCACTTGTCTACTATGCGGCATGTGTATGTTACATCCACATTATATAAATTGTATATTTCAGTAACTGAGGAAATAGCCATGAATGAAACAAATATCTCTGCCTTTCTATAATTCTAGTCTAATATGGGTGGAAAAGTTAATAAAATTATTAATAAAGTAAAAGACAGATATATCATATAATATTTCAGAATGTTGAATGGAGTGAAAAAAAGTAATTAAGTAAGAATGGAGGGGTCAAGAGGTAAGAAGAGTAGGAAAGAACTGTCTGAGAAAGAATGTGAGGGCATCTTCTAATAAGGTGGACAAGACCTGAGGGTAATGAGAACATTGCTTTCAGGGCTCTGGAAGAAGAGAATTTCCAAGAGCAGAGAAGAGTAAGTGCAAAGACCCAGAGACGAGATTGTGCCTAATGTGTTTGCTGAATGGTAAGGAAGGTAGGGTGGCTAGAGCAATTTAGGCACGCTAGGAGATGTGGTCAGAGAGGTAGAGTGGAGCTAGATGTTTGTAGGGCCTGTGACTAGCATTTGCTCTAATGAAATTGTATGTCATCTGTGGGTTTTGAAAGAAAAAGATGTATTAATTAAAGTTAGTGACAATGGATGTTTTTGTAATTTCCTCTAGCATATTTCGTCATGTGGATTCAGGAGAAAAAGTGTATTTAACCAAGATTCTAAATATTGGCAACCAGGTGAGATGGAGAGAAGGCAAAGGAATTAAAAATATGTGCCAAGTAATAATTATAATGTGGATAACGGAATCTAAACTAAATGAGGAGAGAAGTATGGACACAGAAGGAGTAGTGCAACGTCCACAGGACTGATAATTATAGGAGTGTTAGAGGTGGGGTATTAAGGAACTGGAGGTCAGAGGTGGGCTAACTGAAATTAAGATAAAGTGACATTTATTGGTATGACAAACTCTGAAGTACGACCATGAGACTAGTTGATGGAGATAGGATGCAGAACAAAGTCAGTGGGGGAGAGGGTATCCGGGAACAGAGAGACCAAAAAATTGGAAGCTTTGTTTATGTGGCTGTTGAAATCCTCATGAGAGATCACACAAGCAATGCTGGGAAGAATGACTTAGCCAGGAAACTCCTTAAGAAATAAATGGAGTGACCCAGGGCTTGGTAGATGAGAACAACAAAAATGGTGCATTCCAATAACACAATCTTCAAAGAAGGATGTTTTTATGGAGAGGGAGAGAGAGTCTTACCTGGAGCAAGTAGCTATGAAAGAGCAGAGGGGACACCTGGCTGGCGAGCTTGGAGACATCTGGTTGGAGCAAAGAGCTGGTCTGGGGTTAGGAGGGATGTGGGAGAAAAAACAGTCACCACTTGAGAGGGCTGCCAAGTAAGCGGTGACCTCAGGGGTGAGACATAATTCAACTGAGTAACAAACTGAAGGCAGATGGTTGAAGTTAAAGGTGGTGGGGGGTGGGGGTGGATTTTGTCGATGACTGACAGTGAATCAGTGACTAAATACCCAATGATTTGTCAACTTCAAAATGGATGTTTTGTGGCTTGGCCTCCAAGGTTTTATTTTTAAAACCATACATACTAAGCATTTATCATATTGCTCACAAATATGAGAGAGGTAGGGACACAAACAATGCCAAGTTTTTATAACAATGATGCTGAATATAAAATACTGAAGAGCCCTGGCTTTGTTTCCATTCTAGAAATTGTTATTGTGAATTTCCTTTTGAGTTGAATTTTGTTTTTCAGAAGACGGGCCATGCGTAGGCATAAACACTACAATTTATCAAACTGCCTGAAGGGAAAGATGTGAAAGGTACTGATGAAAAACAACCCCTTGGACAGGACAAGATATGATAAGAGGACTTTGAATAGTTTTTTTTGTTTTGTTTTGTTTTGTTTTTTTACCCAATTTCCCTAAGTTCCAGGAAGTTTTCTTAGGAGGGATGGTGGTGCCTGAAAACCACATCATTCCTGGGATAGTAGAGACTTCTGGTCAGCATATGTGACTGTAGGGGGAAATAAATAATTTATATCTTAGAAAAACCCTTATTATCTAAAGATGGCTCTTTAATAAAGTCATAAGGTAAGCAGGAAATGGACAGATGTCTTGTTTTCCCAAACTCTTTCAGAGCTCAGTGAATTAAAAATGGAGGTAACAACATGACTTTAGGAAGGCTTGTGTTTTAGTTCTCTGCTCTGTTCAGAATAGATTAGTGTGTGCATGTAGGAGGTACATACCTTATCTGATCTTATACATTATGCACCAGTATGTTTGCATAATACTGTCTTATTAAAGGAAGAGAAAGTTTCAATGTTCATCTTTATAGCCTCCACATTCTGGAAACAAGGTGGATATTCAACTACTGAATCAACTGGAGAAACACGAACAGTTCTTATGTTCCAGATTTTACATTTTTCACTATTTGAGCAGGGACCAGTACCAAAAAAGTTTCAAAGGGTAAAAAGAAAAGAAAATGTGTAAGGAAACTGAAGTAAAAAATATTCGAGGGCAGTTAAGTAAAAGTAAACAAATGAATGTAGACATATTTGCCGTTAGCATTGGGACCTTATTGTCATTTCTTTTTCTACTTACTGTTGCTTGATAGTAGTCATGTGAAAAAACTTCAACCCTGGGGGTTAGGCAGTTAACATTTTTGAATGTATGATGAAGGCACAGATGAGTCATCCATGAAGGAAATTTCAACCTTTCAATGTAATACACATAAAGACTAGTTTTCTTGTGTTCTAGTGCACACATCACTTTCACACAAACAACAGGCTGACAACCAAGTAGTTAAAAACACGTGGCATTTTTACTGAGGAATCTCTTAAAATTACCCAATTGGGGGAAATGTAGAATATATTCTTAACACTTGGGTAAACTTCTAATAGGTGTTCTATCTCTTATTTGAAAGTATATCCCACAGAGAGGTCACTCTCCCAAATGTTTCTTCTTTGGGAACTACCCCAAATTCTACCTTAACCTTTGCTTATGTTAATCCTCTATTTTCCCTTCGTTGCCTTTATTCTACCCCCTGAACTGCTGCAACCTCGATTTACATAAAAATGTGGAGAAGTCTCTTGGCAAGACAGTATTCTTTAGCAGAGAAGAAACTGAGCTGTGATATTCAAGCTTTAATATCTTACTCTGGGCCAAATAAGTTGTAGTGGGAGCTGAGTGGAAGTGGTTAAGAAGGAGAAAATTTTTTTTCTTGATCTTCAAGATTTTCCACTAAAAAAAAAAAAAAAAAACTAGTAAGATGTATTTACGTTAAGTCTCTAAAGTCAAAGGATTTTGCTGGATCTTTGTTTTAGTTTAAAGTGGAATAGAAATGAAAACTCTCCATCATTCTTATTCCATATATGGATTCATTCCTCATCCACATATTCTTTTGCTCCTGCTCCCTATGGTCCCTGGATCTTAGGGATATCATCCCCATGGAGGAGAGGAAGGCACTCAAGGAGAAGCTTCTAACACAGAGCTGTGTAGAAACTTGAGGGAGAAAAGGGAGCTACTATTTTCCAGAAGGTCCTTAAAGTGAAACAGACCACAAATTCTCTAATTAGCAAAAGCAGACTTGAGGCATGCAGCCTTCTGTTTACTTCAGGACTAGGAAGGAGACCAGCTGGCTTTCCCTCAAAGATAACAAATGCTATTTATTGCTGCTTGAAAGAAATTTGCCAGATTAAGTGTATTTGCAAAAATAATGAAGAAGAAGAAGGAGAAGAAGAAAAAATAAAGTTCATACTGGTGTGTTTTAATTTTTTTAATGCTTATTTTTTTGAGAAAGAGACACAGAGCTTGATTGAGGGAGGGGCAGAGAGAGAGAGAGGGAGACACAGAATCCAAAGCAGACTCTAGGCTCCTAGCTGTGAGCACGAAGCCTGATGCAAAGCTTGAACCAGGAACTGCGAGATTATGACCTGAGCTGAAGTCAGACACCCAACAGACTGAGCCCATGTTGGTGTTTTATAAACCCTTGAAGAAAATGAATTTGTTATAAGAAGATGCTTCGGGCATCAAGTTAACTCTACTCTGTTTCTGTCCTTTCTTAATTTCAAAATGAAAATAATAGCACTTGACCTACCCAGCCTCTCAAATTTATTGTATCCCCCTAAGGTGATTTTTGTGAAAGCATTTGAAATAAGCTCTAGGTTTTCACTTACTTTATACAGATGTAGAGTACTGTTCAATACCTCCTGATTTCTATCATTATTGTTATTAGGTCAGCTTCTTAAAATTAATAGGAGACGGGTTTGACTACTGGGCGCCCGTGGAGCATGTGGAGAAATTTAGAAAGTCATTGAATATTAAACAGTCATTTAGAAATCACTTGCTGCAGCGTCAGCTTTGAGGCTTGCAGGGGGTGGTGGTGAAGATTTATGTGTACTGTAGTGTTTTCTTTGGGATTTGCATGTGTGATAAAAGAGGCAAACTTCTATAAAAATGGAAAACTAATGAGATTTACATAATACCCCAAGAAAAAAAGAAAGGAAAGGATAATGAAAACAATTGGTTTCCTAGCCCATCTCCTTAATAACTTAAATAAAAGCAAAATGCAAGCTGAGAGATCACCACAATAATACACGATTTCTAGACTTAAAAGCCACCTTTTCTGTTGAATTAGAACACAAAGAAATCTATTTTAATGTAAATAAAGCACTTATGGGAAGTACAAAAATTTTGTTGCTAAGGAGTAAACTCAATTGGTAAGCCAACAAGTGTTGGTGTTGGTAGATGTCACCAATAACTATTCTTCACCAGGCCCTCTTGTCAGTTGGAAAAGGCCTCAGTAATGCTCCTACTTTTCTTAGAGTAGAAGGTACTACTGGGAGTTAGATTGGGAACATTCTTTCCTGTACTTTGGAAATGCCTAGCATCCCTGTTCTCAGGGACACAAATATCAGGTAGTTCTCCTAGTTATTTTGACAAACAAAATTGCCAAAAATATCCCTACCGATTTCCAGCAGCCTGTGGCTGGTGGCTGGCGCTAAGTCCCACCCCACCTTTCCCTGGACCTACTTCATTTTACATATCAAGAGTCAGAGTCCCAAAGAAGTAAATTGATTCTCCAAAAACCACAGAGTGGCAGACCTTGGGAAGTAACCTTTCCATCTTGCTGCTTTTCCAGTACCTCATGCTGCCTTCTCTCCAAGTCTCCCTAAAGTACAATTAGAATAACTCTGGAAAACTATGCAACAAACTTACAACAGAGCTTCCTTCTAGAGCAGGGATGAGGAGACAGAAGTGTAGGGATTTCCACTGTTGTTCCATATTCTTGTGAATTTTTATTTTTTAATTTTTAAAATTTTGTATTTGCGGGGGGAGAGGAGTAGAGGGAGAGAGAGAGAATCTTAAGCAGGCTCCTTGCTCAGCACTGAGCCTGATGCGGGGCTTGATCTCATGACTGTGGGATCATTACCTGAGCAGAAACCAAGAGTTGGACATTGGACTCTCAACCTATTGAGCCACCCAGGGACCCTCTTGTGAATTTTTTGAAGAATTCACAATAAGTACACATTAGATATATGATTTTAAAAATTAAAATAAATTCTATTTGGTGTCTTTGGAGGGGTCTATTTCTAAGATAGTTTAGAGGAGGACATTTTATAACCCTCTGTGAAGTATTTCTTTCCATTTGTGTACATTGAAAGAAATGGCACAAAATACTGTTCTCATGGTGTTACTTTTCTGCACAATCTTTTACACTCTCTCTGTTCCTTGTAGATATTAGGAGTTCTGAATAGGATTCTCCTTCGATTGATTTCCCTTTCTATTTGATTCTTACTATTTTTGTTTCCCTCCTCCTTCCATCTTCATTTGTAATGTTGATGAAATTTTGCCACGTTTCGTATCTTGGTACCCACATACTGAAAACTAGCAAAATCATGGCAGAATAAAATAGGTTGGATGATTGAAAATAAAAATGACCAAATAATTTTTAATAACTTATTTATTAAATGTGACTTTCCAGTAAGTGCAAAAGGCAGACTAGATTAAGTCATTTCTAATACTAACAAATAAAATACCTATTTTGAAAATCAATAGCATCATTTACTGACAAAAGACTACTAGTCTGTTGTACCAAATTATCACCTCCCTCTTAAGTGATGTACAGATTCTATCCCTTGGGGCATTATTTATTTTTTTCACACTTTTCTTTTTCACCAAAGCCTTTAATCCTGGGTAAATTCAGGTGGGGATTAAAGTGAAATGAAAAGAAACTTAATGTACTACCAAGATCTATCTTCTCCACATGGGCCAACTTATCTCTTCTTTCCCCAGTGTCCACATTTGTTGGGATGGAAGCATCTCCTTTGAATTTATTGTTGCTATAGAAACATGTGTTCCCAGTTGACCTTTTGTTTTTGAAAGGGAAAGATAAACATGCCACCCGCTTTGGAGGCCCTATTACAGGCTACTCCCAGAGAACTGCACCTTCCCAGCTGCAGCATCTGACATGCTTAGGAAAGCAGTCATCTCCGAGCCTTGTTGGCAGCCACAGACAGAGAATGGACGCCAGCTATACTAGGACTGGATCTCCATGAACCCTTTCCTATTAGGCCATATCCTGTCTGTCTTTTAGGAGAAAAGGAATGTTTCAGGTCAAATAAAGAACAGCCTTATGCAATATAACCCCTAGGATTAATCTTTTGAAAACAACAGCAGGCAGGCCACCTGAGGTGAAGGGTAAGTAACAAAAGATGTCCAATGGGACAGAATGGAAATATACTTCATGTTATAGATTAGAACATTTAAGGGGAAGGAAATTAGCTTATGCTAATGTTTATAAGTCCTGCACACTCTCAATGGGGTTTAGACTTGGAAGTTACTTTGGGTATTGAGGCTTAAAGTCTGGAAGTAATTCACAGCCAGATTGCATCTAGCAGTATCCTAGGCCATTGCGCAGACTTTTAAAGAAGTACCACCTCTGGAGAGATACTCCTGGGTGCCTTTGTGTAGAATAGTAGCTGAACAAGTGTATGGGGGAGGCCTGCGCATATATCTGTCTGTACACTTGCCATCTTGACTTAGATGTTCCAAAAACATCTCAGGCTTAAGACAGAGCTCTTGATTCCTTCCACAACCTGTTTTTCCTCTGGGCCCTTCTCCATTTCAGTAAATGGAAGGCAAAAACACACAATTGTTTAAACCAACACTGTAGTCATTCTAGAGCCTTCTCCATCTCCTTGTGAGCCCCCATCCCATTTGTCACGTATAAACTGCCAGAAAGTCCATGAATCTCACCTCCAAAGCCATTCTGGAATATGCTTCCTTGTCAGTCTCCACTGCCATTCCCAGTGTAAGCCAGCATCATCGCCCAGTGGGCCTACAGAGTAGCCTCCGGTTAGTCCCCCAGCTCATATCGGTTCTGGCATACACCATTCTCCACACAGCAAACCCAAGTGTTCTTTTACAAAGCCAACCAGACTAGGTCATTTTCCCCACTCAAACCCTTGCATGTCTTCCAAATGTTCTTGGAGGTGAATTCAATCTCTATCACGTGGCCTAACTGAACGGACATCAGCCCAGCTCTCTACCCTCTGACATCATTATCTACCTTCCTCACTGCATGCCATACCCCTCTTTCCAATGTACCAAACTGTTTCCTGCCCAGAGTTTTACATATGCTGACCCTCTGCCCAAATAATTCTTTCCTTAGAACTTTTACATGACCTGCAACTTAACTCCAGTCAGCACTGTGATCTAATAATGGAAAGGCCTTCCTTGGTAACCCTCTTCATAATGCACATGAAATGAAGTAAATGACACTAAAATGCAAAGAAAGAAAGTTACTACTGTATCACCCAATTTCTGTCTATGACAGATATTGCAGTCTGAGATTGTCTTGTTTTTCTATTTAATCACATTCCAAGAAGGTAGGGACCTCGACTGTGCCTAAAACATTGCTTAGCAACATGGTGAGAGCTTTATATAAATATATATGTGTGTGTGTGTGTGTGTGTGTGTGTGTATACCTATTTTTTTTTAGTAGTAGTGCTCCTAATATAATGAGAAAACTAATTTCTTCTGTTCCTATATACCATTGATGATGCCCAGGTACATTTTCTTTTTTATTCTTAAATTTTCATCTCCTTTTAGAATTGAAGAGAAGCACAGCTGAGAGAATGCAAAAGGGAAAAAAATGGGTTGATACATAGCTATTTTTTTGTAGTTCCTGGGAGGCAATCTAGGACCCTGGATTACCACCTCCCAAAGGATCCTTCCCAAGAGAACACTTTGATTTGTTGCTTTAAAGGAGATTGAGAAACATCTTGCCGTGCCTGGTTTGGCATAGACGACTGAATAAACATGCTCGAACTCACTACATGCTTCAGGGCATATGTGTACAGATTAGTATATCACATTGTAAACTATTTTCTTCCAGAAAACACACACACACACACACACACACACACACATCATTTAAACAGAACACACCCTTCGCTGAGTTCAATTAGCTCTTGGGTGGTCTAGTACTAGAATCTTGACATTGATAGCTCAGTGTAATCTTCATAGTCTCTTGACCACACCCCACTGAACAAAAAAAAATCAAACCCTCACTTATTATATTATTACATTGTTAGCATTGAAATGTATAACTTCAGTTATATTTATCAGACATTTATTATAAAAATAATAGACACATATTTATGTCTATGCTTTTATCTCTTCTATAACCCATGACAACAAATATTTTACAGTTGCAGCTTGGTTTTTAACAAGAAAATAAGTAACATAACATATTTTCCTTTACCTTCAGAACAGTCCTTACTTCAATATTCAATATGATTATTATTAATTTATTTCTAAAAAGTCTTTATTTCCCAAATTATAACATATATTTAAGTTCTTTCCTTATTTTAATGATCTCCATAAAATCCTTACATGTGTAGCTTATTTGTTCAATTTTTCCTCTTCATATCACAGTATAGATTAGGTGACTCCAAGAGGCTTTGATCCAGCCCAATTAAAAATCAAACATATGTAAGTGTGATTCCTTCATCATGACTCCTCTGAAGCAATTTCTTCCTCTTGCTATGAAATTTCACTTTTGTATAATACAGCGGTTTAGAAACCTACATTCTTTATACTCTTAGAAGTTCCAAGGTGAAGTGTTAAAGTATACGACATGGTGAAGAGGGAGCCCAGAGAAAAAGACTGTGGGATCTTCCAGGACTCCATCCACCAGAGAAAATCTTCCTTATCTATTTTAAGTATTGGATTTCTGAATGATTATTTTGAAGAAATTATTTCACTCTAAAAATAAAGCTGAAAGTCATCATTGACCCATGATTTGTGCACCTCTGGACCGTACGAGACAAGAGCCAGGCTGAGGGGGCTTAGCACATCAGCTACTACCCAAGGCACTTGATTCGACACCAGGCCAAGGGTCTATTGAACTATTTGCACTTCTACAGGCCTGGAATGTGCCCTTTGGAACTCAGACCTGTGGGAGAAGCTGGAACCTTCTGATGTGTGTGCCTGGGAACTCTCCTGTTTCTAAAAATAACTAGACCATCATCTTTAAAGTAGACCATGTCCCTCAGTACTTTATTACAATGGAAATGGTAGCCTGGGGGGCTCAGTTGGGTAAGCATCTGACTTTTGATTTCAGCTCAGGTTATGATCTCATGGTCATGAGATTGAGCCTCGAGTTGGGCTCTGTGCTGGGCATGGAAACTACTTAAGATTCTCTCTTTCCCTTTCTCTCTCTCTCTCCTCCTTGGTCCCTCCTATGCTTGCTTTCTCTATCAAAAAAAACAAAAACAAAAACAAAAAATCTAGCATGCCTTAATAACAATCCCTACTTTCTTCACTCCGGACATTGCCCTACCAAAAATCTTACTCATTCTTCCAGAAGTAATTAAAAACATATCTCTTATATGAATCCTCCTGTGTTTCCATCATCAGAAATGATTGGTACTTTTGTACTGCCCAGTTTACAGGCTGTACTTTAACTTTGTGCTTATATCATTTTACCTCAGTTTATGTTTTTTTCAGGCTACTTGCCCTTAAGAGCAAGCGTGGGTTTTCTATTTTGTTATTCACCTCTACCCTCACCACTTAGAGATCACAGCATCAAGAATAATCTCTAAGGGGATGTCAGGGAATTGGTCCCTTAAATACCTCCAGGCTACCACCACTGGCTACAAGTACAGCTGTTGTACCATGGAAACTAAGGGGTCTGGAACTTGGACAGGCTGTTAGAATCCTAACTATTGCCTCTCTAAAAATTGACGCAGCTTAAATTGCTGCCCTATTCTTGCCAAGATGGATTTCCCATCAGTCCTGCTTCTTTGCATTAAATGCCTTTGAATCAAAGAGTTAAAAACTAGTGAGGTTGTATCTAGGAAAATGAGTTTCCACTTTTATGGGAGGGAGTCTCTACCCCCACCAAGATTCACCAGATTAGGAAGTAACCTAAAGGAAGAAGAGGCTGGGTGTAGACAATAAATGTTAGCTTAGGCATCCTTTTTTAAAAATGTTTATTTATTATGTTTGAGAAGAAGAGAGAGAGAGCACACCCAAGTGAGCAGTGGAGGAGCAGAGAGAAGAGAAGACAGAGGATCAGAAGCAGACTCTGCTGACAGCAAAGAGCCTGATGAAGGACTCAAACTCACAAGCTGAGATCATGACCTGAGCTGAAACCAAGAGTCCTACTGAGCCACCCAGGTGCCCCAGTATAGACGTCATTTATAATTCCACATTTCACAGTTTATATTCATTCACATATCCAAATCCTGGCCTTTTCAATTCTAAGAGAAAGTCATTAATTCTTATTTGCCTTTATGTATATTATTTGGTTACTTTCAGTACTATCAAAATTCTGCCAAGATTCAGCTGTGGATGATGTTTGTCTGGGTTTTGAAAGATGCATAGGACTTTCTAAAGGTGAAAAGATAAAGAAAAGGCCAGTTTAGTCAGAGGGAATAGCATGCACAAAATTTAAAGAACTTAAAGCACCATTAGATGTTTGGAGAATTTTAAACACTTTGCTTAATAAGTTAGATGTGGCTGGGCAAGACAATAAGCAGCAAAGCATGCAGGTTCTTGTACGTCTGCCAAAGATGTTGAGCAATAACTTAGCTTTAATCCTGCAGGTGATGGGATGTTGTTAGAGAATTATGAACAAGAAAATGACATGATCAGACTTATATTTTACTTGTATTAGAGAGATGCCTCTTGGCAGCATATGGAGGAAGAGATGGAGGAGGGTAGAATTGGAAGTAAGAAGCACAGTTGAATAGGAAGCTATTGCAGTAGGATATACAAGAGATGATAAAAGCTTAGTGACTAATTATGAGAAGGTAATGACAGATAAGTGTTGATTTGGTTCCCACACTTCTTGTTTGGGAAACTGTGTGTCCCTAATCAAGATAGGAAATAAGAAACAGAGCTCAGCAATGAGTGAAGAAAACAACTTCCTGAGAGATATTTTAGTGCAAGTATCTAGTAGGCAAATGGGTTCAATGGGTCAGGTACTTGCAGAAAAGTCTAAAGTAGAGATATAAAGGTACCAGCATGTAGGTTATGGGAATTCAGGTTTCCTAGGGGAGAGATATAGACTGAGAAGAGATGTGAAGTCAGAAACATAGACATTTAAATAGCAACCAGAATTCCAGAAAATGCATGATACATAAAAAGAGAACCAAAAGAAAATGCCAGAGAAACCAAGGGCGTAGAGTTCCTACAAAGAAGGAATAGTTAAAAAAATAAAATGTCAACACCTGAGTGGCTCAGTCCATTGAGCCTCCGACTCTCATGGTTATGAGATCGAGCCCCACATGAGGCTCCGTGCTAAGGGTGGGGCTTGCTTGGAGTTCTCTCTCCCACTCTCTTCTGTCCCTCCTGCACTTATGTTCATTCATCTCTCTCTCAAAATAAGTTAATAATCTTAAAAAAAACAAAATAATAAAATGTCATAGTGATGCCAAATCCTTTGGATTTGGTATTCAGATCTTTTATTACCTGCCAGTGCTGTTTCAGTAATATAGCATGAATGGCAGACACAAGTATAGAGTTGTTTTTCCCCAAAAAGCTAGCTAGAAAACAATACAATGTATTGGAGAAACTTCTCAAAGACAGAGACATTAAGCATATACCTGAGCTGAAAGGAAGGAGTCTGTAGAAAGTAAAAATTTGAAGGGAAAACAGATAGTCTAGAGAGAAGATGAGGGGTAAGGTGGGGGTTTTAGGCTCAATAAAGGTGTGGGAAACCTCTTCTTTGGAGACTTTCAAGAAAGAAAAACAATTCTGTGTATGGAGGAGGTATTGTAAGTAGAATGGTAGAATCCTGGGTCATTTGGTCCTCGATGGTCTCACTTTACTGTAGTAAGATAAATAATCGGTTTAGAGTGGGCCACTCATAGTTTGGACGGGGCTTTGTGGAAGGGGCACAGATTTGGAGTACTTAATAAAGGGATATCTTTATTTATGATGCCATTTTCCATCTCTATGTATCTCAGAAATATAATTAGATAATTCAGTTCTCCTTTGTGTGCCATTTTCTTTATTAATCTTATGCTTTATTCTTTTTCCTCCTCCCCTTTTCACACTGCCCCCAACTCTTAGGATACCCTCTTTTCCTTCTTAAGAATTCCTACTTGCAGCTGACAGTTGGCACACCAAGCCCCTAAGAAGGGCCAAAGGGGAACATTTCATATTTGGAAACAGCCAGATTATCCAGATTAGTTTTACATTTCCTGGTTTTGAAACTGCTTAAAAGCACAAAGTTGAACAAAAATCAAAATGGCTGCACTGATGCTTCAGGGAAGCTCGATTGTAAAGTAACCATTTCCTCTTTTCTGCAAACATCTTCCCCCCGTTTTTTTTTTTTTTTTCTAGGAACTAGGTACCACCCTGAAAACAACTATTGGGGCTGGCAGCACTTACACAACCACTGTAGAAACTGACTGGATCCTGTATTTCCCTATAAAACACAGCAGTCCCTTCCTCTGGATAGATTTGCAGTTTTTTGAAGAACATAACATGCTGCAGTCTCCTTTGCCGGGCAAAACAATAAAGCTATTATTCCTCTTTATCCCAAACTCTATCTGTGTGTTATATTTTGGCTCTGAAGTATGGAGTTCAGTTTTTGACAACATTTTGTTCTTACACCATTTTTTGGCTTGTGCCAACATTGATCATCTAGTAAGTCTCCTTTTTCTTTTCTTTAAATTTTTAAATTTATTTTAGTGATCCCTACACCCAATGTGGGACTTGAACTCATGACTCCCAAGATCAAGAATTGCATATTTCTCCAACTGAGGCAGCTATCCACCCCTCCTTTAAAAAAGTTAATGTTTATATATATTTTTTGAGAGAGAGAGAGAGAGAGACAGGCAGAGAGAGAGAGAGCATGAGCAGGGAGAAGCAGAAAGAGAGGGAGACAGAATTTGTCAGCAGAGAGCCCAACACGGAGCTTGAATCCAGGAACCATGAGATCATGACCCAAGCCAAAGTTGGACACCACCCAGGTGGCCCACACTCCTTTTTATTTCTTGTATATGGAATTTAAAAATTTTTTTTTACGTTTATTTTATATTTGAGAGACAGAGCACAAGTTGGGGAGAGGCAGAGAGAGACAGACATATAATCTGAAGTAGGCTCCAGGCTCTGAGCTGTCAGCACTAAGCCTGACATGGGGCTCAAACCCACAAACACCGAGATCATGACCTGAGCCAAAGTCGGACACTTAACCAACTGAGCCGCTCAGGCGCCCCTGTATGTGGAAGTTTGAAATGCTGCTTTAAGGACTGTGGTAGTGCAATCTGCACTTCTACTTCTTTCCCCATGCCTAGCTGCCATGAGGCATTTTTTACTGGCTTAAAACAAAGACTTGAAGGAATGAGACATGTAGCTATCTGAGAGCCGTGTTTTCAGGCTGCTTTCCTTCATGGTAGAAAAATGGCACAGAGAAGTTCCAAACCTCATCTCTGAATATCATACCTCCTAGAGAAAGACTGTCTTTCCCAAACAGTCAAAATAGTCTGTATTTCAATCTGATTGAACCAATCTGAACAGATCACTTCGATCTAGAAACAGCACTAGCCTCTTTGGCGTAAGCCTACATTACTGCAAGTCTCACTGAGGTGAAGGGGATAAGACTACACAGATTGGTTCATATCAGGCAGGAGCCACTTGGATCAGAGGATGGGTTTAATTCCACCTTAATCAAATGGATCTTACAAAAGAAAAAGGATGAGATGGAATGGATGCTAGCGAGTCAATAAGTGCTTACTACTGTAGCTTCCTCCCTCTGTCTCCAGAAAAGAATTCCCTATACATGGTCTGTTTCATGGGCATGTGACCTAAGTAGTTGCATACAATTACCACTCTACTGCACAGAGTACATAACACATGGTGTATTATGTAGAGAGTATATAGAAATAATTAGAATTAATTACCACATTTTTGGTCTTCCTTTATAAGTCTAAATAGCATGAGAAAGGAGATATCACATTCCTTCCTGTATCCCTAGGACTTAACAAAATGAATGTTTATGAAACAGAAGTATCTTCCCAAGGGTACAAAGTGTTAGTGCCCGCCTTGCCAGGATAGAAAATTTTCTTGTTTTCTTTTCTCATCTCCCCACAGAGATGGAGCTCAGCCTCCAACTAACATTAAAGAAGTTGTGTTTGTGATCTAGCATATGGTGTTGGGTAATTCACTTAGTTTCTTTAATGATAGATGGAAATGATAAGAGTAATAATTGTTCCACCTCACTGGCACACACTGGAACCTGGACCCCTTTGGTTTTGTTTGTTTATTGTTGCCTATTTAATTGCCTTTTAATGCTCTAGTTGTTAAAGAATGAAATAACAATGTTTTAAAAACCCATGTTGCATTTTTAAAAAAATGTTTTTATTTTATTTTTGAGAGAGAGGGAGACAGCGTGAGCAGGGGAGGGTCAGAGAGAGAGGGAGACACAGAATCCGAAGACAGGCTCCAGGCTCTGAGCTGGCAGCACACAGCCCTATGCGGGGCTTGAACCCATGAACCGTGAGATCATGACCTAAGCTGAAGTCGGACGCTTAACCAACTGAGCCACCCAGGCGTCCCTCATGTTGCATTTTAAATATTTACATTTACCAAATTAAAACTTTATAGTGCATAAGCATTATAAAATGGGTTATATAATCTCATTTGAATTTATCAAAATTTTAAATTCAAGGCCTCCAACCATGAGAATGAGGCAAAAACATTCCCCCTAATCCACATGGTTGGCTCGGACTACACCACGATTTCAGGTAATAGGATTAGAGGGCTTTTACACACAATTGTGCAGGGAATGTGCTGCACACAATGGGGGCCTCCAGTCGCATCGGTGCCTCAATGTGCATGTGCGGTGACATATGTGACAGCCACAAGTCAATATCAACATTTTAATACATTTATTTAAATGTCTTTTGTCTCAACTTTTTGCGAAGGGTCGAGAAACAACACTTTTTTTTAAGGGGAGAGAGGGAGAGAGAAGCAATGGAGGAGGGGCAGAGAGAGAGGGAAAGAGACAGGATCCCAAGAGGGCTCAGCACAGAGTCCAATGCAGAGCTCCATCTCACAAACTATGAGATCATGACCTGAGCCGAAATCAAGAGTCAGATGCTTAACCAACTGAGCCACCAAGCCACCCCTAGAACCAACACATTTTTTAAAATTAAATTTATTTATTTAAATTCAAGTTAGTTAACATACAGTGTAGTATTAGTTTCAGGAGTAGAATCCAGAGATTCATCGCTTACACATAACACTCAGTGCTCATCCCAACAAGTGACCTCCTTAATGACCATCACCCATTTAGCCCATCCCCCTGCCTCCTCCCTCCAGCAACCCTCAGTTTGTTCTCTGTATTTAAGAGTCTCTTATAGCTTGTCACCCTCTCTGCTTTTATCTTATTTTTCCTTCTCTTCCCCTATGTTCATCTGTTGTGTTTCTTAAATTCCACATATGAGTAAAATTGTATAATATTTGTCTTTCTCTGATTGAATTAATTTTGCTTAGCATAATACCCTCTAGTTGCATTCATATTGTTGCAAATGGCAAGATTTCATCCGTTTTCATCACGAAGTAGTATTCCATTATGTATATGTATGTATGTATATCTATATATCTATATCTATCTATCATCTATCTATCTATATACACATACCACATCTTCTTTGTCCATTCATCACTCAATGAACATTTGCACTCTTTCCATAATTTGACTATTGTTGACAGCACTGCTATAAACATTGGGGTGCAAGTGCCCCTTTGAATCAGCATGTTTTTTATCCTTTGGATAAATACCTAGTAGTGCAATCTCTGGGTCACAGAGCAGTTCTATTTTTAATTTTTTGAGGAACCTCCATACTGTTTCCTAAAGTGGCTACACCAGTTTGCATTCCCAGCAACAGTGCAAAAAAAATTTCCGCTTTCTCCACATCCTCACCAACTAGAACCAATACATTTTTAAAGAAGAAGAATAATTACATGAGAACTTAGAACTCCTTAAAATAATGTAACTGATATCATAAATAAAATCTGGTTATATCCTTTTAAATTACCAAGAATAATTTTTAAAAATAATTTCTTAAATTTATATGGTCAAATGAGAAATTTAACAGATTTCAGAACCTTCTAGCTTTGTTTCTGAACTCTTTTTATATAAGGTCAAGCATCCAGCACAGTCTGTCCCAAAATAAGGCCTTAATGTTTTTTCATGCATACATGAATAGCTCGAGTAAATAGCATAAGTGACATGAGTTGTGATTCCATTACACATGGAATAGTTCTCTTTTTTTAAAGTTTTTTTTTAATTTTTATTTATTTTTGAGAGGGGGGAAGGGGCAGAGAGAGGAAGGGAGAGAGAATTCCAACAGGCTCCACATTGTCATCTTGAAGCCCGATGTGGGGCTCAAACTCATAAGCCATGAGATCATGATCTGAGCTGAAATCGGATGCTTAACTGACTGAGCCACTCCAGACACTCTGTTAACTCTTTTTTTTTTAATGTATGTTTCCCATTTCTTATTTGTTTAAAAGGGAAACTATGAACATTTACTTGGGCAGCTGTACATTGGATTAAAGATAATATCCAGGCACTTCATAGACTATTAGACATTGGGTATGAATGGATATGACACCTGGAAACCCAAGACGTTATTGCGGCCCACCATCAGAGGGGTGATCTACAAGGGACAGATAATAAATGGTGGAGTCATGCAAAAATCTAGTTTTCAATAGGATCGCTGAGTTCATTTTCATTGTCACTGAATGTATAGTTGGGATTACCATTCTTGGCAATTGGGGTAACCCCACATTGGATCCCAGACCTGTAGAATGTGAGCTATGACAGCAAGGAAAGCCATGTGAACGTCAATGACATCTCCCCAGCCTCTCCCCACATCACATCAAGATATTAAATTAAAAAAAATACCACATCTCAGGGTGAGATGAGAACATTCTGCCATCCATGAAGATCTAAAAGAGGCAGTGGTGAGGGCTCTTATCATGTATTCATTGAATGTGCTACTCTGCTTCTTATGCAAAATGGACAGATTTTAGAAAGAACATAGTGTACCCAAAGCCCACCATGGTAGTTGTCCTGATAAAAACTGCTCTGCCTGGGGCACCTGCATGGCTTAGCGGTTGAGCATCTGACTTCCACTCAGGTCATGATCTCGCAGTTGATGAGTTCGAGCCCCACATCAGGCTCACTGTTGTCAGCCTGTCAGCATAGAGCCCACTTCTGATCTTCTGTCTTCCTCTCTCTGCCCCTCCCCCGCTTGCACTTTTTCAAAAATAAATAAACATTCTTTAAAAATGCTCTACTGGACTTGGTATCCTTTTGAGAGCCAACTAATAATTCTCAGGGATATGGTATGTAGCTGTTTATCTGGGAAATGCTTCATTTCTATACAATGAATAAAGAACCACAGAAACTGTGTGTTTTCATTGAGATGAATGACAATATTCATATATGGTTTTGCTCTGGGAATATGATAACTCAACCTCTGTCATTAGGTAGTCCAAAGAGATACAAATCATGTTGAGAGAATCATTCTACAGAATATTACATTGATCATTATATTGATGACATTTTGCAGTTCAGTCAGAATGAGCAAGAGTTTATTAAGAATACAAAAGCTTAGGTAAGATACATTCACTCCACAGGGAGTGAGAAAACCTTATGAAGATTCAAGAACATGGCAATTCAGTACAATTTTATAAGGACCTATGGGGAATGGTGTGCTGATACAATGCTTGCAAAGTAAAGGATAAATTTCTGTATTTTAATCCCTTACTACTGAGAAGGAAGCACAGTGCTTGGAGGGGCTTTTGGGTTCTGAGGCAACAGATTTTACATCAGGATCTGCTTCTCTGGGTAATATATTAAGTGACACAAAAGGCCACCAGCTCTGAGTAAAGCCAAAAGCAATAAAAGGATCTGCAGAAAATTTAGGCTACAGTGCAAACAGCCCTGACACTTGGGCCAGTTCTGTTTGAAGACTAAATGGTTAAAAGAGATGCAGTGTGGTGTTATGGAAAGCCCTGGAGAGAGAATTCTAACACAAGCTCCTGTAGGTCTGGCCTATGGCCATGGCAGCAGCAGAGGGCAATTTTATTCCTTTTGAGAAACAGCTCCTGGAAAGATACAGGGTCTTGGAAAATGTAAAACAATTTACCATGTGGCACCAAGTGGCCACATCTCTGAAACTGTTTATTATAAGCTGGGTTCTGTCAGACCTGCCAAGTGTCATGTCAAAAAGGTCCAGGACAGTCTATCATAAAAAGCAAATGGAATTGAGTTTGAGCAGGATCAGAGGGACTACATAAGGTTCATGACCCAGATTTCCAAAGCATCAACCAGATCTGGGGTCTAGTGACTTTCCTTCAGTTTTCGTTTTACCTATGGCCATAGGGATCTTGTACATCCAGATAAAAGAAGAAGAAAAAGCTTAAGTTTGGATCTGTGTAATATGAAGGTACAAACCAAAAATGAACAAGGGATACATTATAACCATACAGAAGGAAAAGGACTGAAAGATCAGAGTCTCACACAGAATACTGTTTGACCTCAGGGCCCACTTCACAGGCCAGTATGCCCAGGAGTGACCATGGGATGCACCTTGTAGGAGTTGTAGCACATGACCACACCATGTGAAAGCAGATGATCTGATAGAACATTGCAATGGAAGACTAATGGCAGTTTAACCTTAGGACAAGTGGAAATTGTACTGAGTTTGCTGATTTTTCAAAAGAGTTGAAAATGATGACTTAATTTAGGGAACGTTAGAGATGCTTATTCCAACCTCATGATTTCCCCTGACTTCTTCATCTCTCTGAAAAATACTCAATAGCATGTCAAGGTACCATCTCATAGGCATGAATTTAAAAGACCAGTAAACAAATAAGCTTTTAGCTATACAACAAATCCTTCAGTTTCTAGTTTTCCTGTAGAAAAATAATGCCAGATGAGTAATTCTGAAATTTTATGCTGATCTGCTGAGGGTGGGGGTGGGGAGAAAAAAAAGAAAATCAGATTTCGGAAATTAAATTCTTGAGCAAAATCCTCTTTTAATTTCCCCTCAAACAAAACCCTTCATGTAGTTTCAGCCAAAGCACACTTAAAGAATATATCCACTAACAACTGCCTCTGAACCTAAAAATCTTCAACCCCTTAAAATAATATATTTAGGTCCCGAAACTCAATATTAATTAAATTTCTTTCATCTTTTGAGGTAACTTGTTTAAATGAATATCAGGAGCCAGAAGACATGAATACAATTTCTAGCTATTTCAAGTTATTAATAAAGAGATTTTAGACCTGGCACAGGAAATTAATGTTTCTTTTCAAATGACTGATTATTTCAACTCATTGCAATGCTGGAATATTCAGAGCATATTTCTGATGCAACATTAAAGAGTCAATCTCGATTTTTAAGATATGATTGGTTATGTATTTAGTTTTTTCTTTCCTTTACACTCATGGTCTTCTGAGATTATGAATTTCAGCTTGTTATTCTGAATTTATTATTAGGGAGCACTTCTAGTTAAAAAAAGAAGATAACCGATTACTTTCCTAACCATATGTTGTTACTTCATTGTTACTCTCTTAATGCTAGTTATGGTGTTTCTTACCTCTTGGTTGGATATTACAACATCCTAGCTGTCAGGTGCCCTTTTCCCCACAGTTCATGCAGCATATGCTTAAGTGATCAATTATGTCATAGCTCATGGCCCACACCCATCTCTAGCCAGTGCACTCTGCCCTTTAGCCAGAATGAATTACTTGTACCTTCACCTGAGTCCCTGCTCATTAAGCATGAAAAGCCCTTTATTTTAGCTTCAGTCTTTAGAAATCTCTCTGCTCCTTCCACATCTTGCTCCAAAAAAGTATGAAGTAAGAAAAGGAAAACTCAGCTGTAACCAGGGAACTTGGATCTTAATCTCACCGTCACCACTAATAAGCTATGCATACTTTGGCAAGTTTTTACTTCTCCAGACTCCGCGTTCTCATCTGTAAATTGAGAACCCATGAACTAGATCAGTAGTCTTCTCTTGATGTTAAGTATATGTATGCCTACATATCTGTGAAAACAGACTATGGGAGGGCAATGGTGTTCAAGCTTCTCAAGATAGGATTCTAAGGAAAAGGATCTCATTAAAAAACATTAGAGGCAGAACCTATCAACTGTTAGAAACACTGTTTTAGGAGCACCTGGGTGGCTCGGTTGGTTAAGTGTCCAACTTCAGCTCAGGTCATGACCTCCCAGTTTGTGGCTTCAAGTCCCGCGTCGGGCTCTGGGCTGACAGCTCAGAGCCTGGAGGCTGCTTCGGATTCTGTGTCTCCCTCTCTCTCTGTCCCTCCCCTGTTCCCACTCCATCTCTCTCTCTCTCTCAAAAATATATAAATGTTAAAAACAATTAGAAAAAAAGAAACACTGCTTTATTTAGATGAATCAAGAGATAGAAACAAGAAGTCAGGACAGCAGGCAGTTCAGGATGACCCTATAATGGCCACGATGTGACTAGAAAGGCTATTTTATTCATGAGGTTGTGGTCAATGCAGCATTATGCAGACAACTGATCAGGTTCAGACCATGTGAAAATACGACAAGCAGTGTTCTTCCCTGAAATTTCTTCATCCCCTTAATGATGTTGGCAAGGATATATCTTTTTTCTTAATGATTAATGATTGTAAGGAAGTAGGGGGGATATATGTTCAATGTTATTATGAGTATAAAATGTAGGAATATATATATGGAGAGGAATATATATATGAATATTATAAGTATAAAAATAATCTTTCTGCCTAATATGATGTGTCCTCTTTTCAATTTTGAGGACTGTAAGAAGTGTTGAAATGTTTTATTGACAACATTCCCTTCTCTTCACCTCCTTTATGTGGTTTTAGCCTCTGCCTATGACATCCTTTGGAGCATTTTGTACTCTCTCTTTCACTCCTTAATTTAGATAAAAGCTGTTAGGAATTACCATTCAGGTCATGACACTACACCTCCAGAGGAAAGTAGTCTTCCTCTCCACTTGTGCTCTATGCTATTTCCTTGATAAAATGCTAACTTATGACCTGAGGTTCAACAAGAGGTTGTAGTAAAATAGCTCTTGACAGTTTAGGTCGCTCATCTATCCTTATCTTGCTCTAGGGCATACAATACAGATACAGAAAATGTAGGTACCTATTAGCAGAGTAGATGTTAATGAAGGCTCCTTAATCAAGTTGATAGTTGATATAGGACTTAAATTTCCCTGCCTTTTATCTTAAATAAATTTCTCTTCTAGGCAAAGTGTGACTTCAGAAATGTTTTTAATTCAGATATAGTAGAGTAGGGTGGTAGATGTGATTACTTTTTTTTTAAATGATCTTGACTCTTTCTCTTTTTCATATTTACTTCCAAACCGTATTTCTTTGATTAAAGGGGACATATATTGGAAGTAAGATTTATACATCCTTTTCATTAACTTTTATAAAAAATAAAACAATAAAGTGATGTTGTAAATCCATAATAGTCTTTTCAGTTTTTAAAAGCTCATTTGTAAAAACAAATCAAAATAAAACAAAACAAAAATGATTAGTAACTTATAAATTTAAAAAATCACCAATTTTAAATATTCAATTCAATGAGGTTTGGCAACTATATACATTCATATAATAACTTCCACAACCATCATGTTGACTATTTACATCCCCTCAAAAATTCCCTTTTGCCCTCTTGTGGGAGGTTGCCTTACCCCTCCTTACCCCCAGCCTCTAGGAGCTATAATCTGCTTTCCATTGACTAGTTTCCTCTTTTGTAGAATTGCATCTAAATGAAATCATGTAACATATCATCTTTTATGTTGGGCATTTTCATTTAGTGTAATGCATTTGAGATTCATTTATTTTATTATGTGTGTCAGTTCATTTATTTTTATTGCTAGGTAGTATTCCATTGTGTGGATAGACAACATTTTGTTTATCCAATTACTAGTTGATAGACATATGGGTTGTTTCCAAGTTGGTGCTGTTATGAATAAAACTGTTATAAACATTTAAGTACAAGTCATTGCTAGGACATATCATCTCATAACTCTTGGTTAGACATCTAGGAGTGAACTGCTAAAAAATTGAAAAATTTGACTTCTTAACAAAAATCTTTTGCTCTTTAAAAAATACTCTTAAGAAAATTTAAAGGCTTACTACTAACTGAGTAAAAATGTTAGACAAACATATTTCTGATTAAAACAAAAATGAAAACAAAACCTTCTGTCCAAAATATATGAACTTTTATGACTCCAGAGAAACAATCTGATTTTTTTTAAGGCAAAAGAATTAAACAGATCTTTGGCTAAACAAAACATATGAACGCCAAAGAAACCTATGAAATATCCTCAACATCACAAGTTATCAGGAAACTACAAATTAAAACACAATGGTATAAAACACTAACACACCTATTGGAGTGGCTAACTTAAATCCCTAGTGATAACAAGTGTTGGCAAAGATTTGGAATAACTGGCACTCTTATGCTCCTTTAGTGGAAATGCAAAGTGGTCCAATTCCTTGAAAAAAAAAGTTTGGTGGTTTCTTAGAAAGTTAAGCATACACTTAGTATACCCATTTTGTCAAATGGAGGCAGTTTTCCGTATTTCCAAAATTCCTTGTAATAATATATGCATGTGTTCATTATTCTTTCCTACTAATTTTTTACAGAATATTGTGGATTCTACAAATATATTTCAATAATTAATAATAAAAATGACAATGTTTATTAATACAACTTTTGCAAGCTGCACAATTACTTGGGGCCCAATCTTTCTTTTTTTTTTTCCTTGATGTTAATTTCCACATAGAGGATTAGGACAAAAGTTTTTCCATGTATAAATATGTCCTGAGCCTTAAAATTCAGTTTAATTTAGGGGCGCCTGGATGGCTCAGTTGGTTGAGTGTCTGACTTCGGCTCAAGTCATGATGTCACAGCTCATGAGTTCAAGCTCCGCATTAAGCTCTGTGCTGTCAGCTCAGAGCCTGGATCTGCTTTGGATTCTCTATCTCCTCCTCTCTCTCTGCCCCTCCCCTGGACATGCTCTGACTCTCTCTCTCTCTCTCTCTCTCTCTCAAAAATAAACATTAAAAAAAATTAGTTTAATTTAATTAAAATTATTTTATTCCCCCTCAGTTGATATAAAAATTACAAATTCTGTCAAAGACATAATTTACAAACGTTGTTAACCACAAAGACAAAGCACTAATATAATTATTAAGAATTTGTTTTTATGTCTACTTTTTATACCTTTTTAAGATATTTTGACCCAGTCAACATTAAAATTACAGAAGGAAAATATGCTACGATGTAAAATTTCCAATTTTATGAAATTTTATCCCCAGCTTTGCCTAATTCTTGGCTTCATAAATGTGCCTCTAATGGAAAGAGTAACAACCAAAATTAAAAATAATTTGACCAGATTTGATTAAGCTTTATAGGAATAACTTTCAGAAATTAATAAAGTGAGTAATACTTGATAACAAATCCATTTAATGTCAGATAGTTTTCAATTGTTTGCTTTTAACAAAATTAAAAGAATGCCTATTTGAGCTTTTGGTTTACTAAAATTATTTGGTGGCAGATTATTTTGTGATTTTTGGCATATAAGTGGAAAGAAGTTTTTTAAATAGGTACTTTTTCTCTAAAAAATTTCATATATTCACACATATATGTTTTTGTAAAAAGGGTTTATAAATGTTAGCCTCTATAAAAATAAATTTTTTATATCAGGAGTAAAATCAATGTTGTAACCTGCTTTATTTAAGCAATAATTAATATTCTTGGATAAATACATGAAATAATTGAAAGTGATTCTTATCCATGTCATTAAATTAGTCATATATTTTTGTTGTTTCATTAGTTGGTAGTAATAAATGCTGCAATGATAACTCTGGACAGAATATCTTAGCAGTTAGAGCAATAATATGCCAGTAAACTGAAAAAAATATATAAATTTATATAATAACATATTATTAATATGAATTATTTTATTGAATTAAATTTTATTATATAATATATAGTGAATTATGTGTTATGTGTAAAATTATACACTAAAATTATATTTTAGATTTACACAATCTATATAAATATTTTTGTTATAAAAATAATATTGAGACAATCAGGAAAATGTTATCATGTATTAGTCTATTACCTTTGAAAAGCTGAAATAGAAGAATTAAAACACAAATAGGAGTTCAAGGATTAAAAGAAATGATAAAAGATTTCTGACTGCCAAATTAGAGCTTGCTCATGTATATTTCAGTGAATGATCGTGTGTGATACACTGCTTTGCAATTTAAATTTTATTAGATATATCTGAAAAAGAGACAAAGCTTTAGTTTTTAAAGATCAATATTTATAATATGCTAGATATTAAATTATCTGGAATCATAACATTGCTGATGAAAAATTTTAGTTATCAACTTATAATAGGCAAGACAGTAGATGGTTCAAAAATATATATCACTTTTTAGAAGGTAAATGAAAAAAAAATTTGAGATCAGTGTTTTAACCTACCCAACCCGGACAAGATGTGCCATTTTGGAGTATCTTGTGCTTCCGTTCATTATAGGATTTCCTATGATTTTTTGTGACAGCCTATTTACTTATCTGCTCCTCCACTAAACAAGAAGCTCTCTGTTGTCAGGAAGAGACAAGTCTTAGGACTTACCTAAGCAGTCCTGAGACAGAGATTGTCAATGAATGTTTTTTGACTGAATACACACATAAATTATCTTCTTCAAGAAAGGAATCAATATCACACTCTAGTAGAAAGAAAAAAATATACTAAAAGTTTGGATGTAGTCCAATCTCTGACAACAAAATAATTATGTAACTTGGGCAAGTCATAAATTCTTTAGGTCCAAACTTTCTTTACTTGTAAAATCTGGGCCTTTAATTGGGTGCATTCGTAGGTCCCTTCCTGCCTTAAATCTATTTTATTTTCATGTATTTCCTATATAGTCGAAAGTGCCTCAATTCATAAGTCACTTATTTCCTATGTATTCATGGGTAAGAGTGCTCGTGTATGGCTGCGGCCCCCTTGACTTCCTCACGACTCTGCATTTGGTAGAAAAGAAATAACAGTGACTAGAAAGTACTGACGGCCATCCATGATTACTGAATCGTTATATTTAAAACTGAAAAGGACTCGATACATTAACTAATTCCACTTTTACTTTCAAAATGAGAAAATGTCAGAGACTTTTCCATCATTTGCCCAAGGTGACACGGAGCTATTATCAGGGCTTGGTATCACGTTTTATCTTTCTCAATGGAAGGCCAGTTGCAACAATAATGGCTAAGAATCCAGGTTTGGTCGTCAATACCTGAAGTCAAATCTCAACCACAGAATTTTGGGAAAGTTATTTACCGTTTCCATTTTTGAGTTCCTTTCTTACGTTACGTGATAATAATGCTTTAACTCATAGCTTGATTTGAGATTATTAAATAATGGTTATAAAATCTTAGGCACACACAATAAAGCTAAATAAGCGATAGTCGTGATTCAGTACCAGGCTGCAACATCTTATGCTAACAACTAATTTTACCTTAATAGCACATACAGCAGGCAAAAGCGGATCCTCAAACATTATACGTAACTGTTTAACTTTTGGCTCTTTAAGTTTTACTAACCGGGGGAAGTCATTGCTTGGACCCTGTGGGCACCTGACAACACAGGCTGGCCAGTGAACTCAGAGGGGAGATGGCAGTTCACGAGCTGATCTGATGGGATCCTTCTGCACCGTCTGCTCCTCCAAAGCCAGAGAAGGAACAGCCCCGAGGCAGTAAGACCCAGGAAATTTTGGCAAGAGTTTGGGATTTTCATCCTTCTCAGAAGTTGGGGGGCAACTCTCGTCTTGCACAGGGCTCTCCAGGCCGTCCTTGGTCCCAGTGGCAGATGCAATCACGGCCAGCCCTCAACACCATCCTGCTCGGAGAGAAAGCAGACTGCCTTCCCTGGCAGGGAAATCAAGCAGACAGCAGGAGAGGACACCCCCACAAATATCAGCGAGGCTTTTGCTGGCAAGAAACAGGACATCTACCTCAAATTGGCTTAAAAAATAAAGATCATTTAAAAAAATGAGATATAATTCACACACCATAAAATTTGCCAGCTTAAAGTACACAATTCAGTTTTTTTTTTAGTACATGCACAAAAGTGTGCAATCATCATCACTAACAAAAAAAATACTACGTATCGAAAAATGGGAGTAGGATGCACAAACTAAAAAAATAATTATTTAGGGGCACCTGGGGGCTCAGTCGTTGAACATCTGACTCTTGATCTTGGCTCAGGTCATGATCTCACTCTTTGTGGGATCAAGCTCCATGTCAGGGCTCTGTGCTGTCAGCACAGAGCTGGCTTGGGATTCTTTCTCTCCCTCACTCTCTGCCCCTCCCCCACTCACATTATCTTCCTCTCTCTCTCAAAATAAATAAATAAAAACTTGAAAATATATATTAAAAAATAAAAATTATTTATCAATAATCTATCTATTGCCTATTTATCTATCTCTTGCATTTAAATTCAATTCAAGAAATAATGATTGAGTGTATGCCAGTGTCTGTACTAGGCACTGGGGATACACGCAGGAATAAAGCATGATACGGTCTGTAACTTCAATGAATTCCAAGTTGACAGTTTGAGGAAAAAGTCCTAATAAGTGCATGAACCAATTCCTACAGGAACTATACCTGCTGCTACAATCCTGAAATTAAGAAATTGACTTTGCAACCCAAGATCCCTGTAGAATATCCCTTGTCTCTCTTTATAGTAAATTGCCTCAGCCAATGATATCAATTGAGATGTAATGAAAACTGTTACATCAAATTTCCCTTAAGTGATGAGAAAAACTAAGTCCGTGGGACTCAAGTTTACTTAGCATATTTAAAAGAGATCTTGGAACATGGCATCTATCTGAAAGGAGTGAAGGAGGGATGAGAACACGACAAGATTCAGCATGAAAGGAAATCAGAATTGCAAACTGCTCTGTGCTCAGAACAGTTTGGATTTTGTAATCAGAGCTCTCCCAGATGTTCTCAGAGTCCCAGGGCAATCATGAGAGAACTAAGGAGATGAAGCAATGAGAGAACTATATATCCTGGGGGATTTGTTTCTTTATAACAAAACTCCTTTAAAGTAATTTATCAAAGTCACCAGAGAACTGAAGACATTTAGCAAGGCTTATAAAACCTCAAACGTAGTACTCTCTTTTTGAAAACTGAAAAAGCTGCAGGCTTTTTTGGTTAGCCTTTTCTTTATAACGTTAGATCGCCACTTGCCATAAATAAGAGTAAGGGAGGATAAGAAAAAATGACATAAGACAACAGTGAGATGGAGGTTGGAAGCTACTGATAGAGTTTGTACGTGGGGACGTATTTTAAAAACATGGCACATGTGTACGTGTAAATAAGGCATTGACTACAAGAGCAAGCTTATTTCTGTTTTTGAACAAACAGCACATTCTGTGGATTTCAAGTGCATAAACATCAGGAACTAATCGCTTACATAAGCCACTTCTATTCTCTTCTCCAACATTGAGGTCATACACTAGGGAGATAGGGGTGGACTTTTTATTCCACACACACACACACACATCCATTGTTGGCTGACTATAACATATAAGTAAATTTGTTACCCTATTAATTATATGTGCTGAAAATGATTCTTATTTCTATCAGTCAGGAGAATACAACTTCCTTTATAATAATCGGAGGTAGAGATTACTATAAAATATTTTGGATAATTTTATAAAAACAGAGTTGGGACAGATTCTGCTTCCAGCTGTAGAACTGCTTTTAATTAAAACCTTGTTCAACATGCTTACTGAAGAGTTTTCTTATTTTACTGTTATAGAAAGATGTACTGATTCAGCAATTATTGAACCCTGGACACATTATAAAACTTTCTTCTGAGACTATTTATTTAGCCAAGAAAATCAGCTGTGATTCATTAGATAATAACACTACCAGAAAGAATGTTCCTAAATTCTCCCTTAGTTATAGATCTTTGCTGGCTGTAAAATACAAAGGCCCAAACTAAGAAAAGAGATTTGTCATTTTAAATTGAATAAAAGTCTCTGTAATGAGACAGTAAAGGTAGACTTATGTAAATGTATGGCTAATAAGTCTGTTAAGCAGGGTGTAAATGTTAGATAAACTGTGTTCTATTCACAACTTTGTTAATAATTGCTTCACTATATGCCCTGCTATGACTACTGCTAGTCAATATTTACTGGCACACAAAGTCAAGTCAATGTTGTCTGTTATGGAATGAATGCTACACAACCTTTGCATACTATGTGTGTGATATATGGGACCAGAACTGCGTAGAATCTAATTCTTCACCATCCACTTGGACTCATGGAGACTGCCAAATATTTTGCTCCCTTCCAAATTTGCTAGTTTTTCCAACTCCTAATTTGTGTGTTTTGTCACTAGCTTTTAACACTAGTGAAATAGATCAAATTCCTGTTACTTTGTCCCTTTTTACTTTCTGAGGAAGATACTTGCAACAGTGAAAGGAAAACATTCAAGATCACATTCTTCCTGAGATCTAAAGCCCAGCATAGTGATTATAGTCAACAATGCTATATTATATACTTCAAAGTTGCCAAGAGACTAGATCTTAAATGTTCTTGCCACAAAATGAAATGATAATTGTGTGATGTAATGTGATAATGGTGTTAGTTAGCTCTATGGTGGTAATAATGCTATGATATATAAATATCAAATCAACACATTGTACACCTTACACTTACACAATATTATATGTCAATTGTATCTCAATTAAAAATCACACCAAGTGGCCGAAGAATTATAAAGTGATTAAAGTAATATCTAAACAATCTTCAAAAGATGAAAAAATCACAATTATAGTTGAGGAATTCAACAGTCTCCCTCAATACTATGTCCATGGACTGAATGACTGAAAATGTTATTTATCTCCAAATCAATTTATGTGTTTAGTGCAACCCCCAGCAAGATTTTTGGTCAAGCTGATTCTAAAAATTGTGTAAAAACACAATCCCAAAAATAGTTAAAATAATCTTGACAAATTATACAATGGAAAGAATTACTCTACCCAATATTAAGGCTTACTATTTAGCTAGAGTAAACAAAAAAATGTGTTATGGAGATATAAACACAGATAAACATAGAGAATATTCAGAAAGAGACCCACACGAATATGGCCAACTAATTTTTTATTACAAAGTTTAGAGATAATTCAATGGAATAAAGATTGCCTCTGACAAATGGTATTGGAGAAACTGGATATCTATGGCATAAAATGAACCTTGACCTAAGCCTCACACATTGTACAAAAATATGAACTCAAAATGAACTGTAGACTTAAATGTAAAACATGAAACACTGATAACTTGAACCTCATCAAATTAAAACCTTTTGTTCTATTAAAGACCCTGTTTAGGGGCACCTGGATGGCTCAGTCGGCTGAGCATCCAACTTTGGCTCAGGTCATGATCTCACGGTCAGTGAGTTTGAGCCCCGAGTTGGGCTTTGTGCTGACAGCTCAGAGCCTGGAGCCTGCTTCGGATTCTGTGTCTCTCTCTCTCTCTCTCTCTCTCTGCTCCTCCTTCGCTCATACTCTGTCTCTGTCTCTCAAAAATGAATAAATGTTAAAAAAAATAAAAAAAAATAAAGACCCTGTTTAAATGATGAAAAGATAAGAGACAGACTTGGAGAAAATATTTGCAAGCCATGTATCTGACAAAGGTCTAATATCTAGAACTTATGAACTTTTAAGACTCAATATTAAAAAGGAAAGTGGGTAAAAGACATGAATATCTGTATTAAAAATAAGAGAAAATAAAAGTAAAAAGGCAATACTCAAAAGACCACAGCTGAGGTAATGAGTTGAAAAATAGCAAGTCAAACAGGATATTCTTTAAAACATCAATAGGACTTCGAATTCAAGTAAAAATCACAAATACAATTATAATATAAACAGCAAAATGAATAACTTAACAATAAGTAAGACACCTTACTCTTTTTTGAAAGAAAAAGGATTAGATGTGATACTTATATTTTCAGAAAATACCAACCAGCAATTCTGGGAATGTTTTGTGCAGATTTGCAAAAACTCTGAATACATGACTACACATTTGTTCACAAAATTCAGTCCACTCTTGCCATCACAATTTCAGAGGATTATGAAACATTTCAGAGAGTTTAAAAGAATTTCATGATATGATTAAAGAGTTGGAAGAAAAAAAAATATCTCTAAGTTAAAGCTGGAGGAATCAGCATAATTTGAGGGAAAGACCCAAAGAGGCTTCAAGTTGTGCAAAAGGGTATTCGTCAAAAACAGTAGCTGGCTATTGTTTGCGTATATAGAAGATGAACCACAATGACATAGATTGACTTCTCTACCTGAATAAGTTATAGCCCCAAATGCTACTTACATAAGTAAATGATAAGAGTTCAAATTTATATAATCCTTACACTATTAAACAGACATTGCTGTGCCTATAAAAAAGGAGACGCTGAGGGGTTTGTATTTTGTGTAAGGTTGCACAAGAAATGGTGGAATTGTAGTTCTGGTCAAGAATGGCTAATTTCAACATTCAGGTTTCTAACCAATGTTCCAGGTCAGAGGTCAGCAAACTACAGCCCAAGGGCAAATCCAGCATCTGCCTGTTTTTGTACGGCCCAGCTAAGAACGATTTAAAGTCTTAAAACTCCCCCAAAGAGTGTAGTTTATGACATGTGAAAATTGCATGAAATGCAAATAGTTGGCTAGTTGAAACAGTGACTATATAGACCAAAAAACTTAAAATATTTTTTACAGGAAAAGTTTATTGGCTCCTACACTAGGGCATCCATGCAGTATGAGTCTACATACAGAAAATTTCTACCTTGTAATGTTGTATTCTAGGAAGTGGAGGAATTTTCTCTGATAGATTATAATTCAGGTTATGTGCTCCTGTGGGAAGCACAGAGGAATTTAGAGATTTCTTGAAGGTAGGAAAGCAAACTAAACAGCTTTTCAAAGAATCTCTAAGGCAGTTGCTCTCTGCACGTGTAAGCGCTGGGAAGTATATAAGGAAATTGGAATGGGAACCTGATGTTTCCCAGGCCACCACACAGTGGAAACAGTCAGCAATGCATAATCTTTTAAGCTGGTAGAACATGTAGTCTGGATGAGTGTGTACCCAAATCATGCAACTCACCTTGGCGTTCTATAGTGTGAAGCCCTAAATTCACTTTTTACAAAACTGAAGAAAAAATGTAAATCTCAAGATGGTATTTCTGCCAAAAATTCAGATCAATAAATACATCAACAGTAATGCTAACAGTTTCCTGTTTTCTTGAAACAAAATAATTGAAAGTTTTCTAACAAAATAGTGAGTATGAAGGAAATAAAAGTTCTTATACTTAAGGCTCTCTTTCATAACCCATAATAATATCCTCAGCTGAGGAGCCGTAACAGCAAGAGAGAATTCCTGAAAGCTGTTCAACACCCCTTCAAGCAATGAAGGAGAGGGTTTGGGGACAGATGGATGGTAGGGGAATTCCTCCTTACTTCCCTTGCTCTTTTCTTCATTTCTTCTCATCAGCATATGCCCCTCTTCCTAGAGAAATCCTACTGTTTAGTTTATATGTAGGTAAGATCTTTTACCGTCAGAAATTGTGCAGATGCCTATTTTTATTAACCAAATTAGTCTTTGAGAATAATTGTATTAGAAAAAGCATTTACTCTTTGAAAAACTCTTGGGATCTAGCAAACATAATGTAACACTTATTCAAACAAACATTGTCTTTTATCTTCATTGACATTTTTTCCATTCATAAAATAAACAATATCTAAACTATCTCCTTTGCGTGACTACTCTCAAATGACCAAATAACTCCAGAGGCTAATAAAGGTGAGCATGATAATAGACTTTGACCTTTTAAAAGAGAATTCATCCTACTCAATTAATTATCATTCTATGTCAATAGTACTTTGGGCTGAAGAAGTTTGGGAGGCAGAAAAGGGGCAATTTTAGGAATATTGGCCATTTCATTCTGACAACAAAACTGATTTTGTGTCTTTGACTGAGTGTTCTATAGATCCAGACCTTGGCCCAATATTACTTCTAATGTGATAAATAAAGAAAGGAAAATGAATTCCAGTTGAATGGCGAATGGGAGAAGCGATTGCATGATTCATTCATTGCTTCAATAATTGAAGTTAAGGAAGAAGCAAAAAGTTCTGTTTTTCTATGACTAAAAGTGGCTGTCTTGAGAGGTTCAGAAAAAGTTCATGTTGCCCTTGAAAAAATATGTTTTCCACATTTCATTGCCAGAATGTGGAGAAACAGAAGGGCCAGAAATTAGTGAAAAATTCTGATCTCACTTTGTGTTGCTGGACTTCCCTAGAGTAGGAAGTACCAAAAATCATCCTGGAGAGACTAATGCTTTTTCCTATTGTTTTTGCCAAAAGTAAAAACTATTTTGCCTAGCTCTATGCCTAAGCTAACAAGAGACTAAAATTTTAGATTCCTTCAAGCTCCCAACTGCTGATCTATTTTCATATATCCAATTAAAGGCTCAAATGTTAGAAAAAGTAATAAGTGGAAATGACAGGCTATGAGAGATTTTATTCATATAGAAATTAATATGGTTTCTTTCCCCCCAAGGGAAATGGTGACAAAAAAGTATATTTTTATTTAGACTTTAAAATATATCTCTTTTGGGGCGCCTGGGTGTCTCGGTTGAGCATCTGACTGACACTAGGGTCATGATCTCACGGTTTGTGAGTTCGAGCCCTGCGTCAGGCTCTGTGCTGGCAGCTCAGAGCCTGGATCCTGCTTCGGATTCTGTGTCTCCCTCTCTCTCTGCCCCTCTCCTGCTCATACTCTGTCTCTCTCTCTCTCTCAAAAATAAATAAAAAAACATTAAAATAAATAAATAAATAAATAAAATCTATCTCTTTCTTTGGTCATTAAGCAGTATCTAATTTGTCATGAAGTAAATTGTGGTAATTTCAAACATTTTTGTCTTACTATCATATAAAATTAAGTGAAAACTAGACAATCCATAAAAAATATAAGCTAGAAGATGTTCACACATTTAAAAAATTGTCTAATTTCTCTACACATGTATATATGTATTCATTTATTCATTCATAGCAGGTCCTGAATTTCCCAGATATTTGAAATTGAAGGTCTATAGGAAATTTTCATCCATGAATTGCACACTGTACCTAGGTTGTTCCTCCATTATAGTAGGCATTTAAAAATTTTTCAAGTTATAGAAAATGGTGTCACTGCTATGATTTAAAGTGTGTGTGTGTGTGTGTGTGTGTGTGTGTATGTATATGTGTGTGTGTGTGTGTGTGTGTGTGTGTGTGTGTGTGTGTGTTGGGGCGCCTGGGTGGCTCAGTTGGTTAGGTGTCCAACTCTTGATTTCAGCTCAGGTCATGATCTCATGTTCATGGGTTTGAATCCACTGTTTATGGATTTGAGTTGTCAGAACAGAGCCTGCTTGGGATTCTCTCTCTCTCTCTCTGTCTATCTCTGCTCCTCCCCCACTCACTTTCCCTCTCTCTCTTCTCTCAAGAATACATAAATAAACATTAACAAAAAAGTTAAAATAATAAAATGTATGTGTATATATGTATGTAATTTCTAATTTAAAAATACACATTCATCTGTCTTTTACATAGTTATGACAAGACTGGAAAATGAGATATTATGATAGGACACCTTGGAAGAATTCAACCAACAGGCCAAGTTTATAATTACTAATAGAGTTAAAACCTGTATTTTGGAATGAGGCAAAATTGTTTCCCCTTTGACTATTTCTTCCTTGCTCCTTTCATCCCCACAAATAGTTTCAAATAGCTTAAATTTTATAAAAAAAAAAAAACAAAAAGGAAAATTTGAGGCAGAATATACCACACAGACATTTCTAGGGTAAAGGAGTACCAAGTGTCTGCTTTCCTTCTTCAGATGGACAGACTACAGAACACAAATAACACATAAATTGCTATGACTCTACCATGATCCTCATTAGTAAGTCAGACCTGGGCAGAGTGTCTTTCCAAAGACCATACCTCTCCGTGACCTATCAAAAACAAAAACAAACAACAACAAAACAAAAAAAATCAAAGAAACAAAAAAACAAAACAGAAAAAACCATATAGTTACTAAATCTAAAATGGCTGAATGTTTGGGGCCTTTTGACTCTTCTTTTGCATGGAGGCAAAGAAAATGAGAAATGGGTAGAGAAAGGGCTCTGAGGTGCAAAATAAAAAAGGAAACATACCACTGACATCTCGGACCCAATTCCTTTGATGTGGAAGACATTGGCAGTGGAGAGGCAAATTTGTCTGTTTTCTCCCACATGTCTACAACCAAAGTAGAATTTCAATATCACTTTCAAGTTTAAACCTCTACTTAGCATAGTATACCATATGTAGTTTTGTATAAACCAAACCCCAATAATGTGTATTTATCCCAGAGTCAATGACTGCCTCATATTCCAAAAAAACAGAAAAAACCGATAAAATGGATTAAATCTGTATTCGGGGGTACTTACTAACATATCGAGTTCTGCTGACTTATTGCTAGTGAAAATGTCTATTTTAAAAAAAAATTTATTTATTTTGAGAAAGAATGTGTTTGTGCGCAGACGGAGGAGGGGCAGAGAGCGACGGAGACGGAGAGAGAAAATCCTAAGCAGGCTCCGCATTGTCAGTGCAGAGTCCACCGTAGGGCTGGATCTCAACGCCTGTGAGATCATGATCTGAGGGGAAATCAAGTCATATACTTAGCCAAATGAGCCATGCTGGCACCCCCAAAATGTCTATTTTTGATACAAAATTTTAATATCCCCTGTCCTGAAGATACATGTATACCAACCCTAAACACCTATTTGACCAGAATGACAGCAAAATAAAATAATGTTTATTCAGATGAATATTATAATTGAAACTTTGTATACCTCTAGTGTTTTTTGTTTTTACATGCTAAATTGTCTCTCCTTTGACTTTTTCAAACTGTTTTCTTCAAATATTCCCTTAAAATTACATTATTCTAATTAGGAAAAATGGTATAAGTTGTGTGAGGATGATATTTTTGCATATTTATAATTATTTGAGTGTATATTTCCCTTCTAAAATATAGTATCATCCATTCTTGTTTATACAAGAAATTTGGCAAAATCTTAGCTAGTTTGATAACTGATAATGGGACACAAATCCTGTAACAAGGTATGGCATCATCAGTGCTCCCTATTTAATTCACATCTACCAGAAATACGGATCTATATTAGTGCTATGTTATTTTAATAGAGTTAGATCGGGTGTGATCCCTATCCTCGAACATTTAATACTGCAGTAAGTAAACTAGTGTGTGTGTGTGTGTGTGTGTGTATGTGTGCAGCTTGTATTATATGATTAACTGAATGATACACTTAGTGTAACTGTCTAACTCATTCTAGTTAAATGAATTTAGATGGAATGTTTTGATATGTAGTTCTGTTTGTTCATATAAAAATTAGGGACCACCTACATAACAGGATGAAATTTCACTAAGATCTAAAGGACACAAAAGGAATGATTTGAGGTCCAAGACAAAGGATATTAAAAGTTACTCGAAAAGTTTGTCAGTGGTGAAGGGCAGTCAGTATGGAACAACAAAACAAAGCAAAAGAAACAAGACGAAGACAGTCAACACCGAACGTTAGGAGTCTAATAATAAGTAGACAGGTTATATTGAGTAAAGTCAAGGGTGATAATAAATCAAAAGAAATGTAGAAAGCATTTGGGATTACTAAATTTCTCAAATGAAATGGTTATGACATTATCATAAGAGATTTAGAAAATATTAAAGCTAAAAGGGACATAGAGATAAGTGTTCAGAGAAAAAAAGGGACCACTGAGTTCGAGATGCCAGTGTTTTCAGAGCAAGTCACTGGAAGAGGGACTTCCAGAACACAGAATTCCCAACTCGCAGTTACCACTGAACATTTTTGATACTTGAGGTACTTGAAAAGTAAGGCAGATCTTTCTAGAATGTTGAACAGAACTTCCTGCTATGAAAGTATGAACCATGGACCATAAAACTTTACTTTTTAGTTATAATAACAGGTAAATTTCCCAAAAGAGAATTGTTACTTAACTCTGACTAAATTGTTCTTTGGCCCATTTATATCTGCCTTGGGCTAACCAATTTCCTCTTTGACCAGATGGACACAGATTTGCAGAGAAGCAGTGGCCCATGTGGTGCGGCCCAGAGCCTTTCCTGCCTCCTGTGTCACTGATCATGTCCACTGGAATTTGGACCAAGCCACAAAAGTGCAATCTTTAAACAAAAGTTTCATGCTTTTCTCCTCTCAGGCAAGAAACCAGAGGAGAATTATTGAATCATTTATCAGCAAGTTTTTATTGACTCCCTTGCTTATTCTGATGCTCATGGTACCCTCCATTACATTTTAGCTTCAGTTTGAGACAACCTTTTGAATCCCGGACTCTTAATAGTCCTATATTTTTGTTGCTTTAAGGAATAAACTGACCATTGAAGTTGGCCAATCTGATCATGTCTCTGACCAATTTAAAAGCAAAGCTTTCCACTGGGTGTAACCTATCAAATTCCCTAGTAAATCATATAAAGCTTCTCTGACCTGGACCCCACATTTTCTTATAGTCTTGTCTCCAGTACAGTCTCATGCACCTATAGTTTTTCCAACACATTTCCAAATTCCCCAAAGCACAAAGCACCTAGTGCCTATACTTAGTCTCAAAATTTATTCTATCAATTATACTACTTATCTTATTGATATATAAATACACTACTTACTTATCTTATTACTTATTGATATTTATGTCAATTATGCAATTATACAACTAAGAGTTGGAGCTGTGTCTTACTTTTTGGTATCTTTTAGTTCTGAGAGCTAAATTCTGGCTTAGATACCTCTGTTAAACCAATTATCACATTTTTTGTGTGTGACAGCTGTTTACTACATTTTGAATTCTTGGAAGAGGATGATATTGTCCTGTGTCACTCCTGAATTTCCAGAACTGAACACAATACCAAGTACACTGAAATAGTGTAACTGCTTGTTGAATATTTTAATGGATAAATTAACACTAGTTTGGTTCCATTATTATTGTTGAAGCATTCTTGTAACGACTCATCTGCTCACAGACTTTTCATCCCTTTCTCTTCACCTAGTAAAATTCTATAAGCCCAGTGGTTATCACAGTGCTTCATGGATATAAATTAAAACTTCTCTCATGTCACATTGTACTTTCTTCATAGAGTGTGTCTTGATCCCCATCTAAAAGTAATTTCTGCTTACCCAGAGTCCTTCAGAAAATATTTTTGAGGAAATTTCCTTGGCAATATTGTGGCTATCTTCCATAGGTGTCAGAAATTATTTAAATATTCTGTCATTATTTAAAAATAAATATTATATCTTGTTTCCCCCAATTAGTTCTTAAGATTTTGAGTTCTTGATGATTATAACCAATGTCATCTTCTTTCCTTTGCTTGCCCATGCACTGTCAGTGTTTAACTGAGATTTGAAAAGCAAGACACAGAACAAAGACAAAGCAACCTGGCATTGGTCTCAGGTTGATGGTGATGGTGAGGGTTTGAGTTGTGAATCAAACATGCTTTCATTATGCTACAGAGCATAAAGTAGGGATAAGATGAAGAAATAACAGATGATAGGGTGAAACCTGTACATAGTAAGTGCCAGGGAAGTGTAAAACAGAACAGATTAGAGATGTGAGAGAGAATCAGGGCATTTCCCACAAGAAAGTGAGTGTGGAACATTCTCTTTAATCAGGATTACTGAAAAAATATATATAAAGAGGGAATTCCATGAAGGTTAATAGCCTGAAGGTAAGAAGTATCGTGAGAATTAAAGGGAAGAATCTGCAACGGTAGTGTGATCAGAGAAGCCCTATTACAAGTTAACAAATGTGGAGCCAGATAGACAGGAATGAGTGTTCAATAGAAGGATTTTATCAAGGAGTTCTAGGAGTTAGGAGAGTCCTTTGTATTTTTTAATAACCAGTTTGCCTGGGTGTGGCGTGGACAGTATGACTTGGTGAGGCAAGGTGAAAAACCATGCAAGCAAATAAACCTGATACTTTTAAACATCACCCTTAGTTTTTGGTAAAGAAATGTGTAGAGTGATCAGTCTGAAGTCAATATCTGGACATTGGAAGATAAAAAAGAAGATGAGACATTTTCACCCCTCTTAGTTGTGTTCTTATAGATCTGCTTCATTAAACGAAGGTACTCTAGGTATATTCTTGTTAGTCCTGAAATCCTGTGTGATACACCAAAGATCTCACAAGCAATGTGTCCCCAGAGAAAACAAAAAAATATGTTCCACTGTTTCCTGATAAAAGCCCAACAAGGAAAAGGAACTTCAATAAAACTAACAATGCTTTTTTCATTTCATGAAACCTTTAAACAGCCACGAGGACAGCTACTCCTATTTTAAGCATGTCCTGGTTTTCGTGCAGTAAGTACAGTGAATGGAGATGTTAGCCACTGAAACCCTTTCCCCTGCTTGTGTAAGGAAAGACAAATCTTTGCCAAATAGCTTTGGTTTGGGGGACAACCCTCCGAGTCCACATTTGCTTGAGTAGCAATTCATGTGAGATGGAAAATGGAAACTTAACAACCTCACTTAGTGACTATGTGCATGGATTAGAAGTACTCAGTGAATGTTAAAAACCATCAGGGCCGGAAAGAATTCTGTCTGGCAGCGGTAGATGAATTGTGTATATTTAGTAATATAAAGAGCCCATGAAGAATGGCCATTTGGAGTCCGTAAAAGTCAATCAAGTCTCTGGAATATGTAGGGCAGGGAGAAATCACATGTCAACCATTCTGTGACAAGGCACTGGAACACCCTGACTTTTTGATTGAAGCTCAAGAATAACAGTGAGGAATTTTGTGCTGTGTCCCAGATGTGATGAAGTCGTTGGCTGAAAACAATGTATAAACAAAACATTAAGTAAAAGAAGGCGGAGGAAGAGAGAGAAAAAAATCTACTTGATTATCCTAAGTAAATATATTTGACCTCAAAAACAGGAGCTAACTGAAAACCAATAGCACACTCATTCCACCAAACTTGGCTAAGCGAGGGAAAATGGGACTGTCAAAGTACCTGACATGTAAAAACGTTGGCCACAAATATACAAAGAACTTTCCTTTCAAGTGACCATTTTTTCATATGGTGTCTCAATTGTCCACGCAATGGATATTATCTCCCCTAGCACTTTCCTTCTTACTGTTTGTTATTCAATTCATCAAGTGCTTTATTTTTAAATAAAATAAATATACATAAAGGTGCATGATTTTTTGAATTCTCCTATCAAATGCCTATTTCAATTGTCCTTTCCTTCCTTCAGGGTACATTCATCAGCATGAATTTGATATGTATTTTCTCTGTTCTTTTACAAATATTCCTGCCCACATGCATGTACATTCACGAATGTTGTATTGTTAATAACATCATACCATATATTTTCTTTTTAAAAATTTTTTAAGTTTATTTATTTTGGGAGAGAAAGGGAGAGGCAGAGACAGGATAACAAGCAGGCTCCACGCTGTCAGCACAGAGCCCGATGTGGGGCTCGAACTCACAAACAGTGAGATCATGACCTGAGCCGAAATCAAGAGTGGAACGCTTATCTGACTGAGCCACCCAGGATCCCCACCATATATTTTTTGCTACTTTTTTTTTACTCAAATTATATTTTAAGGTCTATGTTTTTATTTTTAATTACAAAATTTTTAATGTTTATTTATTTTTGAGAGAGAGAGACAGAGTGTGAGCAGGGGATGGGAAGAGAAAGACAGAGACACAGAATCTGAAGCAGGCTCCAGGCTTTAAGCTGTCAGCACAGAGCCTGACGTGGGGCTCAAACTCAAGAACCATGAGATCATGACCTGAGCTGAAGTTAGATGCTTAACGAACTGAGCCACCCAGGTGCCACGTGGTCTATTTTTTTTTTTTAAACCTAGTATGTGCCTTTTAATAGCTGGACAACTTTATGCTATATAAATATAATATATATTATTTATCCATTCCATTTCCCTCTGAGGAAATTTGCATTATTTGCATTTTTTCCACTTTACAAATAGGACTGCAGACATCCTAGCATACACTCTATGCAAATGAGGCACGTACTATTTTCTAAGTTCTTCGCTGTATAATCTAATTTAATCTTCCCAAAAAGTCCAGAAAAACTGTTGTTTAACATCTTAGAAATTAATATATCATAAAGGTTAAGAAACATTATCAACTTTACACAACTGATAAGATTGTGGAGCTAGGGTTGAATTTTCATCTAATGCTACTGAAATCATTTTGTCTATTTATTTGTTTACCTACTCATTCTCTGTCATACTCACCAAAATATAGGTCTCAGGGGGCCAGGGTTCTTGATTTTGGCCAGTAAGTACTTGATAAATGAATGAGTGAACCAATGAATGAAGGAGCAAGTAAACGCATACAATAGTTCTCTATGTTGCAGAGCTCAAAGAATGAAAGCACTGTTATCTAGTCTGGGGTTCTTGAACAAATTTGTTTTAATTTGAGGCAATTCCATGTTCAAAAAAGCCCAGGCATGCTGTTCTGGGTTGGCTCCTCATCAAATGTCTGTATTTGCTCAAACTGGGAACTCGGGGATGTGTACTGGGTGAGCAAGATTTGGATCGTTTCAGATGTCATACAGAGGGCTGGCAGTTTGTGGTTCTGAAGAAGTCTGGAAAGTCCCAGTCAGTAAAGTTCTGTGGCTTACTATAATATTTTTTTTCTCATTTTGTAAACTCTGGAAAAAATAAATCTTCAAAGTTACGGCCACAAGTTTTGTGACACACCATGCTCTTAAAAATGACTAATTAAAATAATATGAATTGCAGTGTTTAAATCACAAGAATAGTCCTGATTCTGGGAAAAAGACAGTTTAGCAATCCACTGTCTTCAGAGATGCTGGCAAAAATTTTCCACTCCTTTATTCTATGCCATAAACATCAGATAAGGTATGAGGGAAATCTGTGACTATTATCAGCACTCAGAACTGTTATCAGCACTGCTTTTTTTATTAGTCATATGTTTTATTCTACACTATTACTATCCTCAAGTTCTTTGAATAACCTTAACTGGAAGAGAAGAATCAGTTCTGTTTACTGAACTTTCTAGTTAGTTAAAGTGTACAAAAAAAGCTTTTCTTTCATTTTTGTCCTTGTTCTAGCAACTTTCTAAAATGTGGTAACATCTCGAAGACTGAGTATATTTAGTGTAACAGTGCAGTCTTCCTTTAGACATGTAGTATCTTTATGTATCTTAGAACATCTAACTTGCAATAAGTTCTCTCGTAAGTTTTTCTAAGAGGTTGTACCGAATCTGTAGAAACCACAAGACATAGTCTAGAATTTAGTTTTTCAATCACTACATCTTTTCTATCATTTTGTGTTCTTTCTATTCTTACCCAGATAATTAAACAAGATGTTACTGTTGGGCTCCAGCTCACTGAATTCTGTTGGATGAAGTTTTACCAGGTTGAGTATAAAATGAACCAATATGATACATATGATGTCACAAATGTTCACATTTTGGATTTCATAAAAGTGGTACTTTACTAACAGTACTGAAATCCAGTCAGCATAAAAACAAAAACAAACAACTTTCTACCAAAGCAGAAATGGTGGTTCTATACCATTCTAGAGTAGATTCTAGCTTCTGCTGTCTAGAATGATTATGGGTGGATATTTTAAACTGGCAAATATTTTGTGGTCTGTACTTACTTTCCTCAAAAATTATGTAATGCTTGGTTAGTATAAATTATATTATATATGTTATTATGTAATATATTCTATATATGTAATATATTATAAATTATAATAACAAATTAAGGGACAAATGAGCTCTTTCTACTGGTTTTTAAAATTTGTATATAGAAATTTTCAAAGACAAAAGTTAAGAATAACATAATGCACTCCATGAAGCTATGACCCAGAACCAGTTCACGGCCAATCTTGTATCATTTATATCTGACCCAATATAAACTTTCCTAGTATAAGCATTACACATGGTGAGATAGGAACTCACTGAATGGATGGCAGAAAATCTGGGTCTAAGTCTTAGCATAACCCTGGGGGAATCTCTGAGTTTCTCTGTAACTCACAACCTGAGGCATATATAACCAAATTTCTTTCAACTTCATACCAATCCTGTTTAATGCACTAGGCTGTAGTAGTATAGGTCAGTGTGGTCCACTGAATGTACCCTGTATCTTCCATGACCTTTCTCTTTCTAAATAGACACTTGGATGTAATCTACTTTCACCACAAAGGCAAAATTATAGCCAACTTAAAAAGAAAAATAGCACTAGCAACAGACTAGTTCTAACCATAGGTATTCAACCATTATAATGATATCAACTCTAAAAAGAGCTGGTGTACAAAAAAAAAAAAAAGGATAGACAAGATTTATCACAATAATCTAAAGTCCAGCTCCTGTGAATTAGTTCTTTATTGCTGTATAACAAATTACTCAAAACAAAGTGGCTTAACCTTACAAATATTTACTTCCTTCATGTGTCAAGTCCCTGACACTAACCAGGTGTTCAGTTATTATTTAAAAAAATATTGAATAAATAAAAGAATAAATGTATGACTACATATGTAGGTGTACAAATATAAATAAAATATCATGGAGCTGAATAATATTTTTATATTATATGGTTATTGCTTATATAATTACTGTTAAATGCATTTTCTTCTCCAAATCTGTAAATATATAGTAGGACAGTTGGGGGTGGTGATGTTTGATGAGTTTTAACTTTTTACAAATAAACCTTATCTGAAAAGATCTTGTGTTTTGGTTATTTATTGTTACATAGCAATCTATCCCAATACTTAGTAACTTTAAATATCAATTATCTTGTTTACTTGATCACAAGTCTACAATTTGGGCCAGAGCCAGTGAGGCTTGTCTCTGCTCAAGGTGACACCAGCTAGGGTGGCTCATTTGGGTGACACCAATTAAGTATCCATTTTCAAGATGGCCTCACTCACATAGGCTCTTGATGCAGCTCAGTTGTCTCTCTCACAGCATGATGGGTTCAGGGTATGCAGGGCCTTACAGTACAGGGAACTTTCCCCAGAGAGCAATGGCAGAGTCTCCCAACCTTCTTACCAACCAACACTTGATACCATGACTTCTTTTGCATTTTATTGGTAAACACAAGTCACAGAAAAAGCCAAGATTTTAGGAGAAGGACTACACAAGAATGGGATTATGGGGAGGCATGGTTTATTGGAGAAGAGGCCACATCTAGTAAATTCCCTAAGAGCAGAGAATTTGTCTACCTTGTTCACCAGTGTATTTCCTTACTATGGAACAGTGCCTGGTTTATACTAGAGACTATGACTCTCTATTGAAATGACTGAGTAAAGGAATGGATAAATTATATGAGGAATAAGAACAATTTTGATTGATTAAAGAGGGGAAGTATTAAATGAGGGCTGTCATAGAACAATGAATATTTTCTAATTTTGAAGGGCAAAGCTTGGATGAATTCAGGTGAGAAATTTCTGAGATGTAGGCTATCATAGAGAACACAGAGGACTGTCAGAGAGCCTGATGGAAGGAAAATACACAGCCCAGTCTAAAGATAATCAGGTTATGTAAGCAGTTTAAAGTGCCAACACTTGAGATTCAGCCATTATTCTTTCTCCTCATGTGGTAAACAGATATAAATTAAGCAAACATTCTTAAAAAGAAAAACAGAACAAAATAAAATTGACATCTTCAAGGAACTAAGCTCTACAGAACAAAATGGTGCCAAATAATCACCGCATTAAGTTTTGGTATCAACTTAATTTTTTAAAGTACCAAATGATCACCACTATAGACTGAATGTTTTTGTCCCCTCATCCTGTAAAAATTCATATTTTGACATTCTAACTCCCATAGTGATGGTATTAAAAGGTAGGTCCTTTGGGAGGTAATTGGGTCATGACTGTGGAGCCCTCATGAATACAATTAGTGCCCTCACAAAAGAGGCCCCAAGGAGATTCCTCATCCCTTCTCATGTGAGGTTACAGTGAGAAGGTGGCCATCAATGTGGAAGCCGGCTCTCGCAGACACCAAATGCAATGTTATTATGACCTTGGACTTCACAGCCTCCAAAACTGTGAGACATAAATGTTGTTTATAAGCCACCCAGTTTATGGTATTTTTGTTCTAGCAGCCTGAATAGACTGGGACATTCATCATACATCAGAACAGGTGACTATTTTCCATGTAAGAGATATTACTGGTAACATATATCAATTAATGACATTTAGAAAGAAAGACTTCAATGGTGGGGGGAGTACCAAGGAGAACTTATCTTTCATATAGAGATTATTTATTGTCTAGCACTTAAAAAAAGTTTAACTGTAGGATCATAATATTTTAGAAATTTCTGTTCTTCAGGTAAAGATATGTGCCATTCTATGGTCAAAGATAAAATTTTCACATGGAGAAGTGATCTGCTGGAAAAACTCAAGTTTAAACCATGATGGGTCACACAATAAAACAATGAAACATATATTTGAGTTTCTGTGTAAAATTTTTTTAATATACTTGGACCTGGGGCAAATGTTCAGAAACCCCAAATTGGATATGAACTAGTCACTGCTATGCCTATTATATCATTGTTTAGTTTCATTTAACAGTTGAGTTTCATTAAAATGCCGAAAAAAATAAGAGTATTAAATATCCTCTAAATACATTTTGTTTGGCAGGAATGTTTTCTAACATAGAAAAGGCCTAGATAAATAATAGTCAATGTGCTGGAAAATGAAGACACACACTCTATTAGCCCTTCTGGGTTATTTTTCTATACAGGATAAGCCCAAACTACTGACTTGAATAAATGCTTAATATGGTTTAAGGTCATTCAATCATTTATTTGGTCAGTATGTTTTGGGACTATGCCTTGGAATAAATCAGTGAACAAAGTCATAATCACTCCTCTCATGGCATTTACATTCTTATGAGGTGATAACAAAATGAACAATAATGACAAAATACATTAGGTGACATGTAAGAAGGTAATAAATGCTATGGAAATAATAAAGATAGAGCATAGGAAAGGAGATTTAGTGTCAGAGTGGAAGGGAGGAATGGGATACAGTGTTAAATGGGGCCACTGTGTTAGTCCTGATGGAGATGTAACTGAACAAACTTGTACCATCCAAGGGAAGAGTTTTTCAGGCAGAGAGAAATATTATTGCAAAGGCCTTTAAGGCAAGAGTGCCTGGTTTATTTGAGCCGAAACAAGGCAGTAACAATGGTGGGAGGGGAGTGAGGGAGGGAGAAAGTATCACAAAGTAAGTCAGAGAAGTTATAGGTGGGTGGGTGTGGAGGGAGGCTTTGTTTCTGAAAGTCACACAAACCTTTTAAGAAGTTGAGCTGATTTTTTTTTTTTTTTTTTAATGGAAAGGCAGAGCCATTTCAGGGTTTTATGCGGAGAAGTTCTGTGTTGTGAATTTGATTTTCATACCTCACTAAGACTGCCATAATGGGCATAGCCTGGAAGGAGTTAACGCTGCTGTCCCCCACCCTCTACGGCTAAGGTCCTCCCCTTACTGCTTCTAATTTCTTCATCAATCACCGCATGATGCAGCTGCTCTCATGATTTGAACAAGTTCTTTGAAACACATGGTCTTCATTTGGTCCCTTTTTTCTAATGCCATGTGAATGAGTCTCTACCAAAGAACTTTTGGGCAACTTAATCTAGAAATACTAATAATCTAGAAAATGTGATTTTTTTTTACCTCGATGTCTACATTTGCAGTTTTTCCATTGGCAAACCTTAAACATTGGAAATATCAATTCGTTGAATGAATTAGTTAAATAAATAAACATTTATTGTTGTTTACTATGTGTCAAGCACTGTTTTATGCCTTGGGGATTTGGCAATACACAAAATAAACCAGGACCTGGCTCTAACGAAGCTTTGATTAAAATTCAAACAGTCTATGCAACCTATAATGTACATATGGAAGGCTAGCTCCCATACACATAATTTGAATTTTACTTCAAAGAGGTAAATATGGGGGTAAAAAATTATCCATACTACCCTTTTTCATGGATACTGTAGCATCAAAGGCCACAAGATATTTTTGGATCCAGTTGTGTGTTTGAAAATCGAGGATGTAATTCCTGTATTTAGCACATTCATTCCTCCTTTTTCTTGGTAACAGTACGCTAGTTTTATTCTAGTTTTCTCCTCTGTAGAGCCCACATGGGGGGGGAGGGGAAGATAACAGCAAACTCAGCTGTAGGTTTGACCCAAATGACTGTAGACAAATCCATGCTCTTGGCCTTCGAGGATGTATATATGAGCTAATTCAGGTCAATGTGATGAGAGGAGATGTTTTTGAGGGCTTCTGAAAATGAAACTTTCTTATTCTTGCAAGAAATTCCTCAGACCAATGTTCTCCCTTCTCCTTGCTGTGCATGTGAAGCCTGGGAGCCACTGACCGACCCTGGCAGCCATCTTGTAACTTTAAGAGAAAGCAGCCATAAGTAGAAGCAATACTAAGAAAAGTAACAAGGAGGAATGGAAAGGAACAATCTTTCATGATCAAGAACATTGGATCAAGTCTCACTTAAGGCCAGGACAAATTTCTGGTCTTCAGTTACTTCAGTTAAGGTTTCTGTTATTTCAACTAAAAAAATTCCTAAGAGGGGCACCTGGGTGGTGGCTCAGTTGGTTAAGCATCCAACTCTTGATTTCAGTTCAGGTCATGATCTCACAGTTCATGAGATAGAGCCCATGAAATTCTTAAAATTCTCTCTCTCTCTCTCTCTCTCTCTCTGCCCATTCCCCACTCATGCTATCTTGCACACTCTCTCTCAAAATTAAATAAACTTAAAAAAATTTTTCCTAAGTGATGCATCTGCTATATGCCCAGTGCTGGCAACACCAAAGAAGCAACGCAGTCTGTAGCATCAAGAGATTTTCATGTTAGTGACAGAAACAGAAAAGTATCTAATTATATAGAGGGATGACTTTTAGTATGAGGGAGAGAAGGTTTCATCTAGCAAGGAGAACACACTCAGGTTGCTAATGAGGGACAGTGAGGGGTTGCCAAGAAATATTTCTTGGAGATGATCCTTGAAGCGCCTTTTATAAAATAAGTGAGACAGAGAACAAGAACAGTCAGTTAAGAAACAAAACAAAACAAAACAAACAAACAAAAAAAAAACCCAGAATAAAAAATAAGCCCACTGCCATTAATGATAATAGTCACTAACGTTTTTTGTTTGCCATCTCTTTGACGCTAAAATATTTGCAGATATTGTCTCATTTCACTCCTATAACAACTCTATAAAGTAAATACTTCTTTTTATAAATGAGGAAATTGAGGCTAATAAAAGTTAAAGAACTTGCTCATTTCCAAATAACAATGAAGTTGCAGGTCTGGAAATTCAACCAAGCACTTTGACTCTAGGATCCACATCTAAATCCACTATATACTACTGGTTTCCAGAATTTGGAGACTAAAACAAACATTTTTTTAAATGTTTATTTATTTTGGAGAGAGACAGGGAGACAGAGCATGAGTGGGGGAGGGACAGAGAGAGACAGGGACACAGAATTGGAAGCAGGCTCCAGGCTCTGGGCGGACATCTCAGAGCCTGACACGGGGCTTGAACTCATGAGCTGTGAAATCATGACCTGGGCCGAAGTCGGACACTTAACTGACTGAGTCACCCAGGTGCCCCCCAAAACAAACATTCTTATGCCAAGTATTTCTCTGTATCTTGGATTTGAGTAGGAGTGTAAATAATGAAAGTAGAAAGGAAATCAGGGGCTATATTATAAAAGGATAGCGTGCTCCAAAGTTCAGATTTTAGAACTGAAAGTTAATTTCGTATGCAATGGAATCTGACATGTGTTATGCTTGGATCTCACTAAGACATGTGTGATCACCAGAAAGGCTACGCATCAAGTGTAGACCAAGTGCTAAGATTCCATAGTATCAATGTGACTTGTGATTATCTCAGAAGTAGGGATTTGTCAATTGTATACCTGGCTTGCAGTAATATAGATATACACGAAATGTAATATACATTGTCATATGTAGCAAAAGAGTGTTCTTAAAGTATTCCATGCCAAAACAAGTGTTCTTAAAGTAGTATATGCAAAAACAATGTTTAAAGTATATAAAATATCTTATATATCTTACAGATGATTAAGTCTGTAAAATAACACTATTGGACATATATCAAATGTTTTTTACCTTCTATAAACAAGGATTCCTATGATATATAGTATAAGCTATTTTGATGTTGTTTATTAAACGATTCATACTCAGGAGCTATTTTGAGTGACTTTCTTTAGATTGCATTTCTTAAAATAAAGACATCTGTTTATAGAAACTCATTCTTTACTGGTGGGAATACAGAATGGTAGATCCACTTTCTAAAACAGTGTGGCGGTCTCTTACAAAGTTAAACACAGTCTTAACAATACAATCCAGCAATCATGTTCCTAGGTATTTACCCAGATGAGTTAAAATTTTATGGCCACACAAAAACCTGCCCATGAATGCTTATCGCAGCTCCATTCATAAGTGCTAAAACTTGGAATCAACCAAATGTCTCTCAATAGGATAACAGATAAATAAACAGTAGTATATTTATACAATGGGATATCATACAATGATAAAATAAATAAGCTACCATGCCACAAACAGACACAGAAGAATCTTAAACACATGTTGCTAAAAGAAAATGGTCAATCTGAAAAGGCTATATTCTCCATGATTCTAACCATACTAGAAAAGCAAAACCATAGAGATAATAAAATGATCGGTGGTTTCCCAAGGTTCAGGAGGAGGCAACAAGGATGAACAAGGAGCACAGGGCACTTTTAGGGTTGTTGAAACTCTTATGTATGATACTGTAAGGATAGACACATGATGTAATATGTTTATCAAAACTGTGCGACATGAAGTGTGAACCCTAATGCAAACTATAGACTTTAGCTAATGTGTCCATATGGGTTCATCAACTGAAGCAAATGCACACACTAATGCAAGATGTTAATAACAGGGGAAACTGGGAAGGGAGTCCCTGTACTTACCAAACAAAATTTCTGTAAACCTAAAACTGCTCTAAAAAGTAACCTTTACTAAAATTTCTTTCTTTTTTTCTTTCTTTCTGTATTTACTTACTTAAAATCTTTATTTATTTTGAGAAAGAGAGAGAGAGCATGAGCAGGGGAGGGGCAGATAGAGGGAGAGAGAATCCAAAGCAGGCTCCACACTGCCAGCACAGAGCCCAACATGGGCCTTGACCCCCATAAACTGTGAGATCATGATCTGAGGCAAAACCAAGAGTGGGATGTTCAACCAACTGAGCCACCCAGGCACCCCACTAATATTTTTTAAAAAAAAATACTTACTTAGAAGCTATTTTTTCAGGCAACATAAGCCACAGGCGATTGAATTCTAAAATTAAAATAATAAGTTGCAATACATTTCAGAATTCAGAAGCCCTTTGAGATTCTCTGATCTATGTCCTCATTTTAGAACAAGTCCAGAATGTCTGACTGTCTTGATGGCCACAAAGCATGCAACTGAGGGAGTCTGAACTTGAACTCAGTTTACTTCGCTCATAAGTTTATAACATTATTCACTAGATCAATTGACTGACTCAGTAGTATGAAGGAGTCAATGGCACAGTCCACCAAGCATGAGGTCTTTTGAACAGGGTAAAAATGTAAATGCACATTTCTCAGATGCTTTTGATTTTCCCAATACTGGTCCATATTCTGAAAACACACACAATTTTACACATGCCTACATGCATGGACATACCCATGCACACACAAACACACTCATACATGCAGATACCCTCTATCAGGAGCATTTGATACATTTCATATAAAACAATAAAGATAAACACTTAAAGCAGAGTAGATCTACTTATATTATAGACTCAATGAACAATATTTCTTTCAGTTTTTGGAATACATTTTGGAGAGGAAGGTAGTAGTTACTGAACAATTTCTAACTTGTATAAATGCCTTTTTTTAAAATCTAGCATCTGTCTAAATTTTTGTAATTTGGCAGATCCTGTATCTGGACATGACAAATTTCAGCTGGAAAAATATGTTGTGAAAAATCTTTCAGATGCCACATCACAACTGGGGCCTCTGTTAAAGCCAAAAGTGCAGCTGGACCATATTATTACATAGCTATTTTATTTGCATTCCTGACCCCTAAGGAGTAAGTGGATTTCCATCTGGTATATTATATCATTCTTCTTCTATGATGAGAGTGAACAGTTTTTTTTTTAAAGTTATACTAACAGCATAGCTGAATTAACTATATTGGTCAAATTATTTGAAACAATATTATTCTTTATTAAGCCAGCAAGGAACTATAAAACCAACTAGATCTCAATAAAAAATAATCAGTATGCAAATATGATCATAGTTAAAAAAAACAGCAGTAAAAGTGAGACTGAAAAAATATATAATTAGATTTTATTTAATATGCCTTTAAAAATGCATCTTTTTAAATGTTTATTTATTTATTTTGAAAGAGCTAAAGTGAGCAGGAGAAAGGCAGAAAGAGAGAGGAAGAATTCCAAGCAGACTCCACACTGTCAGTGCAGAGCCTGACATAGAGCTCCATCCCACCAATTGTGAGATCATGACCTGAGCTGAAATCAAGAGTTGGACGCTTTACTGACTGAGCCACCCAGGCACCCCAGGATGCTTGAATTTAAAGAATGCCACATGACTGGGAGAGAGAACTGGTGTCAGGGCAATGGGACTGGATGGATGCCACAGTTGTATCCTGGGCAGGACAGAGCAGGCACTTGGCAAGCAGACCCAGATTGTCACAATTCGTGCAGGAGGAGATACGGGACCTCCAGGGGAAGTCATTAGCTTTCATGCCATGCTGGCTCTACTCTATTTTCCATCTCTGTCCTGACCTGTGCCCCAAGGGACTGACCTCTACGGACTTCATTATGGTGCTTCTTTAGTCTCTGGCTTCCACTGGGTCTGACAAATGAGTCATCTGCAAGGCACGGCGGAGAACTGATTCTCCTCACCCTCTTCCCCATCACCTGTAATTGCATCAGTGACTATGTTTCTCTGCTTTCTTGCAGCCTTATTCAATGACTCCTGCCCCTCAAGGCTACAGATTTCCCTGCATTCTGATAATACCAGTCCTTTCCCCTTTCTCTTAAGGGATGGTCATTATTTATAATAGTTGTTGGTTCCTGGATGACCAGCCATTCTGTCTAGCTTCTTTATACCCTGACCACACACCTTCATTAAAGTCTTTTCAATTCAATACTTTGAACGTGCTATTTCTGCTCAAACCCTAACTAATGTAAAGTAATAATAATAGCTAATAAGTATTATGATATGCTAATATTGTGTTAAGAAGTGAAAGTGACTTATAAAAGCTTATAATAATCGTCTGAGGCTGACACATATTATCTACAGATAAATATTATTTACAGACAAATATTAGAGAAATTGAATGACTTCCCCACAGTCATGCATCTTAAGTGGGTGAATGATTCAAGCTCTGGTTTTCTGGCCCCAGAGCTCAGTTTCTTAATTATTATGTGATCCTATATTGCAAACAACACACCTTAGAACAAATATCAAAAAAGTCTATGCATAAAAAGTCTTAAAAAATTATAGTTGAGAAAATCCAACCAGCACTGCCTTTGCAAATTACTTTTCCAAAAGGGTAAAATTTCCACATTCTACTTGACTATTACAGCATAAGATGATACAGCAGGTATTCAAACTTCTTAAACCAACAGTGTATATTTTTACACGTGGAAATTCTGGTTTTAACATTAGTTACGTGGTAGTACAACACCTATATAAATCTGCCCAACAACAAAAGTAAATGATACAACATCTGTCACCGTTTTCCCTCAAAAACACTAATAGCTGTGCAGACCAATCCCATAGGAGCAGACTGATCTCATCCTGTATTTGACGTCCTGAGAAATATCTACTGATCTGTAAAACTTATCAGCAGCTATAACAGAGAAAATCAATCATTAGTTGGTTAGTAAGTGTTAGTACTTAGCTTTTCCAGGAAAGCCTAATAACACTGGAGAGTACATTGTCCACAATTTTTTTAGTCAAATAAAATTTTGTCTTAACTTTGCTAACTTATTACTGTAGGGATCTGAAATTCAGACAGTCTTTGTAAGAATTATGCCTACGTTTGTTAATGTCAGAAGATATAAGGATGAATTCATGTTGGTGCAACAAAAGCAAAAATTATGGTTTTAAAGTTGAATTGGTACTATTTATTTTAAGCTCAAGGTGGTTCATCTTCTTTGGTTATGTTATTCTGTATCAGAAAGAGAAAGGAAATGTTAGCTCTGAGAGTTACAGAGACACAGCTGGACTCCATTTTTCTATATCATTCATTTAAAAACATGAATGCCATGAAGAAAAAATTTGGTCTTACGTACTTTATATTTTCTCTGAGAAGTAAAAACTAATTGAATATGTGAATGAAGGACCTATAAGTGAATGAACAAGCCAACCATTCAATTAAAAATTATTTTCCTTACACATTAAGGGTTGATTAATGTAGGGGCATCTGGGTGGCTCAGTAAGTTAAGCGGCTGACTTCACTCAGGTCATGATCTCTTGGTTCATGGGTTCGAGCCCCGCGTTGGGCTCTGGGCTGATAGTTCAGAGCCTGGAGCTTGCTTTGGACTCCGTGTCTCCCTCTCTCTCTGCCCCTCTCCCGCTCGCACTCTGTCTCTGTCTTTTAAAAATAAATAAACGTTAAAAAAATTTAAAGAAAGAGTTGATTAATGTAACAATTACCTTATATTAAAATACAAAAATATTTAAAATTTTCTAGTTTACTTAATAATTTCTTGTTTACTTAATTCTCCTACTTATTGGGCACTGAGAGGGGTTTCACAATTATTGAAAATCTATTATATATGAGATATTGGCTCATAAAATTCTTTAAGCCTTAAAATAAATTGTAGCATGTTAAATAAAGATGATTAATAGTTAGGAAAAAGGCTTTTGGTGTCAGATCTGTGTTTGAGTCCCAGATGGAGGTGTGAGTGGATCAAGTATCTCTGTATAGAAGAGACATTGAAGTTTTAGGGGATCACAAATAAAACTCATCTTGTATATAGGAGATAAAGTGATAGAATAATATGTCAACTTTATTGCCTATAAAACCTATATTAGAAGATGTGGCTTAGGTCAATGGCCAAATGGTTTGGGAAGCAATCTGTTCTTTATATCCACTCCCATCCCCACGTTAGACTTGGGATAGCCCACTCAAGGAAAATTTGAAGTCTACTGAGGTCACTTACCATGATTACTACTACACACATCTCTGGGATAATAATGGAAGGAAATAGAATGAATAGAGAAGCACTTCCCATTGCTTTTAAACATCAGATAACTTAAGTCCATCTAGTTGAGCACAATACCAGACACATAATCTTTAACAAATAGTTATCACTACTATAAGGCACAAATATTCTAATTTTTCTATTTAAGAAACTAAGTCTCTAATAAATAATATGACATGTTCAAGTATCAGAGAAGCAAGGGTTCAGATCTGAATCAGACTCTCTAGTAGGTAGAAGAATGCCCCTGACCCAAAGATGCCCACATCCAGATGCCTGGAACATGTGAATATGTTCTGTTACATGACAAAGGAAAATTAAGGTAGCAGATGGAATTACTCTTGCTAGTTAGCTGACCTTAAAATCCTAAATTATCTAGGGGGTCCAAAATAATCGCAATGGTCTTGAATACGGAAGAGGGAGACAAGAGTCAGAGTGGCGCACTGTGAGACAGACTATATCAGCTATTATTGGCTTTGAGGATAGAAAGGGGCCATGGGCCAAGGAATGAAGGTAGCCTATAGAAGCTGGAAACAGCAAGAAAACAGATTCTACTCTCGAGACTCAAGAAAGGAGTGTAGCCCTGCAGACATCTTCATTTTAGACGTGAGACTATTTCACATTTCTGAGCTCCCAAATTGTGACATAATACATTTGTGTTTCAAATTACTCAATTTCTAGTAATATGTTACAGCAGCAATAGGAACAAATACAAACTGCAAAGGCAAGCATGTCTACCCCATACCCCACTGTCTTCCTGTCACCAGATGGAATGTGACTCCATTGAAGGCTGAGTTCTAAGGGCTGGATTAGAAGGTGAGGTGGCATGGATTTCAGATGTTGTGCAGGAGTGGCAAGAAAGTTTATTTGATGCAGAGGTGTTATTTGCCACTAATAGGCTTTGAGAAACATAATAGAGGAGATTTTGGTGAAAGGAGTATGAAAGAGTGAACTCTCTTACCTCAGCGCCATGTCCACAGAAGCTGAATAAAATGGCAAAGAAAGAGCATTTCTGTAACATTTTTTTTCATGAAGACATTGTGCTTCATAGGCAGTTTTAAGCCACACTGTCATTCTGTGGCTCTGTCAGTAAAAACTGGTTACAAAAATACAGATTACTCCAAAGCAAAAAACTCCAAAACAATGTATCATGTCTATTTAACTCTGCCTTTTAATCTAGCCCTAAACCAAAACATTTTGTGAAAAGAGACAACAGTAAGACTAGCTTGTTCTATTTTAGAAACTAGTAAAAATGGCTATTAATAGTTTAGGATAGTTATGGCCTTGAGAATATGTTACCCTCCTGAAATGGAGTTGCCTTATGTTTGTTCCGTTGAGTAGACATTGGATATTTTATTTGGGTTCTACCTGGAAAGGGAACCAATGCCACCAGGAGACTTGACGCACATGGGCTTCAGGTGGGATAGCACTAGGAAATTGTAAATAATGTTTCACCACTTGGTCTCTCCGATGCAGCTTATAGCAATGTATGCTTAAGATGTTCATCTGTGCTATGTTTTTTAATTGCTTCTTAAGAATGAGTTCGTGGAATATGTCTGGTTAGCTTTGACCCAGAATTCTGGAACCTTGGGACATATTTTATTTGCTCACTTACCCATCCCTGACCACCTTTGCCTCTCCTTGGGGTCTGGAGGCTAAACTTTAGAAGAATTTCAAAGAGCTTCTGCTTCCTCAGACCACTACCTCTGCTCTCAGACAAATACAGAGTTTTGAAATGATGACAAGGATCTGAGTTCTCTTTCTCTACCAATGTTTCTAGGAGAAGCAACTTATGAAACACATCTGGAGCAACTCCGATGAAGTGGAAATTCCCTGAAGTGAGTGCATGTGAGAAGCGATAAATATTTTCTTATGTATTCATTCAGAATGGCTTGCAAAAGTTTGAGTCATCATCCAGGAAAAACACATACAGCCTAAATAAAGGTGGTAGTAATAAATAGATGTTGTTTTCACAAATTCACAGTTATTTCAGAACTGAATTTTGAATGTAGATGTTCTCCTGACTCCAGGAAAACCTCACTTCAGATCAGGCACATGCTATTTCTAGGTCTCTTAACATGAATTTTATGTTTTAAAATCCTTAATTTAGGGGTGCCTGGGTGGCTCTGTCGGTTAAGCGTCCAACTCTTGATTTCGGCTTAGGTCACGATCACACGTTCGTGAGGTCCAGCTCCACAGTGGCCTCTGCCTTAACCAGCGCAGAGCCTACCTGGGATTCTCTCTCTCTCTTTCTCTCTCTCTGTCTCTGCCCTTCCCCTGCTTACATTATCTCTCTTTCTCCCTCTCTCTCCCTATCTTTCAAAATAAATAAACATTTTTTAAATAAAAAAAAAGAAATAAAATCCTCTATTTACAGATTTCCCTCTATTTGTTCATATAGGTAAGTGTTATTTTCCCTTAAACTAATCAATAAGCCTACTGGCAACAAACTCTCTATACCTTTTATTGCCCTGTATCAGAGAACACCATTCTCCGCATCATTCTGAAAGCTTTTACAGATTAACTAATTCAAATAAATGAAGAATGTCAAGGGTTACTTGTCCCATAATAGATTTTCTTTCATTTTAATCATGAGGGAGTATCCTCAATTTTATCTAGGCATACTTGAAAACCCCAGCCTTTTATTTTTTGATGGAGTAATGATTTGCCTTTATGGGCATTAGAAAAGTATATCTTTTAGCACTGGCACAAGGCTTTGTGAAGGACAAGTTGAAGGGAAACCAAAAAGTGTTCATTTTAGGCAGGTGAATTAGAAGAAGGGCCACCTTTAGACAAACCCTAATAGATCAAAGGCTGGATTTAAGCCCTCACTCACACCCAGCGGTAGGTACTGTGAGACAGCACCTACCCTGCCCAAAGGTTCTCAGGAGCCTTGTACAAAGTAGACCCTCAGTAATTAATCTCTTTGCTTTGACTTCTGAAAGGACTTTTTTAAAAGTACTCTCCTGTTCTTTTGCAAAGAGCAGTTGCTATAGGCTAGTCAGCCGATAGCCCATTGAAAGGATGGATAAATGTCAGGTGATTATGCAAATGAGAAACCACAGTAATTGCTCAGACATAAGTGTTAGGATCTTTGATGAAACATTATGTATCATAAGGGCTGTGGACTAATACAAATAATCAGTTACTCCTGTGGAGCTCTTTTTCATTTATAAAAATCTTTTCCCTCTGGGGACTCATTATTTCATCAGATGATCATAACAACTGTGGGAAGGAATTGTTTCCTCATTTTTACAAATTCAGATTCTAAGTCACTTGCAGTATACTGACCATGTTGAAGGTATAATGATGATTGTAATATAAAGCAGTAGTCAAAGGAAAGTTCAAACATTGAAAATGGGTAGATTGTGGAGTGTATGTTCCTACCATTAGTGTTTCATTTTGTCTGGAAAGTATTTCAAAAGAAATGTAGGCAGACATTTAAACTTGGAAAATTCCATATAAAAATTCATACTTTTCCATCAGACTGTTAGAGGTGAGAAGTAGTGACCCTTGTAGAAAAGGTGTGTGCCCTTTCAGCCTCTGCCACTAACTCAAAACAGGTACGTGCATTTACAACCAGCAGTTTTCAAACAAGAGGGTCTTGCCAGTCCCTTCTTTCTCTCACCTAGAAGTTGGGGTTTTCTTTGATCATTTACCTAATGAACATATATTTATTGAATGTCTACTATGTGCATTGTTTTAAGGCTGGGATAGAGCAATACACAAGACAGACAAAGTTCCTGCCTGCATGGAGTTTTCATTCTACTAGATGGTGACGGGGTTTAATGAACTCATCTATTTCGTTTCATTGTAAAAATCATCTGTGACCATTTTGAAAGACAGTCATTCACTTAATATATTATGGTATTTGGGGTTCTATTCATGAGTTAGGTATTCCAGGTGCTTTGACAAGCACACTGCATATCTTAATGACGAGAGAAAGACTGCAGTAACTCTGAGGCCGGGGTGATTATGATTCTTATCTTACACATGATTTTATAAACCAAATCTCAGAAAGGGAATCTTGCCCATAGTTTACCAGCTACGAAGCAGTGAAGCCATGATTCATAAACAAGTCTGACTAACACAAAAGACCATCTTTCTTGTAGTAACTTGTGCTGCTAAAAGCCGTTAGCTCAAGTTTCAACATTTTGCCTAAAAGCCACCTTGCCTAAAACTACCAGTTAATTGAGTGAATTTACTATCTTTTTAGTTGTAGCAGTACATTTTTACTAGGAATAGGTAACACGGATTCCATTTTTCCAATCTCCTCTTTTCCTTTACATTTTTGAATTTTTTAAAACCCTATTTTCTTGCCTTTCACTATCCAGTCCCAAGTCCAATAGCCAATATTTTAGGGTTTTGTTATAACACCAGCACACTGCTAGGCACTGCCTCTCCTGGTCAAGAGTTTACCTAGAGAATATATGCTTAAAAATAGGAACTTTCCTCTCTTAACCATGTAAAACCAATGGACATATATTTGTAGTGCTGAGAAGAGTGTAGGGAAATAGATAAGGGACCAGATGAAATAATTTGAGTGGTTAAGGCACATTACACTCATTGATAATATTAACCACATCACATTGCATATGTAGCTGTCAACAGATTTTGCTTTACTTGCATGAATGTGTGAATAATGAGGCCTTAATGAAATTAATTTCTAAAATAGTATCTGGCCAAGCTGTTTTATGGCTACTGCAATTTATTTTGTTCATGGGCAGAAATGCTCATAAAACAAATGAAATACTTTCTGAAAGCTAATGCTCTTTTCCTTAAGAATAAAAATAACTTTTAAATTCTTATCTTCTTCATCCACAGTATATATATCAAGGAAACTTGTGTTTGTATGTTAAAAAGAACCAAAAAGCTGCTTGAGTAATATTTACTGTTATCTTCAGGGTATAATTTAATTGCAAGTGAAAACATGCAAAAATCCGTCCTCCAAATACATAAGTTACGTGTTTCTATGATTCATCACTCCATACTCCATACAACATTATGAGGAAATGTATTTCTTTTAGAGAACAACTAGGTTCAGTCAATATTACAAAAGAAGCTGTAAGAAACAAAGGCAATCAATTGATAAGAAATTTGGAAATGTTGAATTAACAGATTCAAAAACATCTGTATTATGTTCAAAATAGTATTATAAAATATCTTAACACATCAATTCTTATGTTTGTTCACTGAAAACTTGTAAAGTTTCAAAATAAGAACTGTATATATATACTTTCATGTATGAAGATTGAAGCCCATCGTGAGGACAAGGTGTATAGTAGGACCACATAGCACTTGATTTGACATTCACAGCTTTTCAAATTTTGACTTCAGCATTATCTCCAAATAATCTTGTACATATAATTTCAGAGATACATTGATGAAATTTAAGTGTAATTATGATCATACTTCTTTAAAGACACTACTGATTTTGGGGTACATGGGTGGCTTGGTCAGTTGAACGTTCGACTTCAGCTCAAGTCATGATTTCGAGTTTCCTGAATTCAAGCTCCACATCAGGCTTTGCTGTCAGTGCAAAGTCTGCTTTGGATCCTCTGTGCCCCTCTCTCTGACCCTCCCCAACTTGTGCTCTTAAAAATAAATAAATATTTTAAACAATGTTAAAATATAAAATAAAGACACAACTGATTTCACATCCTATTTTTATATATCTTCATATTAAAAGTGGTAGCCTGCAAAATGAAAGAGATATTGGTTTCTACGAAACTTTTAAGAGACTGAAATTACGGTCTTCTTTAGTGGAGGATTATTTTTGGAGAATACATATATATAAGATCATTTACCCAGTTTTTAAATTGATTAGTATCACAGTCCCAAATTTCTTTTCATTTATTCATTCATTCAACAAACATTTATTTAGAATCTATAGGGTACCCAGTGTGCTGGTACTATAGATAATAGTGCAGGGGTGCCTGAGTGGCTCAGTCGGTTAAGCTGCCGACTTTTGATTTCGACTCAGGTCATGATCTTGCAGTTCATGTGTTTGGTTCTCACATCAGGCTCTGTGCTCACAGCACGGAGCCTGCTTTGGATCCTCTGTCTCCCTGTCACTGCCCCTTCCCCACTCGCTCTCTCTCTCTCTCTCTCAAAAATAAATAAATGTTAAATTAAAAAAAAGATAATAGTGTAATATTTTTATCCTCAAAAAATATACTAAATTCACCATATTGTAAGGAGAGAAAGACATAAACAAGCAGACGCAACTGAATATTACAGTTGATTTGAGAAAAGTCTGTCCTAAATATATGATGTTGTGAACGGCAAAAATGAATTAATAACTACTTCTAAGAATCAGGACAATGGCACAGATCAAGTTACACTTGAAACAGAATTTATATTTTTTATGTAAGTATGATTTTTTTTGAGAGAGAGAGAGAGAGAGAGAGTGCCCAGTGCAGAGACTAACTTAGGACTCAGTTTCACAACAGCAAAATCATGACCTGAGCTGAAATCAAGAGTTAGATGCTTAAGCCACTAAGCCACACAGGTGCCCTGAGAAATTATATTTTAAATGAATATTGAAACTGAGGTAAATTTCACTAATTCATGGAGGAGAAAACAAAGCATGAACAATGAGCCAAGGGATATGAAACATACGATGCATTTGGGGGCTTCTAAGCTATTTTCTGTGGTTGGTTTTCAGATAGGTCATGGAAAGACACATTAAAAGATGAGGCTGGAGACCTACAAGACCTTGCCATTGATCTTGTATTTCAGGTAGTGAGATTTAGTTTCTGTATTGCCCAAGAAGATAGCCACCAGATGCATGTGGCTATTTAAATTTAATTTCAATAAATTAAAATGACATATAATTAAAAATTGAATTCCACCATCACCTCAGCCACATTTCAAATGCTTAATTGCCTCTGTGTCTAGTGGCTACTATTTGGAATAGTACAGATATCGATCATTCTTATCATTGTGGAAAGTTCTATTGGACAGCACTAGATCATTTACGCTGGGAATTCCAAATGTCAATGCCTACAGAGGCCAGACATATAAAAAATAAATGAAAATTTGGCTATATATATATATATATATATATCATATAAAATGCCTATGGGACATCCCAGAGGGAATGTTCAGTGAAAAGAGGAAGAGAAAATTATAGAGAACAGAACAAATGTCTGGACCATAGTGCAGTGTTTTGTAAATAAAGCTTATTGGCACACCGTCATGCACATTTATTCACTTAATGTCTATGGCTGCTTTTGCTCTATAATGACAGAGCCGAATAGTTACAACAGAGACTTATGGCCCAGAAACCCACCAAAATTTAGTACCTAGTCTTTTTCTTAGAAAAAGTTTGCTGATTCCTGCTCTAGAGCAAGAGATTAGTTTACTCCATAGTAAACACACATCGCAAACCACATGTGTGGGTTAAGCCCATTTATTTATTTATTTATTTGAAAATATTATTTATTAAGAAGTAGATATGCGTCAGGGTTAGACTAACAAATGATATATGGAATACAACTCTAGGAAAGTAGGTGACCATTCACCTATGCAATCATTCATTTATCCATCCATTTATTTAGCAAACATTCTTGAAGTGCCTATTGTTTACCAAACACTGTTTTGGCCTTGCAGATAAAAAAGAAAATGAACACAAAAAATTATTCTAGGAACCAATATAAATATTAACCTAGTTGAGAAAATTGTCTTATAGAGTTATAAGGGAATACAATGGTAAAGTTTAAATAGCTTGTGGAAAATTGAACAATTCCATTAATTTCTATTTGTTTACTAAAACCCATTAAAATATGAATAGAAAGAGAGTTTTTTAAAAAATGTTTATTTATTTTTGAGAGAGAGAGAGAGCGTGCGCCTTAGCGCATGCACACGTGTGCACAGAAGCAACTGGGGGAGGGGCAGAGAGAAAGGGGGACAGAGGATGGAAGCAGACTCTGTGCTGACAGCAGTGAGCCCAATGTAGGGCTTCAACTCAGGAACAGCAAGATCATGACCTGAGCCAAAGTGGGATGCTCAACTGACTGAACTACCCAGGCACCCAAAGAATCTTAAAAAAATATATCAAAAAAGATGGCGAAAAGAGGAAATAAGACTATGGCAATAGAATTTTGGAAGCCAGAAAGAAGGATAAAGTTCACTGACTTAAAAGAACTAAGACATTTCTAGCTTCAGCAACAAGGTGTAAAAAGCTTGGAAATAACTCCCGTTACAATAAGAAAAAGCTGAACAAACTGAGTATTGATGACCTTCTTGGACTCATAACAAAATGGAGGTTTCAGGGCAAAATACTCTACTGAAATCTGGCTAAACAGGTGAATTCAAAGTCACAGCTGGAATGTGCTTAACATGGAGGAGAAGCCACTCTAGCCATAATCTGACACAAATACTTAACTGGTACTTTTGAGCAATCACTTAGAGCTAAATTGGACTACCATGAGAATGAGAAATTTCTTGGTCTTCAATCTTAGGCTGACCTTACACTTTCAGGGTTTTACCTCTAGAAATTCCATCAGGCTCTCAAGCTGAAGTTCTGAGGAAGATCTTGTAGCTCTGGAATGGGGAGAAGATGAGTAATCACTATGTAATATACCTGGAATGTTCCCTGTAACAAAGATTTACTATTTCAGGAAAAATCTTTATGAGAGCCTCTTCCCAGATGAGGAGATGGGGGTTCCTTCCCTTCATCTTCTCCAGCCTACTTGTTGTACCAAAAGTAAGTTCGGGGTTGGTGGGTGATAAAGTCATACCAGGAGACAGATAGTTGTGAAGGTCACAGCCTAGACAGATAGGCACACTAAAAACTGTGAAATAAGATTTCATTGTAAGGTTATTGAATGCCTCCCCCATTCCTTTTCATCACACAATAAGCTCCATTATCGGTGCGCCTGGGTAGCTCAGTTGGTTAGGCGTCCAATTCTTGATTTCAGCTCAGGTCATGATCCCAGAGTTCCTGGGATCAAGCCCACGTAGGGTTCCATGCTGACAATGCAGAGCTTGCTTGGGATTCTCTCTCCCTCTCTCTCTTTGCCCCTCTCCTGCTCATGCTTTCTCTCTTTCTCACTCTTCTCTCAAAAAAAAAAAAAAATAATAAGCTCCATTATAATAACAGTAGATTATTGTAAAAAGAACTTCATGGCATTCCCTCTGAGGAAGGGTACTTAAGAAAATCCAAAGGCAAGTGGGGAGACAGGTGTAACATAGATGTTGGCATATTCATAGGGGATTTTTAAATTTTGATAATGTGTTACCAGCTCTAATGGATACAATAAGTAGCATGCAGGAACAGTTGGGTAACGTAGCAGAGAGATGGAAACCCAGAGGAAGAATACAAACGAAACGCTAGAAATCCCAATTTCATAACAGATGCAAAGAATGCCCATGACAGGCACATTAGTAAACTAGATCGAAGATATGTCTGAGGAAAGAATCAGTGAGCTTGAAGATAGATCAATAGGAACTTCACAAACTGACATTGAAAGAGGAAGAAAGAATGGAAAAAAAAAAAAAAAAACCCCAGAAGATCTCAAAACTGTAGAATAATGTGAAAGGATACAACATACCCATGATTGTAATAGCAAAGAAAGAAAGAAAAAAAAAAGAAGTAATAATGACTGAAAGTCTTTCCAAATTTATAATAGACACCAAACCACAGATCCAGGAAGGTCAGAGCACGCTAGGCAGGATACATACCAGAACACAACATCAAGGTAATTTGTATTTAGAACCCCTCCCCCACAAAAAAGAGAAACACACACAAAAAAAAATCTTGGGAGGATTCAGAGGGGAGCGAATGTAGTTACTTATAGAGGAACAAGTATATAGTGGACTTTTTTTTTTATATAAGAAATCTTGTAAGGAAGAACAGGGTGGGATGAATTGAAAGTGTTGAAAGGAAAGAAAAAAGCACCAGCTAGGAATTATATATCCAGAAAAACTATCCTTCAAAGTGAAGATAAATAAAAACTTCCTTAGACAAAATGAAGAAGTTTATTATCAGCATACCTGTATGCAAAAAAAAAAAAAAAAAATTAAAAGATTTCTTTAAGCAGAAGGAAAATAATATAAGCCACAAACTTGGATCTACCTAAAGAAGAGAGTCAGAGGAAGAAATAAAGAAAGATAAAATAAAAATATTTTATTTGTTTATTCTTATTTTATATAAAATACAACTTTGTATACAGTCATAATAGCAGGGTGCCTGAGTGGCTGAGTCAGTTAAGCGTCTGACTCTAGGTTCCAGCTCAGGTCATGGTCTCATGGTTCGTGAGTTTGCACTGTAAGTGAAGAGCCTGCTTGGGATTCTCTCTCCTGCTCTCTCTGTCCCTCCCCCACTTACTCTCTAAATAAATAAATAAATAAATTAATTAATTAAAAAAAAACCCAGACAAAGCAGAAAAGGGGAAAAAAGAAAGAAGAAAGAACAAGTTCAACAAGTAGAACAAAGTTACAAACATGTTAGCTATATCAAGAATGGCTCTCGGGGCACCTGGGTGACTCAGTCGGTTGAGCGTCCGACTTTGGCGCAGGTCATGATCTTGTGTTTCATGGGTTTGAGCCCCGCATTGGGCTCTGTGCTGACAGCTAGCTCAGAGCCTGGAAACTGTCTTTGGATTCTGTGTCTCCCTCTCTCTCTCTGACCCTCCCCTGCTCACACTGTCTCTCTCTCTCTCAAAAATAAATAAAACATTAAAAAAAAAGAATGGCTCTCATTGTGAATGATCAAAACACCAATTAAACTTCAGAAACTGTCAGAATGGGTAAAAAAGCAAGGCCCAACTTCGCATTGTCTCATAGAAACCAACTTTAAAAACAAAGCCTCAGATTGATTAAAGGGGATAGAGCACTGTATGCTAACAGTAAGCAAAATGAAACTAAAGAAGTTGTATTAATTCCAAACAAAACATACTTGAGAACAAGGAAAATGATCATGGCTAAATGGGCATCACATCATGAGAAAGAAGTCAATTTGAACTTCTCTTAAATGTGTATGTATCTAACACCAAATGTCAAATCAAGTTAGACAAAAGCTGATAAAATTGAAGGCAGATATGAACAAATTCACTACTAAAGTTGATGCCTTCAACACTTCTCTTTCAGTAACTAATAGATCAAGGACAAAATTGGAATATATAGAACCTGATTATCACTATCAATCAACTTGATCTAACTGATATTTGTGGAATACTCCAACCAATGACAGCAGAGGACACATCCTTCTCCAGCTTACACAGAACAGGCATCAGGTTGATCACATGCTGGGAGATAAAATATGTCTTAACAAAGTTAATTGATTAGAAAACATACAAGGTATGTTCTCAGACTCAGTGAAAATAAGAGATAGCTGGAAAAACCCCAAATATTTGAAATTAGACAACATACTTTTAGATAAATTTTGGGTTAAGTTTTCATTTGACACAAATGAAAATGAGAATACAAGTTATCAAAATTTGTGGAATACCACGAAAAAACAGTGGTAAGAAGGAATTTATAGCACTAAGTGCATATATTACAAATGAAGAAATAGTCAATTTCATCTTTAAAAAAACTAGACAAAGTTTAAAAAAATGTAATCTTAAACGGGTGCTGGGTGGCTCAGTTGGTTAACCATCAGACTCTGATTTTCACTCACGTCATGATCTCATGGTTCATGAGATCGATCCCCATGTCAGGCTCTGCGCTGACAGCATGAAGCCTCCTTGGGATTCTCTCCCTCTCTCTCTCTCTGCCACCTCCCCTGCTCTCTCTCTCTCTGTCTGCCTCTCAAAATAAATAAATAAACATTAAAAAATTAATCTTACAAAGAGCCCAATTTTTAAAAATTACATGATACCTCTAATTTTTATATATTTGTAATGATCTGACTTTAGAGCTATTTGTAAATAAGAGAAGTTGGAGTACGGTGTTTTATAAACTTAATGTTTGTATTACCCCCCCCCATTCATATATTGAAATCTCATCCTCAGTGTGAAGGTATTTGGAGGCAGAGACTTTGAGAGGTCATTAGGTCATGAGGGTTGAGCCCTCCTGAACAGGATTCATGCTCTTTTAAAAGAGGCCTGAGAGAAGGTGCCTCACACCTTCTGCACATGAGATGATAGCAAAAAGACGATGGTCTCTGAACCAGGAAGCAGGAGAGCTCACCAAACACTGAACCTGCCAACACCCTGTGCCTGGACTTTCCAGCCTCCAGAACTGTGAGAAACAAATGCCTTGTTTGTAAACCACACAGTCTCTGGTATTTTATTCTGGCCGCCCAAACAGACTGAGACACCATGTTTTCTTCACAGATGTACTAGGAAGTGACTGTTGGAAGCTGTTAGATTTTTATGGACCTTTTTCTTAGGGATGGGATGATGTGAACATAAAATGTCAGTGTTGTCCTGGTTGCAGAGGAAGTCTGGGGGAGAATCAGCCATCTCTTTCCTAAACCTTCACATGGTAGCATGTTTGAAAACCCCTGGATTAGGCTATCATTCATTACACTTTATAACAAAATTCTAAAATATAGTCCACTTAGCATTTCTAGCCTCTCAACAATATATAAACAGTCGTGTATGGGTCTGTTAGCCCATTTCATGAATTTTATATACTATTGATCCCTTGTAATTTGTTTAGGGACTGACAGTGGTTCAGTTTCAATGATTTAACAATTATGGAGCACCCTTATACCTGATATGTCAGATGTGAGGAATGATGATGTTGAAAAGACATGGCCCCTACATTTAACCAACTCAGAGTTTAGTGAGATAAACAATTACAAAGACCTTTCCAAATAATGGAAAATACTATGAACTTTTTTTTTTTTTTTTTTTTTTTTTTTTAGTTATTTACTTTGGGAGAGAGAATAAGGAAGGGGCAGTGAGGGAAGGAGAGAGAAAGAATCCCAACCAGGCTCCTCACTGTCAGCACAAGGTCTAATGTAGGGCTTGAACCCAAGAGCCATGAGATCATGACCTGAGTGAAAGTTGGACACTTAACTGACTGAGCCACCCAGGAGCCCCATGTGAACTTGATTCATGTGAAAACATGGCTTTTTTATCCCCACGTGATAGGGCTGGAAGCCCTGGTGGCTGCCGTCGTGGGCCATGGACCATCGCCCAGATCTCTTCAGCAGCTCACCTTCCAGCTGCCAGAATTTTTGATGACTGGCCGTTCACAGCAAGGTCCCATTGGTGAAAGGAGCTACCTTGCCTAAAGGTAAGCACCTTCCTGGGGAAAACTCATTGGGCCAATGTTGGGGAAAGGAAGTTCAGCTGTCTTGCCAAAGGAATTCAAGTTGAGTCTCAAGTCCTCTCAGCTCCAGAGCTTCCTGCCTGACCAGCTGAGGCTGAGGTTGTCACTGCAACGCAGCACCACTGCTCCTTCTGTCTCATCCTGCTTCCCTCTCTCCCTTACAAGGGTTGTTTCTGAGAGCTTTCTTCAGTCAACCTCCTGCAAGACAGCTTTGGCTCAGAATCCACTTTCTGGTGAACCTGACCTGAGACATTGCTGACTACATGCACACATAAGAGTCCCAAGTGTCAAGAAAAATCCTGAGGGGCCAGACTGGACATAGGATTAGGCACTAATTATGGGAATCTGCTAGGGAAGATCTAATGTGGGATTTATAGGGCATTAGAAGATCCATGAGACTTCGACTAGACACCTGCTCCAGGTAACTCCACTCAGTAAGAGCAGAGTGGCTGATCAGCCTGGGACCCATTAGAGTAGTTTTAACACATAGAAAATAAGATTATTGTACCCCTTACACTGCCGTTAGAAAGAAGTTTGAATGCTCTCACAAACATGAAGAACTAAGGATATATTTCCCACCTGATTCCAATAAACTAAGGCAGCCTTAGGTGGGAAGCCCCCAAATACGTATATGCCTGACATCTATTATGGATTAATCATTACTAACATTAAATTAAATATAAAATATTGGAATCTGGTTTTTAAAATATTGGGCTAGGGGTTATTAAATATTTCCCAAAGAGTAAAACCTCTGACATTGATAACAGGCAATGGGATTTTAGGTGATACACAGATGAATAGTTTTATTAGAAAAATTATGTATTTACTTAAGCATATAACAGAAAATATAACTACCATACAATGATGTGGATTTTTTCAGATTTTGTTATTATTTAGAACAATAAGCATTAAGTAAATAATGAATGATCAATAAGTAAAATACATAATCATTGAGTAAGGAGATGCTGAAAAGTTATGATGTTGGTCATTAGCTGACTGAATTTCGAGGGTCACTGACTTATGGGGGAAATGGCAGTTGTGGTGGAAAGATGCAGTGTGGAAAAGCTTGGGCTATGGAAATGGAAGTGGAGAGGCACATAAGAAAATTTAGACAGATGTGGTTTTGCAGTTCTGTGTGCGAATGCCTGGGGGTCATCTGTGGGGCCTTGAAGAACAAATAGGGATGGTGGTGTCTCAACTCTGCAATATGACAGGGAAGATGGAAGGGCTGAGATCTTCAAAATTACCACTCTGAAATGATACTCCGCTTAGGTGAAACTTTGGCTTGATCCTCTGCCAATCTAAGAGGACTTTCTCAGCAAAGACAGGTTCTTCTAGATGTTTAGGGGCAAGTAACATGGAAGGAATGAATGTGCGTGCCATTGGGGTTTGTGGAACCTTAGATCCTAAGGGCTAATTTTCAACAACTATTTACTTTGCCCCACCATGCGCCATACCTGTTTGAAGCATAAGAGATAGAGCAGTGAACAAAAGAAGCACATATCCCTGCCCCAATGGAGCTTTCAATCTGGTACCCACAACCAGGATCACTTAGGATACATTAAGTTTGTGGTGAGCTGCGTTGTGACTCAAATGATGAATGAAAGAAACTTCACACCTCCCAAGGTAGCTTTGGTCTAGTACTGATTTTTTTTCCTAAAAAATCTCTATACAATGCTTAAATTATTTCTATTGTTTGGAATTAAACATGTAAGTGGTTTGTTTTTCATTTCAACATACTCAATATTTTAAAAGAGATTTTGAAAGCACCTTATAGAAATAGATGCTATTCTTTCAGAAAGGTCGTGTGTTTAGTACTTGCATAAGAACAGCCAGCTTTGTAGAAAATATTTCCATTAAGACCAAGGTTTATTTGACTACACTAAGTTAGTTTAACTGTATTTTATAATCACAAGACATAGCCTTATATTCCTTATTTCACAGAACTGCTATGACAGGATTCAGATATTTTACTGAAGCTCAGTTATCAGGACTGAGCAGAAAACTGAAAATAAATGCCTGCTGATAAGGAATCGGTACCATCATTCCAAATGCATTAGCTGGCCTTCAAATTATATCCTCAGTGCCTCAATGCTTGGAAAACAAACACTTGGTGATATTAAAACTTCCTTGCTGAATTACTTAGTATAGAAAATCTGTATATTTCAGTTGTTATGCTTTGTTCGGTAATGAGTTTAATTAAAAATGCTAAGTGTCTTTCAATTTTATCTTTGACATAAATAGAGCAAGCCCCCAGGCCCATTGCCTAGGATTTATTGATTGAGACCAGGGATGTTCTCCAAGAAGAAACCCTTTCGTTGAAGAAATACGGTTCTAGCTTCTTCATGGCTTGTGATAATTTCCTTACATTTCAATATCTTCCCACTTAAATATATATTTTTTAAACTAGCAAAAAATAAAGCAAGCTTTTTTTTTCTAAATTAAAAATTTATTACATGATCCTACTTAACTGAGGTCTCTAGAATACGCAATTTTTTGGAGATCGTAGAATAGGGTTTACCAAGGACAAAGGGGAGAAAGAAATCAGTTTTTGTTTAGTGGGTACAGAGTTTCTGTTTGGGATGATGAAAAAGTTCTGGACATGGATAGTAGTGATAGTTACATTGTAAATGTACTTAATGCCCCTAAGTTGAACGTTTAAAATATAAAGTGATAACATTTGCGTTCTGTATATCTTTACCACACACACACACACACACACACACAGCCTTTGAAACCACCAGATTTGCAAAGGCATCATTAAATACTTCTTAGTATAATGCGGGTGTCATCATGTATTAAAACATTCCAGCTAGCAACCATTAAGATTCGCAACTACATGAAAATAAAAAAAACTCAGTATTTCCTATAATCTCTCAGTAGCTTTTACTATGTGGTTTTACTCTCCTCAGATAGGCACAAAATGTTATCATCATTCAGGTTACCAAACCACCTATTTAAAGAGCTTCTTTCATAACACAAACTTCTATGGTCTTTGGCCTATGGGAAGAATTAAATGCTTGTTAGATTTTGTATTGTTTCAGACTATGAGTAATGCTAGGGAAGTTACTGAAAATGGCCTCCAGGAATGAAGATATTTCATGAGAAGCCAACATTTTGATGAAGAAAAGCTCCAAGGAGATTTAAACCTGAAACACCAAATGTGATCATGCCTCAATTTTCTTTTTTATCCCCATAGACTCGTAATTATAAAGTAAGCTCACATATTGGTGATTTAATGCTTTTATAAATGATATGCTTAGACATCTTTCTATTAAAAATGAGCATATACATCATTTCTGAAGAGTAATATTTCCTCAAGTAGTTGAAGCAGATTTATTCAAAATACAGGATTGTTTCCAAATATAAAAGCTCTCATATGATTTAAATGGGAAAGCATGTTTCACTTTGTTTGTCATGTTAATATACATCTGCATCAAAAAATTCATCTCATGAATTATTAAAGAAATAACCTCAACAAGGCAAATTACAAGGAATGAATTATTGCTATTGCAGAGACAACTTGAATCAAAGCAAATAGTTCTTAAGGGGATATAACTATCTCAGAAAAAAATTCCTAAACTAAGTCATTATTATACACTACAGACATTAGAACAACACTTTTCATGTGCTTGCTTACTTAAATTCTAGAGGGCTGTTTTCTGCAGTGGAGCATTTACTTTTCCTAGGATACAGGGTAAATTGAAAGGAGAATATTTACAGACCAAATAGGTGCCACACAGTCAATACACATTGCACAGACATGACCTGCATTTGAGTGCTCCAAACTAAACAAGACAGAACTTTCAGGCTGGAGTATGAATAAAAAACAAGACGAAGAAGAAAACGATCTCTTAAAGTCCTCAGTTCATTCTAACATTTTCATTACTTGACATAAACTCACATAGCTTCTCCTCCATGGTTCTGTTCTACTCTCTTTACGAATATAGACTTCTTTTATCCTCCTGTGGATTAAGGTACTATCATGAATGGGGAGACTGCCTAAGGTCACACAGATAATCAGTCCCAGAGCCAAGAATCAAACCCTAGTTGTCTGGCCCCAGGGTCTGTGTGCTCAAAGATTATACTATGCTACCTCCCTGAAAAACTAATGAAGTGATCTCTGTTGAAAGTAATTAAAAATCAGGGTCTTCTACGCTTTCTCTAATTCAGGCATTACACATTATTCGATTCTGTCTTATCTTGGGCTTGAACTCAATTTTCATCTTCATATAGTATATTTTCCTTTGTTTGGAAAGGAATCATAGCATTGCCAAAGGAGTACTTTGGTGGGTTTATGGTAGTAAGCTGTGTTTCCAGCAGTACCAGTCAACTAGTAAGTAAACAGGCAGGAGCTTGGCCAGGAGGTGGTCTTCCAGGAAACATCTGGCTTTTATCTCTCTTTTGTAGTTTCCACTCACTCCCAATATGCACATCTCCTGAGCTGGTGTCATCTGTAAAATGTCAACAATTCTGCCTTCACTCAGTATGTGAAACCTTCATTCAACATCACGTCTTCCCCTGTGTGAGAATTCACAGGGAAAGATTCTACATTAATCCTTCCTTTTTTTTAAGCCCATAAGTCAGATTGCATGATTTCTCCTTAATTTCTTGCACTAGAGTCACCATCGAGGCTATAAATCATGTTCGTACCCTAAAAGTTGAATTCAAATAAAATGAATTTTCTTAGGAGTTTTGCGGACATCAAGAGCTTTACATAGCTTTATCCTTTTTGAGTGTTGCTCGTCTCCATTTAAACAATGTTCTCCCTGGAAAGAGAGATGCATGTAAAGAAGTTGACTCTCTCTAGCCTTCGCTTACGTGATAAAAGCATCTGGTTAGGATGGCAGAGAACAATGAGGGGAGGACACGGCTTCTTCAAGCTCCAGCTCTGTGCTTTTAAAATTGATTATGAGTGGGGTGCCTGGGTGGCTCAGTTGGCTAAGTGTCTGACTTCAGCTCAGGTCATGATCTTGTGGTCCATGAGTTCTAGCCCCGTGTCGGGCTCTGTGCTGACAGCTCAGAGCCTGGAGCCTGCTTCAGGTTCTGTGTCTCCCTTCTCTCTCTGCCCCTCCCCCACCCACACTTTGTCTCTCAAAAATGAATAAATATTAAAAAAATAAAATCTAGGCAGTTCAGTCAGTAGAACATGTGACTTTTGATCTTGGGGCTGTGAGTTCCAGCCCCACATTGGGTGTAGGGATCACATTTTATTTTAAAAATAAAATCTTAAGAAATCGATTATGAGAATTGATTATGATAGTCCCTTAGTGATAGGGTTATCATGAGTCTTAACTGAGATAATGCATTGAAAGAACACAGCCAAGTGCCTGCCACAGAATGTGTGCTCCAAACATTCATCCTTAATATATCACCACAGCTTCCTGAGCAGTGAGCCTATTTTCACCACGTTGATCTTCTTGTTACTAAGGTATTAATACATCAAGACGAAAGCAAGAACTTCCTTACTAGTTTCACCACCCTGCAGAAACTTGTTAGAGTTTATTCGCTAAAATAAAACTTCCATCATGGTATTACCTCATTCAAATACCTTTGATAACATCCAGCTGACAACACATTAATTGGTAGATATTAATCATCAAATGTGTTTGGTGAGCAAATGAATGAGTAAACGAGTGCTCTATGGGAGACTTTCAAGTCTTTTCACAAACTCTACCCTCATTTCTTACTTTAGCTCCTATTAGTTATGACCATAAACGGGGAACATGCATTTACTGCATTCATTTACTGCATGACTTCAACATGCCACACACCAGGGCAGTTGCTGAATATTCAAGAACGATAAAAGGGCCCATGGCTTCTTTGAAAGAAAACATCCACTTAAGCCGCATTGATTTATTTATTGTCTCTTGCCTTCCCATTGCCAAGATTTCTGTAGTGCTGTTCTGGTGACTCAAAAGCTCTCTCTCTTCTTTCACATTCTTTTTTGCCTTCAGGACGCAAATTGTACCTTGTTCTCCATAAACACTTATGTAACTATCCATGTGTAAAATGATCTCTTCCCCACCCCTCCTCTGCCTTTCTAAGACAATTATTTTTAATTGTATCATACTTTACTTTGGCTAGGAATTATAATGATATAATGCATTATAAGTTTCCTGCTATGATAACTCTAAAATGTTATTAAATATATATATATTCACATAAACATATATTAAATACATATATATATATATATATATATATATATATATGGAGTATGTCCTATCTCCTTCCTGGTGAGAGTTCTTTAAGGTCATGCTTTTCACATTGTACTTTTTATTTCCTGCTATCTTCCATAGCGCCTAGTATTAATGTTTTCACACATAGTGATCCCTCAGTCAATATTTGCTGGTTGATTGATTGATTCTTTGCTAAGTTAACAGAAATGTCCTATGTAACAGAAAGGTATGTTCTTTGTTCACACTACGAGATATTTAATAAATGTTGGCTTGTTGTTTTAGTACAAACTAATCAATTTATGAAAAGAATAAAAATCCCTTGACTGTCATTGATATTCAAGGAAAGAAGCAGAGAATTAAAGAATCGAATACATCCCTGTGGTAAAAGAGAGCTACATATCTCCATAATGTTTCCCTATTTTCATTCACAACTTTCCCTGACCCATCCCTATCTCTATTACTGCTTCATTGCTCGAGTAGAGTTTCTTCACCTAGAGTCTCTGGATCCTTATAAAGTCCACGAATGCATTTCAGCAGGACATGGGACCCAGTAAAATGTTCTGCCTAAGGAAGGGCAGACAGTTATTTAGCAAGTACAAAGTAAAGGTTTAAACCCAAACTTATCTCACAGCAAATTCCTTGTTTTTCCAAGTATATCATGGCTTAGGTGGTTTCTTGCATCTTGGGCTAGGAAAGGGATGTAGTCTCGTTATGGGACAGGAGTTGGGACAGAGCGTCCTAGGAAAGTTTTAAACAACAATGCCACAGGAGCGGCAGCAACAGAAGCGACACCAAACACTTATGTGTTATTGGAGATGTGTCAGGCACAGTTCTCAATGCTATATATACTAACCTACTTTAAACCTCCCCGCAAACCTATGAAGTAAGTAATACTATGCTTATCCACATTTTATAGATTAAAATCCTGAGGGTCAGAGAGGTTTGGTTATTTATACAAAGCATAAGTACACTAAACACGATGGTGAGGGGTCTGGGGAGTGGAGGCTTGTGGGAAAGAAAGATGGCCAAGGTCATAGTTTTCTACTACCAGATTGTGTTCAAGCCACTCTGCACTCAAGGCTGTCCTGAATTTCACCTGAGGCTTTTCTTTCTTGGTCAAAGAAAAAAATACCTGTCCTGGGTGACAAAATAAGGCACCAGATAATCCACTCCAGCCCCTGACCTGACTTCGAAGAGTCAGTCTAAGAATAAACCAGTCACATCAGGTTTGTGAAGATAACCACTTGCTTCCAGACCTCTTAGAAAATAAAAGGGTGTCCGAGGGAGACCTTTCTAAATTCTGGCATTTTTCACATCTGTAATATACAGGTACAATTTAAATCACTTGTATTTGATGTTGGTGAGAAAGAGTGACTAGCCTTGAAATGAACTTTGACAACATGTAGAATATAGTTACCTTGTTAACTAGTGGGTTGTCAGTAGAAATCATAGTTTAAGTGGCTTTAACAGCAGATGTGGTATATGCTCTGAATTTGAATATTTCAAATAACTATAAAGCAGCCAAAGTTTCAGTGAATCCTACCCCTAAGCATTCCAAGCCAGGATAAGTTTCAGCAGTCTGCACAAGCCCTACTCTAGCCTCAAAAGTGTTCCATTTCCCACTAGATTGCAAGAGACCTAGATTCTGATGATAGCCTCATGGCATATTTGTGACTTAACTTCATATGACTTTATTGTGTCTTAGTGTCTCCCACATAAAAGTGGGTGTGACAATACATGAAACTTAACATTTAATTAAAGAACAGATTTTATTTTCTAAAATGTTTATTTATGTATTTTTGAGAAAGAGAGAGAGACAGAGAGAGAGAGAGAGAGAGAGATTGTGTGAGCAGGGGAGGGGCAGAGAGGGAGATGGAGAATCCAAAGTAGTCTCCATGCTGTCAGCATAGGGCCTGACGTGGGGCTCAATCTCACCATGGTGAGATCATGACCTGAGCCAAAACCAAGAGTCAGATGCTTAACCAACTGAACCACCCAGGCACTCCAGAACAGATTTTAAATAAGGTGATTTTGGTAAAATCCTTGGGGTTTTATTTATTTTTTATTTATTTTTTAACTTTATAGTTTATTGTCAAGTTGGTTTCCAAATAAAATCCTTGGGATTTTAGAAGTGAGGTTCTTACTGAAATAAAAAAAAAAGAGGAACGATTTGTTCTTGCACAAATACGAATTGTAAAAAGAATTGTAACTTGGTCACAGTTTTTAAACTAGTCTGCAAAGACATGTTGCCCAAGAATTTTGCTAATTAGTTTTTTATATCTTAAGAGTTTATCTTTCTTAAAATTTACTACAGTAATGGAAAACTAGATTAGGTGCAATAAGAACTGGGTATTAGTTTTTGCTGTGCTTCTTACCAACTCTGTGGTCTTGGGCAGATCATTGGATTTCTGTTTTCTCATCTGTAAAATGGAAAGAGTAAAAATGATTTTCCTTGCTCATCTCAAAGGATTGCTATGACATACATCAGAACAGTATAAGGTAACACTTATGGAGAGTTTAATTTCTTGGGACACGCTCTGAGTTCTATGCTTTATATACATTGCTTCATTTCATCTTCTTCCCAATATTTTGAGTTAGGTAGTAATTTTTACCTATGGGAACTGAGACTCAGAGACGTTAAGCATTGTCTGAATTCATACACTTACTATCAGAAAAAAGAACCCAGATGTGAATCATAACCAAAAATGTCTCTGCTTTATAAAAGTATCTACATATCGAGATAATGTGTTGTCTTTTCCATTGCCTTTCCTACTTCTTCTTCCATTTTCTCCTAAATACCCTTAACCCCGCCTCCTTCTCTCTCTTTAGTAACAATTATTGCCATTATTCATTATATACACTGTGGTGGGGTTGAGTTTTGATAAGGAGCAAACCAAGGCTGGGAAAAACAATAATCATGGTGGAATCCATAGCCAAGGATCTGACTGACTTTATGTGGTCATTCACCAAGTATTCTTGAGAATTTACTATATACCATGAGTGTGCTGGGTGCGGACACTCTACAAATGAAAATGATGTGGTTCCTCCCTTGGGGTAAGACACATACATGAAAAGCTACAACATGAAGAAGAAGGAATTACATGTCATATGAAAGAAATAGATGCAAGAGGAGTTCAAGAGGATAATGTAATTGATTCCACATAAGGGGATCATGGACTTTGCACCAATGTCCAGGGAAAATAATACTTGGCTTTTTTCTAAATGATCCAAAAAAAAAAAAAAAAAAAACAAAACCTGTGTATGTGGTTATTAGATGTCAAAGAGAAGAGGTTTTGGGTAGGGGGTTGTACAATTAAGGGAGGCTGGTCTTGGGAAACAAGGAAAAATATCATGTGACGTCAGCCCTCCCCTTCTTTAGATATCCACTCAGGAATTTAATTCCTTCACGTTTCATCAAGGCAGAAGTATTTACTGTAGAATTGTGTACTTGGATGGCTAGAGAAGGGGAAGGAAAGGTGGAGGAGGGGAGGATTAACCTCTCATGTTTCACAGATGTGGCTTTCAAGTTTCCACCTGGTAACAGCCTAGGGGCCATGGCATAAAGATACAAGTCAAAACATAGAGACACACAGGGAAAGAATTAAAGAGCATCCAGCAAGGGAATTAACAAAAACTCAAAAAAGCTTTCCAGTGGCTAAATAAATATCTTTCCTTGTGTTTACATTTCCTTTTTCCTATTTACTGAAATTTGAAAAGAGCCATAGACTGCATTGCCTTTTCAAAGTTCTGGATTATATAAAAGTGTAGTCCATGAAAATCAAAATTTTCATATACAGGCTAAATTAAAATAAGACCCATTTCTAGTATTTGTGTGTTTTATTTAGAAAAATAAAAAGAAACTTAATGGCTGGTAAACAAAAAGAGAGATTATAAACTATGAATAAGGAAATAATAATAATAATAATAATAATAATGTGACTTTTTTTCATTAAAAATCTGACCTTCTTCCAGGACACTTTAGAAATATGTTCAAAATACATAGGAAAACTCCACAGCAGAGTACTTGAATTTGCACAAACAGCCCAAGGCAAGTAAGAATCTGAATGAGTATTTTCAAATAACTCTACTCATTTATTTCTGGAGACCACATTTAAAATAACTACAAGATTAATTTCATTCCATTTGCTGGATTTACACATCATGAAAGCAAGAAAAACTGTCATTTCGGAAGTATACATGCTTCTTATAAACAAGACTAGAAAGGGTGTCTAGTGCAGTGAGGTTGGGGGTGGGGAAGCAAACCCTTTAGTTACAATGTTTTAGGGAAATGCATCAACACAATAAAACAAATTTCATTCAAGTTGCCCCTCTCTACCACATAAGCAGTTTAGAATCTTAAGCAGATGCAAAAGGAATAAAGCAAATGGAGAGAAAAAAGGTCGATAAACTTTCTGGCTGCAATACAAGAGACATATCATTACCATATGATCTAATGTGGGTGTCAGCCGGATTGTGTTCATTGAGGGAAACCTTATTTTTTAACCGTGCTATGGAGTAGAAGCAGGAGGTTTTCAACCTAGTGACAGTCACAGAGCAGCACCTACCCCTCCTCCTTTCCACACCTGCAAACTCTTTTGCTGGGGCTGAATATTTAGTGTAATTACGTCTCAGCTTTGGGGGCTCCTGTGGCAAATCCCCGGATTAAAAGGTATGGTTTTCAATAATTGTCCTGAACTCTGCTACAGACTAATAAAACTTTGATCAAGTGGAGAGCAAAAAGGAATTATTTGGTGAGAAAAAGGAAAGAAAAAAATCGTGCTAAACTTTTGATAATCTTTATGCAGCATTTTAAACAAGTATTGCTTGAAAACAGAAGTTAAATATTTGGTAAAATGGTTGAATGCATTGTTTTACTTCTTTCTGTTCTTGCAAAGATGTTTATTTAAAAAAAACTGTAACCTAACACCATGAGTATCTATACTGATATATTTTGTATTTGTACTAATGAAATGTTTTACCTCTTTAGAAAGTATTTATAGAAAAGTATTCTAGATCAGCATGTATTTGTAGTTGGGTTATATGTATATATTTAAGGATTTAGTCCCCTCCTGAATTCTTGCATATGCTCAGAACTTTTAAAACCTCAGTGATGTGAACTCTGGTGATTAGCTGCAGAAGTTAAATGCATACTTCTACAACCTGGAAAAGAACAGAAATTATCATCACAGAGGTGAAAATAAAAATTGCAAATATTATGCTGTTTATTAAAGATAATCTCACAGTTAGCTACATAATTCTTTACAGGGAAAGAAATGACCCTGTCAGTATTCTCAATGCAAATGAAATTGTATTGTAAGATACATCACTAGGGTGTCAATTATTTTTCTTGCTAATTTCAAAAGAGGGTTCCACGATGACCACTGGTTAAGTGGGCTCCCAGTGACATAAATTCCTGTGGCTTTTGCTTTTCCTATTGCTGTTTTGACCAGAGAAAGAACCAAATGCCTCCTATAGCAGCCCTTATTTGTGGATAAATCCCTTTTTTATTGTCCATTTTTAAATCATCTCTATTATTATTGGACTTTCCCATTCACGTAGTGCTGGGGGATTTTTATTTGTCTCTGTAGTTATAGTTTTACTTATCTCCTGAGGATTAAATTTTGATTTTGAAAGTCACACCAAAGGAATAAATGACATCCTACAAATGTCGATCTGAATGACACAATTTAATGGGCTGAAGTAGTTCAAGGAGACAGAAATTATTATTTTTGATGAAAACACTTAGAAACTGTGGCAACTAACTTTAGTGGAGTAGTGACATTATACTTAACAATTAGCATGTAGGAAAAGGTCATACTTTTTGAAAATGCTTAAAACAATTTCAATGAAATTTGGGAAGTATATTATCTCATTAAATAATCTTCTGGTTTCCACAAGGGCAACTGCTATTTTGTGTTTATTTTCTTATATACTAAGGAAGGAAAAATGATTTAAAAATTATTAATATCAACAGCCTCCATTAATTGTTTTAAGATGCTAGGTCTTCAAGTATGATGACATCGTTTTAAAAGAAATAATCTCCTGGGGGAATTTGTATAAGGTTTCTGGACATATTCTTTTTCAGGACATTCAGGGTTAAAATGCACGCACACACACACACACACACACACACACACACATCAAAGTAATATAAGTAATGAAAGCTATAAACTTCCTGTTTGTGTTCAGTTTTAACCAAGAAAAATATTGTCAGAGAATTTGCACCATTTTAACAAGAGTAAACACATATAAATGATAATACTTCTCTGAGCTCGAGTTCAATATTTCTTTTTTTTAAGTTAGTGAAACAACTAGGTGTTCTCTGCTCTGAAGAAAAGATCAAAAAGCAACATCTGCATTAATTCTCATTGCTATTTATTAAATCTGCAATTACTTTGCTTCATTTTTCTTCTAAAATTGTAAGAAATTAAATATGCAAGTCTAGCAAACTGTGGTAAACCATAAACATTGCATTTTAATGTGAAACAGACCAAAAACCACTCCCTGAGATCCAGTCCAAGGAAACACTGCCAACAATAGGGTCTCCGTAAAAATGCTCTGCAGTAACTGAGTGGGAACATGCCCTTGGAGAAAACCTGATTCCAAATTTAAAGGGGCAGTGTGAATAATAAACTTTGTGGTATTTTTTAAATGAAAAGCCACGACCCATACTGTGTATGTGCTGCCTTATACATACCTCAGTAATAAATAGAAACTAAGAACAAAAGTGTAAGAAATCCCAAAACTATTTTTCCCTCTCTAGCGGACCTAGCCAAGAATTTTCAGAAGATACTCAGACACCTTAAGGTTAGGGCATACAAAGTTGTTTGTTTTTTTGTTGTTGTTTGTTTTTGGGTTTCTTTATTTCTCTCTTTTTTTTCTTTCTTTTCTTTCTTTTTTTTTGCATATGCTACCATTGGCTGCTGACTAAAAGTCATTCTTTAAGTCTAGTTATGAATTTGCAGCTTTAATATGTTTCTTATAAGTGTACAATTCAAAGTAGATGAGGCAAAACTAAAGATAATATCTACAATGTGTTTTTGGAATCCTGAGAACATTTCTAGTGGCATTTTAAAATATATCAACTCAAAAATAGACTGCTTGTTCCCCATATGATCAACTACTTTTTGTCAATTCAGATTTATTTAGTTCACTGCAGCCAACTAAACAACCAATTCAACAACAGGCATATATATCTAAAATGCTAATTGAAAGAATAGAGGAAATACATGGGTTTGTCAAAATAGTACTTTTGTTTCTTTACAAAATTGCCTTATTGGTAAAACCAGATAACAACGGAAGTCATATAAAAATTAGTAGGATTTTCCATAGATGTTTATTTGTTTTAAAAAGAATGATCAGTTTGAGAAACTGGTCAATAGATTTATTTTGAAAAGTACACTGTGCTTATACCAAGTCGAAGTTTTCAATGTGTTACCTTCCTCATGCTAGAAATTTGATACTGAAAAAAATATAACTTTTTGTTTAGAAAAATCAGACTGACTGGTTGCTTGGAACAAACTGAATAACGTATTATTAATAAATTGATGGTCAATTGAGTCATTTTTGTGCAAAATATTGTGCAAGGCCTGGGTACAGAACAAAGAATAATAAGACACGCCCTGAAGGAGTGCATCTTCTAGCTGGGGGGACAGACCGAGCACGCCAAACAAATTACAGTATAATGTGATAAGTTCTTTAAAAGAGGTAAAAGCAACGTGCTTTGGGACACAGAAGAGGGAGGAAGCAGCATCCTGGGTGGATGAGCCAGGGAATACACAAGGGAAGTCCATTATCTCATTCAATCTTTACAGCCCTCTCTCAAGGTAGGTATTTTAAAGGGCAATTAGCTTTGAGTGTCAGGGTTGTGGTGGGGGTAGGAGTGGAGGGGAAATGAAAAATAGGGCTTGAAACATCCATTGGTACCAAATTGTGAATGGTCTCACATGCAGCAAAGGAGATGGGACCTGATGGGCAAGCCTTGAGAAGTCAACAAGGAGTTTTCGGTAGAATAGAAATACGATGAAATCTGATTTTCTGAACATGACTTGGGCAGCAGAATGGAAGATGGCCTGGAGTAGAGGAAATCTTCAAGGTCAAGGCTGAGACCAGTTGGAAGCTCTTGTGATAGTTCAGGGAGTGATGAGAAAGGTCTGGACCAAGATAAATACAGTGGGATGGAGAGAGGAGATTGGCTTCCAGAGATATTTCTGACGCAGGAATTGGAGATCTCTCATGTGTATAGATGAAATTTTATTTGACTGTGGCATGGCTTATGTTGAATGAGCATTGAAAATTCCAACATGATCTATCATCCTAAGGTTTTTGAAAATGATGTGAATATATATCATCTTAATTCAGACTCCAAATTCAAGCAAGCAGATTTCAATAACATTCACATTTCTTTACATAAGTAATTATCTGTGTCAGGTAGTCTATTATGTACCTTTCAAATACATTTCAACATTCTGCTTCCTAACAATTAATGAAATACGGTTTTTTTTATGCTTTGCACTCACTCTACTATGGGGTGTCATATCAGAGATAAGACAGTAACCAGGCAGCACTACTCTTCTAAACCTTTCATTTGTTTCCTAGGTTCCTTGGCAGTGAAAATACATGAGATAAATCATGAAGGCAACTATCATCTTCCTCCTGCTTGCACAAGTTTCCTGGGCTGGGCCGTTCCAACAGAGAGGCTTATTTGACTTTATGCTAGAAGATGAGGCTTCTGGGATAGGCCCAGAAGATCATGTTCCTACTGTTTCTGAATTTGAGCCTCTGGGACCAGTGTGTCCCTTCCGCTGTCAGTGCCACCTCCGAGTTGTACAGTGTTCTGATTTGGGTGAGTAGGTGCAGGGGGCTCTCTTTCCCTACCTTGTTTTATGCTCTTATTTTTTTAATTTATTTCAAATAGTTAACATATATCCCCTGCCCTGTTATATTCACTGGAATGGCTTCATTGAGAGTTAAGCATTTTCATTTTGAATCCCTGCAGTTCCAAATGTGAGAGACAGTGCCACCTATGGAGAAGCAAAGGAAGCCGAATAGCATAGAAACAAGTAGCCTTGAAATTAGGAGACTTTTTTCTCCCTTTTTTAAAAGTTGGGGCTCCATCACTTTCACAATCTTGGACAAATCACTTTTTAAAAAAGCTTTCTGAGCTTCATGCTCCCCCTTCTATAAAATCAAATTTTGAACAAATCACTGTTCTATGATTCCAAAGTGATGGCTCATTTTAATTCAGTGATTTGCTTTCAATAAATACTAGATAGTAAGACGCGGGTGATGTCTCTACTTCAGGCTTAGCCCAGATAACGATGTTTGAACATTACTAAATTGTAAAGTATGTAGAGTTATCAGAAGCAAAACAAGTAAAGTTTTAGAACAAAAAAATTATCTTTCAAGTACCAAACGACTCCCTTAATCTCTGGGTCTTAGTTTCGGCTTTACATTTGGCATTCTGTAATCTAGCTATTTATTCTCTAGAAAGTTTCAAAAGCAATCTTTACAGCGAAGATATGGTGTAAATATTCACTATAATCATGGGACAGATAACGTTAGGCCAACACTGTATACAGTTTGATTTATCATGTTTCAAGTAAAATTTGGCCTGGGAATTCCAAGAGCAATACACTCAAAATATAAATCTCCAGAAAGTTTGAGACCCCAGCAGATGGGCCAAAGGGGAATGAATGTAGTTGACATGATAGTTGATTTCTCTCCCTCTCTCTCTCTCTCGGTTCATTTTCTTATAAGAAAAAAAAAAATCCTCACAGAATGAGTCTATCATGGCATATGGAGTATTTCCTTAGAAGAGAAACTCCACAGTGTAGTAGGGTACTTCTTTAAGACACCCTATATTTATTCAGAACATGCTTTCTAACAATATTTTGCAGGGAAATTTGCCACTAACTTCTATAGTTGGAATAAACTACATATTGGAACCCAGGAAAACAAAACATGTTCAATAGGAACAACTGAAAATCAAACACTGCAAGATATCTTTTTCAGTGCTAACATATTGTATAGCCATTTAACCGCTACCCCCCCCAAAAAATAAAACCACACAACAGTGTGTAGAAAGGATTTAAAAAGGCTACAGGATAATTCCACTGGATTCATGCATTCATTCAGCAAATATATTGAGATTCCACAATGTTGTAGGCCCTGGGAAGAAAGGAATGAAGAAGATGAATATGGTCCTTGTTCTTGTGGGTCTGATATTATACTAGTGGTGATTATTTCTTTTTTGAATTGTTTATTCACTACACGGGGGATTAGATTGCTATCAAATTCTACAGGAACGATTATAAGCATCTAGAGATTACCTGCATTACTAATATGGGCAGGAAAATAATGGAGATGAAAATATCTGAACCATCATATGATGGATATACTAGTGGTAAACTTTTATTATTTTTAATGTTTATTTATTTATTTTTGAGAGAGAGGCAGAGAGAGGCAGAGAGAGTGGGAGGCAGAGAATCTCAAGCAGGCTCGGTGCTGCTAGCACAGAGATTGATATGGGGCTCAAACTCAAGAACCATGAGATCATGACCTGAGCTGAAATTAAGTGTTGAATGCTTAACCAACTGAGCCACCCAGGCGCCCCAAGTGGTAGACTTTTAAAAAATTTATTAAAATGGCTGAGTGCCTAAGAAATGTGATACACATTAAATCTCACTTTGCCTCTTGGAACAATGTTAAAAGGATTCATGATTCTTTCCACTACATATAATACCAATAATGAACAGTTGCTATTTTTAAGGAGCAAAGACTTGCTCAGTCACTTCACTGGCTTTATTTTTCATAGATGTAGTTTTACTTTGCTCACATGATAAATAGTTTATAAAGCTTGACTCTGAAGAAAGCATTGGAGACAGTTTTCTAGTTGTCTTACATCAAAAGGGCCTAAGTGTATTGCTCACAACTAAACAGAAAAATTCAGTCTCACGAAACATCAAGTTCATTGACTTGGATGTCTCATGATACGGCTTTGTTGTTGTCCTTATTATTTTGTTTTATTTTGTGTTGTTTTTGGATGAGGACATTTTATATGTGTTACCTTTTATCTAAGAGCCCAGAGTGCACATCTTTCCTGTAAAAGACTTACTGACTTTATATACCAAAGAAGTAGCAAAGATTGTAATAATGATTTGTTTGGGGGAAACCCTATATAATTGAGAGAACTGAGTTCCCATGAGCAATAATGGTCTCATCTAAGTTATTTTAGTTTTTATGAAATTCATATTTAAATATATTATGAATAATTTTGGTCAGATATTTCTAAAACAGAAAATAAATTTATTTTTCTTTTAAATGTTTATTTATTTATTTTGAGGTGGGGGTGGGAGGGAGAGAGAGAATCCCAGGCAGGCTCTGGGCCATCAGCGCAGAGACTGGCATGGGGCTCCATCCCACAAACCATGAGATCATGATCTAAACTGAAATCAAGAATTGGACTCCTAAGTGACTGAACCACCCAGGCAACCTGAAAATACATTTCTTAAAAGGAAGAGCGATCTGCTTGCCTTTAAAGAAAATGCTCTATTCACACTTTCAACTACTATCTAACTTCTCACTTTATGCTCCTGGCACTGTTCATAGCCTTGACATCTTCATCTGCAGAAAAATCACAGAGATTCTCTTCTCTCTGGTGTGATACCTGGCTCATAGTGGGATCTCAATATATATCTTCTTATTTTTTTTTAGTTTATTTATTTATTTTGAGAGAGAGAGAGAAAGAGCAAGTGGGGGAGGAGAAGAGGGAGAGAGAGAGAGAAAGAGAGAGAGAGAGAGGATCCTAAGCAGGTTCTGCACTATTAGCATGGAGGCCAAACTGGGGCTCAAACTCATGAACTGTGTGATCAATTCCTGAGCTAAAATCAAGACTTGGACACTCAACCCACTGAGCCACCCAGGTGCCCCAATATATATTTTCTATATGAGGATTATATGGAGTAGAAGCTGAAAGATATGTAGAAAAATAAAGGGGGGGGGCGGAGAAATGGGCAACCTTGTTCATAGTGAAGGCAATGCAGTTTATTTTATTTTTTGGTGTAAGTTTTCTAGTGATCTTAAAATGAAGCTTGAATTATTATAACAGAGAAAAGAATGTAATGCAGTTTGGAATGAGAAATGTGAATGCTTATCTGCATCAAAGGCTAATGTTTTCTTAACGATTATCCTTGCCAAAGCTTTTAATGAGCAGAGAGGACATACCATGTTGAAGAGAGTAGGCCTTTGTCATCTGTCTAAACAATGTTTAACAGAAGTGAGCATTTCTTATTAAAACAGTTGACTACTTTTGCTGCTAAGAAGTATTTTTGACAAAGTTAAACAACGTGAAATTTGTAAACAGTTCTTTCAAAGCTAAGAGGTAAAAACTTTTAAATTAGAATTGAATAATTAGTCCATGGGAAAACTTTAGGTGTTCAGGAAGATACATTGACTGCTTTAGTCCTTCATTCTAATATATCAAAATAGCATTATGGTATGTTTTCTGCAGCATGTTTATTATTTCTATACCATGCAGGATTGAGAAAGTAAAGCTATTTTAACCTGTCCAAGAAATAATGAATGTTCTACAGATACTGGCCAAGTTGTTTGACTGAATTTCTTGTAATTTAGCTTGCAATATGGACCAGATCTTTATGAAACTCCTATCGTCTTTCTTTCTTTTTCCTCTTAAGACATAAAGCAATTTACTCTTAAATGTAGCATTTTTAAAAAAATAAAATAAAATAAACATAAGCTTAAGAAACTCAGAAATCTATGGGTTCCCTTAAAATCAAAAAGCCACCGATGTAAATCATTTTTGTTAAATCTCTTCAAAATGCCCTAATATTGTTCCTGTGATTGGATGCTTTGTCTTACATACCTAATGTCTCGAAGGAAGACAGTCCCTTACTTGTATGTACCCTCTTTGGCTCATGTGTTACCAGGTAGCATTATTTGGTACTTTCACCTTGTTGCTAAAAGGCAGATCAACCCTGGAAGGTGAAATAAGAATAAGCATTGTTTTTTGACTATTCTTCCAAATTCAAGTAATACTTATTGATAATTTCCTATAAGCAAACTTCAAAATAATTTAAATACCTTTAAAAATGATTTAATAGTTGAAAGAATTTAGGTTATACAGTTCAACACCTCTGAACCCAAGCCCTGCTTTACCATTTACTACCTGTAACTTTGAAACTTTCATTGGATAAGTGGGAATATATCCCATTTCATTAGGTAAGAATAGAACTGTTCATAAAAGTGTCTAACATACTGTTCTATTTAGTTTACCATTTCAGACAAAGTTGGCTAGTAACATGACGCTATTCTTCATAATGTTCTTTTATTTTTCTTTGAAATTGAGAATCTCTAAGAAGTACATGGCTTGTCAAGCTTGATATAAAATAGCACCTTCTCTCCCCTCCCTCCTAAAGGGACTGCATCACCTCTAGCTATAAATAGACACAAATCAGAAAATGATACAATTATCAAGCAATTCACTTTTCTTCCAACACTATTCCTTTGAATAAAATGGGTTTGGTTAAGTGGAGAACAATGAAACATTTGACTATTTTATAATCATAAATGACTCACAATCCACATATTTAGCTCTCTAGAGATGACGTCAGAAGATGTAACATTTTATTTTGCCATGTAAAAGCAGTGCAAATAACTACTGATTTCTAAAATGTACTTCCTATGGCGAAGGATATTTTAGTTTTAAAAAAATATCTTAGCAAAAAAAAATACAACCTTTTAAATTGCATGGAGTTATTTTCTTCTTCTTTTTTTAAATTTATTTTTGAGAAAGACAGAGACAGAGTGTGAGCAGGGGAGGGGCAGAGAGAGACAGAAACAGAATCTGAAGCAGGCTCCAGGCTCTGAGCTGTCAGCACAGAGCCCAATGTGGGGCTCAAACTAGTGAACCAGGAGATCGTGACCTGAGCCAAAGTCGGCTGCTTAACCAACTAAGCCACCGAGGGCCCTAGTATTCTTCTTTTTAATCATTTTCCTTCAACTGGTGAAAATTTTGTCAGTGACTGCCGCTTGGGACATATATGGCATAGATTGTTTCTTGTCTGGGGAAGCTGGTTTTCCAGAGATACATTTTATACATGAGGTAAATGAACCATTAGACTTCCTCTGTGAAATCAGCTCAGAAGAATAAATTAGGACTATTTTGTAGAGGGGCGGAGAGAATGATGGAAAGTCGGTTGCTTTTATAGTTTCTGTCTGGCTTCGCAGCAGCAGGGACATGGGTGACCCTCCCTGGGAGTTTCGGATGCATCAAAAGGGTGTGTCTGGGAGCCTGGGTGGCTCAGTCAGTTGAGAGTCTTAGCTCAGGTCATGATCTCACCGTTCGTGAGTTCGAACCCCGCCTAGGGCTCTGTGCTGACAGCTCAGAGCCTGGAACATGCTTCAGATTCTGTGTCTCCCTCTTTCTCTGCCCCTCTCCCACTCACGCTCTGTTTCTCTCTCAAAAATAACCGTTAGAAAGAATAAAAGGGTGTTACAAGAAGGAGGCTGTGCACAGAGCATGCCCAATGGGTTGCATAAATTACTATTGGGTAGGGTGGAGTACGCAGATCTTTAGAAGCAGCAAGAGGAATTCTCATGTGACTCGGATGGCCGAGGTTCTTGACACCAGGGGTTAAAAATGGGGAGGAGGAAGAAAGGAATTGGAGAAAGCCACAGGAAGCATCTGTCTTCTTGAGCTGACTGAGAACTGACACATCCCTGGTTTCATTCTCAGTCCCAGGAGGGAGAGAGAGGCAGCTGTGTGGGGTCAAGGGCATTTGGTCAGACTGCAGCTGTGATGCGTCCTCCTCTGCAAGCTCCTCCGGGCTCCAGAGGACAGGCTGGGAATAGGTTACCAGAATATCAGTTCCCTGGGCAAAAGAAATGCAGGAGATGCTCTGATCTTAACTTTTCTCCTTCAGAGAATAGCAATAAGATTATCTATTTCCTTGAAATTAAGGATAAAGAAGAATTAACCCACTTTTCATTCCAGTCTCAATAATAGGAGAAAACCCTATAGCAACTACACTCAAGGTTCAATTAATCCTTGACTTAGTTTGCAGATTGCTTTTCTGTAGCTTGTCTACTTCTATGCTTTCACTATAATCTGTATTTTCCTTCATTATTCTTATATATAAAATTATATAAATTATAAATATATGAATAATTATTACATATATAATACAACATATTATATATATATATAAGTATAGTTATTCAGTATATTTTATTTACTTACTTACATTTACTTCTTCTACCCTAAGGAAAGTATAGTGATAACTTACTTTGTATACCCTCAACTTAACAAAATGCCTTATACTTGTTTAGCTCTCAAACATCATCTGACAAATGAATAAGTGAATATATGCATGACCTAGTGCTTTTATGAGTACATAATTCTACAATATTCTTGATTCTATTGAGCTGGAAAAAGGAGCAAACGTGGCTGACTAGGAATTAGGAGTCTTGGAGTTGTGTACGGAATTTTTGTTTTCTGGTTTTAGTTTTGTTTTTTTGACGATGGCCATAGAATCAGGAAGCTTAAACCTTCCTTGAGTTTATTTGAAAAGAGAATCAAACTAAAGGGGGAATCTCCTATTTTGGAAACCTAATCCAACTACCATCACCATCAAGTTGCCATTTTTAAGAGGAAAATCAGGACACATGTATGCCTTGAACAGAAAGGTTTTTGATGGAGCTAAGACTCCATGTTATATCTGTCATGGGCCAAAAACTGAAGTGTATCACTCTTGTCTTCATTATTAAATTGAAGACAGCGTTATTACAAAAATATTGTTGGAAGTCAGCAAGAATAAATTACGGAGTTTGGACCCCTGCCGCAGAGCAGGGGAGAGGGGGAAAGCATGATGTCTTAGGGCAACCTGGCCTTTGTCCAACATGATGTTTACCAGATTGCTGACATTTGCTAACAGAACCAAGCTATTCATCACTGGGGCAACTAGAAAGAAAAAAGTACAATTGTCATTAGCCTTCATTTCAGAAATGATTTCCTGGTAACATCTTAAGTAGAATTTTATTTACTTTAATAAATAACCCTATTTTAAAGAAGATAAATTTCCTTTTATAGAATTTGAGAGAACAAATAAATAATTCAGACTAGCCATAGAAACAACTGTGTTTTAATGGAAAATTTAGAATTACATTAAAGGAAGCTCATTGAACAATAATTGAATTGGAGAGAACCACTCTGTTCCTGTTACTCTTACTGAATAAATGTTATCTCAAAACTTGGCAACTAAAAAAGATAATTTTATTTGGCTTATTTAAGTACAGAAAATTTGACTTGGAGTCTCGTCTGCATTTCAGTCAGGTGTTGGCTGGGGCCGTGGCCATGGGGAGTCTAACCTAGGCTACACACCCAACACAGCTCTCCCATAAGTGGCAGTTGGTGCTGCCGTTGCCTGTGAGCTCAGCTGTTTGTTCATCTGGAGTGCTTCAGATGGTCCCCGCAGCCGGGTGGTCTCTGCATAGACAGGCTTCTTCCATGGCCCCTGGCGGCTCCCAGGGCAAAAGTCCCAGAAGAACTGGGGAGCAGCTGTACAACCTTTTTGGACCTAGCCTCAAAAGTCACGCTGTGTCTCTTCTGGCCCATTCCATTAGGTCATAGAGACATTATGAGGCCATCCAGCTTCGAAAGGAGGGGAATTTGACTTCATCATTTTATTCTTATTGACTAAGAGCATATAGGATGGGAGATATAATTAATGCCATCTTTGGAAAAGGCAATCATCTACACACTCACTTAGATGTATATACATTTCTAAAGAGAAATATAGGCATAAATTATGTATCCTATGTGAAAGATCCACAGATATTACATGTCCCTGTGAAGGTCATTATTTAACTACTTAAGAGGTCAAATCAATGATATGAAAATTAATTGACAAGTTTACTTCAAAGTTACTTAAACTTTCTACTGGAGTTTAAGGAAGGCATTGAATCATATCTTCTTAGTTTTGTCTCCATTTTAGAATTATTTTTTTATAAAGTGTTTATTTATTTTTAGAGAGACAGAGAAAGTGGGGGAGGGACAGAGAGAGAGGGAGAAAGAGAATCCCAAGCAGGCTCCACACTGTCAGCACAGAGCCCAACATGGGGCTTGATCCCACGAACTGTGAGATCATGACCTGAGCCAAAACAAGAGTTGGGTGCTTAACTGACTGAACCCCCTCAGGTATCCCTGGAGAATATCTGTTTTGAAGTGAAGTTTACCTTGGTAAGTGATATTTCATTTAAAATGCTTAATATCTTACTTTCCATACAGTTTTAGGAACTAATATAAAATTCATCAGTTATCAGTAAGAATGATTTAGTTAAAATGATATAGGGTTAATAAAATCATATAACCATATATATATAAACATAATTTAAGGTTTTTTTTTTAAATTTAAAAGCTTAAGATAAAAATATACCTAGGGTTGAACAACTGTCTGCTTGCATACTATCAGAAGATTAGTGTTAGTTCAAGTAAACAATTTTTAATTGAAATGCAGTTTTTAATCACCTCAAAATAATCTTTAGCTCTAGTATTTCTACCCCAGTCTACTTCCTGCTCAGCATTTTCAGATGAAGAAATAGAGGTGGTATATAAGTGAATATAATAAGTTAAAAGTCCCAGTCATCTATGGTTAGTGTCCGAATTGATTTTAACACAAAGTTACTCTGACTCTAAAGATGATAATGTTGACCAAAACAAATAGCTCAATATAAACAATGACTGATATGTTACAAATTTTCCAAAAGACTGTTTGCCACTATTAAAATATAGTTAAATGGACCAGCAACAGCTTTTGAGAGGCTTAGTTAGTTGTTAGGGAACATGTGCTTGCTAAAATGAGGGGTTACCAGCAAAAGGCAGGGCCTTGTGGACAAGTTCTTTGGAGACCTTGAACGTCAAAGACCTTGAATGTCTTTAGAGAACTTGAATGTCATGGGAACAATGATGAATGCAACAAGACCACAAGGGGGTTGGTAAGAAGAGCCAAACCAGGAATAAAACTATAAGTGAAAACTCTGTGTGTGATACGTGGGCAGAGCAGATGTCAGCTTCCAGGATAATATGTGTTATCATTGTATTTATACGGGGTGGGGACCCGAAAAACAACCACTTTGTCACAGATTTACAGACTAATAATTAGCAAGATAATTAGGGCTGCACCCTTTTGTCTCCTTATTGACGATACTTATAGGTACCAGGAATTGAAGCCCTCCTCTGCAAGATGGTAAGAAATTATTTTGTAGAACAATTTAGTACATCCTCACAAAAATTCTTTGAAAGATGCAAGAAACCTGGGGCATAAACACCTCAAGCAACTTGCCCAGGGATGTTAAGGATCAAAAAGAGGAACCAGGATAAAAATTCAAATAACAATCTTATTTAAAAAGTTATAGAAAGATTTTTAAATATACAAACTCTGCAAAATAAGAGAGTCTTGTACACCCATCATCAAGCTTCAACAAATGTCAACTAATGCCTGCATTTTTCTATATATCTCCACCCACCTTCCCCCCTGCATATTATTTTAAAGCAAATTCCAGTTGTCATATCATTTTATACAATAACATATCAGTATGCTTCTCTGAAAGATTAAAGCTCTTAATTCATACAATCATAACAACCAGATAATATCTAAAATTTAAAATCATTTCTTAATATCATCAGAGATTTGTTCAATGTACACATTTTCAACCATCTCATAAATATTATAAATGTTTAATTTTACAGTTTGTGTGAATTAGGATCCAAATGAAGTACATATACTGCAATTATTTGAATAGCTTTAAAGTATCTTAAACTATTCATTTGAAAAACAAGCATTTCTTTACTTTTCCTTGCTGTTTATCTGTTGATGAAATAGGGATTTTGTTGAATCCATTTCTTTATCTTTTTAAGTTTTTATTTTGATTCTAGTTAGTTAACATACGATGTTGTATTAATTTCAGGTGTACAATATAGTAATTCAACAGTTCCATACATCACCCTGTGCTCATCAAAACGATGGTACTCCTTAATCTCCATCTCCTATTTAACCCATTCCCCAACTCCCCTCCCCTCTGGTAACCATCAGTATGTTTTCTGTAATTAAGAATTTGTTTCATTTCTCTCTCTCTCTCTCTCTCCCTGTCTCTCATTTTTGTTCCCCTTTGCTTGCTTGTTTGTTTCTTAAATTCCACATAGGAGTGAAAGCATATAGCATTTGTTTTCCTCTGACTGAATTATTTCATTTAGCAATATACTCTCTAGATCCATCCACACCATTTCAAATGGGAAGATTTCATTCCTTCTTTTGGCTGGATAAGATTCCACATCTATATATATGCCACATCTTTTTTATTCACCAATCAATGGGCACTTGGGCTCTTTCCATATCTTGGCCATTGTAAAGAATGTTGCTATAAAACCAGGAATGCATGTATCCCTTTGAATTAGTGTTCTTGTATTCTTTGGGTAAATGTCCAGTAATGTGATTGCTAGATCATGAGGTAGTTCTGTCTTTAATGTTTTAAGGAACCTCCATACTGTCTTCCACACTGGCTGTACCAGTTTGCATTCCCACGAACAGTGCTTGAGGGTTCCTTTTTCTCCACATTCTCACCAATGCTGGTTGTTTCTTGTGATATTGAAATAAGCCATTGTAACAGGTGTGAGGTGTATCTCATTGGAGTTTTGATTTGTATTTCCTTGATAATGGCTGATGTTGAGCATCTTTTCATGTGTCTGCTGGCCATCTGTATGCCTTCTTTGGAGAAGTGTCTGTTCATGTCTTCTGCCCATGTTTTAATTGGCATTGTTGAATCCATTTCTTTAGTAGACTTAAGCATGTGCCTTTGACTTCTGTATCTCTTGTAAATTGGGAGTTACATCTACAGGTTTAATCAGATTCAGTATTCATTATTTGCTTGTTTTTGACAATACTATATTTATCTATAAATAAGGGTCTGTTCCTCCATCTAAGGGTTTATAATTGATATCTTTCCATGAGAAATATATGTCATACAAAGAAACTGTTACCATTGTATCAGTTACCATGTGGGACAGAAAATGTAGTATACTTCAGACGTATGTGAACAAAGATTCCTCACAAATATGTCAAAGACACAGAAGAAATTGAGAGCAGTTTTCAGGTGCAGATAATGGAGACAGCATATTTGATGGTAGTGTTCATTACTAAAATGTTTCTGGCTAACCAAGAATCAGAAAGAAAATTATGATTATTATAGCCAGTTGTATTCTAGTACTTCCGAGGAAAAGTAAGAACTATTATGAAAGTAGGATGTGAACAGATGATTTTCGCGAAACATAGCAGAAAAGATCTTGAAGCCATGACCATGAACTTTTCACCAAGGACAGCAGGACAGATTATGATTTTCACACTAATCAATCAAAAAGCTACCTTTGCGTGTAAAACAGTAAGATCACAGCTCTCGTGAAATATAGTCATTTGTTCCTGCTTATCCAGAATTTATAGAAAAGAAAGAAAACTGAAGTGCAGGATAATACCTCATGAGCTTATATATAAGGAGTTTGTGGCAGAGTGGTCACTGTTATTTGGTGTGGTTAGGATATTAAGGGGGGGGTAAAGGGCACACTCTAAGGGGTTATTAGAATGAAGCTAGAAGGACTTGAGGGGGTAGAATATTCCATAAAACATACATTATAAATAAAAACAAGTATTTAAGAATAAGCACAGTATCTTTAAGGAACAGTATAGATCAACACCATATTTACATTCTTCGATGGCACATCGAGTAGATCTAGAGTGAGGACTCATACCACCTTGTTCTTGGTTTAGGTTAAACATGAGATACCTTAGAGAAGCCATATAACTTCATTACATTTAAATCACCTCTAAAGGAGGGTCTCAGTCTACCTTAGAAGTTTCCAATTTCTGGGACAAGTGAAGTTTTGAATGTTGAACAAGTTAATTTCTTATAAGGTCAAAACCAAATTCAACAAAATAACAACAATCTGCCATCTGCTACTATAATTATTTTTTAAGACGACATATTTGAAATGGACGCAGATGCTAGTCTCAGAAATGTGTGTGTGTGTGTGTGTGTGTGTGTGTGTGTAACTTATATTAAAACGAGCCCGACATGGGGCTTGAACTCACAAACCATGATATCATGACCTGGGCTGAAGTCGGCCGCTTAACTGACTGAGTTACCCAGGTGCCCCGCACTCATATTTTTCAAATTTTGATGTAGACTGATACGAACTTCATTGTAGTGTCTATCTGATCAGCATTTAGGAATCATAAACTAGCTATTACCTACTGGTCCTTTCCTTTGTGACATTTTAAGAGCCCGTAACTGGATAATGTCGCCATTGTACTTGGTCTGTAGTTGTTGAGCAAGTTCAGTGTCTTGTCTAGACCTTATATGTACAGCATGTTATTACATCTGATATCCGAATAGTTCTGGGGTGCGTGGGTGGCTCAGTCGGTTGAGCGTTGGACTTCAGTTCAGGTCATGATCTCGCAGTTGGTGGGTTTGATCCCCACATCAGGCTCTGTGCTGACAGCTCAGAGCCTGGAGCCTGCTTGGATTCTGCGTCTCCCTTTCTCCCTCTGCCCCTCCCCCCTTTCACACTCTGTCTCTCTCTCCCTCTCAAAACTAAATAAATATTAAAAGTTTTTTAAAAGAATAGCTGTTGTTGGGGATAAAGGAAAATTGTCTTCTAGTCTGCACTCTTATGTGAGTTGTTCACGTCAGTAAGCCTTTTCTAAAAATCATCTGGAAACGTAAAATTACCCTACAGCCTTACCTGTCTTATGGGATTGATGTGAGGTAAATGAGATAACATATTTTAAGTTTTTATAAACTATAAAGCTACATAAATAGAAAGTTTTAATAAAAATACTGATGTGTGAAATCCCCCAAATAGATATAAATTTACTAGTAGTTCAGAGCAGATGGTAGGGTTATGATTTTAATCGATAAAATGTCTTTTTGAGCATTGAAATGCAAAAATCACAATCATGAAGATTTTTTGACACTAAATCTTCAGGACAATAATATATATAATTCACCCCAAGCAGTTCCTAAAATTCTAGGACAAAATAATCAATATTGTTAGCCAAATAGATACATCATTTTTTCCTCTCCACTTTCGAAATTTATCTGCATTTTGGCATTGAACAAATGTTAAGAGAGTCACTAAGATTAATTTCAATAATATATAAAAGTAAATTTAAATGGAGATTAAACCTTTGACAAGCCCATGGAGTAATAATGAAATGTAGGCAGGAACTTTTTTTCCAAAGGAAAAGGAATGTGTCTTTTCTTGGTTGGAGAACACTAATTATCAAAGATTTGGCAGAAGCCTACCACTCCTAATTGCATGAAATTGTCAAACTGACATTTCTGAAAATGGCAGCGATCTTGACTACATAGAGCAGTTAAATATCCTCCTACAAGATAGCTGTGCATCGCTGAAAACACTTCACTCTTGTTATTTCTCTGTGAACTGTTTCTGTAGTGAGTTCTTGGAATATATTTATACATGTTTAGCATTGCCTGCAGTTTGCTATTTAAATTTATAACGATAGTTGATCTCTGATAATGTGATAAAATGTGAGTAAAAAATTACTTGCAGAGAACTTACAGGGTAGGTGATTTCGGAAATATTTTCTGCATTTTTCATGGAAGATGTGAAGATAACACAATGGCTACCATGGTAATTCCATAGTCTACTCTTACATAAGATTCAAAATCGAAAAGACAGATTTGCAACATAGCAGTTATATTCCCTGTGGAAATTTTCTTTGTAATTGCGAACTGTAGATTGAATTATATGTTCTGTGGGGATGTGGACGATTTCTGTCTTGTTCCTGCTCTATCCCCAGGGCCTAATAAATTGATGGTGTCTAGGAAGTATAACGTAAGGCTTTGTTGAATGAATGAGATAATTCAAGTTTCAGATATAATGGAGAAGTTAAAAAACTTTTCTGATTTAGTTATATAACTTAAAATATAGAAATGATCACATGAATTTGAGTCAATAGAATATCAAATCTTTGCTTAATGTCCTACAGTAATATGAAACAAAGCCAATGGAAGAGAGAGAGGCATTTTAATTTTTTAAATATTTATTTATTTTTGAGAGAGAGAGAGAGAGTGTGTGAGCAGGGGAGGAATAGAGAGAAAGGGAGACACAGAATCCAAAGCAGGCTCCAGGCTCTGAGCTGTCAGCACAGAGCCTGACACAGGGCTCGAACTCATGAACTGCAAGATCAGATGCTTAACCAACGGAGCCACCCAGACATCCCGAGAGAGGCATTTTAAATGTAGATCTGTGGCAATGTCACATTAGATCTAAAGGATCTTTGATGATTTGGCTAAAGTACTTCTCTACAAATGGTATATTTATGTAGAAAGTATAGATTTAGAAATCACTTGCACTTAACATTTATCAAAGGAATTGATTTCCAAAGCAAGAACAGTGAGGTAAAACATAATGTTCACTGAGAAATTTGAGCCACTCTCTTACAAAATGTAAACTTCACTTTTATGTAGAACATGGGGAAGGTGATGTGTTTATTTATACTTAAATATACATATATGTATCCTTTGTATATATCCTTTGACTTCTTTGGCAAAAATTAAGCAGATATTTTAAACTGCAATGGGTATAATTCCTAGAAGAAATTTATGCTACCAGTAAAACTTTCATTGCAACATTAATTTTTTTGCAAACACATCCTTTGTGATTCTGTAGTCATGTGCCCCTTTTCCTGACTGCATATCACTTTACTCTCATGCAAGGTTTGGACAAAGTGCCCAAAGAGCTCCCTCCTGACACTACACTGCTGGATTTGCAAAACAACAAAATAACCGAAATCAAAGATGGAGACTTCAAGAACCTGAAGAATCTTCATGTAAGAATTCTTTGTTGGTTGGTTGGTTGGTTGATTGGTTTGTGAGTTATAACAAGATCTGACTCAGAGGGTTTTTCAAAACAAAACTTAAGTAAGGCCTGGAGTATTATATGGTGATAAATAAGCACATAAGTGTTTATTAAATTTTCTGTTTAGGGAGCGATGGGGGAGCAAAGCATATTTATTAACCCCTAAAAGTCAGTCAATTTTCTTACATATACCCCCCTATGTCTTTAGCATTTGCTTCCTAAAAATACATATGTTAATCTTCGCTTACATTTCATGAAAAAAAGACTTTATCTCCCCAGTTAGATAGTACTTCATTAGTGGAGCAAAATGGACTACTGATCTTAGCATTATTTTATTTCTCTCTGTTTTCTTATATTCATTTTCTAAGAGGTGCAAATGTTGTAAAGCCTCAAAGATTGGCACCAATAGAAAAAGGGATAAACATCCATGTTTTACATAGTAAATATGATTCTATCTTCAAATATCTATTATCTATATATCGATATGCTGCTTTGTATGCAGGATTGTACATGCTGCATTCTTATCTGTATCTTTGCTTTTGTTGTGATTATTACTTACCTCTACTCTATTACAATGTCACACATCCAGTGTACCAGATAGGACTCCAGCAGAAAATTGATGGCACTCTCAAAAGGGTTCATAGAGAAGGCTTTACTGAAGGGACTATTTACAAAGGGATATAGGAGCCAACAAAGCATTATGAAGTATGCAAGCCCACCTTGAGAGAGGTGGGGAGCTGTATTCCCGCCTCCTGATTTCCTGTCAGTGTCTCCAATGGATGAGCCTAACTAGACTCCAGAGGTTAGGGTCATCTGGGTGAGGCAGTTTCCAAGTTCACTTCCCAAGACATAGAGGAAGGTCACGAAGAACAAAGAATGAGTATAGCTGTAATTGGGAGAAGGTATGTTATAAATGGAGAATGACTAACCCCATCAAATAGGGTTAAGCATTGCTATGATAGCCCTCTTAAGAGTAAGTGCATTGTCTTTTCATGCAGGTCATCAGAATCCCTATAAACTGTATTCTTTAGTCCAGCTTTCTACTTGTGGGATGAGTATAATGTAGTTTCCCCTCAGAATATCATTGCCTACTTTGGTAGGCCACTCTTAAAATATTGAGTCTGGTTCTGGGCAAAACATTTTTAGAAGGGCTTAACCTTTAAGTATCCTCAGAATGATCATCATAGGGATAACGAATGTGGAAATCATCTCTTATAGGCACGGTTGACAGAGATGTGGATGTCTAAATTGAATGAAAAAAGTTCATGAGTGACGCATACAAAGGGCCATATTGGAGAAGAGAAATTGAATTCTCTTACTTCAACTACAAAGTGACAGAAGTGTCCTATTGGCAATTGAGTGGAAATTTCAGGGGAACAGAGTTTTTCTCAACATTAAAAATACATTGTAAAGCATTAGAATCTTCAGGGGAAAAATGGAGAGAATTGCATAGTTACGAGTGACCTATATGTAGAGATAAGTTTTACAGCTTCTTATGATGAATATTATAAAAATACATTTTAAAATATTTTTTTTAAAGAGAGAGCATGAGCAGGGGAGGGACAAAGGCAGAGGGAGAGAGAGAATCTTAAGCAGGCTCCATGCGTGGCACAGAGCCCGACACAGGGCTCAATCTAATGACTGTGAGATCATGACCTGAGCCAAAATCAAGAGTTGGACGCTCAGATGACTGAGTTACCCAGGTGCTCCTAGAAATACATTTTTTAAGGTGGGGAACATAAACAAAAAACTCTAATTTCACAATCATTTAGTTCTTCTAGCCATTATAGAAAATAATTGAGAGGATATATACTAAAATTAGGCAATACGTAGTAAAATAGAAATATAAAAAATAAGTCATCTGGCTGCTATTACCAAAATAAGAAATAGAGACTAAAGGGAAGTAATGTAAAGTAAAATAAACTGGGCACAATATGCTATAGAGTTAATGTAATCAATGCAAGATTTAGTTATCAACTTTCCGACAACCAGGATGAGAAAAGCAATGAACATCCTTTAAGAGAAAATACTCCATATTTTTACAAGAAGGCAAAGATTTTTTTCCTTAAGATTTTATGTTTCTCTATAGAACAGTTAATAAAAACAGCACATTAAATGACATAGTCCATTTATTGAAGTGTTCAACAATAGAAGCCCGATGTGATGTAAGTAGTGGATGTTATAGGCATCAAGAAAGCATCAAATCAGACATATCCTACATCAGGTTACCAGTTAGTATTTGAGAGAATATAAGACAAAAGATCTAGAGGATTAGCAGAATTTTGAAAGGAAGAGAAGAAAAGAGGGTTTTCTGTGTGAAAGGAAAGAAAAGGCAAAGAAAAAGCAGATACAGGGGTTGGCTAGAGTGAAAGATATAGGCTGGAAAGAGTGAGGATAAGGCTTGAGATACAGATCTCAAATCTTGAAGCAATGGGATCCATCTCCACTGATAAGATACTGGACCTGAGCCCCAATTCACATTTTCTCTGCCTTCATGGTATGTTTTCACTGGGGGTGAGCTGATGGCACTACAACACAGTGTGTCAATGACTTTTCAGACTATCATTGGATATGTTAAAAGATTAAGAAAAATTTAATATTATTTTCAGTGAACTAAAATTTAAAGGCCTCATTTTATTTTTATAACATCACGCTAAAGCTACTTTTTTTAAGGAAGGAAAATTCTCTTACTCGAATCCCAAATTACTGTATGTTTAAGTATAATCTGAATAATTTATTTGAACTCCTCATAGCCTTGAATAAGAGATGCTTAGTTTCTGTGACACTCTCATTAAATCTGGCATTTGTAATAAGATGTTCTTTCTTTTCCATGTCTCCTTCTCAGTATGTTTTAGGCAACTACTATCTTGGAAATCTCTTTCCTTCTACTTCAAAGTATACATTGAAGAGAGGAAGAGTTTATTAGAGCTTCCAACTGTTCAGGGGATGTTAACCAGCTATTTTTCTCTTGCTCTTTCATTCATGATCATTTCTATCCTTGTTATTTTGCAAATAAACATTATAATTTCAGCCAGGAAAGCCACACTTGAATGAGAAGGAAGAAGAGAAATGAACATTTAGCAAAGGTTAAAATAGAAAGGATTTAACAGAAAGCTTCCTTTTTTCTCAATAATTTTATCAATTTAAACTCTGTGTCTCATAGTGAGTAGTATATGCTGTGCAAGAGTAGTTTTATGCTTATAGGTCATAGACAAACAACGTAATTATTCTGTGAAATAATGTGAAATTAAGTATTACAATGCTAACTTTCAATATATTTCCTTTGGACTAATGCTTCATAAATCTAGTAAGGAAGTTCTTTTTAATTAAAAATAAAAAAAATTGTCAAAAATTTCCTAGTAGCAAATAATTTGTTTAGCAATTACTATATACTAGGCTTAATACCTATATACACTCATTTATGTAATTCTTACAACTTACGAGGTAGACACTCTTGATAACTTCCTTATACAGATGAGGACACTCAGGCACAGAGAGGTTACTTATTCACAGTTAGTTGTTCATCATCACACAGTAAATAAGAGCCAAATCTTGAGATCTAAGGTCGAGTGCTTTCTGAATTGAGTCTGTACATTAATTGCCTATAAATATGATAGTAACCGTATAATCCCTTAAAACAATACCTGGTACAGTGTAAACCTGCATTAATGGCTTTGAGGGAAACTGCCCATAATACTAACTCGGGTTTCAAGATTTTTTCTGTCAATTTTCTTGAAATATAATTGACATACAGCACTGTAGTAAGTTTAAGGTATACAGCATAATGACTTCATATACTGCAAAGTGATCACCGCAATAAGTTTAGTTAATTTCCTTCATCTTGGAGTGTGTGTGTGTGTGTGTGTGTGTGTGTGTGTGAGAAAAGAAAAAAATGTATTTTTCCTTGTGACCTTGTGAGGAGACCTTTTAGGACTTATTCTCTTACCATCCTGCAATTATACCATACCACAATGCTGGCTGTAGTCGTAATGTTGTACCTTACATCCCCAGCTCTCATGTAACCGGAAGTTTGTAACTTTCGATCGGTCACCTTCTTGGATGAAGGTGGTGAAAATGCTTTTATTCCTTCTTCCACTCCATTTCTATTGCCTGTCTTCTTTTTCATCACCTCTTCCCTACCTCCCACGCTAGGTCCCTTTTTCTTTAGTTACCAAGGAAGTAGATTGTGCTGATTTTTGAGGCTGTGCTTCACTTTTAGTTTATGTGGTGCTCAGAGCATTTCCTGCCCGCAAGCAACAAGCTCTCTCCACCTCTGACTTCTCTCATCTCTTAGCAAAGTCTTGATAAGTCAGTCGATGCTGCTTGTCTTTCTCTTTTTCTTTTCTTTTCTTTTCTTTTTTTTTCTGTTTTTACTCTTGTTTACATTTATCTTATGCAGAATTTACTCCGGGGCCATAAGTTTTTGTTTCTTCAGTTTCTTCTGGGATATCTTTTTCTTCTGTGCATCCTCCTCTTCTGATTTAAGAGGAATCTGCTCTTTTATGGTAAGGATCATCTCAGTGAGTCTGGGGTGGGGGGTGGGGGCTCATGTAGGGGTTAATCTGACCACAAGCCCTGTAAGTTTAACACTGCGTCTTGGGGGCTTTGTTCACTTGGATTTGCTCAATGACCAGAGAATCTACATCTAAACCCTTAAGTTCAGCATTACTCTACAGTTTTTAAGCATATTCAGTAAAAATTCAGCACCCTTTCTGGGCCTCCTGTGTTCAGCTTCACGTTAGGCCTGGGCACAGACACCAACTCCATGACTGTAGTGACAGGTTGGCACACATGGCTTCTGCAAAGTGGCATCCTTCAGGCAATTGGTGGCTTTTCCTTGATGGCCTGGGATATTTCACATGTGTTCTTAAAGTGAATGCAAAGGTTTGATTTTTTGACCTGCATGATTTTGTACGATTTTCTGGGTCAAGTGAGTAGTGAACCATTTTCAAATATCATCTCAAGGCTGATTATGGGAAGAGCTTTCTCCTTGTCATTAGCTGATCTCCTGCTGAAAAGCTGAAGTTCACCTTTGACTATTTCTTTGGTTTTGCTGCCCTTTAGCATTAGCCAATGTAATTAGTTTATTCATATCTTACAATCTTCATTGCCTGTTATTTTATAAGTGTGCTTTCTTAAATAAGTATCAGGGTGTATGGAACTAACATCAACCATCTTTAGCAATACTCTATATGCACAAATAACTTTGTTTTCACTTGTGGATCTGTTTTATGTGAAGTTCTAACTCATATAGCTCTTAAAATTTTACTTCATTATGACCTAAATTTGCATAGCTTATATTTATTTTTCAAATGTTTTTAAATTTGAAAGCAGGTAAGCAGGTGTGATTTCCACTGGATTAAAACGTTCAACCAACAATGCTATTTGAAAGGTGCTTTCCAAAGAAGTCCATATACATCATTATGCTTTGACTCTTACCACAACCCCCTGTAGGTGCTATTATTATGCTCAGTGTGCTGAAGAAATAATTAGGGCAAATGTCATACTGCCCCTAAAACTTAACAGCGGATAGTACTACGGCATGCTTACAGGTAGAGGCATTATCTAGTTATTACCTAGCAAACAAAGTAATATTTTATTAGCTGAAATAACAGGTAATACATCATCGGGGTGATTCTTCATAGTAGGTTTTGACATTTAATGTAAAATAAGCAGATTTTCAGACTGCATTTAAAACATTTAATTATATCAAGCTTTCAGAGTTTCCTTCCATAGATGGCAATAGATGATCTCCTGTTTCTTCATAATTAAGCATCTGCCATTTTGGGTGTCTTTCAATGATGCAAGTCCTCTTAGACCTCTCTTCTAGCGCTGCTTTTACTAATTCTCTGGACATTTTGCTTATAAATATTAATATCCTATGACTTTAACCATCACAAGTTTTTTAATTTTTTGTAATATTCTTTGGAATTTCCTAAGATTTTGTTTTAATCAACCCATGCAGCTCTTAGGATTAGTTAAAAGATTGTTATTTGTAATAGGGTTTAATTAAGTCAAATAACATGAACCACATGAGAATGTACATGGGTTAACCAACCGGCTATTCCCTTCAGAAAGTATTTCTGCATTTCTGATACTGGAAGTTCTCATTGTTCTTTTTTTTGTCCCTGGTCATTTTCATATATGCACAAAAGTGCACTACAACTGAAAATGAAGTTTCTTAGACCTTGATAAAATTATCCTGAATTCCAGAAGGTTAGTTGACAAGAAGACTTCGAATAATAAGTGTGGTTCTATAGACATACATAACATTGGAAGAGATTGAGGTAGCCCAAAAATAAGTTTAGCAGTAGCTATACGTATAACATAAGAAATGAGAAGTAATTTTCTGTATTAGGAGAATGCAGAAACAAAAATTTAAGAATTACCAAAAATATTAACATATTTGACTATATAAAACTTTTATATGTAAAAAGGACAAAAACGAAGAAAAAATATTAAGGCTCTGCATTTCATATTAACTATACCTTTACTTTCTGTAAACCAATTATAAAATATATTAAAATATAATAAAAATGAGAGGTATTGTGATCAGGCAAATCTTCTCTCCATAAAATACAGTAAATAGTAGCAGAATAAAAGGAAATTTATTTAACCTTTCAAGTGACAAAGAAATGCAAAGAAATTACAGTGAGCTACAGCATACTATACTAATTTGGCAAACTTTTTGGGAAAAATTATATCTAAATTTGTAAGGCTGCAAGAAAATTTTACTGTCTTGCATTGCCGATGACAATACAAATTGATGCCACCCTTTTGCAATGAAATCCATGACCCTAGTCAAGGAAGATGGACTTTTAGGTTAAAAAGTTGACTGGGGGATGGATGCCTGTGGCACTGGGTTGTTTTCAGGTATCTTGGGTTACTCTCATAATTTCAATCTTTAGGAGTATTTACTGCTGAAAAGTTAAGTATCTATTGTATCTTATTATAATCTATATTCTGCCACCTTAATTTCTGATGTTCAGATCCTCATTACATTTCTGAAATGAAAGAATCACATTTGCTTAATTTTTTTCTGATTTCTTGCAGTTTTGTAGATTTCTCTGTTAGTCCTGTGTTTTATATATATATATATATATATATATATATATATATATATATGGTGTGTAGTTTATTTATTTCATTCATATTATATATTTCATTTCATATATTATATATTTCATATATATATATAATATACATTGTTTTTGTTCACTATCTACAGACGTTGATTCTTGTCAACAACAAAATTAGCAAAATCAGCCCTGGAGCATTTACACCTTTGTTGAAATTGGAACGACTTTATCTGTCCAAGAATCATCTGAAGGAATTGCCAGAAAAAATGCCCAAAACTCTTCAGGAGCTGCGTGCTCATGAGAATGAGATCACCAAAGTGCGAAAAGCTGTGTTCACTGGCCTGAACCAGATGATCGTCATAGGTACAGATATTCTTATAACTCTAAGGCCAGGATTGAAGGTTCACCTTAAAAGATTCCAAGTAAGCTTTAGCTGCAGGAAGGTGAATTAGCTAGAACTTGTATGTCTTTAGCCTATAGGAGGAACAGTAGCAAGACCAGCATAAATGAGATTTTGAATCTGTGCCTTACAATGTTTTTGTTCCTCATCCTTAAGGATCTGGAAATGTGGATAAAACTGTAGGCCAAAGTCATCCTCATGCATGCCCAAGATGCAATGGAATGGATGGAATTAAGTAAGAATTAATTGGAGATATGTGGGGGATACCTTTCCATTGTGGGGATTGTTTCTATTGTGAACATCTATAAATCACTTGTTTTAACAAATGTGTTCTATATGTGGTAAAAAATGGTGATTATAAAATGCTAGTTTCAGATTATTTACCATTGTAATTCATCTCAGGAAAGTAATAGCCCCATAATAAGTGTGACTTATAAACACTTGTGTTTGTTGATTTCTGGACAAACCTTTTGCTTTTATCATAAATCTTTGTGTTTTGTTGTTATTGTTTGGTTTTTGTTTGCTTTAGTAAGAGGAAATTTTTACCTTAGTTTGCTATCCCTTTGAAGAGCATGTTCATTAATTTCTCTTTTGTTTTTCAGTCAAGTTGTTATTGACCCAAATTTCTCTTAAATGCCTTGTTGAAACAGACACGACTCTGATTTGCAACATCCTAATGTTGTTCTCTAATAAGTTTGCCCTTATTGCATTTGTAGAACTAGGCACCAACCCGCTGAAGAGCTCGGGAATTGAAAATGGAGCCTTCCAGGGAATGAAGAAGCTGTCCTACATCCGCATCGCTGATACCAATATCAGTACCATCCCACAAGGTGATAGAAAATTCTCCAAGGCAGTTTGAACATCTAAAGAGAAAAAATTTAACATTCAAAAAAAAGGTTTTGTAAAAAATGGTTACTGAAACAGCCAATGTTATTTCTAGTAAATGGTCTACCCCTGTTTCTATTGAGCCTGGATGACCACTGGCTATCTAGGCTCATTGTAGACATGGCATCACCTATAAAGTCTCTTCTAAGATATATCTTACACATAATGATTTCATCTTAAGGAATTGCGAGAGTATAGGGGAAAAAGTAAAGTTGTTTAAAGAATAAAATGCCTTGATGGTGTTAAAAGAAAAAAGATACATGGAAACACCTCTGAAATTGATCCACTTTTTACTTTGAGTCTCTAATCTTTTAGTGAATTCCTTTCCATCTTACTCTGCCACCATAAGTGGTGGCCACTTATATAATAAGTCTTATATAATAGTGTTGTAAAGAATGTGGATTTTGGTCTGTTTGCTTGAGTTCAATGTGTCCTTAATTGACTCTAAGACCTTGAACAAGTTATTCAGTATTTATGCCTTAACTTCTTTATTTGTAAAGTGGTAATGATACTAATATACAGCTCATTAGGTTGTCTAAAAATTAAATAACTAATTCGGAAAATATCAGGCACGTAAATAAATGTGAATTAACATTACCTTTTCTTATTCATAAAAATACGTTTTGACACTCATTTTGCTTAGGCAAAGTACCAAACACTGGAGACAAGGCAGTGAATAGGGTATACTGCCTGCCTTCATGGAGCTTATCACCTAGAGCAAAGCCAGACAAATAAACAGCAATCACCACACAGCCACGGGGTTAACATCATCCAGCTAAGGGCTGGACACATAAACCAGTCTTTGAGTCAGAAGAGAAATCCAATCACCATAAAGATATGCCTCTAAATTTCACATTTTCCCTGCCCCAGGGTTTTAGTCTTTCAAAAGCCTGTCTGTATTCTCAAAATTTCCCCTCCATCTGGCCCTTTCTCAGCTTAGATATCTTGTTCTTGGACTGGGCGCAAAATGTAGGTTCTTGCCCACAGAAAACAATTACCCTTTATTGTGCTTCCACAGAAACTTCAGCTCCTGTGAGTACATATTCCATACAATTTTCTTACCACCCTTGCCCTCCCCATAGTCTTTTTGTTACAGAATATGTTTTTATAACCATAACAGCAACTACTGGTTTAGAGAAGATAGATGATAGATAGATGATAGATAGATAGATAGATAGATGATAGAGATTGATTTATAGTTTATAAAGCACTTTCATATTGAGCCTCCAACTTGTTGCATGTAACAGTGTCATTTAAAAAATATTTATTTATTTTAAGAGAGAGAGCATGAGAGAGAGTGTGAGGCAGAGCAGGAGAGGGGCAGAGAGGATTCCAAGCAAGCTCCGTGCTCACTGTGGGGCTCGACACAGGGCTCATTCCCACGACTGTGAGATGATGACCTGAGCTGCAATCAAGATTTAGACAGTCAGCTGACTGAGCCACCCCAACAAGTGTCTTTTTGCATTCCCAGGGCAGATGTGTATATATCTGCATATATACAATATATGTATTATATATAATATTTATATTATTCTGAGTGCAGATGTGTGTATGTTTTTATATTTTTAATATATTTTTATTTTTAATATATTTTATATTTTAGTAATATTTTAATTATTTAATTATATTTAATTATGTTTTTCTATATAATACATACACATACATCTTGCCAAAGGCCATACAGTTTTAAAAGGCCAAATAAAAAACCTGGAACTTAAAGATATAAAGTTTACGTCTTTTCCATGACTTCATGTGCCGGATGACTTGCATTAAACCCAGTCTTTGATTCTGCTATCTTTCTTAATGCATCCTCCAAAATATTTTTCAGTAACACATTTCATCACTTAGGGATCTGTATTCCTTACATCTTCTCCCTATGCAACGTACTCTTTTCTCACTATCTCTAGCTAACTTCTATTTATTAAACACTTCCTATAAAAATTATAGTAACTAAATTTTGTTCAGCCCTTATTTAGTAGCAGGTATTGTGCCAAATGCTTTTTATGGATTCTTCTATATAAATCTAAAACCATTCTTCTATAGGAATATTATCATGCCTATTTAATAAAGAAGGAGCTCGGGAATTGAAAATGGAGCCTTAATAAAGAAGGAAAACCAAAGCTTAGCAACATGAAGTAAATTGTGACCAAGGTCTTGGAGTTTGGAGGTGGCCAAGCTGGAGCTGCACTGTGCTAATGTCAGAGCCCATGTGTGTGACCACTGTACTCTGCTGCCTACCTAAGTCCTCTCTCTTATGCATGGTTATGCTGGTAAAATACACGAGTCTGCCTTTCCTAGGCTGGACTCTTATGCCTGAACATCACCAGCCTCTGGGAGTCTTAATGTCCACATTAATAATCTACCTTCACTGATAGAAACACAAGGCAGAGGAATGAAGTGATGAGTTATGGTTTCTCTACTTAGACAACATGAGCGAGAGATCTGACTCAGTCACTTAGTCTTTCTGTGACTTTAGGCTAGTTATTGCACATCTCTAAAACCTCAGTTTTGCTATCTATGGAAGTATGAATGACATCTATCTTCTAGGATATTTGTGAGGATAAATAGACACAAATAAGCCTTGTAACGTGCATACATTATATCTGACCCAAAGTAAGCTCTCATATTTACCTTCAAAATGAAAAGAGAAACAAAAAAAAAAAAGTAACTAAAGTATAGGTTCTTTAGCTAAATGCTACGGTGGCAAAGGTTAATGGTATTCTTTACAAATTTGCCTCTCTCTATCCTATTGCAAAGTTGTCTTCCACAGTCAATCTTTCTTTTGGCTATAACTTTACTTTCGGGAAACCTACATTGCAAAAGCAAAGACACTTAGAACCTAGGTAAGAGTCATGGATGTGATGATAATTGTTATTCTAGAGACACTACATTTTAATAATATCTTTTCATGGTGATAGGGAAGAAAAGATGTGCATTCAATTTGGTTTGTTATAAATTCACTCATTTATTTCATATGGGAGTATTATAAAAATCCACACTTGTTTATTCTAAGGAGGCTTGAGTGGTTGAAATCCTTTCTTCCAAGAGTGACTGTGTTTTTATGATATTTAGCCATAAGAATGATGCAATTGTGATTTTGTTCCTGGACCCCCAAGACCAGGTTCTTGAGTCTCAGTGTCATAGAAATAAACACTGAACTCAAGGGAAAGAATGTGGGTGGAGTGTATTAGAGATAATTTGTGTACAAGGGAACCTACAAGAGAAACGTTGCTTTCTGAAAGGGTATTGTGCAAGACTTGTAAAGGCACTTTTCCTAGGGGCGAGGGGCTAGGATTTGGGAAGCATTCTTCAATCCCACGGTCATTGTCTGTGGTCATTCTTTTGCAGTGGACAAGAGACAATCACAGAATGCCTTTCCCTATGGTTGACATTCTTTTAGGGCTCCTGGAAAATAGAAATACTTGTGCAAGCAGGCTTTAAATTGTTACTTCTAATTTTGCCCAGACAACCATTACTCATAATGACTATTATCTCATTTGTTCGCTTTCCCAGAAGGGGGTATTTGTCTGTAAGTGTATGGAAACTTTTAACCTTTGCCTCAGACCAGTGGCTTTACAGGAGTTAAGTCCCTCTTATTTCTTTTATACTGTCTCAACTTCATATCCTTCAGTTAAGAGTACGCTACTTAACTTCCTTTGACTCTCTGGGAGCATTTTACATTTCCCTACTTAGCAGCTAGATAGCCTCCGAATTTGTAACTTGGAGTCTCAGTTTTTTCATCTATGAATGGGGACTAACAAAAAATAATTTGTAAACTGAAACAATTAAATGAACTAAATTAGGGAAAGTACCAGTATCAGTGTTTGCCACATTTCAGACTTTCAGAGGGTAGAAGTTCCCTTCCTTAGCATCTCCCACACAAAACATAGAACCATAGAGAAATGAATAATAAGTTCAAATTAAATATGGACCTAACTTTTGCATTAAATAGACAGTATTGATAGAATCCTGCTATTGACAAAAAACATAACCTGCAGTTTACCAGTTTTGTTCTTTATGGACAAATAACCAACGCTCTCTGCTAAGCAGATGTTAGTTCTACATGTAACCAATTTGCTCTTTTCTTTGTGGTCGGTGCTATTCTTCTAAGTGGAACAATATGATCCTTAAAAGCTGTATAAACGCATAATATATCCTCAGATGGCAGGAGGAAATGAAAATAAAATATTTAAACTTTTATATTAATATGACTCAATTTTTAGAAGTCATAGCCTTTCAAGAAGCACTATTCGGAGGTTTCGTGGATACTTTGGATCTGAAATTATTTCCCCAGGTGTTCTACATATGGCAGATCACTTGATTATGGGCCTTCGCATTCCTCTTGGGTAAAGAAACAGTCTTGATTTAAAAGGCCCAAGTAATCTTTAGCCCTTGTTCACATCCGTGTTGCAGAAGAATTTGATGCTGGGTGTGTTTGGCTTGTTTGTTTCTGTGTTTGGCTTGTTTGTTTCTGTGTTTGATTTTTAATGTAGAAAAGCTGATTAAGACTGAGGCCAGCACAGTGTATCAGTGTTAATTGTTAATAATTTCCATTAATGAAATACTTAGTTAAATTTGTCTGTAGGTTTTACTTATACATAATCTCTTTATTATAGTTCAAATGCTTATCTCATTTTCGAGTTGTCTTCTTTTATCAATGGTAGTGTTAACTTAGTGAAGAAACTAATGAGATTCAGGGTTTGACTTCAGCTCTCCAATTGTATTGTAAGAATTCCTGGGACAAAAATCTACTACGTAACAAACTGTAGTCCATGTTTTTGTTAAAATCAAACTACAAAAAAAGGAAAAAGTGCTTGTACTACTTCCAGAAGTGTATATTATTATGAAAGGGATGAAGAAAAAAGATAGAAATCAAAACCAATAAAAAAGATGTAAAGCAACTCCTTTGACACTCTGTGTCTTTTAGAAAATCAGTGGCCTTCATCCTCATTAAGTCTTTCTACATCCCGTCATTACAATTACCTGCTAATGTAACATTTTGTACTTCTGTATTCCAGGTCTTCCTCCTTCCCTTACTGAATTACATCTTGAAGGCAACAAAATCTCCAAAGTTGATGCATCTAGCCTGAAAGGACTGAATAATCTGGCTAAGTAATAATATTCTTTCATAACTTATGTCAGTGAAATGGCTAGATATAATGGTATCCATGTGCTCAGAACTAGAAATGCCACGGACAAATTCTGACCATACTGCATTTTTTGCTGTTGGTCCCAACCATCTCAGACCTCAGCATGTTCAATTATTTCTTTAAAAAATAATGAAATAGCATACTTAGCATAGCCATGAAGATTATCGGCCATATTATTTTTAGATTAATTTACACATATCTCATGTGCAAGGTATCTGATTAAATCAGCATGCTTATTCCGTAGGTTCTAACTTAGCTGCATTCAACAGAATGTTTAATTCAACAGAAGGTTGATTAAATTATGGTCCAGTGTTAAGAACTTGAAAATGCCTTAAAATGAAAGCTATCAGGACATGGAAATACTGGGCATCCCACACCATTGTATCAGGATAATTATGATGAGATTCTCACACCTCTATTCTCTGAAGAGTTTAAAATGTTTCAGGACATTTAATGTAGTCTTACAAAAGTTACTGGGTTGTTTTTTTGTGTTGTTATTTTTTTTTCTGGCTCTTCTTACCTTTTTTTTCCCCTGATAGATAATCATTAGCTCCTTTCCTGCCTTCTAGCTTAACTTTAATCTTTCTATATTTGCAATCTGGTTAACTAATAAAAAGAGGAGAAGGTTTCCAAACTATTTGCTTTATCTTCAAAAACAAACTCTGCTCTTGAACTGTATTGCTGAATGTTCTAATGAAGGAGCATGGTGTTATGCCAAATGGACTCACTCCTCTTTTTTTCTTTATAAATTTTATGGTAGATAAATAAATATAAAGTGTATAATTGACCCTTGAGAAATAGGTAAGACAAGATGCTATATCACACAGCTTTTCCCATTTCAGTGGATATTCCCTAGTGAGCTGGTGGGTGGTGAGGGCTGAAGGTGAGTATATGGATATGACTATAATACAGTATATTACCCTAAGTCTCAGATGATAAGAAATCTAAAGCTATTTTAATTACAGCCTCTAAAATAGCAAATATTTTTTGAAATAGTATTGTGCATCACTGATCTTTTTTTGTTGATTTGGTCCCCCTAGCTGCAGAAAAATGTAGAAGACAAGTTGCATTGCCTATTGTATAGAACGGTGTTTAGGACAACTATTATTAGTGGTAGTGGTAGTCATAGAGATGTACAATAGTCTAATTCCAAATATGGTAAGCCATTAATAATATTTGTGCTTTTTTAGAAAAAAAGTTTATTTTATACTGAAAGTGGCATGTAATTTTTTTAAAACTCCATTCATTAAATTGGAGGAGATCGACTCATTGGCCAGGCAAATTTTTCCAATTCTTGAATGTATCAAACAAATTTCTTTTTGGAATTAAGTCCAGAAAAATCTGTCTATGAAACCATCAAATCCTCATGTTGTTTACTTTTCACCGCTCTTGGAACATGAGACGTATTTTGGTGCTGAAAATCAAAACTGTGAAAAGAAGAAAAAAAGCAACCACTGATCTCAGAACGTTACGGGGCAAATTTTCCAATTAGTTATTAGGAACATGTGGGGAGACATAGTATATGCTTCTCTTCAAAAATATAAGACGGTTTTCAGGCAAACTTCCCTTTTGTTATGTATGTATACATATAGCATCATCTCCCTTACTAGATGAAACATTCTTCAATGGACGGAATCGTGGTGTTTGAGTCATGTGCCCCTCTTTCTTCCTAAGGCTAGGATAACATCTTGAACATACAGATCCTCAAAAACATTTATTGACTGAATATATAAATAAATAGTCGGAAAAGTGAAGTTTCTTTGAGTCAGTGACTAAGAATATTATACTCTAAAAATGTATTAGCCCAAAATTGAATATGGGATTTGGAGTGTTGTAAGAATTAGGAGACATGATTCTGTAATAGAAGAGACAAGGCCAGAAACAAGAGATAAATGTCTAAAACCAGGGGAAAAACAAATTGTTCTCTGCCAAGATGCCAAGTTAATAATCAATAGCTAAGATAAACCAACTGTTTTATTAATAGCCTAAAATCAATATACTGTGATCTCAGTTATTTCAAATATCAAGTCGTGATTAAAATTGAGAGACTTGGGTTACATAAGCTAGAATCTAAATCTCAGAAGGGCTCAAAAATCCAAACTAGCTGAATGAAGGCAAGCTAAAACGATCCTACCGAAAGTTCCCAAGCCTGTTCCACATCATTTGAAGGAGCCCAGTAGACTCCTTTTCTTTTTCTCCCTTTGAGCTTTCTGGTTCTCTTTCATTTCCTTGTTGCCTCATCCTGGGTATCTCCTCTCTACCCTTTTGGATTGGCAGCACCCTCGTTTGACAGAGTCATTCATCTTTAAAATGCCAAATATATCAGCCTGGTCTCCATGTTAACCTCTTCTGACTTTTGAATCCTATTTACTAGGAAGGGACTTCACAGCTGCAGAACTTTCACTTGTTATGCATTGAATTTAAAAAATGCAACCCAAAACTTTGAGTGGCATTGTATAAGAAATGTCAAAGGGGCCAAAACACAGACATGTAGGTCAGAGATCAGGGTCAGAAGCCAGGAATGCTGGCACCAGGCAAATTCTGATAGCAGCAGATGATCAGTGATAAACTCAAACAAAAGCAAAATGCTAATTCTGTTAACCTTCCTGGCAGGTATGTTTTTGTGGGGATAATGAAAGCATCTGTCTTTTCCTCCATAGGAAGGCAACATGAATTTATTTATTATCGAGAGAGCATGAGTGGGGGAGGGGCAGAGAGAGAGGAGGACAGAAGATCCGAAGTGGGCTCTGCTGATAGCAGTGAGCCCAACTCGGGGCTCAAACTCACGAACTTTGAGATCATGACCTGAGCCGAAGTCGGACACTCAACCAACTGAGCCACCCAGGTGCCCCTCAAACTTTATTGTTAAAGGCAGATGGTAAGGGCCTGTTTTTAAAGAGAAGACAAAAGAGCTCCCCCTCCTTAAGGTAGATGTAGTTCTGCACAAATCTTAACAGCTTATAGGAACAGAAAAATTCATTAGAACCTTCTACCTTTTATTTCCAATGAATAAATGTATATAATAAATATACAATTGTTTGATTTCTAAAGTGACCAAAATGATAATAGTACACCTTTTACTATTCTAGGGAGTGAATTCATTATATGCATTATTCATAGAAACCAATCCAATATCTACTCATTGATCATAAGAAGCTCTGTGTTAGTACTGGGATATGCTGCAAAACAGTCAGTTTTCTCTAGGAGAGACTACAAGTACACAGTCCCTTGAATTTTTTTAAGAGGATGATAACAGGATGCTATAGGAGCATTTTCTAGGGGTATCTATCTAGTCTGGTGGGATCAGAGGAGTTTCAAAGAGAGTGAGTTGGGGCACCTGGGTAGTTCAGTCAGTTAAACCCAAGACTCTTGATTTCAGCACAAGTCATTATCTTTGGTTCGGAGCCCTGGGTTGGGCTCTGCACTGACAGCACAGAGCCTGTTTGGGATTGTCTCTCTCTCTCTGCCCCTCCCCTGCTTGTGTGCATGTGCTCTTGCTCTCTCTCTCTCAAAATAAATAAACATTTTAAGGAAAGAGAAAGTGACTCTAAGTTGGGAACTTAAGAACAAATGGGCTTTATGTAGGCTCAGCAAGGTTGGAAAAAAGCACTCTAGGCAAAACGAACAGTAAGTGCAAAAACAAAGAACTTGATAAATCACACAACGCTTGTGAGAAAGGCATCCATGTGCCCTGAGAAGGGCATGCATTCATTTCTGCTTCCTTTTGCAGGTTGGGACTGAGTTTTAACAGCATCTCTGCTATTGACAATGGCACTCTGGCCAACACTCCTCATTTGAGGGAGCTGCACTTGGACAACAATAAGCTTATCAAAGTACCTGGCGGGCTGGCGGAGCATAAGTACATCCAGGTAATGCAGTACCACTACACCTGTGAGGAGTCTCTAGGGAGCAAACCCTCCCGCCTGGGATGCGAGGAGGCGGGACGCTCTGCCTGGCAATATTTTTGCAGAAAGATATTTTTAATGTTTCCACATCACTATTCATTCTGGTTTCATGAAAAATATAGGCTTGAATTATTATTTTTAATAGGAATATTACCTTAACCTTATTATAATGTTACCTTCTAGGATATAGTATGTTTTAGGAAGCAGGCAAGATAGTTTCAAGTTAGATCAGTGCAACAAAAACATATTGGTTGAAAAAGATGAAACCTTCTGTGATGAACGGATATGGAATAAAAGAGCAGTTTTAACTTTTAGCTTTAGCAGATGTCATGAAGGCCAAAGAAATGTTCTGTGACTGAGTTAACTTCACGTAAGTTATCCAGCTAGAGTACATGCATAAGGAGAAGAAGATATGGTCCTGTGGCCCACGGAGATAAGAGAGCTTTGTAGTCTGTAAACCTATAAATGTAAGTCATGCTCATCAGTTTAAATAGTGATGTTTTTTCATATATAACAATATAAGGTTTCCATTGTTACTCTTAGGAAATGACACAAATATGTTATTCAAATTTTATATTTAAAAATTAATAATGTGGTTATTCATAGATTCTATTTATTGGCTTATTTTATTGAATTTTTCAGTTTCTTTAAAGGTCATATTTAAATTGCTTCTTTCAGAAATTTACATAGGTACTTAGTTTAAATATGGTGATTCAGAAATTATATCTTGACACTGATGCTCTATTATAGATAAAACCTTCTTATAAAGTTGCCATTTTCGTAATCTAGTGTCTCAACTTTTTTGCTTGCGGTTCAAGAAAGGTTTATCGCTTACTCTGCTATCGATTATGTCAAAATGTTATTGGCCTCTTTTTTTATTGGTTTGTGACAAAAACTCCAAGTGAAATAGATATCATGATTCACACTAGCTAGATTTCAACAAAGTATCTGAATTATAAGTATGAAGATGACACTCGAACATATTTTATTTCATGCTGATTCTTTTTTAGTGAGTCTTTGATGGTGATAGGATAAGGAGTAAGCAGGTCTGAAGGCACAAGAAAAAACAAGACACTTAGAAGACCTAGGAATAGCTACCATTGTTACTGTTAAGATTTCTGTTGGTGGTGGGCATTTTTGGAGCGGGTCAGGGGATTGTTTTGTTTTCATTTTTATATCCCAGCATAATCAGTTTTACCTTCATGATTGCCATTTTTCAAATGTCAGTCTGGACATATTATTGAGTTCATAAAATAAGTTTAATGAGTTAATTAAGAACATGGATGGGATAGGAAAAGTTAGGATAGGATACATGGAAAGAAAATATCACTGTAATGGTAAGTATTTCATAAAAATGTTGTTTAAATGTATAGATTTATATACACTAAACCTCAGTGTATAATGTGTTTCTTATTGTGAATCACAGAGAAAGTTTATAAAACATGCTATTTTGAAATCTTTGTTGAATATCAGCAAATATCATGGGCATTCACACATGACCTCACATTCAGAAGGGTCTCACTCTTGGTTTTTCATATGTAAAATCCATGCACCCATTTCACCTCCCTTCTTACAAGCTCTTAGGGATTTCACTTATCTTACTGCCTTTTTTGTAAACATATAACTCAGTTATTTTTAGCAAAGTGATATAGTTGTTCAACCATCACCACAAGTCCTAGCACTTATGTTACCCCCAAATATTCCTTATATCCATTTTCAATCTCATCCCCTGTCACAGGAAATCGTTAATCTACTTTATACCTCCATGGATTTGCCTTTCCTGGGCATTTCATATAAATAGAATCACTTATTGTAATGATTTTAGGTCACCCGTAACATAGCATGTATCAGTAGTTCATTCATTTTTATCAGTGAATAGTATTCCATTATGTGAATATACTGTTGCAGACTCTGGGTCTAGAGTTCTTTCTTGTCTAGCAAGAAAGCAGGATGCAGGATTAAAATGAGAGAGATGGCTAATGTCCGGGAGAAGACAACAGCCTCGATTAAGAGTCTTTGCTCCATTATTAGGATCAGAAGGCTTACAAACATGGTGATGGACATGCACAAAGAGACAATAAAACTGTGAACATTAACTAGGGGATGTGAGGGAAAGGGAGTCTTGAAGATATGTGGGGTTAGGGGTTTGAGTTAATGCAAAACAAAATCCTGCCGCTGAGAGATTGGGTGGAAGGTTGTTTACAGAAGACATGAGGCATCACCTTTGTTTACCTTAAACTGGTCAAGGGGACAAGAAAGACAGCATGCTACCTTAGGGTCAACAAGGCACCTTTCTTTTATTAATTTTAGCTCCACTCTGGGCAAATTTGCCCTGCAGCATTCTATAGCCCTATTTACCTGTTTACCTAATTTGGTCCTTCCTTCCTGTGAAAGCAGCTTTCTGTTATAGTACTAAGTTGGGGCGGTGCTTCTGCCCTGAATACCTAATCTTGTTTATTTCATATATCTTTGTTCTATATGGGGCCTTTGCCCCACCCTCTCTATACCTATTTGCCTAATCTTGTTTACTCAAACTTGGGCGTGAGCATTCTATGACTTTCTAATTCTTTGTGCCTTGCTAACTCATCGGCAAAAGCCTAGAGAATTCCTAAGCTTATTCCCCACAATAAACCACATTTTGTTTTTGATTACCATAGCTTTTGATTGTGTTTTGAAGTTGGGAGTGAAGGTCTTTTAACATTGTTCTTATTTTTCAAAAACAAAAACTATTCTTTTTTCTTTGCACTTTCATATAAATTTTAGGATCAGGTTTTAATTTTTGCAAAAATTTTTTTAATTTTTTTTAATAGGGATTGTGTTGAATCTATAGATTAGGGATGAATTGTCATCTTAACAATATTGAGTCTTCCAATTCATAAACATGGAATATCTCTCTATTTCATATTATTCTCACAGCAATGTTTTGTCGTTTTTAGTATACATGTCTTACAATTATTTTACTACATTTATTGTTATTTTATTTATTATTTTTGAGGCTGTTGTGAATGGTTACCTTAATTTTATTTTTGAATTGATTTTTCCTAGTACAGTAAAAGCTTGATTTGTGAGTATAATCCATTCCAGAAACATGCTTGTAATCACTCATATATCAGAGTGAATTCAAGAACCTTTGGCTCAATTGTGACCATGTGCCATTTGGCATCACGTACTACTCATATTGCAAGACATCGCTCATTATCAAGTTAAAATTTCTTAGAAGTGTTTGCTCATCTTGCAGAACACTTGCAGAACAAGTGACTCTCAATCCAAGGTTTTACTGTGTATTTAAATAAAATTTATTTCTGTTTCTTGATCTTCTATCCTGGTACGGTTCTGAAGTATTTTGAGTTACAGAAATTATTGTGTATGTCTTTGGATATTCTGTATTTGGGATCATGCCATTTGTAAATAAATATGGTTTTAGTTATTCTTTTCTTATCTGAATTATTTTCATTTATTTTTCTTGCTTCATTGCACTGACTAGAATCTCCAGTGCAATAGTGAATAGAAATGATAAAATTAGACATCTTTGCCTTGTTTTCTATTTTAAGAGAGGGATGGACATTCAATCTTTTACCATTCAGTGTGATGTTAGCTACAGATCTTTTGTAGATGCTCTTTATCAAGTTAAGAAAATTCTCTTACTAGTTTTTTGAAAGTTTTTATCATGAATTGTTCAAATGCTTTTTCTGTGTCTGTTGAGATTATCATGTGGTTTGGTCTTTTATTCTTTTAATATAGTAAATTAAATTAACTAATTTCCAGTTAAAGCAATTTTACATCCCTGAGATAAATTATGCTTGGTCTTGGTCATGGTGTAGAACCTTTTTATATTTTGTGAGATATAGTTTCTTCATATTTTTTTAAAGTTCTATGTCTATGCTTATATGAAATATTTGACTGTAGGTTTTATGTGTGTGTGTGTGTGGTGATTTTTGTCTGGCTTAATAATAGAAAATAATGACCTCAAAAAATGAGTTGAGAATCTAATTTTCTTTTTTCCACAGGCTAATACTTGCTTTATGTCTTGACATTTTCTTCTCTCACCTTCAGTATTAGCCATAAACTCTAACCAAACATGTCCCCCCTTTCTTGCTAATCACTGCTAGAAAACAGAGAATGGCAAATGAAAAGAAATTTTCAAAGTTTGAGAATTATAAAAAAAAAATAGTTACAGGTATTGTTTGGCTTTAATATCCCTTGTTTCTGTTTTTATATGATATCTATTGTCTTCCTTCTAACACCTTTCTTAAACAAGGCCTTTTTCACCTGCCTATAAGTATGAGTGTTCTGGGAGGTGGAACAATATTTTCAGTTAATTATTTTAAGGGTGCACCTCATAGGTTTTATAATGCACTGTAGAAATTTTCACATTACTATTATATTTTAATTTTGGTTGTATGATAAGTCACTTCTTGCTCTTCAGAAATCACATCTACATGAAAACCCATTTCTAAAACGCTTTCATAAGTCTGGTATTTAATATACATGAGAAAAATCTATGATCAACTTACCATTCTCTTAAACATAATCATAAAATACATTTCAGAAAAAATTCTAAAGAACTATAGAATTCTATTCATAAGGTAGGATTTGTAACAAAGAATAGATTTTCATTAAAACTTTCTAGGTCTGGGGCACCTGGGTAGCTCAGTCATTTGAGTGTCCAGCTCTTGATTTCGGCTTAGATCACGATCTTACAGTTCATGAATTTGAGCCCCACATCAGGCTCTGTGCTGATATTGCAGAGCCTGCTTGGGATTCTCTTTCTCCCTCTCTCTCTGCCTGTTCCCTGCGTTTTCTCTCTCTAACTCTCTCTCTCTCTCTCTCTCTCTCTCTCTCTCTCAAAATAAATGAATAAACTTAAAAAAATTTCTAGGTCTATTCATTCCAAATGCTATGGCACTCAAGTGTTTCTTAGACTCAAGTGTTTGTTATTATTTTGTTTCAAATACTGCACACATTCTTCATGTTCATTATATATTACTTCCTCATTTTGCATAATCTAATTAAAAGGTCCATCATTTTATCTTTGCCTTGAAAACATTCCATGTAGACACAATTTATGAAATAACATAAATTTATTCATGTATTCATTTAACATATTTATTAAACACCTCTTCTGTTTAATAGACAGTGATGATACAGTCATGAACAAAACAAAACAAGTTTCCTTCCTCATGGAGCTTTTATTCTAGAGAAGGAAAACAGAAAAAACCAACAAATATATAATATGCTGTATAGTGATAATTACTATGAAGATTTAAAGTAGTGTGACTGGGATAGAGAATGGCAGCATTCAGCAGTCAGGGAAGAAGTCTCTGGTAAGGAGAAGTTACATAAATTACATGAAAGAGTAAGCCTTGTAGACACCCTGGAGAAGGTCAGGCCAGGTGGAAGAAACAATGTGTGCCAACCTAAGGAAGGACCATGACCTTTGTAATAGAAGAAAAGCAAGTAGGCCAGTTAAATTGAATAGTGAGGGGAGATGATGTCAGAGCAGAAAGATGGCAGATCATGTTGGATTTGTGGGCCCTTGTGAGAACTTTGGACTTCATTCTGCATGAGATAGGAAGCCACTGGAGTGTTGAGGCAAAGGATATATAACGTGGCTTAATTTTTTAAGTAATTACTCTATGAGCTAAGAAAATAAAAAAGAAAAAGGAAGGGAGGAAGAAGGGAGGGAGGGAGGGAAGGAAGGAAGGAAGGAAGATTGACTTTAGAGCAAAAGAGGAAGCAGGAAGGACATTAAAGGCAACTTGAATCATCCAGGAAGACATAGTGGCAGTTTTGGACAACGTTGTAGGAGTCGACATGGGGACAAGGGCTGGGTTCTGGGTACATTTTGAAGATCGAGCTAGCAGCATTTGTTGCTCGTTGGGCAGAGAGTGTAGGAGAAAGGGGGGTCAAGAATAAAGAGTAAAGAATAAAAGAAAAAGAATAAGGTATTTACATGAATGGCTCAGTATATTTAGAGGAAAATAATCATTCTCCATTATTTCATTTTGCAGGTTGTCTACCTTCATAACAACAATATCTCTGCAGTTGGGTCTAATGACTTCTGCCCACCTGGATACAACACCAAAAAGGCTTCTTATTCGGGTGTGAGCCTTTTCAGCAACCCAGTCCAGTACTGGGAGATCCAACCATCCACCTTCCGATGTGTCTATGTTCGTTCTGCCATCCAACTTGGAAATTATAAATAACTCCCAAGAAAGCCCTCGTTTTTATAACGTGGCAAAATCCCATTAATATCATTGCTCAAAAAAAAAAAAAAAGAAAAAAGAGAAAAAAAAAGAAAGCTAGATACTGGAAACCTAACTGCAATGTGGATCTTTTTCCCACATGATTTATAATGCATAAAACCAAATACGCAGTTTAAATAATTGCCTACAATAAAAAAAATATTTTGCCTGCCATTTTCAGAATTCTTTTTTGAAGCTTTCTGTTGATGTTAACTGAGCTATTGCAGATATTCTTATTTCCCTAAATGTAAAATTTGGCATAAATGTATATATATATACATGTCAACAATTTAGTACAGCTTTCTTTTTCTATTTTCAGAAGGAATCAAATAAAAAAAAGTATTGATCTTCTGTAACTCATAAGCTCTTAGATCCTTTGACATAACATTAAACTTCAAATTCTGTCTAGCTCTGTATTAGACTCCGTTATTACTGGTAAAGCCTCATTTGAATATGTAAATTCAATAAGGCTATGTAAAATTTTTGCTAATGTCATTTTGAAAAAAAATAAATTTACAAAGACATTCAAAATTACTATTGTATAAAAATGTAATTGTAATCTTCCCTAAACTCAATTTTCTGAAAAGAACACACATTGTGTTCTTGGCAAAAAACTTTCCAAGTTCTCAGCTATTTCTTTTACTCCTGTTTTTTGATACTTGTGTATTACAACTTACATTACCTATATTCAGTGCTGAGCTGATAAAGCACAAAGCTGATTTTTCCTGATTGGTCTAGAAAGCTGGTATTTTCAGTTACTAATATAGTAAATCAGTTTTAAAACATCATGTGTATAATCAGGCTGCTCACTTGGATATTTCTATCATTAATTGATTAATATTCTAATATTCTAAATATTAGAAATATTTATTGCATTTACTTAAATCTTCAGATTTAGATTTTTTTCCTACAGGATTTATAAAGACCTATCAAAGCAGACCATTCATTAAGCCTGGGGAATAGGCTGATTTGCAAAAAGTAGAGATATATCAAAAACTACATTTAAGCTCTCGACGTCTAATAAGCAAATATGTGAGGATAGTTGCTTTTTTCTACAACTTTGGATGCTTTATGGTTGCAAACACTGACAACCAAATCCAAACTGGTTTAAACCGTAAAGGAAACCTCAAACCGTCCTGCGGTTTGAGTAGCCTGTAGGTACAATTTGATCAGAGTTCCAGCCAAGTTTCTCTACATCTCTTTCAACTTTGCCTTCCCTCGTTACATTTTCAGGCTGGCTTCCCTTATGGTTGAGAAAATGCATCTCCCTCATTGTTTACCACTCAGAACACAAAAACATATGAACACAAAATTTCTGGGAGAAGTCATGAGATTCTCTCTCATTATTACTTAGCAATCTCACAGCCCTATAGAGTACATGAGTAAATACTATTATTATTCCCATTTTGTAGACAAGTAGACTGAAGTTAGGAGAAATTAAGGAACTTTTCTATAGTCAAATACGTGGAAAATACATGGCAACAGAGTGTTCTCTTTTGATCTTTGTATAAATTGGGGCCTGACAGAAAACAGTTTACCTCTGAGAGTTCAAATGAATTGAATGAATGGACTGTTATACAGTGTGCACAGAGTTTACTGCACCAAAACAAGGAATGACAAGTCACAAAGAGATGGCACTAGTGGAAAGCCGTTGTCACCCAAATGGCTACGTGGACAGGAGAAGAATTGAGTTTCTGAATCCAAGTGAGAGGACAGCTTTGGAGGATTTCTATGCCCAGGGAGCTGTGCTCCTGGAGGGACGCCACATCTACAAAGGTGAGGTATTGAAACAGGGTATCTCCCGTTCTCTCCTTTTAGGTCAGACATCCCACTGATTAAACCTAAAGGAAAGACAATCATTAAGAAAGCTAGAAAGATGAAAGCTCTTCCTGGGGCAGGATGGAGACGGGAGACAATTAGATCTGGTCAGAGCACTTGGAGAATAACTAATTAGTCCAGGCACTATAATTATATCAGTAGGATTATTACACAAATTTCACCAGACACAGATAAACATTATATTCCCTTCCTATGTCATCCCAGGTACATTTTCTGAAACCCAATTATTTTAGACTTTTCTGCATTGATCAGAGTTGCTAACAAATAAAACAATACTTGATGAAACTTTATCAAATGATTAACTGAATCTGGTTTTCCATTAGGAAACGTGGGACTATTTTTATAATGGCTTTGACTAAAATAGCATTTACTTTTTTAAAGAAATATGGTCAGTGTTAAAAATAAAAGTGTAAACAGAAAACTTACACCGTCACTATTAATGGATGGTCAATTATTTGTGCATACTAGTGTGCACAAATTTGGCAGGAAATAAAAATAATATTTGGATGATCATGAGAATCAGAGCTTACATCTCTAAGCTCTTGCAGTCAAAGTCATATCCTTCATTGCAGCAGTAACCGCCTGAAATGCACAATGCTTTGTGCGAGCTATATTTAATGACATGCTCGTCTTTCATGAAGTGATCATGTTAGTGATATTTATTTACTCTGACATCAGGCAATAAGTAGGAGAGGCTACTTATTGATTTAACTTACTCCATTCATTCATTCATGCATTCATTCATTCAATAAACTTTTTTGTTTATTGTAAATATAAGATAAGTCTTGGTAGAAAGATGACAGCAACAACAACAACAGATATTTCTTTGTGGAGTTTATTCCGTGCATACAAAGCTTTTGTGCTAGGCTCTATTTGGTCCATATCTGCTTGTCACAAAACTCCCATAAGAATGTACTGTTCCTATTTCACAGATGATGAAATTTAGAAATAGTAGATGCGGAGTCAGAATTATAACCGCGATGTGTGCTGATCCAGTTAGGATTGGCCTCTGCTTTTGCAATAGTTTATACAACTCAAAGCATGTCAAGGCCAAAGTCAGTAGTCTTAAAAGCTGAGAAGGGAATCTATTCTGGTTCTTAGCAGTTCCTCTGCATTGTGGTAATAGGTGAGTGTACTGAGGCACAAGATAAAAACCATCCTTTATTCAACTCTATGTCTTAACTGCACATAACAGTATCTCATTTAATACATTAGCCCTGTGGACTATGTATGGTTGCTTAATATCTTTTTAACTAAACAAATGAAGCCCCAGAGAAGTCCAATAATTTCTGCATGGATACACAGCTTGTAAGTAAGAAAAGGCAAACTGTTCATCCCTTCAATGTATTGCCTCCTGCTACTTTAGAAAAGTAAGAGTTTGTGTCCAACAACGAACAATCACTGCACACTCACACCACCTTTCATCTTCTTTGCCTTATTATGCAGGGCTATAAAATAATGGGTCATCCCACCAATGTGATGTGTTACATTTCAAAAAGCATACATTTGTTTGTTAAAAAAAATTGAAAATACGACACTGTTCGACTTTAAAAATGTTCTGTATTAGCACTCTCCAATATGGTACCTATGACCATGGGTAATAGAAATGTGATAAAGAACTACGTTTTAAATTTTATTTAATTTTAATGAATTTAAAGTTAATAGCCATATGTCACTTAGTGACATCATATTGGATATCATGTTTTAAATACTCCTAATGAGTTTAAATATGATTTTCATGGTATGGAGTGTATTTCTGGTCATGCAAAAATATTTACTAGGTCTGTGTCTAACTGGGGATATAAGAATGAATAAGAAGCCATCCTTGACTTTAAGGTAATCATAGTTTAACAAAAGACACAATCATGTAACCAAATAATAAAAATACAGAGGAAAAAATTTTATCATTATAAAGAGTGGTGTACTTCATTTTACTGCGCCTTACTTTCTTGCACTTTGCAGATATTGTGTGTTTTTGGGGAGCCTGGGTAGCTCTGCTGGTTAAGCATCTGACTCAGGTCATGATCTTGCGGTTTGTGAGTTCGAGCCCTGCCTCAGACTCTGTCCTGACAGCTCAGAGCCTAGAGCCTGCTTCAGATTCTGTGTCTCCCTCTCTCTCTGCCCCTCCCCTGCTCATGGTCTGTCTCTCTGTCTGCCTCTCTCTTTCAAAAATAAAGAATCATTAAAAAATTAAAAATAAATAAATAAAATAAATGGAGACAGTTTTGTGGCAATCTTCCATGAAGCCAGTGTATCGACATTTGCTCACTTTGTGTCTCTGTCACATTTTGGTAATTCCTGCAATATTTCAAGTTTTTTCATTATAATTATAGCTGTTATGGTGATGTTTTATCAGTGATTATGACTCACTGAAAGCTCAGATGACAGTTAGCATTTTATAGCTGTAATTTTTAATTAAGGTATGTACAGTTTTTAGACATAATGCTATTGCACATTTAATAGACTACAATATATTGTACATAAAACTTTTAGATGCACTGGAAAATAAAAAATTCATTTGACTCAATTTATATGGCTATTCACTTTATTGCGGTGGTCTGGTACTGAGCCCACAATATCTCCAAAGTATGCTTTTTTTTTTTTTTTTAACATTTTTGTTTACTTTTGAGAGACAGAGAGAGACAGAGCATAAGCAGGGAAGGGACAGAGAGAGGAGACACAGAATCCGAGACAGACTCCAGGCTCTGAGCTTTCAGCACCAAGCCCGATGAGGGGCTTGAGCCCACAGACTGCGAGATCATGACCTGAGCCGAAGTTGGATGCCTAACCGACTGAGCCACCCAGGTGCCCCATGCTTCTTTTTTTTAGTTTTTTTTTAATGTTTATTTATATTTGAGACAGAGAGAGACAGAGTGTGGGCAGGGGAGGGGTAGAGAGAGAGGGAGACAAAGTCTCCAGGCTCTGAGCTGTCAGCATGTGGGGCTGGAACTCAGTGACCGGGAGATCATGACCTGAGCCAAAGTCAGATGCTTAACCAACTGAGCCACCCAGTGCCCCCGCCCAAAGTATGCTTCTATATGCAAGTTACAGCAGTGGCTCAGAGGAAGGGTGATGAGCTCTGCCAAGGGTAGCAGAATGAGCAAGGAGAAACAGGAAAGGCTGCTTCACTGAGGAAGTAACTTTTGAGTTACTGAATGTGTAACAGTTCAACAGGACATTTGGAAGAAGGGGCTATTCAAGGCAAGAGAGTAATTTCAAAGACTCAGAGATGTGTCTAGGCACGTCTTCTCTGATAGGCTGGCATAAATGAGAGCTTTCTCAACTCTTTACCTTCTTCTGAAACAGATGAAGTATATATTTACCTTCAATATATACAGGGATCAAGGTGATATCAGAGGAAGCCACTCTTTTCCTTTTTTCCAGTCTTGCTGGCCCACAAAACATCAACCTCCCAGAATGGTCAATAGGAGGGAAGAAGTGGCTTTATTTTCCTTCTCTCTTACACCTCCCAAGAGATCTCATTCTCATTGCAACAGAGAAAAGGTTGTTTCTCTTGGAAGTCATTCAGGTGTTCAAGGTCCATGGCTTCACTAGATATTTTCTTCAGAGCTGGACCTTGAAAGCCACGCTCTCTTCTCTAGTCCCGCCTCCTGCATGTGGAAACCTTTCTGTTGGAGGAGAAAAGTCTGCTTTTACCCCACTGCTTAACCCACAGCTGGGCAAGGCATGGGTCAAGATAAAGGAACAGAGAAGAACATTTTGGACTTTGATCTGCAAAGCAGATCTTCCAACACTCCTTTTCCAAAAGTAGAGTTGCTTCTAATTTTGTTCACAGCCTAGAGAGGCCTGACTCTTCAGCACCATTCTCTCAAGTAAAAATAGAATTTCTTTCTTACCTATTTTTCCTTTGAAATAAAGATAAATATGGCTCATTTCCTTAACTTCAACAGTTGCTATTTGCCTAACTTAGCAAAGTTACTTAACCTTTCTGTGACTCATTTCCTTATCTGCAAAATGGGAATAAAAATAATACCTACCTAGCAGGTTGGTGTGTGGATTAAGCAGGTTGACCTAGTGTGTAACTTTTGGATTGGAGCCCAGCACCTGGAAAGGGCTCATGTGAGTTGGCTTCCAGGTCACAGCGTTTGGGCTGCCATCGTCTCAAGAGCAATTAGGTCTCAGGTCTACGATGGGGTCTGAAATTGTGCATGTCGAACAAGCTCCCAGGAAGGCTGCTACTTCTTGGTCTGTACTTTGAGGAACAAAATAACAGAGTCCTCTCATTTCATACTTGACCAGGTGTATCTCCCATCCTACTGGTTGGCTCCTGTGAGAAACCCCCACTGTGTTAGTTTCCTAAAGCTGTTCTAACAAAGTACCTCAAACTGAGGAGCTTGAAATGACCTGAATTTATTCTCTCATAATTCTGGAGTGTAGGAGTTCAAAATCAAGGGGTTGGCAGGGCCATGCTCCCTCCAAAGGCTCTAGGGAAGAATGTCTCCTTGCTTCTCCTCCCTTCAGAGTGTTCCACATGTTCCTTTGTTTGTGGCAGCGAGTCTCAGTCCCAGCCACTATCTCCACAAGACTTTCTTCTCCTGTGTGTCTGTGTCTCTTCCTGTAAGGACATCAGTTATGTCAGATTAGGCCCTGCCCCAATTGAGCAGGACCTCATCTTAACTTGATCACATCTGCAAAGACCTCACTTACACTTAAAGGTAAGGGTGCTAGAGATTAGACTTTGAACATATCTTTGTGTCGGTGTGATGGGAGCACAATTCAACTATTAATATCCACTTTCTTTTCATCTTTATAAAATACTTATTTTTGTTCTTATTTTTGCCAACAATTGTGTTTGATTGTGTGTGGATTACATAGGAGGCTGGGAAGTGTCTTTTCACCTCTGACACTTTGTGGATGGGTAGGCGCCCTTCATGCATTCATGCTAGCTTTAAGTCATCTTTCCATATTCAAGTGACCCAAATTTTCCAGAACACAGTACTTAAGTTCTTTTTAATGCATTCTTCTTCAATGACCTTGATCTGGCAATGAAAATTACTATGTCATTCTCATCACATAAATCAGGCGTAAACTCGTCTCTGCTTTCCTTCTGGTTCACTCATTTTACTGAATCATCATCATTATCTTCCTTTTCTTATTTTCCCTTCCTCCTTCTCCATAATACGACTCCAAGGAACTCCATTTTCTAGCTTATTGCAGCTGCAGATGCAAGATCTCATTGCTTTATCGTCCATGCAAACAAAGAAATGCCTAATCCCTCAAGTAAATTAAAACTTTACATACAAGTTTCCCATTCATCCAGAGTTCCTTCTGGAAGACTGCCCCCAAAGCCCACACAGCTCTTTACCAGACCCCGTTGCCCGCCAGACTCTGATCTCCCACAACAGAGGTATTACAGGTGGCTGACTTGATTATCACAGCCATTTCAATTCTTCACTCTGCTGCTCATGTTTTCATTCCCACAGTGACCGCTGAAGAATTTTTTCAGGTGATTGGCTTATGTATCCCAGCACACCAGCTGTCAGCGTTCCTTCAAATCTCAGGTCTGTGACAGACTGCCGATTTCACACTACAGAGCAGAACAGTGCAAAACAAAGAAAAATCAAGAGAGGGAAAGCACGCAACTTAATGAAGTCAAACGTGAACATAAACATCCTGGAATGTAAAACAACCTTCAGGTGGATCGAAATAGTTTTGAAGAGACAGTCTACGTGTTCCCCTCAATGGGAGATCAGCCGGGAAGGACTTGGGGAGCCGTGCATCCTGCGTATATGGCTCGTAGTGTGTGAGCCATTGGTGATCCCAAGACTTTCTCCCTAGGCCACTTATGGACCATGAGGGCTAAGTGAATTCTTCCAGGTCTTCATGAACAAGCACAGGGATACAAATCAGCTTTAAAGTAGACATAAAATATCAATAAAATCCAGCCCTCCTGCCCAAGCATGATATGTCGTCTGGCACATATTACTTTGTTTATTCAACAGAAATTTATGAAAGCCCAGCTAGATAACTGACACTGTCTCAGTGGCTGAGGTAGAGCAAAGAAGGGTGTCTCACCACCAAGCAGGAGACGTCACAGTGGGAGGGGACACAGGGAATGACAAATGAGATAGGGAACAGGGAATGTGGGGGGCAGGACTTGCTATTTTATATAAGATAGAGAAAGACCTTCAGACAAAGTGACCTGTGAGCAGGGATATGAAAGACATAAGGAAGCAAGCACCCCCCCCCAAAAAAGTGAGGGTGCATGGCAGGTTCTAGTGACAGGAGAGAGGTTAAATGTGAACCAAGTAAAGGGAGTAAGGAGAGGCAAAGTCAGAGAGGGACTGAGAACCTCTACCACGTAGGGCTTTTTAGACTATTTTATTATTTTTAATGTTTATTTATTTTTGAGAGAGAGACAGAGACAGAGCATGAGTTGGGAGGGGCAGAGAGGCTTTTTAGGCAATTTTAAAGACTACCTTTCCTCTGAGCAAGACAGGAAGCTATTAAAGACTTCTCAGCAGAAAAATGATTTGATTCAACTGTCTTTGAAGGGACATCTCTGACTGCAAAAATCATAGGGTGACAAGGAGAGACGCAAGAAGGATATTTAGGATGCTATTGCAATAAGCATGGTGTGATGCTGGTTAGTACCAGCATGTGACCTGGATGGTAGCAGAGAATTTGCTGAGAAGGGTCACACCATGAAAGTCTTTTAAAGATACAGAGGACAAGGATGGCTGAGAAACCAAATGGGGAGAGAGAGAGAATAGAGACAGGAATGACTCCAAGAATTTTGTCCTGAGCCACTGAGAGGATGAAGTCACCATTGCCCAAGATGGGAAAGACTGAGGAGGCAGAGGGGGAAGCACAGGGGAGAAAATCAAAAGTTGTTTTTGGATTTGTTCATTTTGAGCTTTCTATTTAATTTCCACATTGTGTATCAAGGAGGCTTTGGATTGAGGAGTCTGGCTCAAGGGAGAACGTTGGGCTACAAACGCAAATTTGGGAGATGCCAGAATATAGATTGCCCTTTATCAGTGCAGAAATGACTTGACTTTATCCAAACTAAGCAATCACACCGTACATGTTAGCAACACATTTTACAGGGCCAATTCTGGCCTTTTGCAATGTTCTCGTGGTTTCTAAGATAAATAAACATATTATATGTTTCCCTCTGGATGCCTTTGCTAAGATCATGTCAGCATTTCCAAAACAGTCCTTGCTTAAATAACTCTGAGAAAGTAAAACCTCTTGAGGAGAAAGGATTTTATTGTTTTTGAAAAGATCCCTGTATTTTCTCTTACGAGTTTAGAGTTGTATAAAAATGGTTTAGTTTCTGGTTCCCTCAAGAACTCATATTAACAAAAGTGCACCTTGGTGCCTGTCTCGAATGTGGGCTGATAAGTTGCTGGTGGTTTGACAGTTATGAATAAACAGTTCTGTATCATAAGGCAAGCGTATTCCTGAAACTGCAGAAGGCCTCAGTGGGCCTCAGACACTGTACCAGCACATTTAACTAGAAAACCTTGGAAACATGTACAAATTCCACAGCCAAAGTGATTATATTATGGAATCCTAGCACAGACAGTCCTGTACTAACTTATATTGATCACTAGCTTATCAAGAATCCACATGGTCATTGGATCTGGAATTGAACTATGATAAAATGAAGATATTTCCCTGGAAATAATTTACCTTTTCCCCTCTTTTCACAAAACCAGTTATCTGCATGTGTGGAGGGATGGGGGCGAACCCCCTTACAATACTATCATGATCATAAGAAAAAAACATTTTAATTAATTTGATCATTCATTTATTCCTTTAATTCGCACATTTACCAAAGACTTAGAATATAACAGGAACTATGATAGGTCCAGTGATAATAAAAACAAAAAATATGTATTTTCCCTGTAGTAAATAACTGAGGTATGTGAAGTGAGAAATTCTTTCAATAAACCTTAAAAGTGAATTCAAAGATAAAAGTCTGAGAAGTTTCTGAGAGGAAATGAAAACCAAGAGTATTGTGTACCCCTTCACGATTAAAAATTATAATCTTAAACAAATTTCCTGTGGCTGTCGTTGACTTCAGAAAAAACATCTGGAACACTGTAAGAAAAACCGGCCACCTACAAATCACAGAGCTGTTACTGGGGTCTAGGCAATGATAAACAAAGCTTATGAGACCAGATGTTTCTGGATGCTGTATTTTGGTTAAGATCCTTCTCGGACCATCTGGATTGGTAGATGGATTTTTTTTTTCAGGGTATTTCTTCCTAGCTTCAGCAACTCTCATGATAGATATATTTGAGATCTATTTACCTAAGACTAGTGACAAGAGACCTAGAAGATTTCTGGAGGCAATGTCCGTGCGAAAAATAACTCCAAGGATTTGTGAATTGGAGGTACAGTTTAGCCGAGGTTTGAAAGTTGCTGTCACATTCACAAAGCGTACATTTTCTCCAGATAACCAGTGTCCACTTTTAAATATCTTTCTCAGAAATTATGCCTCAGGCCCTAGCTGGCAAAAGTCAAAAATCAGGTAATAATGTAAACAGTCTTTTTCGCTAGAATTTCTTGATGATGTTGGTTCTTCTCTCTGACTCTTGCAATTGCACATTGATTCAGAGTGTTTTTGGTTTTGGTTTTTGGTTTTTGTTTTCATGTGACCACACGTTATTTTTATTTTTTTCTAATTTTAATCAGATATAATTAACATATAACCTTATATACATTGAAGGTGTACAACAAAATGATTTGGTGTTTACAAAATATATATATGTAGCAAACTGATTACCTTTATGAGTTTGGTTAATCTCCAACAGTTTAGAGACATTCTCTAGGTTTTCCCTTGTAGCAACAACAATAATAATAACACTGCTACTTTGTATTGATCTGGCACCTTTGGCTGACACGGGTATAATCTCATTGTTTCACAATCAATGGCTGCAACTGGTTTATATTCTAAGAAAAAACAAGGAATAAGTAATTTAAAAGGGCTTTGATAGATGAGGCAAACATAGGCCTGATCTATTATTATATTATTAGCTAGGGGATAAGGAGCTGAGCTAACAGAGCTGGGGAAGAAAAAGTTTTCTTTGCCTGCTCCATATTCTTACTGGTATTGCCTCTCTTTACTCCTTTACTTACTCATTCTCCTGTTTCTCCATTCCATCCTTGTTATGACTGAAAGTTTGTGATCCCCCCAGAATTCATATGTTGAAATCCCCCCTCCCACCTCCACAGTGTGATGGTTTTAGGAAGTGGGGCTTGGGACGGTAATTAGCATTAGTGAAGTGCATGAGGGCAGAGCCCTTGTGAATGGTGTTCCGTGCCCTGATAGGAGTCTCAGAAGATTTTGCTTCCCTCTGCTCTCTGCCATGTGAGAATACAACTAGTCGTTGGCCATCAGCTTCCTGGAAGAGGGACCTCAGTAGACCCTGACTGTACTGGCACCCTGATCTGGTACTTCCTACCTCCTGCCCCCGAACTGTGAGAAATACATTTCTGTTTTTTATAAGCCAGTCCATGCTGTTTTGCTATAGCAGCCTGAGCTGACTGATTATTCCTGCCATACATGGAGGTTCACATCCATGTTACACCACTGGATCAGAACAGGGCAATTCTAGCTCAGAGGTAGAGATGCCCAAAGGGTTGTAAGTCTAGTGAGATTTAGGTTTCAGGGTTGAAGTGTGGCTGGTGGTACAAGTAGCCTGTGTGGACCCTTGAATGGTAGCTTCAGAATCTGCTTCTGCTTCTGAGCACTGAAGAGCAACCATAAAGAGTAAAAGCCTGAAACAGCTCAAGTGTCCACCAACTGATGAATGGATAAAGAAGATGTGGTGTATATATATATATATATAATGGAATATTACTCAGCCATAAACAAGAATGAGATCTTACCATTTGCAATGAGGTGAATGGAGCTAGACTGTATTATGCTAACTGAAATAAGTCAGAGACAAATACCATATTATTTCACTCATATGTGGAATTTAAGAAACAAAACAAACAAGCAAAGTGGAAAAAAAAGAGAGAGAAGCAAACCAAGAAACAGACTCTTAACCATAGAAAACAAACTGATGGTCACCAGGAGGGAAGTGGGCAGCGCATGGGTTGAATAGGAGATGAGGATGAAGGAGGGCACTTGTCATGAGCACTGGGTGTTGTATGAAGTGTTGAATCACTATATTGTACACTTGAAACTAATATCACACTGTATGTTAACTAACTGGAATTTAAATTAAAACTTAAAAAGAGTTAATGCCTGTGGTCAAATTGACTGGGATCATCTTTGTTTTGGTGTTTACAAGCTGTGCAACATTAAGCATATCAGTTTATTGCTTTATGCCTAAAAGAGGGGTTACTAATAAAGGTGCCTATCACATAAGTTACTTAGGACAAGTAACTGAGATAGTGTATGTAAATAATGAAAAAGAATGCTTTACCCCCAAGATCAGGAAAAAGCAAGAATGACTAATCTTTCCACTCCTATGAAGCATTATCCAGAAAATCCTAGATAGTGCAGTAGATAAAAAATAAATAAATAAATAAATGAAAAGCATGAAGATTACAAAGAAGATGTAAAACTATCTTCATTTGAAAATGGTAAACATGTCCATAGAAAGTCCTAAGACACCAATAAGAAGGTACCTACAATAATTAAGAAGTGAATTTAGCAAGATCATAGAATGGAAGGTTAATATACAGTAATTGGGTTTATTTTTATTTACTAGCAGCACCAATACTTGTAGAATAATTTTTTAAAAAATTGTTTACCCTAGAATCATATAATATGTTTTGAAAAGTTGTGAATCAATTTAACAGGAGGCATGTAAAACATATACATATTTCTAATAGGAATTAAAGACCTTAACAGTGGAGGTACAAAAGGAAGTTCATCATTTGAAGATTTGATATTGTTCTGATAATTGGCTTATAGATTCATCACAATCCCAGTTGTAATTTTAGAAGGGCTTTATCTAGACATTGATGAGCTGATTCTAAAGTTTACCTAGAAATGCAAACCTAATAGATGCAAAATTTTTTTCCACAGAAAATAAAAATTGAGGATTTCTGCATTTAATATTGTCCATGAAGCTACAGTCTGGTAAAAAGATAGACAAAAAGACAAACATAAAGATCAATTGAACAAGAAGAGTTCAGAAATGAGTCCACACACATACATTCAAACAATTTTCAGCAAAAGTGAAAAAGGGATTCAACTGGGAAAGAAAATCACTTTAACAAATGGTGCTGACACAACTGGGTTTTGGTACAGTGGACAATGCACACTGACCATTGCCTATGCTCTACATGAAAATTAATCAAAAGGGATCATAAATATATCATAAAAGTTACAACTATAAAATTCCTAGAAGGAATCATAGGAATATGCTTCCTTGAATTTGAGGTAAGCAGAGATTCCTTACATGCAAAAAAATGTGAACCATAACAGAAAAAAATTGATAAACTGGGCTTTATCAAAAGTAAAATATTTACTCTTCAGAAGACATTTTAAGGATAACAGAAGCTATAGACCGAGAAAAAATGTTTACAATATATATATTTAACAACGTGATTAATACGATAAATAGATAAAGAGATAAACTTCAGAAATGCAATAAGACCAAACAACCTTAAAGGACTAAAAATATTTTGACAAATACTTCACAAGAGAAAAAATAGATCTAACAAAATAAAATGCGTGATAAGATCAACCCCTATAGTCATAAAGGAAATGCTAATGAAAACCACCTGATGACTACAGTTAATAAGATTGTACTAAATAATGGACATTTGCTAAGAGAGTAGATTTCATGTGTTCTTATCACAAATAAAAATAATAGTAACCATGTGAGAAGATATGCTAATGAACTTGCCTGTAGTAATCATTTCACTATGCACCTGTATATTAAATCATCATGTTATACATCTTTAATATACACAAATGTTATTTTTAACACAGAAAGCTAAACAAACAAAAAAAACCCCACAAGATACTACTACTATGTACCTGTGGGAATGGCTAACATTGGCAAGTCTCCTGATACCAACTTATGACAATGATGTGGAACAACTAAAACTCTCACATATTGTTGGTGACAAGGTGTAATGACCCCACCGCAAATGTATAGATTCTTTGTTGATCAGAGTGAGGAAACCAGCAGTATTTATCTAGAGTCAATTTCTGGGAAACCAAAAGCTTTTAAAATTTCTAACCTTATGCCCTAACTAGGCATATGACAAGTATTAATAATATATCGGCATGTATTAATCAACACATTTTTTGCACTAATTTTGAGATTGGAGTTTGAAGAAGTTACATCTAAAACTGGATAGAAAATAGTATTTTGTTTCCAATCGTGTACATTTGGAAATGTAGAGGCAATTCATTTTTATAACATCTTATATAGGCTTTAAAAAATTTTTCTTTAATATTTATTATTTATTATTGACAGAGAGAGAGAGAGAGAGAGAGAGAGAGAGAGAGCCAAGCACAAGCAGGGGAGGGGTAGAGAAAGAGAGAGAGAGACACAGAATCTGAAGCAGGCTCCAGGCTCTGAGCTGCCAGCACAGAGCCTGACACGGGGCTCGAACTCGTGAATGGTGAAATCATGACCTGAGCCCAAGTCAGACTCGGACACTTAAACGGCTGAGCTAGCTACCCAGTTGCCCTTAGGCATTTTGTTTTTATGCTTTCTGGCAGAGTCACAGAAACGGTGTACTCCTAAGTCTCTAAGTGATTTTTTAAATTTACCTCTTTTTGTTGAACCTAAGAAGAAAGATGACCAGGTGATTGAAGCAGACATTTCCTCCTTAGGTCAGCAAATTCACATTTGAGAAAACACTTAAAAGCCCAGAATGTTACACACCACTTACTTTTCCTACTTCATATATGAAAGGATTATTCTTTAAAAACCAAAAGAAAGCAAAATTGACAAGAAGAATCTAAAAAGTTTGTTGATCGGCTAAATACCAGCCTGGTTAGAAATCATTCAAGGATGAGAAAACATTGTAAAAATAGCTAGAACCTCATGAAAAGATCGTGTAATATAAAATAAAAGGAGGAACTGCAGTTGGGGTCAGGGGCAAAGCAGTGCTTTAAAGACTGTTTATGTAGAAAACAGACATTTTGGAAACCTCTACCTTCTATTCTAAATAAATATTTTAAAAGTAGTAGGCTTGAAACAAGAGATGCTGAGACACAGAGAAATAAAGAGCAGGGTAGTAGAGTGAAGAAATGAAAATAAGTTATGAGAAAAATAATAGTTTCAGAAACAGTAAAGAGGTAAATTAACACTGCAGGAAGAAGGCAAAAGAAAAAGACAAGGGATGAATGATCCAATTGATGATAAATAAAAGCAGAAAGAAAAAAGATAATTGCTGGTCTTTAAAAAGAAGCTAATTCAAAAAGTGCAGAAGGAAAAATCAAAGGCGAACTGGGAGAAAGATTCTCTGAGTTGAAGATTTGAATCCACAGCTTAAATGGAGGTCCATGAAAAATCAAAAAAATTAATGAAAAAAAAGTCATAAGGAAACCTGATGAGGTACTTGGATTTCAAAAAAAGTCACACAGGCTTGTGGGGCAAGCAACACAAATAAGAGTCTATCTACAGAGACGAAACAATTATACCTACCTTGGATTTCTCTGCAACACTAAACCAAAAGAAAACAGAGCAAATTTGTCAGAATTTTGATAAAAAATTTTGTGACTATATATCTGTGTATTCTTTTACATGTTTCCCTAAAATCTGAGTTATAGGAGGCACTCAATAAGTATTTGTTAAATGAAATAAGAAAGAATAGATATAAACGTGAGTAAGCCTTTAAAAATCACCAGGGAACTAGGTAATGTACTGGTAATAAACTCATTGAATTTTAAATGAGTATGAGTATTACTCATTAAATTATTAGTGTACCAGTTTTCCAACTCTGCTGCTAATCACTATTAATATGCTTAGCCTTTTGTTATCCAAGAGAATATAATATAATTTTCATTGCCTTCATGTTATTGAAATGAACAAAAATTGTTTATTGTCAATACACTATATAGAGTCATGGGCTTGCTCACCCAAAATCTGGGAAGGCTTTCTTCATAATCTATCAGTAGGTACTACTAGGATAACATTGAAGGCATAGCCTCAGTCTGTCCCCTTTTCATCAACTCCATTGCTACCAACCAATTTGCCAGCATCATGTCTCCCGTGGGATGGGACATATTATGATTTTCCTGCTTCCACTCCCCGCCTTTCTACTCCACTTCTATAAAAGCCCACTTCTATACCAACGCAATCTACACAGCTGTCTATGAACACTTCCCTGTCCAACCCTCTGCATTTAACTCCCAGCACTAATATGCCAAGCTTGTCCTACCTCAGGACATTTATACTTGCTCATCCCTCTGCCTGAGACACTTTGATCCATATTCAAATGCCATTTCCATGACCACCCATTATAAAACAACATATATTCTAATTTTCTACCCTTTAATCTTGTTTTATCTTTCATAGTACTTAAACTATTTTCTGAGATTATCTTGTTTACTTACTGGTGTTTTTTTTTTTTCCCCCAACAGATAAGCTCCTTAAGAGCAGGGACCTTGTCTGTCTTGATTATTTCTAATATGCCAAGAACATACACTAATTCTAGACACAGAGTGGGGTATTCCATATATCTTGAGTGAATGAATGAATGAATGATTCCATAAATGAATGAATGAATGCCTGAACAAAGGAGACCAGTTAGTGTCTATACTCCCTCTCACAACTAACTACTGAGGAGTTTTGAAATTACTGTTCAGAACTGCAAACTAGCTGCTTTTATGCATCTCCTTTTCTGTAATTTGGAATGATCAGGGGTAAAGTCCAGTTGATGAGGTTGTTTTGTGAGAGGGATTCTTCCAGAGGAATCTGAGGGAGTAACCTGGATATTAGAAGGGAAAAAAAATAAGTTCAAGATAACACAATAGTAGCACACTCTTCGTAAATACATGCAGATATATGCATTATGAAATAGATGTGTGCTAGTAGCATGTCTGATACTGAAAATTCACTTTTCAACCAGATTACTTCCATTCTGTCATGAGTATCCAGAGAATGACTGACTAGAGAAAAAGAGAGAGAAAGAGAGGAGGGAGGAAGGAAGAAAGGAAGGGAGGAGGGAAGGCGGGAGGGAGGGAGGGAAGGAAGGCAGGCAAACTGATTTCATTTCAAACGGCTGGATCAAATTAAGAAAACCAAATGAAATTCTCTGGGTTGAGTCCTGAACCCAGAAAACTGCAGTTGTGGTGAAGCACCACATTATTTTCAGCAAGCAAAATGTAAGAAAATCACATTTGTAATACTGGGTTTTGTAAATGTTGGTGAGTTAGGTACCTTAGGGGGCAAGCCCCAGGACCTGTAAAGTATTGTTATTGGTGAGATGGGAAATTAGAGTTAATGAAGTTTGAAACAGTCATCTAAAATATGCCTTTTTGCAAACTGAGCCAGAATTTATTTGAGGTTTGCCTCTATTTACATTAGGCATAATGTCTGAAAAGCATTCTTTGTCATCAGAATGTACATCTATTTAAAGCAAACATTTTTTTTTGGAGGTGAGTATCCAGAGATTTTTTTTCCAAATAAATATAAGCATAAAAATGAGGGAGAGACATGTTTGATGAATATATCATAATATTTATACCTTGTTTGAAAACATGATGACATTTGTAAAATATGAAATTTTAATTTTTTATTTTATCTTTTCCCAAATTTAAATTAAAAAAAATACATTGTCTTGATTGTAAATTCATTTTATAAAATTACTATAATTGCCAAAATTTAAAAATTAAATTAAAAGGTTTCAAGGTTTTGGGGCACGTGGGTGGCTCAGTTGGTTGAGCATCTGACTCAGTTTCAGCTCAGGTCATGATCCCAGGGTTGTGGGAATGAGCCCTGTGTTGGGCTTTTCACTGAGAGTGGGGACTGCATAACATTCCGCCCTCTCCCCTGCTCCGCCCCTCTTCCCCCTCCGCTCTCTTTCTAAAATTAAAAAAAAAAAAATGTTTTCAAGGTTTTATCCAAAATATCCACATAAGTTTAACATACAAATTCCTCACTTTATTTTCTGTTGGGAAAAGAATACAAAAATAAAATGGAGAATTAGATTATAATTACAAAATAATCAACAAAATAATGAATCTTGCATCTTCATTTAGCAGTTATTCAACATTAGGAATAAGAAACTGTCTCTTAGTGAAACGATTATTTTGATATTAAGTTACGAATAGAAATGATGAGGTTATGTAGTTCACTTTTGCTGCTTTTACTGATATTCAAATAGAAATGTTTCAACTTCTTTACATAGTATGGACATATTTCACTAATATTTCATAACATTTCATTAGGTGAATTTACCATATAGCCACTTGTCCATGCTTTTACTTCTCTAATTTGGAATTTCTTCTAACTTTCTATTATTATATAGTGCTGAAAAAATATTGTCCTCATTATAAATCACTTAATATAGGGATTACTAGATCAAAACCTATGAGCATTTCAGTACATTTTGTCAATTAAAAATGTTTCTTAAATTAGTATCATGTCAGAGGCTCAAAGTGAAAACTTATTTTCTCTGGTTATTATTATTTTTGTTGTTGTTTACCTAGTTATACTTCACTGACTTCATTAGAATGATAAAGATTATAAAGCCCAAAGAAGTTAAATGACTCCCAGGAAAAATAAAAACAAAAACAAAAGAACCCCAGCAATTTAGTGAAAGAACTAACACCAAGCTGTCCTCAAATTCTATCATTTACATGCAACAGTAGTGTTAATAGTATGTGTTAAATTGGCAATGGAAGCCTGCTAAATTTGAGAGGTTCAAAGGATTAATATTTTTAAAACACAAGCTGACTGAAAAGTAGAAGTTTTAAGAGACCATTGCAATGCAAAAGAACCAGACCTAAATGCTTTCATGATAGGACCTGGGAAGTGTGGGCAAATTCTGATCTCTCCCAGCCATTTGGAAGACCTCACAAAATCCTTGGACTATCTACATTATAGTTTAATTCTTAAAACATATGGTTTAGTGGGAAAGAGACAAAGCTGTTGGTTAGTGGGAACAGAGACTGGGAACACTATCCTAGTTGAGATATGGAAATCTTCAGAGCTATGGAAATTAAGATGAAACAAATATTTTCTACATATGATTAGCAAATTTAGAGCATATACACAAGGGGCACAAAGTGTTTGGGATGACTTAATAGTTACTGATGTATGAAAATCGAGGATGGGGAGCACCTGGGTGACTCAGTTGGTTAAACGTCCAACTTGGGATCAGGTCATGATCTCACGGTTTGTGAGTTTGAGCCCCGTGTCAGGCTGTGTGCTGACAGCTCAGAGCCTGGAGCCTGCTTTGGATTCTGTGTCTTCCATTCTCTCTCTCTCTCTGCCCCACCCCTGCTCCTGCTCTCGCGCTCTCTCTCTCTCTCAAAAATAAATAAACATTTAAAAAAACATATTCAACAGACTTGTAATAGAATTCAGAGTCCTTTGGCATATATTACAATATTTTTACTATAAGTAGATTAATCCATGATTTTCATGTATGTGTTCATTCATTCAACAATTATTTGAGGGGCTCCTGGGTGGCTCAGTTGGTTAAAAGGCAGATTCTTGATTTCAGCTCAGGCTGTGATCTGCAGTCCGACTTGGGCTCGGGAAGTTCGTGGGAAGGAGCCCTACATCCGGCTCTGTGCTGAGTACACAGACTTCTAGGCAGGCCTCTTGTGCTCTCTCTCTCTCTCTCTCTCAAAATAAATAAATAAATAAACATTTTTTAAAAACACAATTATTTGAACTCTGACTCTGTGCAAAACATTGCCGTAGATGCTGGAGATGCTATAGTGAAAACAGCAATGTAAAAAGTAAGTATGATCTCATTCTGTTGAGCAATGCACTTGCGCGCGCGCGGGCACACACGCAGTAGAAGAGGAAACCAAAGGCAACTAGTAGTAGGGGTATGACGGCAGTGACAGAAAAACAGGAGCCTGGCAGACAGCACGCTGAGAAAGGCCCAAGAGCTCATTTGTCCCAGGTGTGGGAAAGACTGTGCTAAGTTGGGTGTGGTGGAGAGGGTTTGTGACAAAATAATCCCCAAAGGAGTATGGAAAACATGAGAGTCAATATTACCTATTCCAGGAAAAGGTGCAGGCAGGCATCTTGTTTCTGAGGACTGATATTTTTATCTTTAATATGGGTTTAATCATTTGTATTTTACTGGCTGTTAATAAGGACCAGTTCAAATAACATATACAAAAGAATTTTCTACATTGTAAATCACTAAAATGTTAGTTAAGGATCATTATTATCTTTGTCAAGAATGGTAAACTGGTGTTTTTTTCTGGCTATCACTACCATAAAGAAAACCGCTAATTTAATATATTTAAAAAAAAACCCAAACAAACCAATTAAAAAATGGGCAGGAGACCTGAATAGATATTTCACCAAAGAAGGCGTAGAAATTGTCAACAGACACATGAAAAAATGCTCAACATCACTTCTCATTAGGGAAATGCACATTAAAACCACAATGAGTTATCACCCCTCACCCGTTAGAATGGCTATTCTCAAAAAGATAAGAAACAGCAAGTGTCAGGGAGGATGTGGAGAAAAGGGAACCCCTGTGCACTGTTAGCGGGGATGCAACATGGTGCACCCAGTATGGATGAAGTATGGAGATTCCTCCAAAAATGGAAAATAGTACTACCCTACAATCCAGATATTCCACTTCTGGGTATTTATCTAAAGAAAACAAACACATTAATTTGTAAAGATGAATGCATCCTACATTTACCAACATTGTTTACAATAGTTAAGATATGGAAGTAATCAGAGTGCCCATCAATAGATGAATGGATAAATAAGAGGTGATATATACACACAATGAAATATTAATCAGCCATAAAAAAAGAATGAAATCTTGCCATTGGTGGCAACATGAATGAATCTTGTGGGTATTTCGCTAAGCGAAATAAGTCAGACAGAGAAAGACAAATACCATATGATTTCGCATATATGTGGAATCTGAAAAACAAAACAAATGAACAAACCAAACATAGGGCTCAAATTAAACCACATGTTAGCTGTATTCAAGGAATGATTACTTTGTCTCTTTTTTTTTCTTTTTCAAAAAAAAGTCACCCAAATATATACTATAACAGTGTTTTATAGGCCATAGTGGAATGAAGCAAGAATCTTATATAAATATTAATAAAATCAAAGTCATGAATCTAAAAGTTATGGTACACTCCCATTCTTTGTTTACCTCCTTGTTCTTTTTAGTCTCCTTCTGTGTAGACAGATTCATAGAACAATGTCAAGGATTTGCATTTATTGCAAAGTGATTGGAGAAACAGTCAAGGGAAATATAATTGGGAAGTGTTCAATAGTTGGGATCCATGACCAAGCACAACTGTACAACTGTTTTTCTGTTTATATGCTCATCTTCTTTTTCTCCAAAGTGGCAAATGAGATCATGATTCATTTATGGATTCCACTGTGAATCATGATCATGATGATCACTGAAATAAATGCAGACTTGTGAGCACTCCCTCCCTCTTCTGGTTGCCCAGTCTAGTGTACAGCATCACTTCTGGGAAGACAACCCGCAGACCCACAAGCAAATTTCTCAGTGCACTTTTTAAGTTCTCAAAGTCTTCCCAGAAAGGATATTAACCAGACTCAGAATAAATTCATTATTATTTTATTTTCCCTGGCTTCCAAAGGAAAATTAAATTCACAATTTGGCAACATGATAGCTGAATTACTCTACTAAAGATCACATCTTGACTCACCTTCCTGACTGGATACTAAAAGTTTAAAAATAAAAATTTTAATCCTTTAATGTTACAGTATAACTTAGGAGATACTATGCAGAGTGGCTCTAATTGATTTTTGAAAACTTTACATCAAACATTTTAGAAGTCATAAATCTAAAGAGCAGACCACTTAAGTAGATAGAAATTTAAAAGTGTCAATTAGTAAGTTTCCTGTCACCCAGTGTTGGTTAAAGGAAGGTTAAATAAAAAATGAAAAAATAAATATCCCAATTTTCTTTGTACAACTGAATAAAGTGCATTAATTTTCAACCAACATAAAATGAATAAATGGTCTGAGACTAGGTCGCTTCCACACTTGCCTGATCTATGGCTGACCAACAGGAATATTCCTGAACACCCTGAGTTTTTAGATATATTCTTTCCTCACATTAGCATTATTTGTGGACTGAATGCAAAAGCACAGGGCAGCTTATGCTGAACTCATCTCTGCTTCCCCTGTGGGTCATTCTGTTTAACCCTGAATTTTCTCCACTGGAGTCACACATGTTTCTTTTAGAAAAAAAAAAAAAAAAGGCAAAGGCACCATCTCCATATGAGAATTGAAAAAGCACATAAGTTATAAAGGGACTCTTTAATTAGTGCAGAAAACTATAAGAAATCAGGCATTTGGTAACCCAAGGGTTCCTCAAGAGATGAATGACAAAGATGTGGTATATACATAATGGAATATTACTCAGCCATAAGAAAGAATGAGATCTTGCCATTTGCAACAATATGAATGGACCCACAGAGTATTATGCCAAGTAAAATAAGTCAGACAGAGAAAGATAAATACCATACAATTTCACTTATATGTGGAATATAAAAAAAAAAGCAAACAAATGAACAAACAGAAACCAAAAAGCACAAATAGATTCTTAAATGCAGAGAATGAATTGGCGATTGCCAGAGGAGAGGTTGGTAGGAGGTGGGTGAAATTAATTAAAGAGATTAAGAGGTACAATCTTCCAGTTGTGAAATAAATAAGCCATGGGGATGAAAAGTGCAGCATAGGCAACACTGCCAATAGTATTGTGGTAACATTGTATGGTGACACATGGTGACTCCACTTATCGTAGCAAGCACTGAGTAATGTATTGTACTGTCAAATAACTATGTTGTATGCCTGAAACTTATATAACATTGTATGTCAACTCTATTGCAATAAAAAAATAATATTAAAAAATCAGGCATTTGGAATCTGAGGTCCTTAGAAGATAATTTTAATAGTACAAAGATAACTTTCATAGTACAAAGTAATTCGTTATGTCTGATATCAGCCCAAGGCCTCCAAACTTAAGGTAATGGAATTTTCTATTACATAGAGAAACAAAAATAGAGGAAAGAATAGAATATAATTTAATTACTTCCATCTGATTATCCTAATTTCTTTTGGTGCTTGTTTAAAAATGCAGGTTTCTCAGTTACACACACTCAATCAGAATCTCCAAGGGACATTTTTTTGGAATTCATATTTTTTAAAGTTTCTTGAATGATTTCAATCGGCAACCAACTTTAATTATCACTGATATCTTAAAATTTGAGTTATGGCCAACTCTAACTAAAGGAACCAAAAAACATGGCTTTAAAAAAATACAGAAATATTTAAACCAACAAATCACTGCCAAGATTACTATAATGTATCTTGATCTATTTTCTCTTTGGAAACTTTAGAAGGACTTTTACTGACATCTTGGTAACTTCATTGTTATGCATAGGAAGAAACTGGGTATGTTGGAATATAATAGTTTTGGGTGAGTATCCAAAATATTTTTGTGTATATATATATATATATATATATATATTTGTATATGTGTATATATATTTTTTGTATATGTGTACATATATGTATAATATAACCTATTATATGTATATGTGTATATGTATTATATATAAACACACGCACACATACATACATAGTACAGTAGGGAAGCTTAGATGCACACTGGAATTTTCAATATTGAAATAATTATCATAAAAAATGTTGTGGTTTATGAATAAGTCAACTCCAACTTGTATTTTAAAACCCCAGAGCTATTTTCTGAAATTTCCTTCTGAAGCTTAGAGGAAACCATATAACCCTGGAAAATGTGTATCATTGAAAGTATATTAACTACTTAATCTTATAGGTCAATCATTTCCTTGCAAATATAATGAAGAATATTTGCAATGAAAGGTACATATTCAATTTCAGGACTAAGGCTTTCAACATGAAAATAATGAGTATGAGTACTCATACCCCTTGCTATTTAAAAGTCAATTTGTTTTTAGTGGAACCTATTTTATAATGAGTCAATGTTATGTCATTTTCAAAACATGCCACATGACTTCGGTACTAAGAAACACACTAGGATTAGTTGAGTCTTCAAAGCTTTGTAGTTTAATGAGGATATGCCTACTGGATTCCTAGGAAGTGTTTATTTGTAAATTAGGTTAAGCCTAAAATATTTTTAATCTTATATTTTATTTACACATAGTTAAACCTTCAATTAATTTAGCTTCTTGGAAAATGATGTGTTCTGAACCACCATAGATTTCATCAAAAGAAAAAGGGATTTATTTTTTATTTTTTGTTTATTTATTGATATTCTATTCATGAATTCAGTCATTGGAAGCCAGTTGATTTCCAAAAGTTTAATTTCTTCTATGCCTTTGTACCTTTTAAAAGCTTTCCCTATGCCTGGAATTGTAGTCTCCCCTTGGCTAAACCCAGTTCATCCTTCACTTTATATAAAAAAGTGAAGCTACATCTTGATTTTCACTTCCTAATGTAAAACCTTCATTCATAAATCATAGCCACTTCTGATGCTGATGCTGCATGAAATGGTAGCTCTTGTTTTTCCTCCTGTAAAAAGTCCATAGTAACATCACTGCATGTTTATTTGTATCTCTTCCACCTAAACTTCCTAAACTTTGGGCAGCTTGAGGACAGGGGTGGGTCTCTCGTGCAATATGGTGCCTAAGACTTTTTTTGTTAGGTTTATTTATTCATTGTGTGTGTGTGAGAGAGAGAGAGAGAGAGAGAGAGAGAGAGAAAGAAAGAATGCCAAATAGGCTCTATACTGTCAGCACAGAGCCCGATGCTGGGCTTGAACTCATGAACAGTGAGATCATGACCAAGAGTCTGTCACTCAACCAACTGAGCCACCCAGGCACCGCTATGTGTCTAAGTCTTAGTAGATCTTTATGTGTGGACTGATGAGTGAATAATTTGGTTTTCCCTCAAGGGGCAAATCAGAAATTTTAAAACTGTCTTATACTTACTTTGTAAGTGGTATTGATTTTAATTTGACTTGCATGTTGGGAAATAGCTCTGTAAGATTTTTTTGTTTTCAGCGCTTACCATCTTTAAAGTTCTTTGTTAGGTCCCAGCTACGGAAGTTAGAAGGGAATGTTTTCATGTAGTTAAGTTATTCCCTGACTGTATTGCAATTGTATGCACCAATTTCTATCTCCATAGCCACCTTTCTAGTTCAAGCCACCATCTTTGCTTCTTTCCTAGTCTAAAGCTGTTGTGTCCCATTTGGCCTTGTTACCTCCCCTTAGTATTCTATTACTTACAAATAATGACTAGCATCCCAAACCACTTGAATGAAAACCCACAGTGGATAGTATGGACTATGATGCCCTACATGGACTGACCATCATTACATCTTCCATCACAATTTGTATGCCATTTAACCATCAACCTTTTACCATCAGCCCTCGTTCAAAAATTCTAAAACCTTATACTGAGCATTCTTTCCCTTATTTCTTTATGTTTTCCTACCCAGTTTAAGTATGATTTAATCCAAGAGGAGCCTTTCTCTGCTTTCCCATGCTGTGTTCTCTTTCACTGCATCCTATCATTTTATTTTATAACACTCATGATAAGGTGTAATTATTATTTGTTTTTGCATGCTGTTGAATGTAAATATTAGTAGAAATATTAAGCATTTATGAATATTAAACCTAGTTGTATACTTTTACTTTACAAAGATAAATCATGCTTAGAATGTTCTAAGTACTTTAATGTATTGACTTACTTATCCTCTTAACATCCCAATCATGAAGATAATTAATCCTATGTTATAAATGTGGAAAATGAGGTTTAAAGAGTTGGTAGACACAGGGATAGTTCCAGAGCAGACAGTAGAAGAGACAGAAGCAAAGATTCCCATCTCAGAGAATTTGCTGCTCTTATTCAATACATCACCTTCCATGCCATTTGCTTTCATACATACTGAAAGCAGTGGACCCTGGTAATGGTAATAATAACTAACATGTATTGAGTGCTTACTGGATGTAAGGAACTGTCCTGAGAGTTATATATACATTAATTCATTTAAGCTCATGAACAAGCTATATGAGATAGACACAGTGACTGTTCTCATTTTACTGATGAGAAAACTGAGGCAAAGTGAATTGCCCAAGATCTCACAGCAAATATGTTACATAGCATTATTAACCACTAGAATATATTTCAGTCAAAACAAATGCACATTCGCAGACTCCTGGGGATAAAGGAAGGCAGCATGCTTGGTGTCATCATTTTCTCTTTTTATTTGTTATAATACAATGTCAATGAACTTTTTATTTTCATATTTGAAATGATTCTTAAACTTCCTGTTTCACTCCACTTAAATCCAATTAAATATGTGTAATCAAAATATAAATGATACTGGACATATATAAAATCATCACACGTCAGCCATGCTTCACATGCAGGGGCTTGCATCTGTCGCTTTGGAGCACATATCAGAGAAAATTCTAGGTTTTGACTCTGTTTTCTAAAAAAGGTTTTTTAACTTATTTTTTGAGAGAAAGACAGCAAGAGTGAGCAGGGGAGAGGAAGAGAGAGAGAGAGGGAGAGAGAGAATCCCCAAGCAGGCTCCACACTGTCAACACGAAGCCCAATGTGGGGCTCGAACTCATGAACTGTAAGATCATGACCTGAGCCAAAACCAAGAGTAGGGCACTTAACTGACTGAGCCACCCAGGTGCCCCTAGGTTTGGCCTTCGAACTTTGAAAAAAAAAATGATAATGTCATGGGCATATTTATTGTTCTTTGCCTGCTTTCATGCAAAATACAGGGAAGTTTAATTCTTTCTTGCTTATCCTGTACACCACAATTGAAATCCAAACCAGCACTACCCATTATAGAATTTTATGTTAGGTTTGATTTCATTAACTGAGACCAGATAATCTGGAGGAAACTGTACCTGAAGAAAAGATTTAAAGAAAACTATTCTAGGGTTGCCTGAGTGTCTCAGTTGGTTAAGCGTCCAACCCTTGATTTTGCCTCAGGTCATTATCTCAGGATTCCTAGATTTGAGCCCCGCATCAGGATTCACGCTGACAATGCAGAGCCTGCTTGAGATTCTCTCTCTCTCTCTCTCTCTCTCTCTCTCTTTCTGCCCCTCCTTCTTTCATGTGCTCTCACGCTCTCTGTCTCTCTCTTTCAAAATTAATAAATTTAAAAAAGTAAAAGTAAAGGAAATTATTCTAAGTTCTCTAATAGACAGGGATCATAGTCTGCCATGATTCTGTCATGGCATAAGGTTTTCAAAAATTAACTTACCATACAAATTCTGTTAGATATTTGCACACAAAATAAACCACCTAGATAAATGCTAAAAGGCTATCCTTCCATGTCAAAACACAATGCTTTAAAGATGTCAACTTCACCTCAACTGATCTCATTCAAATATAATAGCACTGGCTTTAATATAACAAAATATATATGAAAATCCATCCAAAAAGTGAACAGATTGAGACCAAGAAATATCCTGGAAAAATATTTCATTCATTCAGTATATATGTGTGAAGAACTTATACCAAGCCTAAGGGACAGATAAAGTCTTACTCATGGAAATGACAGTCGAGAAGGCCAAAGTTAAAGAATACTGTTCTAAAAAATGAACAGACAATTTAAAAATAATTCCAGAAATTGGTAAATGACAAGAAATTATAATATTCAAAGATGATAGAGCATAACTGAATGAGGCTCAAAGATTGCTTCCATTTCGGTGGTTCAAAACCTGTCTGAGGAGGCTGAGGCTTAAGTGACTACAAGCCAACAATTAAGGGGTTTAGAGTAGCAATGTTGATCTTTCAGGCAGTCCACAATATAAAAATTATTCTTTTTTAAATTAATTAATTAATTAATTAATTTATTATTATGTTCGAGAGAGAGAGTGTGCACCTGCATGAGAGAAAACAGGGGAGGGCCAGAGGGAGAGAGAGAATCCCAAGGAGTCTCCAGGGTCAGCACAGAGTCCTACACAGAGCTCGATCTCACAATGCCGGGATCATGACCTGAGCCGAAATCAAGAGTCAGATGCTCAAACGACTGAGCCACACAGGTGTCCCAAATAATTCTTTTTTTGAAAAAATTATGTTCATAATAATATTAATATATTATTTGGGCTTTTCATGTTGATTCTCTCAGAAGTGAAAAGCAGAGCTTTCCAGAGGCTACAGGATATGCTAATGGACTTCTGCTTGTGTATTTTTGTACTTTCTAGAATTTTCTATGGTAGTAGTTTAGACTCTAAGTGTATCTTCAGAGATTAGTTCAGTTTGTTCTCAAAAACAATACTATGTGCCTATTATTTTTGTTTATAGCTGTTATTAAAATAAGCTGTACCTTAGGTATAGTCCAGTAAATCATTATTTTTAATCCTTAACTCTCCCTTGTGCCTACACAAATCAACAAAAAGAAGTTATACTTTGTGGTCTTGTTTTGCAAAAATATTCTGTGCACTATTTGACTAGGGTACAAAATTTGCTAAGTATATTACCATTGATTGCCATAGCAATTAAATAATCAAAATAACAAATAAAGATATACAGAAAACACTGAATCACTCACCATTGTGCAGAAACATACGTTTTGGAACACCCCTACAATGCCATGCCCTGTGACTGTAACAAACATTATTAAGACAAAATAAGTATTTTAGGTGAAAAATGCAGGACATCAAGGACAAGAGAGAGAGGCGGAAAGAAAGAGAGGGAGGGAAACGAAATTCTGTTGTGTATATAGGACATATCTGAAATATTTGAAGTAATAAACAAAGATCACTTTTAGGGACTGAGATCGGAGAGTCGGTTGGCTGAGAGATTTGTTTGCATTTAACCCCACATCCTGGTATGCTGTGAAATGTTTCCACATGTTAAACCATTCATGTATATTAATTTTATAATGTAAGTGAATTAATGCAAAAAATATAATAAACCTTATTATTGATCATTAAAAACTATTTTCATATAAGATGCCAAGAGAAGTGGAAACGAGTGTAGAATAAAATATATATATTATATCTATCCAGGGCACTTAGGTGGCTCAGTTGGTTAAGTGTCAGACTTTTGATTTCAACTCAGGTCGTGATCTCATGGTTTGTGTGTTCAAGACCCACAAGGGATGCCTCTCTCTCCCTCTCTCTCTCTCTCCCTCTCATTCTGCCCCTCCCCTGCCCAGTCTCTCTCTCTCTCTCAAAATGAATAAACTTAAATAGATATGTACTTCCAAAAATTATATACACATCCATATAAGTATAAAGATAACGAAGATGAAGGAATGTTCCATGGCTCGTAAGAAATGCTAAAATTGATAATGGTAGTAAGATTGATATGAAGGGAGAAAAAATGCAAATGCATTCATTTATTGCTCTGAATTAAAAATATAAACCACTTACCAAAAAAGGAATCTTCATTTAAAGTGACCTATTGATATAAGCAAAGTAGACAGATTAGGTATGACCAATGTGAAGAATAAAATTCCAATACATATGACAGTAGTTTGCAAATTATAAGAGAAGGCAAGTGGTCATTTTAACACTAAAAAGTAATTACACTCTAGTACATCTATATGACAGAATTCCATGTAGTAAATAAAAATGGCAGTCGAGAATAACACTTAATGATATGGAAAGGTATCCATAGCTTACTGTTTTGTGGAAAAGGATACATACCTACAAGGATAATGGTGTAAAATTTTTGTGAAAATCAAAATGTCTATGAGTTTGTGTGTGTACAAACTCACACTCCAAGGAAAAACATTAAAATTTTATCATCTCTGGGGTAGGCTATTTATTTTCATCTTTTTCCATGTAATATTCTCCAAATGTGCTAAAACAAACTACTTTTATGAAATTTATAATCAGAAAAAAGTGAAGTTTTAAACCCTAATGGTTAAAATGATAAAAATAGAACTTTCTCCTCTACTAACAGGGAATTGTTATTTTTTTCATCATACTCTATGCTCATGGATGACTTCACTTATGTAGATGCACAGTCACGTATCACTAGATATAGAGTGCAGGGAAATATGAAGTACCATCCATCTAACCCAAAGGGAAAGCAATGTCATAGTTTGGATAGAGTACCGGTAACACATTAGTTTTAACTCTTCGCATGAAAAAAAAAAAAAAAAAAGACCAGCTTTAGAATTTGGGAAATTTGTTTAACACTACCCATCAATTTGATGATCTCTGAAATTTTTTCCAAATCTGTGGTTCTATGACTCTATGAATAATAACTAATAACAGTTATACAATATTAAGTATTTCAACGCATCAATCACTTATACTGTAGCCCCCCACCCCTTATCCATGGGTTTGCTTTCCACAGTTTCAGTTACTCACAGTCAACTGGAGTCCGGAAGCAGATGATCCTCCTTCTGACAATATATCAGAAGGTCAGTAGTAGCGTGACACTACCTCACAATTCACTGTACTTCATTTCATCACATAGGCATTTTATCATCGCGTATCATTACAAAAAGAAGGTGGGTGTGAACAGTGCACCTTGAGTGCACTCTCTCCTGAGAGAGAGAAAGAGAGAAAGAGAGAGAGACCACATCACATAACTTATATTACAGTATAGTGTTATAATTATTCTATTATTATTATTGCTGTCATTCTCTTTCTGTGCCTAATTTATAAATTAAACTTTATCATAAGTATGTATGATATGTATGCATGGGAAAAACATAGTATCTATAGGGTTCTGTCTTATTCAAGGCCTCAGGCATCCAGGAAGGGGCTTGGAATGTATATCCACTCCCACCCTCCCCGTACTGTGTTATGCCAAGTCCTGTCCCAACGGCATTACACACACGATGTTCTTCGATACTCACAAGTTTACCTATAAACATCATCATACTCATTTAAAGCTACCAAGATTACTCTTTTAAAGTAATTTTTTATCCCTGATAGTTTGCTTAAGTTTCCAAATCCGTATCTATCTTTCCACCAAATCTGGGCTCTTTACTACTATCTTACTCCAGGACCGACTTTTCAGAGATCACTAGCTAGCTTGGACAAAAAGAATCTGCCATCAGAATGGTTTTGGGAAGGAATCAACAAAGTTGTGGTGAGCTCAGGGTCAGGGGGTGATTTGCACTGATAGAAATGCAGAGCTCTATTCAGAATGAGGTAGATGAAAGGGCCATAATGTTCCCATCATTTGCTGGCCTCAGTCACCCAGGAAATCCGTGGGCGGGCTGAGGGGGCAGCTCAATAATTTGAACGTGGATATTGATAAAACCTTCAACATCTATTGCCACAAATGACCTTACTCCATTTGCCAGGGTGGAAAGCTCCCAGCTCACCCAGAAGTCTGAAGTGTGGATGTGGGGTTGTGTGCATGTAAGTGTGTTACGTACAAGGAAAGAAAGTACTGCTTAGGTTTTTTTTTTTTTCCATTTTAAAAACCATTGCATAGTTAATATTTCAGATCTCAACTAATATTGTCTGTAAAATATTCCAAGCTGATTAAACTGCTTTGTTGTAGCACTATCTTGTCCACAGTCTTCTCAGTGGATGAATATTTCAAGATTTTGCTCTTCCATTTATTTGTGAGGTGACTTTTAGCGAATTATTTAGACTTTCTTGAGTCTGCATTTCTACTTCTGAAAATGTGGTAACAGTACTTACATGGATTTTAAGGCATAAAACTTAAAGTAAAAAATTTGTAAAAATTCTGAGAATAAAGCATCAGGTAAAGTAGGCTATGAGTAGTAATTTTATTTCTTTCTACCAGACTCAAGAAGTGTGCTTTTAAGTTTGAAGCATCCAACTTATTGGTGTCAAAGAACTCATTTTATTTTAAAAAAGAAAGTATATGTTGATATATCAACTTCACAATGAGGTAAATAAAATCTAACGCATTTAAACTCTATTACACATTCCCCAACACATTTATTGCTTAATAAAGGAAAATCCTAGGAGTAAAGAGCTGGAATTTTTCAAACAAAATTTCAGACTGTAGAATTGACACTCTAATGCTTAGAATTGTTTAACTATCTTCTTATAATGAAACCACTTAATTATATATAATTGATCTAGTTCTCTTTTTTCTCTGATTTCTTGAAGTTTATTCCCTTTCTCTGCTATAAAACAAGACCTTTGTCTAATTTTCTTAAAATAATGAAATGTTATGCTGAGTTGATTTATCATTCCTTGAGTTACTTTCAAGAATTTTATCTTTTGTTTTTTTAATAGTTCCATGACAAAAAGAAGGCAGTGTTCCAATATTAGTTTTTCAGGCAAACGCATTAATGGCCAGGGAGATTGAATAACTCCACAGGTCTCTGGGGCACCTGGGTGGCTCAGTCGGTTAAGCGTCCGACTTTGGCTCAGGTCATGATCTCATGGTTTGTGGGTTCAAGCCCCACATTGGGCTCTGTGCTGAAAGCTCAGAGCCTGGAGCCTGTTTTGGATTCTGTGTCTCCCTCTCTCTCTGCTCCTCCCCTGCTCACGCTCTGTGTCTCTGTCTCTCTCTCTCTCTCTCTCTCTCTCAAAAATAAATAAACTTAAAAAAACACAACAACTCCACAGGTCTCATAGCTATAAGTGACATATTTAAGTTTTTTTAAAAAGGGAAAATCTTACATGTGGCAATTTATCATAAAATATCTGATTCTAAAAGTTCCTATACACACAAGGAACTGAAAATGTTGGGGGTAAAGTAAATCCTCTAAATACAGCTGATACAATCATAAGATGAAACAGACAAGAACGGAGTATATCACTCACTTGCTAAACGCATGTATCAGGAACTGACAATTAAAGATGTATCAAACCAGGCCGTTGAGAGATTACAACTTTGCATAACTCCTGGTTTTGGGAGAAAAAAATACTGCTAGCATGCAATGAGAGAATGAAAGATTACTGCCTTGTGATATTTTTAGTGTACATTTTTTTCATGTTCTTTTATGTTTTTTGGCATTAAGCTATAGAATACCATCCGCAAGTAAGATTTTGGACGAATTCCTAAATTAAATCCACAAAATAAGAAACAGGCAGGACATTGCTGATTGGTTCCAGATCTGAATAACATAAAATGAATCCTCTTAAGAAATAAACTGGAAATGTTGATTTTACCTTTTATGTCCATGCGTAAATGAAGCATTTTTCATATTTTAGAAACAAATGTAAGTTCCCTCCCTGGCCTGAAATCAAGGTAGTCCAAGTAAATAAATATAAATTTCAAGAGTATGGGCAAAAAAAGATTCAATTCCTCTGAAGACTCATTTGTATTTTCCTGAAATTATTTGCTGTGTTTATGATTTATGAGACCTTTAGATGAACCTGATAGTTGGTTGAGAGAAGAGCACCTAATTGTTCCCACACCTCCAGAGAGAAAGAGCTCTGCAAGGGAAATGTTCCTACAGGAGATGTCTCATTTGCAGCAGGACTCAGTTCCTGGTTCAAAGCTATGGTATTTGGGCTAGTGAAGCCCGAATCTCTCTCCCATTCCATAGGGAATGAGCTGGGCAGTCCTTGCTCCCCACGTCCACCTGCACTTCGTTAGAGAGCAGAAGGCTCACATGCCACCACCCCACAAGATCCCCACAATGACATAACTCTATGCAGAGACTGGCGTGACTGGGCTGGGTTTTCCCCCCTTCAGCTCTTGTATCACTAAGAATCTGGCAGCCAGTTCCGTCCTGACAGAGTGCACAGCATATATTGGTGGATTCTTGTCCATAGTGCATCTGCTTTAAGAATTAACGAAAGCAGTGTCAAGACAGTAAGGTAAGTGCTGTTTTAACTATAGCACTGGGGATGTCGGCTGTTTGGGACAGTGTTTATTGTAACAGGAACAGAAAAAGTCCCAGAGCAACTTTGCCAATTGCTATTCAACAGCAAATCCACAGTTTTGAGCATTTACTTTCTCATTTTGCTTAACATGCTTTCCATGATTTATGGATTTGAGGTAAATTTTTTAAAGTATATGCTGTACTGCTTGGCAAAGGAAGTCACACAAAGTTTCAAAATTGTAATGAGACAATATTTAAAACTGAACATAGTAAAAAAGTTTGGCATTTAAAATGTTTGTTATTTTATGCTAATTACTGATGTATGTCAGTGTTGTTAGAACCTCACTCTGAAGTGAAGAAAGGCCATTTCAATTAACATTCAAAATATTTTGCAATAAATATATTGTTCTAATTTGTTACAATTGACAATGAACATGTTATAAAATGTGAGCTAAAGGACTTAGACATGAATCACTTATTTCTATTTTGTTAATTTTAAAGATTTATTTTTTGGATACGTCTTAAACATGTTTTAAAGAAATTCTGGGAAAGATGATTTACTTTTTGAGAAAAGCATTTCCTCCATAGCCACAGGTATTTGGAAAAAAAACTGGGGAAAAAGCAAAGTGTGCTTTTGCCTCATAGTGGAGTCATTATATGGTTACAAACTCTCTTTGAATTCAGAACCCTTGTTTTTACTCTGCCAAAAAGTATGGAAGCATTTTTTCATTACTATCCAATACTCATGTTATAGTGACCATGACTGTTTCAGTGTATACGCAATTTAAACAAGGTGGAGGCTTTTTAATGAAGCAAGACAAATCTTTACAACATTAACATATTACAACTTAAAAGAATCCTATAATTACATTAACACTATGTAATTGTTCTCATGGCCAAGTCCTGTCAGCTAAATTAAATGATGCCATCGTAATCTTAGGGAATAATTTCCCGAGAATCTGGCTACACGTTACATTATGTCAGCTATCAGAGTGATTCCAACAACTTTTTTGAGGGTTTCATCTGCTAAAATAAAGTGCCTTGTAATCTCAAGTTGAAGCAAAGAAAAGATGTCTCAATTTCTGATACTAAACATTCCTAATTATCCCAATTGATCTAGATACATAAACTTGTACCATATTTCTCACAAGAAGATAGATTATTCTATGGTATCTAGTGGAATGTGGATCCTGGTTCACATTATGATTTCCCTCCCAAAATTACCCCTCAGCCATAACTCTCCACTCTACAAAAGTCCAACTCTTTACCAATATGCTAACCCTCTATTTCCCCAAGCAATTGCAATATACTTTATTGAGCCTCACCTTAGAAATATGTTCATATGAGAGGATCAGTGTTACAGCTTATTTTTAATTTATAGTCTCAATTTTGTCTTTTCCTACACGGTTCCAAATGCCACTGTTCAATGCAGACTTTCCTAAGTTCTACCTCTTTTCCACTTCCGTGCTGTGAGAGCACTAAAATCCAGAGAAGTGAGCCATGCTTTCCTAAATTTTGGCATGAAGAAGGTAGAGAACTGGTGAGTTATTGAGAAAGGACAATTTTGATTCAAAACTTGAAAATAATAGATGCTTTCAACCAGCAGGATCTCTTTATGGATTTAATTATTTTTAGAATTTGTGACATTTCCCTGATTAATTAAAATTAATTTCTAAAATGAATATACCAAATATTAATTTCAGAACACAGTTGTGTAATATGCCTAAAAGTACAGAATGTCAAAGACAAGTCAAGATAATATGCACACACACAAACACACACACCCCCCACAGATTCTGTCCCTCCTCCTCAGAACCAACAATACCCGGACATTTTTAAAGGAATGTACCCCCTCTCACATACACATAGATAAGAATAGCTTTCCTTCAGGCAAAACCACAGATTGCCCATGTTCCCAGTGAGGGTCTTCTTAATGAGATATTTTAATGATGGTGAATGGTAGGGTACAGGGTACAGCTTACAATTGTCTTTTCATTTTCCTTTTTCTGGTTTTGAAGGATGTTCTGAAGCAGTGTACTAACATGATAGCTAGTGTGCACCACCCAGAAACCTATTGCAGAAAGGCATTTAATTAAGGAAGGACCTAGAGAGATTGTTGGGCCTCGCTCTCCCAGAAGGGGGCGCATGTGTACGCAGTCTGACCTGAAACCTGTTCACCACCCAGAAGTTGTACCCGTACATCCTTCTCCTGATGCTTAAATACACATTAAAAAGACATCATTAGGTGCTGTAAAAAATACTATAAAATAACAAAACACACATTTGCTAATGCATTTAACATTGCAAATCCAATATCCTTTTCCTGAAAGTATACTAATTTATAAATAATCTGTTTTCACTTTATTTAGGAGGCAAAGCATTTGCCAAACATGAATCCAGGTGTGTTTATTCTCCTCTTGGCCTTAACTGGTGGTGCCAGTGGTTATTACTATGAGGATTACGATTTCCCTCTATCGATTTATGGGCGATCATCACCAAACTGTGCACCAGAATGTAACTGCCCTGAAAGCTATCCAACAGCCATGTACTGCGATGAGCTGAAATTGAAAAGTGTGCCGATGGTGCCTCCTGGAATCAAGTATCTCTACCTTAGGAATAACCAGATCGACCATATTGATGAAAAGGCCTTTGAAAACGTAACTGATCTGCAGTGGCTCATTCTAGATCATAACCTGCTAGAAAATTCCAAGATAAAAGGAAAAATTTTCTCTAAACTGAAACAACTTAAGAAGCTGCATATAAATCACAACAACCTTACAGAGTCTGTGGGCCCACTCCCCAAATCTCTGGTGGACCTGCAGCTTACACACAACAAGATAACGAAGCTTGGCTCCTTCGATGGACTGGTAAACCTGACCTTCGTCCACCTTCAACACAATCAACTGAAAGAGGATGCTGTTTCAGCTGCTTTTAAAGGTCTTAAGTCCCTTGAGTACCTTGACTTGAGCTTCAATCAGATGTCCAAACTGCCTTCTGGTCTCCCAGCATCTCTTCTAACTCTGTACTTGGACAACAATAAGATTAGCAACATCCCTGATGAGTATTTCAAGCGTTTTAGTGGACTGCAGTATCTACGTTTATCCCATAATGAACTGGCCGATAGTGGAGTACCTGGGAATTCTTTTAACGTATCATCCCTGCTTGAGCTGGATCTCTCCTACAATAAGCTTAAAAACATACCAACTGTCAATGAGAACCTTGAAAACTATTATCTGGAGGTCAATGAACTCGAAAGTAAGTAGAAAGCTGTGCCTGTACTTGACTTTTCCTCAAGTTTTTACATGCCTGAGCTGTGCAACATCAATACGGTCTCTGGCTCCATTAACAAAAATGAATTAAAATGCCAATAAAATATTTATCCCTCTAATTCAAACATAGAAGAATTCTAGCTCAGTTATTTATCCAATGTTTGGCCTTTCTTTGGAGTGCCCAGATCAGAAACCATTAAGCTCATAGAACTTAAATATTGATTTCTTCAAATTTGATATGTTGGGCTAATTCATCCTGCTGTGTTAGCTCTTGATATTTGCTATCATTTGTCTCCGTCATGATTTAGATTTCTGTCCTACATTTATTTCTTGGTAAGGTCTAGCTGGGGGAGGAACAAACAAGCCCTGAAGAGGGATGGCTAGCAGAGACTTTCAGATGCCCCTCCTGCTTATCTTCAGAGCAGTTCTCATATACTCATGATCTCCTCTGACATCTTTACATGGGACTCCACATGTTACTCTGCTGTCATTGACCATCATTTATCTCTGTCATCTGTGTTATGGTGTGTGTGGTCTTCACAGTGTTCTTATGAAGATGGTGAAGAAGATTAAGGAGGGAAGGAATAGGGACACCTGGGTGGCTCAGTCAGTTAAATGTCTGACTTTGGTTCAGGTCATGATTCATGGTTCCTGAATTCAAGCTCTGTACTCACAGCCCTGAACCTGGAGCCTGCTTCAGATTCTGTGTCTCAGTCTCTCTGTCCCTCCCCTGCTTGCAATGTGTCTCTCTCTCGAGGATAAATGAACATTAAAAAAATTTTTAATGGAGTTAAGGAACATGATGAGGGTTCAGAATATTTTTTTAATAGTATGAAAGATCTCCTTCTTTTATACACAACACTTAACCTCATTTGATTTTCCCAGTTTTTCTCCTTCCTTTCTCCTGCGACCATTGTATTTTTTCATTTATCTTCTGGGTAGGAGTTTGACCTGATCCACTTGGGCTGTTTATATATTCTTTAGGTCTTCTGGGACATTTATCAATTAAAGTCATACAGATTCGGGTGGGAAATTGAAATTCAACAAACTCCACCTTATTTTTTAACAAAGACTGGCAGAAGAGAAAACCTATGGTTCGTGGACAAAGTTGTTTACATAAAAAGTCAGGTGGGAAACCTTGATTTACTTATAAAACAATTGTATCTGCAAAGTAATCTATTGAAATTGAACATCTTTATACCATGAAAGTTGGTTCTTTTGTCATATTGTATAAGGATATTGACATTTCCATCCAAAAAATTACAATGTGACTTATTAATATGATACTTTGTAATTATGCAACAATTTTGTGTAACTCCTCATAGGGTTGGGGTGTTTTCAAGATGGAGGCCATGACTGTCAGCTCTGAGATGCCACAGATCCTTTCTTGTGCCTGGAAATCTTGATTGTTATACGATATAGAGTAAAGCTACCATAGCTGAACCCTTACAGTCATTTCCAGTGGAAAACTCACTATGTAGCCATATATGGTGCCATATTGTAAACATTTGTGGTCAGGAGGAAGGATACTCAGACATCCCAAAATGCTAATGGGATTTAAGATATTTAAGGGCTGAAGAAACCCATTAGATTTGGTTGGTGGAGTCTATCCATGTGAGTGGGACTACCTCATACTCTGAGACAAGAAAGGAAAGACATATAAGTATAAGAAGGAAGAGGTGATATGGGAGATGAGAAAAGTGGTCTGGAAAAAATGTCAGTGGTCACTCAGTGTCAAGCTGAGCTTGAAACCACACACAACAGTCATTTGAAAATGCATGTTTAGTTACTCATTCCTTCCTCATCCTTGACATTTAGGTATATCCATTTCAAGTGTTCTTGTTGTTTGACTTTGCATGTCAAACTTTTGCTACATAATAATTATGTATAGCAATTGTCCACATTGTCTTAAGATACAAAGAGCCCCTTCATCTTTTTTTAATATTAGGAAATAAATAGTCAAACTTTAAGCTTAACCTAGTCACAGATTTTCCTAATTTGGAAAAGAGGGCAAAATTCAAAGGACATCAATAGTTATTCAGCACATTTAGTGTGCTAGTACTGTGTGCGAAGTCCTTCCATACCATAATCACTTCAATCGTTATGTAACATATTGTGATAGATACGTTATAGCTAATAAGATCAATGTTCCAAAGTCACCCAGATGATAAATGGCAGAGATAGAAAACTAATATAGGCCTAAACCCATTGCTCCATGCTTTCTCAGAGATATGTACCATAAGATTCCTGAAATTTGACTGATGAATTATTTAAAGACAACATCTTAGTGGAGAGAACAGTGTGTTAAGCCTCAGTGAAATCATTGTTAACTAAAATTTAAGAATGAACAAAAATAACAACAGAGGGGACCAGACACATTAATCAGAATAGACTTGAGCAAACATAGGCAGTTTCTATGAACACACACAGATCATGCAATCTAAGAGCAGCCTCAGTTTCTTCTTAAAACTAAATCAATTTCTCACTTGTGGCAGCTTTTCTTCACAGAAGAAAAGGATATGAGCTCTGATCATGGGCATTCTGTGATTTGTTTTTGGCTTTGGAGTTTTGAATCATTGTCGTGAAGGGTGGTTGTTGGAAAACTCCTCAGAGGTCTTCTAGTCTCTAATTTTAAGATGCAAAACCCCAAGATGCTTATATTGGCAAGTTTGCTCACACAACAGCACCAATCTTAGATTTCTTCAGCTAGATTAAACATTTCAAAAGAGTGCTTAGATAATATGACACATTAATTGAATGGCTTTTAAAATCCATTGTTTCTAAATGCAGTACTAATAATTAATAAGTTCTGTTCTCTCATTCAACTGAATGTCCTGATCTACCATAAGTTTTTTTAAATTTTTTATTTTATTATTTATTTATTTATTTATTTTTTATTTCTAAACATATTCATTTTTGAGAGAGAGAGAGAGTGCATAACCAGGGGAGAGGCAGTGAGAGAGGGAGACACAGAATCAGAAACAAGCTCCAGGCTCTGAGCTGTCAGCACAGAGACCGATGTGGGGCTCAAACCCCCTGAGACTCTGACCTGAGCCAAAGTCAGACCCTTAACCAACAGAGACACCCAGGTGCCCCAATTTTATTATTTATTCTAAGAGAGACAGAGACAGCATGAGCAGGGGTGGTGCAGAGTGAGAAGGAGAGAGAGAATCCCAAGCAGGCTCCATGTTGTCAGCACAGAGCCAGACGCAGGGCTCCAACTCATGAAACTGTGAGATCACGACCTGAGCTGAAACCTTGAGTCTGAAGCTTAACCCACTGATCCACCCAGGTGTCCGTCTACCATAAGCATCCTTTACTGAATATTGCTGTGTCATTTGGTAGCCTGAAATACTCCTGTAGCAGTTCCAAATTCAAAGATCCATCAAATAAGTGGGAAGGAGTCCAAGAAGACACTATTATGGATTGGAGCTTTTCTTAAGTGATCAGTTCAAGCCCATGTACTAAAAAAGTAATGGACATGTTCTATTCTTTAATTTCCAGAGTTTGAAGTAAAGAGCTTCTGTAAGATCCTGGGACCATTATCCTACTCCAAGATCAAGCATTTGCGTTTGGATGGCAACCGTCTCACGCACACCAGTCTGCCTCCTGATATGTATGAATGTCTACGTGTAGCAAATGAAATCACCGTTAATTAATATCTATGAATTCCAATTCTATTGAGGTGGATCCTGGAGCAACATTTTATGGTTACATTGGTGTGTGTGTGTGTGTGTGTGTGTGTGTCAGTTTTCATAGTATTCATTTTTTTGTCGCTGTTTATTACTTCCACGAATTTTAAATTCTAAGGGAAATGTTTTGTAAACATTTTACCACTTTTTTTAAAGAAAAGATGAAAGGCAGGCCTATTTCATCACGAGCAGAGACACAGACACACACATAGACGACCAACTTATGCTTCATTTGTAAATTTAGTGTTTTCTACATCTCTACTGTCAAATGATGTGCAGAATCTTATACTGGTCCCATGGAAGTCAGCCCAACATTTTAATTCCTAAATCCTAACTCAATGCGCCCAAAAGCATGGGCTACCCACATATGGATGTTTAGTGTCTTAAACCAAATTATCTCAGTGTTCAAATTTCAATGTTCAGATTTGTTTAGCTGAAATAGGTGATAAATTTTGAGACCAATGATTTTGAAAAATACTAGACGAAATTCATGAAGCCCCATACACATAACGTGATATTTTCAGTATTAAGGATTTATATGGTTACCTAGTGAAACCTTTTCTTTTCTAGAATTATTTTTTACTCTAAGTCATGTGTATGTTTCTTTTTAATCATTTGCATGTTATGTTTAACAAACTAATAGTAAAATAAAACACAGCAAATGGCATCACTGTGTTTTCTTTTGAAATTCATACCTCTCATATATAAAATAATGGATGAAAACTTTAAAAATATCTTTATCCTGCAATATTTGACTTAGGTTGAATAGAGTTTTTCACTGAATAAATTATCTGCTTCTAGCATCCATTTGCAAACATCTTTGAAACACATCTTACAGGATGTTCTTAAAGGGGCACAGATCCCAATTTCAGTTCTTGTTGGGGGAAGGGATTTCCCCCACTGAGTAGTTCTCTGGGCACCAACTGAATGTCCTACAGTCCTACTCGGTTTCAACACTCTCTACCTAGAGACAGCGTCAGATTTCATAGGTTAAGTGTTTAGTCTTACAAGACTCCCTGCACCCCCATGCTTCAGATGTCAATCCTAAGCCCAGGTCATTACCTGTACTTGTGATCAACTGGCCACAAATCAGAGGTTCCTAAGACCCCCTCCTTAGGTACAACTACTTTGCTAGAGTGGCTCAGAGAACTCAGGAACTCTGTTTACTCACTAGATTACCAGTTTACTATACCAGGATATAACTCAGGAATAGCCTGATAGAAGAGATGCACAGGGCAAGGTGTATGGGAAGGCACACGGCTTCCAAGTCCTCTCCAGGAGCACTGCTCTCGCCAAACCTCCACAGATTCACCAATCCAGAAGCTCTCTCAACCCCATTGTTTTGTGATTTTATGGAGGCTTTGCTGCACACACAGGATAAATTAAATCATCAACCACTGGCAATTGAACTAAATTTCTAGCCCCTCTCAACCCTCTGGAGGTGGGAAGAGGGCACTGAGAATTTCAGCCCTTTAATCACATGGTTGGTTCTCCTGGCAGTCAATCCCCATTCTTAGGTTATCAAAGTGCTTTCCAAAAGTCGCTTCATTATCATAACAATGGACAACTTTATTGTTCTTAGGAAAGGGAATACCAAATATTTTAGGAGATTGAGCCAAGAACCATGGACAAAGACAAATTATATATGAGGAATATATTTTGGTCATCTGAATGATCAAATATCTATTTTATGTAACTCACAATATCAGAATTCTTAAATCTCACAACTTCCTTGGATATTTAACATTATTTTCATTACTGTTGGCTGTGCTGATTTATATGTAATGATATTCTATTAAATAAGAAACTGCTAGAAGATCTCAAAAATCACACAGCTTGGCTGTTAAGCAAAAATGGTGGACAACTCCTAGGATTGAAAATGTGAATGTATATAAATGTTCTGAAAATGAAACTTTAGAAAATCAATTTATCTTGAAGCCAATACATTTACAATAACAGAATCCAGGCTTTCTGTATTATGGATATCCATGATTCTTTACAATGGGAAGTAATAGAGAAAATAATTTCCGAGAAATAACTTCTTTATCCAGTTAACAATAAAGAATATATCTGGAGGCAAATATTATGCAGTCAAAAACGTACTTAACCCATAGGAGTACATATATAGCCTCAGTTTTGTCTAAAACAAAGGAAGCATCTCTCTAAAGCATGCTATGCTTTAACAGAACATTTTTAGTGAACAGCCTATCACCAAAAGAGCATTATCAGTAAAGATTGAGTTTGACTGGCAGATGTGTGAGATGTATATTAGATTAGGTACACTGTATAGTTTTGATTGTCATGTCTTTTGTACATAAAGATAAGTTGCTTAAGCTGTGACTGTACTCTGAGTTCATTTCTTGGCATGAACTTAAAAAATTTATTTTTCTACTATAAAACTATAATACAGAAGAAATAAAAATAAACTTTTCCTGGCCCTATCTATAAAAAAGTCACCATTGATCTTTGAAACCTACTCTCAAGTAGGTAGTAGAGAATGTGCCATAAATTCTCTCTTAGAAAGAGTGTTATAGACTTACGTGACTTTTGTCTCCATATCGCTTAGGGAAAACATCTTGTCAGCTGGCAGTCTCTATCTTTAAAAGCCTTTGGTTTACCTCTATCCAAAGTCATATGTTATTCTTAAGCCCAAAAAAGCAAAACTATAACTTTTAAATGGCAATTTCCTTTGTAGTTGTGGTTGGTTGACAAGGACCAAATTAAGCACCATGACACTTTCATGTAGAAGCATTTGGGGAAGGTACTAGTTAGATACTATTTTAAAACAGCTCCCCTTTCTAGAAGCCAGACCCCATCCATTCAGGGCAGAGGTGGAGAAGAGAAGCTTCCTGCTTGCTTCTTCACTCATTGTGACAGCCCTACAGAGGAAAGGATATTGGAGACTCTTTATCTGCCCTTTCCTCATTCCCTCATTGCCACCCCAGTAGGTGTAGTGTTTTTCAACATTGCCTGTGTCTAATCAGCATGATGAAATGCTTTTCTAAACACAGATTACCAGACACAATGTCTCAGATATACAGACCCAGTAAATTAAACAATGTATGAGTCCACATTTTTAAAGAACATATATGATGATTCTTATGCTGATGATCAGTGATACATGTCTTTAAAAACAATGGCAAAAGTGTGATCAAGACACTGAAATCCTAAACACTTAAAAAGCAGAAGAGTCCTTTTTATTACGGAAGTAAAACAGAAAGAAGCCTGCTATTAGGAATATACATGCATGAGAATAAATATTTTTCTTGTATTCTGATTTATTTAAGTTCTCTAACCATCAGTTTCTTTGAGTGTAAGCAAGGAATTAAAAACACTAACTTCATAAAGATATAGTGAGACACTTCTGTTGTCCAACTAATTTAAGAGTTGCTTTGCATATACTTCTTGTCTTCCTATGATCCTTTCTCTCCAGAGTGGCTGTTACTTGTTTAAGAGAGAATTTAATTGATTAACTTTTCAAGAAGTATACCAGGCGAAATGCTCAAAAACAGGGTGAATTTAAAATCGGAAGTTCTCTCATCTGTCTCACTAAAAAACAAAAATTCTGATTTTTGTATCTTCCTTGCTAAACAATCCCGTAAGTGGATTGAAGCAATAATTCATATGGGTTCTTTCTTTCCTAAGATCGATTCACTGGAGACTTAACTATAGACCCCAATTTTGGAGGAAAATGGAAAAATGAGAACTATTCCCCTTTACTCTCAACATCTCCCTTTGAAGATCAGGACTAGGTTATGCCTTTATGATGAAGGAAAGCTATGATGTACTCGGGCTTTGAGGTTTGTAAGGAATTATCATGCCCTAATAAGTACAAAAAATACAGATGAAGACAGACCACTAAATGAGCCAGAGGAATGTTGATTTCTTAGTTAAAAGTTCTCCAACTGGTAATAGCTGTTTTCAGAAATACTGGAGAGTTTAAAAGGTTGGTTTTACAAAGGGCTATGGATTTATTTCCTTGTGATCTTTTATGTTTTGAGTTCCAGTTTTTTCTATAGCTGTAATTTTATCATAATGATGGCCTTAGATTTTTCTTTGGTTGGATTTTGCAACCATCACAAATACTTGCTTCACATTTTGCTCACAAGTAACAGAAAATACTCATTTGATTTAAAGTGAAATTTAAAGGCACTTTACAAATGGAACTAAAAATGTATATAAAGTAACAATGCTATAAAAGTTAAAGAAGTCATGCCAAAAGTATATGAAATAAATAGAAATATATTTTTTAGAGTATGTAGCTAGTTATGTTTGCTTATTCACTCATTCATTCAGCAGATTTTGCTTCCTAATAAAATAGAAGAAACTAAACAACAACCACATGCAAGGCAAGGTAGAAATTTAAGCAGCATAAAATAAGTGAGGTCCCAGCATCCAACTCACTCTGATGGCCCCAAGATTCCACTTCTCCTGTACTCCTCCTTCGCATTTTGGTTGACCCAGAGAGTATCACCCACATATGTGTCTTGTCCCTTTAAAATGTGACTCCTGTTCTATAAAAGAGAATACATCCTGTGTTTTAAGAATATAGATTGTGTCTCCAATAAACCCTTTTCTAGTCCCACTGCCACTGCTTTATTTTAAGATTTGCTCAGTTTTCAAGATTGTCACGTTCTGCCTAACTTCACCAACCACAATATGACCAGTGTGAATTTTCTAACATCTAAACCTGGTCTTTTATTATTTACTTGCTTAAAACTACATAATGATGCACCATCATTTTTCTATTCTTTTTTTATTGTTAAGTTTATTTATCTGAGAGAGAGAGCACAAGCAAGGGAAGAACAGAGAGAGAGGAGAGAGAGAATCCCAAGCAGGCTCACACTGTCAGCAAGAAGCCCGATGCGGGGCTCCAACTCATGAACCTCGAGATCTTGACCTGAGCTGAAGTCCGTCGCTTAACTGACTGGGCCAGCCAGGTGCCCCTACGTGCCATCATTTTCAAGATGTGATCCAGGCTCCTCAGTACAGCATCCAGGATATCAAAGTTTCTTCGTGTTCTGGTCCTCGGTTATCTCTAGAAGTTTACCTCTTACCAGGCTTTGCCAGGCTTCGCCAGGCACCATATGAAAGCACTTGATATTGCAACCATACTTACTAGTTTATAGTTGATTTTATGCTGGTGTGTATGGAAACTAGTCCTTTCTTCCTAGAATCTCTTTATGCCTGTCCTACTTGAATACACCTATACAACTTCCAAGACTGACCTTAAGCTACTCTGTTCCTTTCCCATAAATTCCTCTGAACTTTCTCAGAGAGAATGAATATCTTTTATCATAAAAAGAAAATCCTTTATCATATAAATAAAAATTCATTTTTTAAAATTTTTTATTTCCATTTTTAACTTATTTTTAGAAAGAGAGAGAGGGAGGGAGAGAGAGAATTCCAAGCAGGCGCCACATTGTCAGCGCAGACCCCAATGGGGGGCTCGAACTCATGAACCATGAGATCATGGAGCTGAAACCAAGAGTCAGACACTTAACTGACTGAGCCACCCAGAAGCCCCAATAAGTGAAAATTGTTTATCAAAAATTCTGAGCTAGAATTAACAACTTTCCCTCTTATGTCTCCATCCGTACCTTTCTCATTAGTTCATTCAACAAATATTTATTGAGATTCTACTCTACTCCAGAAATGGCTTAGGTGTTAGGGATTCAGTAAAATAAGACCAACAAGTTCTTTCCCTAAAAAAAATGGCATTCATAAAGAATTCAAACAATAGCAGAATAACATGTACTTCATGACTTATTGTCAGGTAGTGATAGTGGTATGAAAAAAAAATAATAAAATACCTGAAGGGATAAGAGGATGGAGAAGGAGTGGTGATTTTTTTTATTGGTTAAGGAAAGACTTTCTGGGGAAAAGACTTTATTGTAATAATAATATTTACTTAAATTTTATTATGTATTAGATACTTTAGGGAATGCTCTTTATATATTTAGCTCAAAAAAACATATCTATATAATACATTCCTCCTTAACAGGGGAGAAAAGGAAGAATGTAAGGTCAGACATATTTTAAGTGTTGTATTCCTCATGTGAGACCAGATCCCTACTGTCAGAGTGCATGTTCTAACTCAGTAAGCTCCCATGGTATTAAGAGGGGCTTAGATGTGTTTACATGTGTGTCTATAAATTCTCTCTTCCCAGCCCTGACAAAACCCAGGGCCTGATGGTAAGTTCTGAAGTTGTGGACTTTGAATAGTTACTGAAGTCAAACGGTGGTGAGGAAGAACACGTCACGAAGGTCAATTTTGAGTCAGGCCTTTGCTGGCAAGCTCCAGTACAATTGCTTCCATGTTGGTCTCTTTGACTTTATATGAAATATTTCAGTTTACTTTCATTCATGGGGATCATCCACTTCTCTTTATTAAATCTATTTTGAATAGAACATTTTCTACTTTAAAACCTGAATATTGGATATCTAATCTATCAATAAAATTTCTATTTTTTAAAAAAATTCTCATATTTTTTTGTCTAATCTGTCAACAAGCTTTCTGGCTAGATTTTCAAAATACATCACAAATCTGACAGTTTGCCACTACCAGTCCACTCCACTGCCATCTCTCTTCTGAGTTAATGCTAAAGTTACCCAGTGGATTTCAAAGTGAATTCAAGAGCTGAATCACCCAGTTTATTTTCAAGCAACAGCCAGGATGGTCCTTGAAAAATATGTCAAGTTATCCCAACTTAAATAACTAAAATATCTTCTCATCGCACTTAAAATTTGAAGACCTTCAAGGACTTTTTCCCTCATCACTCTTCTCGACCACTTCTTTCCAGCCACGTTGATATCCTTATTCTTGGAACACACCAAATATATTTTTGTTTAGCTTTCTTGGATTTGTCTCAACTGTGCCCCAACTCTTGATACAGTTTATTTTCTTACTCAATTCTGATCTGTTTAAAATCATCTGCTTAGTATGAACTTCACTAATCACTTCATATTAAAAAAAAAGGACACCCTGTTGCTCTCTGTCCTTTCCCCTACTTTATTTATTTATTTATTTACTTACTTATTTATTTATTTAGAGTGCACACAAGGAAGATAGGAGCAGAGAGGGAGAGAGAGTATCTTAAGCAGGCTCCCCCAACCCTATGGCACAAAGCTATACACAGGGCTTGAGCTCATGACCCTGGGGTCATGACCTGAGCCAAAATCAAGAGTCAGATGCTTAACTGACTGAGCCACCCAGGCACCCCTATTTATTTTTAGGACACGTTAGAGTTTGGCATTGTATTATGCACGATATATGTATAGATGTGTTTATGTCCCCACCGGTAAAAGTAAACACCACAAAGGGAAAAAACTTGCTCTCTCTTCCCCAAACTCTAGCTTAGTGCTCAGAAGACTGGCTATATATGGATTTTAATAAATTTATGTTGAAAAAATAAAACACCTCCTACGTGCATGACACTCTCACCCAGGTGTATTCAGTGACTCGTTCTCACAACCTAGCATGGGTTATCATAATTGTAAAACTGAAACTGAGGAAATAAAACTACCTGTTAATATTTCATTGCTATTAAAATGCAGAGATAAGGCTCACACATGAGTTCTGTTGTTTTTGTTGTTAAAGTTTTCCCAAAGATCAGTGTTCCTGTTTATAATACTTCATGATATAAAATGGAAAAATATTGGTTGAATGATGATAGAGTCAACTGTTGTAATGACTTTATACAAAAGGCTGAGCAATAAATTAAACCATAAAAAGTCCCTTAAAGCATTCCAAAGTCCCATGTTCTTGATCTTGCCAATTTATTTCTTTTTGGTTGTTTTTTTGTTTTTAAATATATGACAATGAGTAATTTTTATTTTAATATTCAATATCCTAATTCATGCAGATATTTTAACAATCATTGATTTCTTAAAGATGATAACAAAGTAGGCACCAAAATGAAAAATAGACCAATGTAACTACATCAAGTTTAAAAAATGTCTGCATGTCAAAAGAAACAATCAACAGAGTGAAAAGGCAACCTATGGATTGGGAGAAAATTGCAAGTTATGTATCTAATAAGGGGTTAGCATCCAACTTCCATAAAGAACTTCTGCAACTCAACAACAACAACAACAACATAAACAACAAAACAATAAATTCCCAAATAACCCAGTTAAAAAATGGGCAAAGGAATACACATTTCTCCAAAGAAGACATACAAATAACCAATGAGCACATGAAAAGATGCTCCACATCAGTAATCATTAGGGAAATACAAATCAAAACCACAATGACACACTACCTCACTTCCATCAGGATGGTCACTATTAAAATAACAGAGAATAGTAAGTGTTGTCAAAGGTACAGAGAAGTTGGAACCCTTGTGCACTATTGGTAGGAATGTAAAACGATGCAGCTATTATTGAAGACAGTATGGAGATTCCTTGTACAATTAAAAATAAAATTACTATATATCCAGTAATCCTACTTCTAGGTGTATATCCAGAAGAATTCAAAGCAGGATCTTGAAGAGATACTTATACACCTATCTTCACTGTAACATTATTCACAATAACAAAGAAGTGGAAGCAGCCTAAATGTTCATCAACAGATGAATGGTTAAAGAACACATGACGAAGACACACAAAGGATATCACACAGCCTTCCAAAGAAAGGAAATCCTGTCACATGCCACAACATGGAGGAACGTAGAGGATATTATGCGAAGTGACTAAGCCAGTGACAAAAAGGCATGTGAAATATGATTCCATTCATAAGAAATAACAGGGGCGCCTGGGTGCCTCAGTGGGTTAAGTATCTGACACTTGATCTTGGTTCAGGTCACAATCTTGCTGTTGGTGGGATGGAGCCCCACGTCAGGCTCTGTGCTGACAGTGCAGAGCCTGCTTGGGATCCTTTCTCTCCCTCTTTCTCTGTCCCTCCCCCTGACTCTTTCTCTCAAAATAAATAAATAAACATAAAAAAAGAAATACCAAAATAGTCAAAATCATAGAACCAGAAAGCAGAAACCTGATTAGCAAGTATGGAGAGGAGAAGTGAAGGGTGAACAGTGTCTAATGGATATAGAGTTTCAATGTTGCAAGATAAAAATATTCTAGGGATCTGTCTCACAACAATGAAATTATACTTAACACTACTAAATTGTACACTTAAAAAAGGTTAAAATGGTAAACACAATGTTATGTATTTTTGTCATAACAAAAAAAATTTGAAAATTAGATATTGGTGATTGCTGCAGAACTCTGAATGTAATTTTAAAAACCTACTGAATTATACATCTTGAAGGGGCAAATTTTGTGGTTGTAAAAAGTAAAACTGTGATTGTAAAAATGAATAAACATGAAAGATTTGAAAAAAATAAAAAATGGTAATTTTAGAGCTATAATACATAATTGTTGAGATAAAAGATGGAGTTTTAGCAATAAAAAATATCCTTGATAAAAAAAAACTTAATGTATAAATGAAGAACACATTAAGTACAGTTCAAAAGAGAGTTAAGGATCTCTTTTATAATAAGATAATAAGTGGAAGGGGAGCCTGAGTGGCTCAGTCAGTTAAACCTCTGACTTTTGATTTCAGCTCAGGTCATCATCTCATGGTTTGTGAGTTCTCAAGCCCAGCAACAGGCTCTGTGCTGACGGCAGGGAGCCTACCTGGGATTCTCTCTTTCCCTCTCTTTCTCTGTCCCTCCCCTGCTTGCACACTCATTCTCTCTCAAAATAAATAAATAAACTTAAAAAAAGATTTATAAGTAGAAAGTTTTGGAGAATGCTGTAAAAAAAAAAAGAAGAGATAGAAAACAAAAAAAAAATGAGATTCGGAGTTAAGGAAGCTAGAATAAGCATTTTTCATTAGGTCTAATTGGGGGCTAATAAAGAGAGAATTGAGAATGCAGGAGAGGAAATATTGGAAAAAATAATAGCTGAAAATTTTTCTTAACTGATAAAAAAAATCTGATTTCATTAATTCAGGAGGAAAAAATGACTTACAAAGGAACATTAGCTAGAATGATTTCAGAACACACACACACACACACACATGCACACACACACGCACACAGACACGCTAAAGGAAGTCAGGAGATAATGGTATAACTATTTAAAGCACTTTGAGTAAACAACTGATAATATACAGTTGACTCTTGAATAACATGAGTTTGAACTGCATGGGTCCACTTATACATGCATGGTTTTTTTGTTTGTTTTGTTTTGTTTTTCTTTTTTTGATAAAAGGGTACAGTACCGTAAATATATTTTCTCTTCCTTATGATTTTCTTAACAGCATTTTCTTTTCTCTGGTTTGCTTTATGTAAGAATACAGTATATAGTACATATAACCTACAAAGTATATGTTAATTGACTCTTGATGCTACAGATGCTTCAGCTATTAGTATTTAAGTTTTAGAGCAGTCAAAATTATACATGAATTTTCCACTGTGCCGAGGGTTGGGGCCCCAATCCCAGCATTGTTCAAGGATCAACCATATATTTTCAAAAATTATTTTCAAACAATTTCAGAATAAAGACACATTATGTTTTACCAACTAGGAAATTATAAAGAATGATCTTCAAGAAGAAACTTAAACAAAATAAATGACAAATATTTGGTAAATAAAACATAAGGATCCAATTATAATTATTATATCTAACGTGTATTTTTTTTAATTTTTTTCTAATGTTTTATTTATTTTTGAGAGAGAGAGAGACAGCATGAGCAGGGTAGGGTCAGAGAGAGAGGGAGATACAGAATCCAAAGCAGGCTCCAGGCTCTGAGCTAGCTGTCAGCACAGAGTCCAACGCGGAGCTTGAACCCACCAACCGCGAGATCATGACCTGAGCCGAAGTCGGAGGCTTTACCGACTGAGCCACCCAGGCACCCCCTAACTTGTATATTTTTTAAAAGGATAATAGAAATCTTACATATAACTGATAAATAAAAATAGATAAATTAAGAAAATAAATAAGTGAATAAATAAAATAAGTAAACGTATTTTAAGTTCTTTTATCATTAGTGTGGGGGGGGTTAACATTATTTCATTTTATTTTGCCTAAGGTAATTCTGTATAGTAAATTAAGAGTAAGAAAAATGATTATAGTGTATAAATTAAAAGCCAACATAGGTATTCAAAGTCGGCTAAGAAAAAAAAAAGATTCCATTTCTTAAAATTAAAGGTGACAAAGGAAAAAGAGAAACAGTTTTTTAACAGAACAGGCAGAAATCAAAAGGTAAGATGGATGAATTGAATGGCAGTATATGAGCACTCACAATTACAGCAAATTTATGAGCCAAAAAAAACATTTTTAATAATAACAGGAAAGAGTAAAATGTAAAAGGTAAAAAAGAGATAAGATCCATCATTAGCATGAATAATTTCACACTGTCACAAACAAGATTTTAATATAACAGAAAAAATATAATAGTTTTAAATATATTTGCAACTATTGATGATATTAAAATATCCATACAAAATTAATATAACTATAGGAGGATACATAAAAAATCAAAAAGCATTGTGGTAGGTTTCAAAACACTCCTTTAAATTTTTAATATTCAAACAGATTAAAAATTAGCAAAGATATAGAAGATAGAAACTACAAAATCTAGAACATTGATTAATCGATAGAATATTCTACATTCAAAAATTAGAAAATTAACATACTTCTCAAGTTCAAATAGAGCATTTATAAAAATTGATTTCATACTTGGCCACAAAGACAAATTCGTCTCAATAAATTTCAAAGAATAGGTAACATGGGTCCCATTCTCAATTCAAAAAATATATAAGATGTTGACCAAAAAGAAATATGTGCATAATTTACATATAGTTGGAAATTAAGAAAAAAATTGTAAAACTACCTATGGGCCAAAAAAGAAATCAGAATAAAGACCTAAAAATATAATATAAATATTAATGAGAATAATGATGTCAAAGTGAATTTGAGTCTGTGATATTAGTAATTCAAGTATAACCCTGTTATTGAATTAGAAATTAATGTTCAGTTCAAATAAGGATGATTTCCTTTAAAATATTGAAATAGGAATAAAGAAAAGATATTAGGTCTTTTCAATAGTTTTTGACAATGTGGCAGCACAATAGAAAAATAAAAATGGAATGCATTGAAAGTTAACACAAGAGGGAAAAAACTCTAAATTTTTGCAGGTCATATAATTGTCTACATAGAAAACATAAAAGATTCTTACAGATACATTATTAGAACAAAGAGAAAGTGCTACTTATTTCTTATTGAATCTCAGAGATAATACCATTTCTTTATATTCTGTGATGCTGGGCATGGGTCTCACCAAACTACAGTTCCCAGCTGCCCTTGCCTGCAATGGTTAGGCAAGGAGATGTTAGAAGAAAAGTGGAAGGTGGAAGAAGAAGAAAAGAAACTGCTAATGTAGGTGTTGTTATTGTTGTTGTTGTTGTTGTTGTTGTTGTTGTTGTTGTTTTGAACTTGACAAGAGATTCTAAAATATATGTGGAAAAGCAATGGACCATGAACAACCAAGACACACATGATGGAAAATGATGGAGGACTTGCCTAACTAAAAGACAATATAAATTTATAATAAGTAAGATAGTGTGGTACTGAAAAAGAATAGAAATACTGACCAACAGGATAAAATAGAAAATATATAACCATATTCATATTTATATGAAAATTTGATATATGAGAGGCACATTGCATATCATTAGGGAGAAGAGGAACTGGTCAATTAACTGTAAAAATTGATAATCCACAAGGAAAAAAATAAACTTGAATTCTTTATTTCACATACAAAAATCAATTCCAAATTGATTAGAAACTTAAATCTTAAGCACAAAAAATTGTAAATGTTTAGGATAATAGACAGATGAATATATTTCTGACATGGAGTCAGGAACAATTATTCAAGACAAGTCATTAAGGAAAAGATTGATGAATTTGACTATGTCATTATTGAGACCTTCTGTTCATCAAAATATATTGTAAAAGGAAATGAATGAATAGGAAGGAACTAAGAGAAGATAACTGCAACATACATAACCTACAAGGGACTAATAACAAGAATAAAATAAAACATCTCACCACATCAGTCAGAAAAAGACAGATGTTCCAATTTTAAAATGGACAAAATCCTGAAGAGGGGTTTGACCTAAATCACTGTGACTCCCACTGTCCACCCCCCAAAAACATTTAAAAAGAGATGTTCAATTCATTAGAAATTAGGGAAACAAAAATTAAAATGGCAGAATAGATTTAAAAAATAGTCATTTTGACAATTCAGTTATCAAAAATTAAGTCTGACAAGCTAAAGGGTTGAGGACATGTAACTCTTCTTATTTATTAATGGTGTGAATGTTAATTGGTGTAACTACTCAGGTAAACAATTTGGCCTTATCTTGCAAAGTTGAATGCTGATGTATCTTATAACTCAGCAGTTCCCTTTCTGCAGTGTTTCTTGAGCCTTAATCTGCATATAATACAGCAGAGACCTTGGTAAATTGCAGACTTTCAGGCATGAGCTGGGATTTCATGTTTCTAGCAAGCTTCCAGGTAAATTTCAGGCTGCCAGTCAGTTTACACTTCAAGTAGCAAGGTAAACCCAACAGCAACCTTCCATATGCACAGAAAGATGTGCATAAAATACCCACACTGTCTTTTAAAAACTGGAAAAAGACTGGCAAGTGTGCATCAATGGAAGAATTAATAACAGATAGTGCCCAGTGGAATGTTATATTGTAGTAAACATGAATGAACTAGGACTCCACGCGGCAATATGGATGAACCTTGGTAATAGAATATTGAATGAAAAGCAAGCGTGATATACTTTTTATGGAGTTCAATATCAAGTAAAATAAGAAACTATATTGTTTAAGCATAAATATATGATATGCAATTATGAATTATGAAAATAAAATCAAAATATAATCAACATAAATTTCAGGACAATGGTTTTCATAGTGGGAGTGGCCCACAGAGGGATAGCATAGGGACCAAAAAATAGGTAGATGGAAGTTACTGGAAACATTCTACTTCTTGGCTTGGATATTATACCAATGGGTATCATCATGTTACAAAAAATTAATTTCAAAAATTAATCAAAATCAATATATATGTAATCTAACACTATATAAACATATACATAAACATGTATATAAACATATACATGAATACCTAATAGCATATAGGTCAGTACTTCATACATATTTTAACAGATTTTATCCTCTCAACTCCCCTATCATTAAATATATCATAACATTACAAATAAAACTGAGAAACAGAGAGGTAAGGTAACTTGCCTAGATTTCTACAACTAATAAATGGCATCCAGAGATTTCTCAAGACAAAAGCCTAGAGGGCATCCTTGCTTTTTCTTTGATTCTCAGATCTCACATCCAGTTCTTCAGCAATTTCCAATAAATATTCCACCAAAATGTATCCCATACATGTCCATTTTTCTCCATTTCCACCTCTACCTCTAGGCCCGGTGCAAGCTTCAGTTAATTTAGCTAGAACATCCTCAACATTTCTAACTAGTCTTTTTGCTCCCTCTCTTACTCTGTCTTATGGCTTGACTCATGCCTCCCCAAAACTCATGTGTTGAAGTACCAACCCTTACTACCTCAGAATAACTGTATTTGGAGGTCTTTATAAAGCTAGGGTCCAAAGCCAACACCCTCAACCACTTGCAACATTGCACCTGTCAGGCTTCCAAAGCTAGATCCTGGTTGAGTTATTTTGCTTTGTGTACCAATACATCATTGAAAGATTTGTGTTGGGTAATACCCCAAGAAACTTTCAGGTGAAAGTTGCTCATACTAGTAGAGCACTTGGCTTGAAATAACCTAATTTAGAGATTGTCTGGTATTCCATTTCTTTTGGGTTTCATGTGGATTCTCACTCCACATCAATTCAGTTGTAAATATTGCTAAGAAAAGATGAAGGGGAGGATTAGGGAGATCACTGCTCTGCTAATTACAATTGGCCAATCTCAAATCTTTTTAAGTAGTTCTAGTCCCCAGACAAATATATGGACTTAAAATCTGGGCAATTCTTATGGGACATCAGTATTTTGTTGATAGGAACATGGCTTTTCTTCTCTTTGGTTAGTTAAACTACAGTTTCCAAGATTTTGCAGTCACTTTATAGAATTTGTCAACTTGCTGGAAAAGAGAAAAATCCATCTGGCTTCCCATTGCTATTCCTTGGCATTTTCCCAGAAAAATTCTGGGGTAAAGGTTTTATTTCAAAAATTTTAAATGGCCTTTAGCCCAGAGTACAACCCTTTTGATTCTGCATTTATTATTAAACTTTTATTGGTGTAAGAATACAATGACCTTTATTTGTCTAAGATGGAAATTACAAGTATGACTTCATGTCTATTAGGATGTATAAGGAGGTGTTCAAATGCCTTAGCCTTGAAAATGTCAAGAAGTTGTTCAAATTCTGAAGCAAGACTTGCTCTAAGGAGGACTTTTTTTAATTAAAAGAATAGGAAATCAAATGCCATTTATTAAACTCTTTGGTCATGGCTTAGATATTAAAATTTAGATCATTTCAATGAGAGACAGTGCCTAGTAAATAGGCATCTATCTATTTGGCTGCCATCAATACAAATCAATGGCCACACTCTCAGAAGCTGATATCCCCTCTTAAATTATTTTCCAGATAGGGATTTTAAATGGCCTTCAGGGAAAAGTTCCTTGATGACTACTTCTAACTTTCAGTTGATGACCATTTTCATCGCTGTTCCAGCTCTTGGTAAGGTTGGAATTTCCTTATTTCTAGTGCTGTCTCAGGTATTTCTAGGGTTGTACTTCCTTTCCTCCCCAAAATCATTTTTACCTTATTTTAGTTGTCTCAATCCACTATTTGAGTTATTAAGTTAAAAAGGTAATAGTGTAAAAAAAATTGCACCTAAAGGTAAACTAACTAATGCCAGCAAGTAATTCTAGAGCAGTTTTAGCTTATCTTTTTGCAATAGCTGTATTTTTAAATATTCTCAATTTCAAACAGGACAACCATTATGAGTTTGCCTTAATCTCTAGCCTTTCTTTATTCTTCCCCAGGCATAAGAAACAAGTGGACTTAGATTTCACTAAGACTTTGAAAAAGCAATTGGAGATACACTTCAGTGCTATTTGTAACCATGATAGATGTCTCCACTCTTAGTACCAGAGTAGACTTTCATTTTTGCACTTTTTTTCTAAACTGTATCTAATTCTTTCTTTGGAGGTGAAGTATCAGGCAGCAGTCTGCCAAATAATTCTTTTGCTGTAGAAGTAAAATGCTTTCTTTGTTTCTCAGGTAAACCCATCTAGCACCTGCTGAGCTGAAGAATTTGATACGAAAATTCCAGTAGCATAAGTCCAAGATCTCCCTCCCGGGGAGGATGAGAATGTTTATCTTAAGATAAAAGAATCCTCTCTCACTTGTACCTTTTCCATCTCAAGTTTAGGGTGAGGATAAAGCTGGAAGGTTTGATTATTCATCTGGAGTGTAAGCTTTGGTGATGGCTTCCCTTCCCTCCACCCTCCTCTTCCTCCTCCTTCTTTTTCTTCTCCTTTTCCTTCTCTTTCTTCCTCACCAAGGACCATACATAACCTAAGCTGTGGCAACAGACACAAACAACATTGATAAAATAAATACTTGAATTTCTACAAACCAACCAAATGCATTTCTTAAAAAGTCAATAATTTTACTCAAAATCCTCATGTAATTATCTCCTTTAATAATCACAAGAATTCCATGAAGTAATCCTATTTTTATTTTACAAACCAGGAGTGTGAGGTTTAGGGAATTTATATTAACCAACCAAGTTTCTCACAGATTGTTAAGTTCTGCAGTTGAGACTTAAACCCAGATCTATCTTATCCAAAGACTATGAACTATTCTGTAGATATCATTACCCATTTTTGAAAAGAAGAAAATGAAGCAGGGTTTTCTGACCAGGTGATTTTACAGAGCAGAAAGAGCACCCAGAGGGGAATAAAGAGGTCTGTGTTAGAGTCACGTTAGTTATGCCACTAAGTATCTGGCTGAGTGATTACTTCTTTGATCATTGATACCATTACAGATGAGTCAAGAAAACTGGAATAAGTCCTCAGTTTCTAAAATTTTCTTAATGTTTACTTATTTTTGAGAGAGAGACAGACAGAGACAGAGCATGAGCTGGGGAGGGACAGAGAGAGATGGAGACACAGAATCCTAATCAGGCTCCAGGCTCTGAGTTGTCAGCACAGAGCCCAATGTGTGGTTCGAACCCACGAGTTGTGAGATCATGACCTGAGCCAAAGTAGAATGCTTAACTGACTGAGCCAACCAGGAGCCCTTATAAGTCCCTAGCCTTTTGGGTGCTGAGATTCTGTGCTTTTTAATTGATTCAAGGCCACAGAGCTAGATTTTGGGATCACCAGGTGTGTTAATTGTCTATCTCAGTCTTCTTCCTATTAGGACTCCTTGATGAGCAGAAGATAGGGACACAGGTGCTCCAGGAAATTGCACACATGCCACCTGCAAAGGAAGCAAAAAAAGGCCTTTGGCCTCTCCTGGGTTTTGTCCCTTTCAGCATTTCTCTCTAGTCAATGGTTTCCAGACCACCCACTTAATCTCCAGTAGTTTTATCGTACCTCAAGTCCACTCACAAACACTCAGGGGGGACACCCCAGGCAGAAAATAATCCCTTAAATTCTTCTCCATTCTTATATTCTTAAGAAAAAATATGTTACTGTTTTGCAGATACAAATTGGCTCCTTTCTTTGCTTCATTCAAAGGTCTAATCCATAACACTTACTCATTTTCAATGACCTCACCCCTACAGAACCTCCTCACCCTCACAATATACTCCCTCTGCCTCATCTGGTCACAGTTGATTCTATCGTGACCAGAGATGAGTCAATAATATTCTTTCCCCCAGGAACTGAAACCTTTGAAGGACACACAGAAATGAATGGGGTCATCTCAAGGCAGTGAACTCAAGACAGAGTCCATCAACTTCCGGGGTGGAAGCCTGTGGGTGTCTTTTTAGCAGTTTCCTTTTAAAGCTGTAAAGTGTTCATTTGTTACATATTTGCTTGTTTGTTTTCTCTTCCTTACTTATTCAAATAACCCTAGTATCTTTCTAATTGTTCTACTTCTATGTTTTTTTTTTAAATTTTTAATGTTTATTATTGAGACAGAAAGAGAGAGAGAGCCAGCAGGAAGGGGCAGAGAGGGAGAGAGACAGAATCTGAAGCAGAGTCTGTGCTATCAGCACAAAGCCCCACATGGGGCTCAAACTCAGAAACTGTGAGATCATGACCTGACCATGATCATACTCAACAGACTTAGCTACTCAGGCACCCCCTTCTATGTTTAAATTCTATGTAACTCAAAGAACCATAAGTTGATTTAGAGTGGTTTCCCTCCTTTAGATACTTATAAAATGTCACCTTGCTCAGATTCCTTTAACTGAATTCTGAAACCTTTTCACATCTTGTCCCATGCCCCCGCCCTTCCACTTGTCTCTACATAACGTATATTTTATTTAGTTTCTTTCTCTAATTGTTTTACCCATAATAGAATAGAAGTTCCATGGAGGCACATACTTGAGCCTCCTATGCCCAGTGCTCTATCTCTAGAGTAGCTTCTGGCACCTACAACTAGCTTAGTAAACATTTCTTGGATATGTGGGCATTTATGGGACTGAATTTTTGGAGATGGTTTTCCTCTGTCACTCAGGACTTTGAGTATCCTAATAAACTCTCCTCTTTTTCCTTCTTTCTCTTTTTTGGCTTCTCTCTGTCTCTATCTCTCTCTCTCCTCCACAAGGCCATTTTTGCTTGTTAGTTTGCCTTTTTGCTAGTTAACAGATTTGTAAGATGACCCAGATTCCCTGCCAAACACATGCTTAGGGTTCACTCTTTTCACTTTTTTAATAACATAAAATAGAAAAAAAAAGATTTGGATGTGGGCTTCAGGAAAGCTCAGGCTGCCTTCAGTGTTGTTGGCTTTTGATATCTGACTCTGATGTAGGAAAAGGGTATCTTCCATGTGGACCTATATTGTTATAGAGAGAAAAATGTCTCAGAAAAATTGATGTTTGTATGGCCTTGACTTCTCCAGATGCAGGGGGTAGAGAAGAGGAGTGGAATGCAGGACAGTATAGAGACATGGTGAGCTCTTGGCCATAACTCAAGATCCTTTCCTCCTTGAGTACAGGAAATTGAAAAGCTAAGAGAAAAAACAGATGGCTGAAATTATAATAAACAGAAATAACCTGATGGAGGCCAGTTTCCTCCACGTGCAATTTATCAGGTTTTCCCACATTATTAAAATAAATAAAACTTAAAAAGCATGCTCTGAAGTTCCATCCCGAGAAATAAAATGAGCTCATTATTAGTATAAATTAAATATGAGTGAATTCTAAAGGATAGCACAGAAAATTTCTTCTTTTGTTTTGGGTGATCCTCTGTAATGTCTTTTTCCTTTCCTACAGAAACAACCATAGGATCCATTAATTGTGACATTTATGCCATTTTACAAGCATATGTATCCCCTTCCCAAATGCTAAGTAAGTGTAGAGGAGAAACATGTAACTTCTTTAAGTGCTCTTCTCAACGTCTTCCCTGCTGGAGACTAGCCTTGGCTTGCTTTTTATGATTTCGACTAAAGAGTAAAGAAAACTTTGTGACTTAGTGCCATAAATGATGAGGTAGGCAAAATATGAGAAATATGTTTAGATGTTACCAGGGGCCCATCATTTCTAACATGTCCTCTGTCATCTGAGGGGCATTCCCTATTAGTTTCCTTCTTCTGAACTGAAATCTATGATTTCTTACCATCCTCAACCTCATATGTCCCCCTTCTCCCCATGGAATGCATCCTTCTAGAATCTTCCTAGAAGAGAGAAAACATCACTTAAAGAAATTTGATAGAAATATCAAAAGTATATGAAATCATCTACTTAAGTTGTAAAATATGATTCAGTTCTAATCGTCACATATTGTGAAGTTTGCACATTTTAAGTCAAGATGAACATAACTGACAAGGAGAAACTCTGGGCACCATCTTCCAAAACACACCAGAAACACAAAAAACTTAGCACAACTAAGAAACTTGAGTTTTTATCATCATCTACTGCAAATGTTAAAGAAGAAAGACAAATTGTCTTTTACAGCATAACTCCCGAGGTATGCTCAGTTCAAGCTGTTTTGTTGAGTGCTCTCTAGCTTCTTCTGAACCATATTTCAGGCCCTAGACAACCTCTACTTGGCTAAATACTGATTAACCAATTAAAGTCTCTGGTGAGGTGTTTGTCAGCAATAATTCTAACAGCACCCCTTTCAAGACCTAGCCTGAGCACTCACTACTCAATATATCTCACTTTCACACACTCATGTCAGAAGGCTTTGGGGGGATTGTAAATGCTCCTTTTTCTGTAAAATCATTATTGTCCTCCCATCATGAAATCAGACCACACTGTCTTTCTCTGAACTTCCTTCCTTCCCTCCCTCTCTCCTTCTCTATTTCTTTTTTTCTTCCTTTCTTTCCTTCATCTGAGCCCTGTGACATTTACCACTGCCTCATGCCAGTACTGCATTGTATCTTGTGTTAAGCTTATTTACACGACTTCTTATCCAGCCATTTAGAATGAATTCTTTGGAAGAGATGTCGATCTCTATTTATTCAAAGGAAGACTGAGGATAACACTTTTGCCAAGAAGGATGCTGGGTTTGGGGGGCACAAGTAGCTTCCCACCTGCAAGGTGAAGTCTGTGAAGGGTGCCAAAGCATCTGCTGTGCTAGACCAGTTGGGAAAAGAGTAAAGTTTCCATTCTCTATGCTCAAGGAATAAGCTCATGATAACAAAGCAATGAGCAAAATGAATTAACAGTAAATACTAATTAATGCCTTCTGCAGTGATGTGTATACATTTCCTGAGAGGTAGATGCAATACCCACAAACAGGAATCCTGTCAACACTGGGAGCTGAGCTGCTTTACAGGACACTCCACCCAGTCCGAGGGGCTTTGAAACTGGATTGTTATGATCGATTCCATCTGGTGAAAATGGAAAGAAAATGATGCAGGCTTTTCATTACAGTCCCCACATTAGCATAGCAGCCAATTGGCAGGGTGTAAATTCAAGGTTTCTCTATTTTTCTCTCCCCTCTCATAGGCTATGGAAAATTCTAAATTTTAAAGGACAACAAGGCTATATTTCAGAGGTGACAGACTGAAATTCTATGCTGTTCTCTCCATTTCAAGCTTAAGTAACTCCTTAACAACAGATTAGGCTATAGCTTTAAAGAAACAAAATTATTTTGAATACCTCTTCTGGAGACCCTGTTCTCCCAGGAAGCACAAGGGGAAAGAAAATGGTTGAGATCAGGAATCACAGTGTAATTAAACATAAAGAGCAAAGTTGCTCATTGTGTTGTGGTTGGACACTCTGAATGAGCATGACCCCAGAGCCACGATGAAAGTGCAGATCTCTGGGCTCTGTTTAAAAACTAGGAAGTCAGGGCTTCTAACATGAACTTGTGACAAGCTTCCTGGGTGATTCTAAATTTTTTTTTATTTTTTTTAACATTTTTTTATTTTTGAGAGACAGAGAGAGACAGATCATGAGCAGGGGAGCAGCAGAGAAAGAGAGGGACACACAGAATCAGAAGCAGGCTCCAGGCTCTGAGCTGTCAGCACAGAGCCCTATGCGGGGCTCAACCCACACAGGAACTGTGAGATCATGACCTACGCCGAAGTCAGATGCTCAACCGACTGAGACACCCAGGCGCCCAGTGGGTAATTCTAAATGTTAAGAATCCCTTAGGTAAGGGTATTGAAAAGATACTGAAAGATTCTGAAACAATCTTCATTTCAAAATGTGCTTCTTTTTATCTTTTCAGAGTATTCATAGAAGACATTATTTTTGAAGTCTGAATTTAGATCATTTCCCTTCTAAGAACTAAGTAAAGCGTGAGGCGTATCTTTAAAATTATTTGGGGGCACATTCCCTGATTTCATAGAGTTAATATGTTAAAAAGCAGTGCAATTAATGGGCCATTAAAAACTTAAAAAGCCAAGAACTTTCACATAGTCTTGCATAAAGCTTATGGATTTGATCTAAAATCCTAGAAATGAGTGCAGAGAGTGAATTGCGAACTTATGAAGCCAATAAGTTGGAAGCTTTTTGAATAGTTGAAAATGAATTTAACAGTGAAAATATTTATTGTCCTTTGGATGAAAATATTATTTGGAATTAATTTGTTTGGCTTGGGAGAAATCTATGAAATGTATAGTGGATTATGTGGCCAGTTCTTTTTAGATTTCTAATATTTCAAATAAAATCTGCAATTCTCTACCTGAGGGGGGAAAATGCTTAGTGGCAAGTACTCCTGGCCAAGTCACTTTAGATTCCAATAGCTTTACTTTACAAGAATTTTTTTTCTATAAAGTGCTTGTTTGGTTTTCCCTTGGAGTTTTTTTTTTTTCTTTCTCTACCAAGTCTCTTTAGCCAGTTCCAAGCAGACGTAAGAATAACTTTGACTATAATGGAAAATATACAAAGGCGAATGTAATAACAACCGCATCATTTTGTATATAGATCTCTTTATAAACAAAATGCTTGATCTCGCTACAAAACTTAGCTAAATGTGAAGAAACTATTTTGTAGCTCGGAGATTCAAGAGAAAAGATATTTTGAAAACCGAATGTCTATGAGCCCTTTTGTTAAGGTGTTAAGTTTGATTTCAATGTGCAGGGACTATTTCAAAGGGCTCAGGCTGACTGTCATTTGATACTGTGTTATCTCACATGGCCCAGCTGATCGTGTTTCCCCAGGCAAGGGTGGAAAATGTAAGCTTTTATAAAATTTTAATTTGACATTGGTCTTTCCCTCCTGGCTCTGTAAGGTAAATCCATCTCTAGTTACAGTAATTACACACACACACACACACACACACACACACACACACTGACATGTTAAGGATTCTAGAAATAAGACCTTTAGAATCAATAGACACAGTGAGAATAATGTGGTAGCTATCATTCCATGGGATCTTTATATTATAAAAGTCAAACGTATTATAAAAATTATACAAAATGCAAAAAAACACAACCAACCAAACAAACAAAAAAATAAATATAAGAAAACACAACTTTGGGAATTAGATTTGGGGAAAAGCTTTGATTATGTGATATTTAAGTCACAAAATATAAGAATTGTCTCCAAAGGATTTATTAAAAGCTCCTCTAACACCTTAGCATATATTTTGTACTTTATGCATATACTTTCTTCAAAACAGCCTTAAAAACAAATGATGGCACAAGATTTTGAGCAGGCTCATTACAATGAATTAGTCTGGGAGACTGACTAACTGGCAAATGGGTGGGGCAGGAGCATGACACCCGAGGTCTTATGAACTCCAAGGCAGACTATCTCTTCTGGATCATTTGCATCTTGTACAGCACTTAGCAAGTTAAATCATGGCGATTTCTAAATGACTGTAAACTTGCATTTACATTGATCTAGAACTGAAATATTGTGACATTTCTCTGTTTGAAAACAGGCTCCAGTGGCCACATAATCAAAGACTTTCCCCAATGTGACTTTCATTCCGATCTTTCACATTATTTTTCTTCATTAAGCAACAGCTTATATTAAGACCACTAGTTATTGCCAAATCCTAAAATTAACTACAAGCAAAGTAAGTGATCAAAGACAGTGCCCATTTCAAAATCTTTATTCGCCTTGAACTTTCTTAAGCATTGAACATTGATAGGTAATTGGGATTAAAATATAAGTAAATTAATTTTTTCTTTTCTTTTCTTTTTTAAATTCTAAATCAGTTTCTTTTTTTACTGTTTTTTTTCCTTTTGTTTATTTAAATACAGTTTTATTCGTATATTCACCAGGAAGAAAAACTCCTCTATGCTATATACAAAACTGTAAAAACCAGTTTGATCCTGAGAAGTAAAACTTAGTGATTGATCTAATTGATGGCGAGCGGATCCTATGGGGTCAAACCCACACTCATATGGACTTGCTTTTTCTGAGTATACGTTCAGTTGAGGTAGCCAGAGTCTTAGAAGTTTCGATTCCTTCCTTTCTTATTTTGAGCATACATAGGCTGGCTCCTCGAATGTGTGGTATGGAGGAGGGCATCCGTGTAGCCACTCAAGATTAGTTGTAGTTAGTTCTACTGTTGATACTTCTCGTTTGGATGAGAAGGCCTCCCATACTATGAAAACCATTAGCATTACCGCTGTAAGTGAAATAAATGAACCCATTGAGGAGATTGTGTTTCAGGAGATTGTGTTTCAGGTTTCAGGTGATCTTAATTGATCTAATTTCTAATATAATCTAAAATCTAATTTCTAGATTTTCTTCCATGCTAAAAAACAAAACTAATAAGTTTTTCTTCATACTACTAGTAAATGTCATTTTAAACAAATTGTCTAAAGAACAATAGGGATCAGACTGAGGCCTTCACAATACAATTGCTTTATTTCTGCTTCCTTGATTTAGCAGACAGACAGTGGAGATAGTTTGGCTGTATTACCATCTTTACAATGTATTTGTTCAGATTCAATAAATGAAATTCACAGTAGTTTCTGGAATCTCCATCACTACACACTGGCACCAAACATAGAATAACAAACACATGTTTCTGTTTTGTTTTGTTTTGTTTTATTCAAGAGCTATCCACAAGAAAAATAGGTTTGTGTTACACTTCTTCAGTACACTAGCTATTGTGGCCATGCAGTAGCACCAAACATTTTTACTTTATAGTTTCTTAGGTAACTTCTTTCTTGAGCTTCAATTAGGAATGACAGCCTTTTACTAGAAAAAGAAATAACATCTTATCCAAAATTATGAATATGGAAACTATGGATATAGCCTTTAGCCAGGAATATGAATGACTGTTCCAACAAGAAAATGAAAAGAACATTGTTATACAACATCTTAGTTGTTTCTCAGAGAATATCTCCTAATGAAAAAGTCAGGGTCTCAATTAGAAGTAGTGACAAGATGTACACATTACAAAATTAAATTAAAAAATTAAATTGCTGGGGCACCTGGGTGGCTCAGTCAGTTAAGCATCCGACTTCAGCACAGGTCATGATCTCACAGTTTGTGAGTTCAAGCCCTGTGTTGGGCTCCATGCTGACAGCTCGGAGCCTGGAGCCTGCTTCGAATTCTGTGTCTCCTTCTCTCCCTGCTCCTCCCCCACTTGTGCTCTGTCTCTCTCTGTCTCTCAAAAATAAATAAATATTAAAAAATAATTTAAAAAACTAAATTGCTGGTTTAAAAAAGGGAACAATGCTACAAAATCAGTCACGTTTACATAAATTAAAAATACATACAAAGCAATCCACTGTTTATAGAAACAAATACAAACAAAACAAAGTATTGTGCATGAGGAGAAACATAACAAAGGGGAATGAGGAAAATGCAAAATATCAATAAAATATGAGAGAGGCCTTTATGAACAATTAACACAGTTATCCATCTTGAAGTCTGGCTAAATAAAAAAATAGAAGACCAGATTTCATTAAGATGTGTGTGAGGGACGGGGAGCATGAGTGGCTCAGTTGGTTAAGCATCCAACTCTTGATTTTAGCTCAGGCCATGATCTCACGGTTCATGAGCTCGAACCATGCGTTGGTTCCACACCAACAGTGAGGAGCCTGCTTGGGATTCTCCCTCTCCCTCTCTTTCTGCCCCACCTCTCTCTTTCTCTTTCTCTCTCTCTCTCTCTCTCTCTCTTTCTCTCTCTCTCTCAAAAATAAATAAATAAACTTTAAGAAAATGTGAGGGACATTTCATGAACCAGCCTTTGCAACTCCAATTAGACTCTTTCCTTCTGGCATTATGACTCGCTTATTCCTTCAGGTAGTAGTGATGTTAGAAAGCTTATCTTTGATGATTGCCTATGTTCTAAATGTTTCACATAAATATCATATCCCATCTTCCAAACAACCAATGGAGTGAGTGTCATCATTGCCTCCATGTTGCTGAAGAAGAAGATGAGGCAAATCACCCAGTCACATCTGGTTAGGTACCTGACTCTGAAGCCTACCTAATAACCATTATACTCCAGCCTCCACTGAAATCTTTTGTATAGAGTCAGTGGCAAGCATCTCATTACAGATTATCTTTAGCTGTTTAGTTGTCCTGTAAAAAAAAAATAATAATTAATTTACCCCTCAGTGAAGATATTACTACAGCAATGTTTTTACTTAAAACTAATTTGCTCTAATATATTTTAAATTTTAAGAGTCCCTATTCAGGGGTAAGTTTTATTTTTATTTTATGGAAGTATTTAGCAAAAAAAAAAAAAAGGAAGAAAAGAAAAGAACAAAAAGTAAAACCTATCTATAAGAAAATAATTAATTGGAAAATCCAACCCCAGAGAGAAGTTCTAATCACCAGAACTGAAATTTCAATTGAAATGAAGGATACACATGCTAATTATTATTAATATTAATTTTTTCATAACCAATTCTCACAATGGAGAGAAGAGTTAAAATTTAGATGCCTAAGGGTCTCCTGGATGGTTCAGTTGGCTAAATGACCCATTTTTAATATCGGTTCAGGTCATGACCTTGCAGTTCATGGGTTCATGCCCCTCATGTGGCACTGTTAATGTGGAACCTGCTTGGGATTTTCTCTCTCCCTCTCTCTCTGCCCCTCCTCTTCTCTCTCTCTCTCTCTCTTTCTCTTTCCCTCTCGCTCTCAAAATAAATAAATAAATCAACTTAAAAAAAGAATTAGATACTTAAAACTCAAGGGGGAGGGTAACTTAAAATTATTGTGTAGGGAATTAAAGGTTGACTAAAAAGGTTATGAAAACCTGATCAAATTTAATCTCTGCTTCTCATCACATAAGCATCTGCTGAACACCTATGATGTGCCAGAACAATGCTGCTCAATGAAAAAAAAAAAGAAATTGTCTGGCATTAAAGAATTTATATCCTAGAAGACAGATATAGAAATAATCATAAATTCTTTTAGTTGGAATTGAGTCTACATTGGGCACAGTAGTTTCTAAAAGGAGCATGTACTTATCTCTATAGGTGAAGGATCAAAGTATTAAAATATCAAAAGCCTTTGGAGGAAATAATAATTTGAGTGTGTGTTCCACGGACAGATGAGTGGTAGAAGGATTTCTGGTAGAGGAAGTATCACTAGCAAGCCTTCAAGTGAAGATATAACAGTATATTCAGGAAACTGCAAGTCTGGATAATGCTACAGAATAGGGCTTATTGATACAGGATGGGGGGACCCATCAAGAGAGAGAATCCTGAGGTAAGCAAGGGACAAATCATGGAAAAGTCTCCTGTGCAAAAAAAAAAAAAAAAAAAAAAAAAAAAGTTTTAATATATGCTTTAATTCAGGCAATTTTATCTCCTTGGGTAAAAGACTATCACTTCTTCATCTGTTTCAGCCCCAAACTCCTTCTCCACATGTAAAGAACTGCTCTTGATTGTAATCTGAGTGGGGTTCAGTAGCCCCTAAATATCTATTGTCTTCCCACCCTCTTACAGCCGGGGTTAAACTTGTGTCAGGTTTAGCCAAGTAGATGCTTGTTCTTAGCTTAGAATTCATCTGCCATGCCCCCCAGTGAAAGACTCCAGTGAGCTGGGAGTCTGTCTCTTAGTTTGCTGAAATGCATATCACAAAATGGAAGTCAATGAAAAGATGCATTAAATGAAGTTGATCCCTTGATATACTATAAAGTCACAAAATCAAAACTTTTACAGAATGGAATTCTGTATTCTTTCACAAAATGGAAGTCTTATACTCTATGATAAAATGTATTTGTCATGCATAACACAGCCATTTGTTTTCACCAAAAATTGAGACTTACTTTGGGAATGAGTGTACCAGTATCTTTAAGAAGACTTTAGTGATATCTATGGATTGTTGACGGGAGGCATAGCAATAAAAATTGATTCCCTGGTTTCAATAAAAAAAGAAAAATCTGGGGTGGAAGAGATCAAATAGTGTCCTTTAACTGCCAATGAATAAAATAGATTTCCATTAATGGATATCAGGATCAGTATAAAGTCAGAAAGATTTCATTTAAAAAAAACCCAAAACCAACCAAACACAACCTTAATAATGGCCAATTGAGACTTAGAGATCTGGGAAAGAAGGAGATGTGAAGACCTCTGTGGAGTATTTGATTCATAAAATAAAAAAAAGCCCTCCAGGACTTCTCATCAGAGCCTAGGATGAACCATTATGAAGTATGATGGAGAACTTCTGCCTTTCACTGAATTTTTACACCTCAGTTAAATCATGGAACTAGAGCTACCAGAAGCAAAGGGAGGGTATCTTGTCTTAAATAAGTACTTTGTGATGATATCACAAGTATGTGTTTATGTATATATGTATGTATGTATGTATTTAACCTAGTCCACCCCTAAATGAACCAGAGGTCATTGCCAGAATAAATGTGTTGGGAAAAAATGTGGTTTTGAAGCAAAACTAATTCCTAGGGACACAGGGCACTTCTGCAGTCCACGAGTGAGGGTTTGGGGATAAGATGACAAGTGAAGACTTTATCTGTCCAACCCATACCCTTCCTGTGTTTATTTCCTAAATTGTCTTATAGTTGGAGTAGATGACCTCAGAAAGTGATTGATTTCTCATACCAGCTCTGTAATCTGTGTAAAACGGGCCATTCTAATTGGAAAGACCAAGGTGAAAATTACAGAGCTTTCCACCACTATAAAAAATTTAAAATTAATAGTCATGCTACTTCAGTAAAAGAATCAGAAATATTTGTGCCACCTTCAAAGATTTAAATGTGCAGAAGTAATGACTCTAGGCAGATTCACATTTGTGTTTGGTGGCGGAAGGATAGTTTTAGAGGATAAAAATGGATTTTCCAAAGTTTAATTAGATGGCAACTCCTGTGGCAACTGCCATTCCATCTGTATCCGAATCATTATAGCTTTTAGTACCTTCTATGAAGCAACCGATCCAAATAATGTCATTTTCCCCTATTTCAATAAACAAAATTACTAGAAGCAGTCTGTTTTCTTTCACTTGACAAGAATAGCAATATAATTTTTCCATACTGTTTCTGGATTGTGTTAACTCCTTGGCTTTGCACCACATTTGAGTCTGCAGAAATACCACCTCAAAAAACATTATGTGATACAATCTAGAGGGTAGACTTTATTAGCTAGACACACTGGTTAGAAACTGGAATGCCAGCGTCCAGGAGACAAGTATAGTTAACCTTTGAACAACGTGAGTTTGAACTACATGGGTCCACTTATTTGTGGGTTTTCTTCAACAAATACGGTGCAATACATAAATATATTTTCTCTTCCTTATGATTTTTTCTTAACACTTTCTTTTCTCTAACATGCTTTATTATAAGAATATAGTATATAATATATATAACATATCAAATATGTATTAATCAACTGTTTATGTTAAGGTAAGGCTTCCAGTCAACAGTAGGCTATCAGTAGTTGAGTTCTTAGGGACTCAGAAGTTATACAAAGATTTTTGACTACACGGGGGGTCAGTACCCCTAACTCCTGCATTGCTCAAGGGTCAACTGTATTTGGAAGATCATAGGGCTGCACTGATTTATTATAAAGGCTTCGGGGTATAATATGAGGATATTTCTCTAAAGTGATGACAATTTGCTGAACCATGTATCCATTACCACTAGGATTTTTGAATTTTGAAGGCTACCTATTACTGTGCTGAGAATTCCCAGTGCTGAGAATCTGTAAGATGTGAGTTTGTCCCATGTCAAGACAAGGCTTTCCAGACAGATAAGGTCACAGTGATCCTGCTGCTTGTCCTTCATCAGATTAAATAATGTTTAAAGAATGTAAGGCAAGTTGGTTTGCTATAAGCAGTGTGTGGTAAGCCTTAATAAGATTATTAAACTCCTAGCTTTCCAAACAAGGGCATGCTGTGTTTAATAAATAATTATTATCCTTTTGAGAAACTAAACCCAAGGGGAGACTGAACAAATTGATGTTAACTGTTTGGAAAGTTAGAATTATCTATCTATCTAGTCTAACCTGAATTGCCCAGCAGTACTGATTCATAAAGTGCATGGTATAAATGGGAATAGGTCCAAATAAGTGGTACTCCTTTGGCAATGCTGTCTCTCCCTTTGGTCACACCTGTGACCTCATGGAGGCTTTCTCTATGACCAACTTCAAGGGAAAAGTATAAATACAATCAAACTGTAATTTACATTATGTGACCAGCAGGAAGCAATTGAGAATGGACACTGCAAGAATACAGCTCTGATTGGGATGACCTGGAAGGCAGATTGGTAAGAAGTTAAGAATATGCATATGTGCTCATGAATCTGCTGGAGATTCCTGGAGACATTATAAGTCTAGTAGTATCTGCTCAGCATTCAGAATAAATGTTGCATCGTAAGACATTTTTTCTAAAATGCTTTGGATATAAGCTTTAAACTGATGATTTTTCAAGCTGCTTACCTCCTGTTACCTTAGTATCATCTGAAGGCCAATGAGGTGAAGGCTTACTTGCCAGAAATGGAGAGAACTTGAGAAGCTAGAAGAAAGTAACACTAGAACCAAGCACTTCTGGATAAGTGGTAATAGATCATCTGAGAATCACAGAGGTAGTTTTAATTTTATTTTACGAGTAGGTAATAAAGGTCTTCTTGTAGAGTCTTGGAGAAACTGGTACCCTAGAGAGTCATAAATATTAAACTTGAATCAAAACATAAATAGCTTATAAGTGGCAGGATTTATTAATAATTTCAGATCAATTCAGCCTCAGGATGCTTCAGATACAAAGGCTAACCTATGGATAGAAGGTTACTTGCTTTTTATTAACAACAGACACAATTCATGTTAGGAGTATTAATAAAAATCATACTTATAAAATGTACACTCAGAAGACCAAGCATTGACTTTTTCAATTTACATCCAGTGTGAGAGTGTACGTACACACACGTGTGTGTTTGGTATAAATATGCATATGGGGCAGGGGAAATGGGGAGAATATCTACCTGGTCATTAGCCAACAAGTGCCATCAATTCTCATGGATCTTCCAGTAAGATTACTATGCTTTTCTCTTCAGCACCAAGGTTCAGCAAAGCACCATCATATACGTGAAGAAAGCCTCCAACATGAAATACCTCTATAGGCCAAACCAAACCAAGGAAAAAAAGGAAAGAAATCAAAGGAAATAAAATTATTGCAGGATGCAGAAAAAACTCACAAGATTAGGAAAATCTTAATCATTTTTGGTCTTGTGTTGAATGAGATGAGAGAAGATAGTAATGCTGTAAAACAAAATAATATTTTAGAAAAGAAACAACCAAAGAAGAGTTTGCAAAGTAAACATGTGGTACATGATGTAGAAATTTTAAAAGTCACACAATAAAGGGAAATCGGTCAGAAAGCATAACAAATTTTTGAAAAGAAAATGGAAGCGATAAGAGACGTAGATAACACGCTCTAAGACTTACCAAAAAATTAGAAAAAATGGTGGACTATGTGCATACGAACTTCCAGATTGAAAAGAGTTTTTGAGTGCCCACTGGGTGTTGAATGCATCCCCTCAAGGCACATTATGGCAGAAGTTCAGAGTGAAGATGAAGGAAATTCTCAAAAGTGTCAGAGAGCAAAGAAATGTCACATTCTGAAAACTGGAAATTATTACAGGGGGGCCTGGGTGGCTCAGTCGGTTAAGCATCCAACTTTGGGTCAGGTCATGATCTTTCTGTTTACCGGTTCAAGCCCCGCGTGGGGCTCTGTGCTGTCAGCTCAGAGCCTGGAGCTGCTTTGGATTCTGTGTCTCCCTCTCTCCCTGCCCCTCCCCCTCTCACACTCTGTCTCTCTCTCTCTCTCTCAAGAGAGATTGCTGTGGTCCTGGGATTCCTTCACTCATGTTAGATCCCACAGGGCCATAGAGCAAGGGTTGTATTATTTCCTAAATGTGCTTTAAAGGCCGTACCTTAGTAGAGACAGTGTGATTTTTGTGTTAGTTTTAATCCACACTTTAGGCAAACTTAGTAAACTTTTGAAGAACCTTATAATGAAGACTCCCTTCATAAATGTTTTAATACTTGTTGCAAATAAATGCCCATTATATAAGATACAATTGAGCTGTGTGTATTTTCATTGAACAGAACACCTCTGTGTAGGTTGTAAAGGAGGATGACTATAGCCCCATTAACTGTGTGACAACTGAAATATGCTATTAAAAAACCTAAAAATTATCATCTGCCAAATTTGCTGGGTGGTTTGTAACAATGAGCCAAGTAGGTTAAAGCAAGAGCATATGGAATTCCAAGGGAGGTATCTTCCAGGAGAAAGGGAACCTGATATCTCTGATTTTCTTTACCAATGCTTTTATAATGCTCTACATGCTTTAAAAATATTAACTCCTTTAATTTTCACAACAATCCTCTGAGAGGGTATTAATTATCACTATTATTACTAATGCATCATCATCATCATCATCATCATCCTTATCTTACCGATGAGGAGACTAACGTAAAAATAAATAATTGTTAAAAGTTTCACAGCTTGTAAACGGCAGAGATTTATTTAAACCCAAGCAGGTCTGGCTTTTAAGTGGCACACTGTGTTGCCCCTGCTCAATGGGTGCAAAAAATTCTTCAAAATGGTTTTATAATTCTATCTGAGACTTTAGAAAATATTAGTGAAATACTTGCATATGTATGTATACTATACTATATATAATTTTTATATATAGAAAATAAATGCAGTACAATGAAGGAATTAAAATAATTTTGCACTGTTTCAGCATAAAATAACATTTATATTGCATTGCACAATAATGTATGCAGTAAATATTTATTTAATCAAAGTTTGTGAGATGCATACATTAGGGGTTATTGAAGGGAATCATGACTACAGGTGGGGTAAAGAGGGGGGCAAAGCAAATGTACTAAATCTTTTTATTTTAATGTTTATTTATTTTTGAGAGAGCTTGAGTGGGAGAGGGGCAGAGAGAGAGGAAGACACATAATCTGAAGCATGCTCCAGGCTCTGAGTTGTCAGCACAAGAGTCCAACAGAGGGCTTGAACCCACAAGCCATGAGATCATGACCTGAGCTGAAGTAGGATGCTTAACCAACTGAGCCATCCAGGCACTCCATAAATCTTTACCTAATAATTGCTGCTTAAAATTGCTAAGTCAAACAAAATTCATCCAAAGAAGAAAATTAAGGTTAGCGCTAAAAGAAATCCATAATAGAGTTGAACATATGGCCTCTTGGGAGTGGGGCTTACGCTGAAGTAGGTAGAATGGGGATTGCTATCTTATCAGTTTTGTAGTGGTTTTGACCATTTAAAAGTGTCATTACTATATTTTAAACATATTATTTTGAAAACAATTTTATAGTATAGATGTATATGTGCATGTTAGCTATACATTTTAGTGGATACCTTTCATATTTTTAAATTATTTCACAGAGTTTAGTGAAACAAAGCTAAAACTGATCTATTCAGAGAAAATTATTTCTTTTAGAAGAAGTCCAATCAATTGTACATAAGCATAGCATCTGGGAGCACCCAATAGTCCAACCATTGCTGAAATTGATTGTCAGACACCTATACCAACAAATTTGAAATCCTACTAGAGTTTCATGTCTTTTATAGCTTTATGTATTGCCTTCTCTTTTAAAATGCCCATGGGGAAAAAAATTAAAATAAAAAAATAAAATGTCTGTAGGGGGTGCCTGGGTAACTCAGTCAGTTATGCAATCAATCCTTGATTTTGGCTCAGGTCATGATCTCATGGTGGTGAAACTGAGCCCTTCATCAGGCTCTGTGCTGAGCATGGAGACTGCTTAAGATTCTCTCTCTCTCTCTCTCTGCCCCTGCCCCTGCTTCTCCCCTGCTTGCATGTCTCTCTCTCAAGATAAAAGGAAATGAAATAAAAATAAAATAAAATAAATAAATAATAAAAATAAAAAATAAAATGCCAATGGTTTTCAAAATGTAATAAGATAAATCCCTCAGTCTAAGACAATTTAGCAAAACAATCTCCCTTTTAAAAGGAAGCAATAGAAGCAAGATAAGCAAATAGGAAACATTGAAACATGCTAAAAGGAAGAAAAGAGGTTAAAAGAACAACAACAATAACAACACTTCAACCCCACTTCAAGTTTCTAGAAGGATGTCCCTCAGATAGGCTAGGCCAAAATGCCAATATCATAATGTCTGCTGAAATTTCTGGGCCTTTTTCCTCATATGTAAAAGGAGCAAGTTTGACGAGATGATTTGTAAGTTGTCCTTGAGCTGTAACTTTTTTCACTATGAAAATTTCCCATATTTATCTGATATTATCACCTCCATTATCTTATTTTATTTTCAAACAATCTTTTGTGTTAGGGCTGGTGCATTATGGATAGACAGGCTCATGATGGTTAAATGGCTGTGCAAGCTCAAACAGCTAGTAAGTTGCAAAATCAAAAGTCTATCTCCCATTTTTTTCTTTTTACCATATATCTAAGATTGTCCACCATGTTTCTATTCACATAGTTACGCTAATCAAAAAACTCATAGCTATCAAAGTGGCACATGTACCTTTTGTGTTTACCTGTTCATTTACTCATTCAGTAAATTTATATTAAACACAAACTATATCCAAAGCCTCCTGAACTTTGAAAATATCAATCTGTCATTAGAGAGGAGACACAAAAGCCACATCATGACACCTAGGCTTCCTTTCTCCCTCTTGGCAGAATCAGATAAGATTGAGCAAAGTCTTTCATTAATTCTTATACCAGCTAGCATAACTCAGACATTCTCGCCACTGCCTTAATTTAATTTATTGAACTTCCACTTAAGCAGTACCAGTGAAGACTTTAAGTCCCCATCCTCCAGGAATCAGTAATAAAATGAGGGTAGATTGGATTGCTATAGGAAAAATCCTATAGATAGATCTGTATGTATAGAGACATACAGAGATTATATGAGCAGTGGAATACATCCTGTGCTTTTAGTCTGGAAGCAATGCTACCAAAATTTGGTAAGCACTGTAGATGGTCATTATTTATTTATATCATGTCTCCCAGGGTCCTTAAAATGTAATTGTTTTCATATGCTCACAAAATGAGAAGGAAGAGTTAAGAATGATTTCCAGATTTCTGGTTTGTGAGACTGGATAAAATGATAGTAGCACTCAAACGTATAAAATGATAGGAACAGTTAGAAGTAAAGGGAGACAGTAAATTTCATTTTAGTTATATGCCTTTGAGGTGCACAATAGGAGAGTTCTAGAAAGAAGGCGAACGCACACATAAAAGTGCAGGTCTCTTCCAGAGGCTGAGTTGGAGATAAAGACTCAGGAGTCATCATAATAGAGGGAATGGTTAAAACTTCACAGTCCTACAAGAAATATGTAGAGAGCAAGAAGGACACAGAGCAGATGACAGAATCTCAAACAGCTCTAAATGCTAGAAACACTTTTAAAAAATGTTAGAAGAAATGAAGAGCTTCAGGATATAAATGGGAAAAATTCACAAGGAAAGGGAAAGGAAAACGAGGAGAGAATATCACAGAAACCAGGAGAAGCATTTAATAAAAGGAGTGGGTCAACATTGTTAAAAGTCACAAGCCCAGTAAGCCAGACACTAAAAAACTTCAATATATCTGTAAATATGAAGATCACTGATGATTTTTGTCAGAACAAGTTTAGGGAAGCAGAAGGATTCGAAGCCATAGTTTGGTGGGCGGATCATGGGTCCACTGGTAAACAGGAAATGAAGACTGGAGGCGCCGGGATGCTACTGTAACTTTCCTACAGTGAACTTGCAGTCATATTCGTATAATAAAATTAAGAAATGACTCCAGTAATTTTGGCTAAAAGAGAAAATTAAGAAAGAAGAAATAGTTGCGGGGGGGGGGGGCTGTGCAGAGTTGAAGATCATCTGTTGTGTATATCCTAAGGGTTTGGAAGAGAGAGAAAAGTCAAAACCGCAATAGGCTTAGAAGAGATCACTGTTTTGAGAAAGCAAATAACCCTTGATTTTTTTTCTCACATGGGGCATGAGCGAACCTGGAAAGCTACAAGAGGTCATGTCCGAATCAGATCTTAGTCTACAGAAGCCCGTAAACTTCAATGAATTTCCCAGGTGAGAGCATAGGGCTAATGCTAAAGAAAAGTTCCTATTTCCATAAGCATTTATGAAAAGTAGAGCCAACACTGAGAGGTGGTCTAGTACTGAGGAGAGATGGCAGAACTCTCACTGACCTGCTGATGGTGAGGAGGGAGGAGGCGGGTGGTTCAGGAAAGGTTTTTTGGGTCCAGGACCCTCTCCTCTTCACCATGCTCTATCAGTGCTGACTGAATCACGTAAATTAAACTTCCTGACCTCAGAATAAGATAAATTTTGAAAAAACAAAATGTTTACAATCCATTACCAGAATGATGTCTGAAAATTATTTTTATTTGTGTCTTTCTTCCAATGGCACAGCAATTGTCTCAAATAGAAGAACTAAAAGGCATTATCTTAGATCTGTGTGTTAAAGAAGAAAAAAAAACAGTGCAACAGAATGTCTTGTAATGGACTAAATACAAAACATCTGTCCTAATGAGAAAAAAATCTCATTTTAATAATTACTTGGAATAAAGTTCCCAATGGGAAACAGAGATACAGAAATTATTTCTATAAAACAGAGCATAACACCATGTGTAGTGCCAACATCAGGTATAGCTTCTCAGATTTCCTTTTTACATTTTTCCAATATATTTTCCCATCTTTCCCTCAAACGCAATATATCTAACTAGAATTCCAACATCTGTTTTATATGAGAAATGAATAAAACATTTCCATAGAAACAGAGGACATCAGTAATTATTTCTTTGTATTCATTTAAAAAAAGATTTTCTAGAGAAAATCTGCTTTAATATCTCTTTTTGTTATATTTGAAATCAAAACTGCCTTCAGTTGCCTGCTGGCTACACAGGTCTAAGCACCAGCATGTTGCAACATCTCTGCAACTATGAGTCCTGAGTGACAGTTGCCCTGAATTTTTGTTATACGTTCTGGAGAGTAAAGTCTGAATTTCCTGTGCTGAGCTGCCTAGGTACTGAGGTGCTGTTGTTGTTGGAGGGGTTAAAGTTGGAGCCACTGGTGCATATATTTGAGGGAGGATTCATAAAAACACGACAGTGGAGCCTGGGTAAATCCATTACTGTGAATGAGCAGTGACCAATAGAAAGGAAAGAAGAAGATCCAAGAAGGCTGAGGTAAGCAATCTGCAGCCCTGTCAAAGTAGAAACAATAGATCAAAAGGTGTTCACAGTGACTGGTCAGAGTAGGTTTTATTTTTTCTCATAGGAGGCTTGACAGCATAAACTAAACATAAATTGTTTTAGTCATAGATTTTTCCCCCCTTAATTAAGTTTTAGCAAACTTCAGACTCAGACCCAGGACTCCACGGTATATTCCTGGACAGCAAGGTAAACTATTTTTGCACTTTTTAAAAGCTTAAAGTTATGGATTCAAAGTTCTGCTTTCTCAGAGGCAGAGTTACGGCTTAATAACTAAAGAAAATCCCTATTCTGAAGAAAAGAATGTTTTAATGGGTCTCTATTGGAAGATGACTAGAGCAGAATTCTGCAATCGTAAAAAAATGTGACAGCTCATGGAACCAGCTCTGCACTTGTCATTTTCCTCAATTTAGTGGCACAATTGAAAGATCAGCATTTCATAAATGATGCTTATTTTATTTTTTCCTAAGGAATTGTTAAAATGTATGCTGTTCTTACTATCAAGCAATTGAATATTGAACGTGCATTGGTCGGAAGGTTACTGTTAGATATATATAAATGTATATTATTTTTTCTGTTAGAACAGTTTGTTGTACCCATAACCTTGTTGATATCCAAAGGGGAGGGTTTATATCTTTTAGCTGGTCATTACCAATTAGTGTTAACCTATTCTTTGATAGCAGCCATCTTGAAAATATGGGGCTCTATCTGAACCTAAACATGTTCTTTGTTTTGTTTTTTCTTATCAACCACTGTAATGCCATAGTTGAATATATGCCTCATTGTGATACAGAGTTTATAATACAAATTCCTTGGTTGAACAACTTGAGTTTGTACTTCTAATATTAGAAGTCTTCCCCCAAACCCCAATATAAAACTTACCGGAGAAGTTGAGCAACAGAGCAAGAGATTAATCACACATTTTTCTTCATATCTTAGAACCTTCCTTGACAACCAACTGCTAAAATGTTCTTTGATCTCTCTATTTCTTTGGTTCAAGGGCCAAAAAGCCTGGGAAATCTCATCCAGATGTTCTTCTCATTTAGGAGTAAAAGTAAAAGCATATGCTTACTTCTTAGAAACAACACAGACTCTCAATCTGAGTTATTAAAAGATCATTTTTTGAACTCTTGTATTTAACTGCGGGTTTTCAGTTAACTTTCTTGTATTAAATAGCTTGAAATGGAAAAGCACTTAGAGCTCCTGAAATTTGCTTTCCATTTCTCGGTTTTCATTGTGATTGGGTTAAAACTGGGAAGCTAAAAAGTTACTGAGTTTCAGTGTTTGCAAAATGCTTTGCATATAGTGCCTACTCAATATATGTGTATTAATTCATATCTATGTATAAATTATTCAAATGTGTTTACCTTTCCCCTAAGGAAGCAATGTTTACTGGTTTTTTTGAAGCACACAATTTTCTACAGGTGAAAATATTCAAACATCTAACAGTTGTGTCCCCCATCCTAGGTACTATAATGGCAACCACAATCTGTTTCATCATCTGGGTGTTATTCATAACAGATACTGTGTGGACTCGAAGTGTGAGACAGGTCTATGACGTAGGTGACCCAGAGGACTGGGCTATGCATGACTTTGACTGTCCCAGGGAATGTTTCTGTCCCCCTAGTTTCCCTACTGCTTTATACTGTGAAAATCGAGGTCTCAAAGAAATCCCTCCTATTCCTTCAAGGATCTGGTATCTTTATCTTGAGAACAACATGATAGAAACCATTCCTGAGAAGCCATTCGAGAATGCCACCCAGCTGAGATGGATAAATCTAAACAAAAACAAAATAACCAACTATGGGATTGAAAAAGGAGCCCTGAGTCAACTAAAGAAGCTGCTTTTCTTATTTCTGGAAGATAATGAGCTAGAGGAGGTACCTTCCCCATTGCCAAGAAGTTTAGAACAATTACAATTGGCTAGAAACAAAGTGTCCAGAATCCCTCAGGGGACCTTCAGCAATCTGGAGAACCTGACCCTTCTTGACCTGCAGCACAACAAACTACTAGACAATGCCTTTCAAAGAGACACCTTTAAGGGACTCAAGAACCTAATGCAGCTAAATATGGCCAAGAATGCCTTAAAGAATATGCCACCGAGATTACCAGCCAATACAATGCAACTGTTTTTGGACAACAATTCCATTGAAGGAATACCAGAAAATTATTTTAATGTGATTCCGAAAGTGGCCTTCCTACGACTAAACCACAACAAATTATCAGATGCAGGGCTCCCTTCAAGTGGTTTTGATGTATCCTCAATACTAGATCTTCAGCTGTCTCACAATCAACTCACCAAGGTCCCTCGAATCAGTGCTCACCTGCAGCACCTTCACCTTGACCATAACAAAATTAAAAGTAAGTAATTATCAGGGTATGTCATTTATTAAATTGCTCATGGTTATTAAACTTATTCTACATTTTCTTTAAGAATATCAACCGCGTTGGGCTATGTGCCAAACTAATGTGCCCTCAGATTTTTTTTTCAATTTTCTGTATTTTGGTTTTGTCTATTCACACACAATCTTAATGAACAAAGAAGTTCAAATCTTCAAATTGTAAATTGAAAAGTGGACTTAGTATTCTACAAAGGGTGATTATTCATTGGAGAAATTGAATGTATCTTCTTTTATTCCTGGGATATTCCAATATTTCTGCTTCACTGTGTAGATTTATTTAGGAAAAATGTACCAAGTACAAATGACCTCATGAATAGTAATAGGAGGAATATGATTTAGGAGGTATCAGAAAGGCACCTCGGTCTTAAACACCACAGGTGTGAAACCATCCTAATTAAGACTCTGCTTTAGGTTACAGGGTCTCTCAAACTTTAAAGTGTACAGGTTCATGGTTCTACCCCACAGTTTCTGATTGAGTAAGCCTAGATGAGACTTGAGATTTCATTTCTCACAAGTTTCCAGGTGGGGCTGAGACTGCTGCTCTGGGAACCAAGCATTAGGAATTAACACTGAAGTTTAACACCTGTTTAGTTGAAAAAGAAATAAGTGCTCTTGAAAGTTGGTAGCTCCTTAGGACTAACGGCAATCAACAAGGTAGAAGGATTGCTCCTTTCCTGAAAATAGCTTTTAATAGGGGAGAGAGGTGTGAGTGAGAGTGTCTTGGAGGCAGAGGTGCCATCGAGGAAAGACATAGTTATAGAAAGGAGAATCTGGAGACACTAAATGCAAACCTGCCATCTTCACAACCATGCCTGAGACCATGCTGACCCTGGTGCAGAAGTGTACAATGTCATAATCCAGCCACAGGGGTACTGGAACCAGCCAGGCACTGTCCATGCCTCCTCAATGCTGGTACAAGCCCATGAGAAGACTTCTCCTGAACAACCTTAGGAAATACATTACTAAAGTGTGAATCAGTCCATTTGTAAGAAAGTAGCACAGATAATTGACAAAAGGTTGTACCACTTGGCTATTACTCACTAGTTTCCTTTAAGCAAATAACCACACAAACGTCCTATTTATAAGAATAGACTATTTTTCCACTGGGAACTTCTCAGTTATTCAAGGTTTTGTTTTCTTTTTTCTTTTGTTCTCTGTTCTTTTTTCTTTTCTTTTCCTTTTTCTCTTTGACTTTTTCTAACAGCATACTTGAGCATATAATCTAGGAATTAATAAAGAGGCTGCTGCCACTGTTTTCCTTGGTGATGAGACACATTGTTTAATCCTGTCGTCAAAAGCAAAAGATGCAACAGGAAAAAATGTTAATCACTGAATCTGTTTCACTGAACCAGATAGTACAATGGCCATATTGACCTAATAGATGCTAATATATGCATTTTTTTCTAATGAAAGTTCTGGGCTTCTACAAGTGCATCCTTTAACTGGCCACAAAAGCCCCTTGGACATTTGATGTGGGAAGTGAATTTAAAGGGATTCCACATAGATCCCTGTTTGTGAATTAGGGATTCCCCTGAGAATTTGAAGAGAAGTTTCTTTAGAATCAAAATCGCAAAATTTAACCCAAAGTTGCACATAAGCCAGGCACTTTCATATTTACACAAAGTTATACCAAGAAGGGTAGAGTTCTGTTCTCCCTCCTCCCACATTTTTAAAAGTTTTGCAATGTTTTCTCATATATTTTTATTCTTCAGTTGGTCTCATACCCTTGCATATATCAGGATCATCTGAAAGGCTTATAAAATATAGCTTGGTGGCCCCACCTTCACATTTTCTGACTCACTAGGTCTAAGATGGGGCCTAATAATTTGGTTCTCAAAAAATACCGATACTGCTGGTCCAAGGACCACACGTTGATAATAACAAATTAATCCTCACAAGAATCTTGTTTGGTAGCATCAAGAGTTTCTAAAGAAAAAAACTAAGGGTCAACTAAGTGAGAATATTTGCCCAAGGACAAAGAGTAAATACAACAGCCAGGACCTGAGCTCACGCCTCCTCAGTATTGTCCCAGCACATTTTTCTTCAATTTCCAGATTAGAGGACTTTAGAAAAGCTTCTACCAACACAAGCAAGAATAATTTTAATAGCAGCAACATCAACAAAGAGAAATTGATTTATTTGTTTCTTAATGTAGATATCAAGCATGATTATTTCTATATTCCCAGAAAATAAGTGCAAAATAAGAATTTCCCTGGCTAGAATTATTGGCTCACCATTATATTCATTATATCACACTGTGTTACAATAACTGCTAAAGTACTTATTTCTTCTGGCTGCATAATCTACTCTAGTTGTTAATAAAGTTGTTTCCAAGAAACATACCTTTTCTATGAAGAGTTCTTAGAATTTATGGTACAGTGAACTTTTCGTATGAAGAAGATGGAAATGTTTTTTCTTCTTAATACTTTAAGGGAATTTGAGTTTGGAAAAAATGTTATCTCTTCAAATAAGTTACTTCTTGGTGTTCTCTGAGAAACCACCATAATTAATTTATGATAACTACATTTAGAACTCTTGTTTCTCACATTACATTTATTCAGACACGCATTGATTATGGGGCATTAGGGTAACAAGATTGATAGCACATTAAAAGGGAAACAGGCAAGAGACCCTATGTAGTAGAAAAAGTACAAGGCAAGGACTCAGCTCTGTCATTTACTTGCTAAAATACCTTGTGTGCAATACCTTACCTGTCTGAACCACTTATTTCTGCAATGCCCAGGTAAGGAGAATCATCGTATTGCCTGATAAAGCCTGTGTGATGTTAAGGTGATAATGCATGTGAGAAACTAACTTTACATACACAAATTGCTATTTACAAATATGAGTCATTATTTTTTAGCAAGTTGAATTCACAAAATGGCATAAGATTAGAGCTAAACAACCTCGCTTTCAGTATAAGCTCAAAGGAAGGCCGTTGCCAAAGTTAGGTGGGTCTCATCTTCTAAGATAAGACCCTTTCCTCAAAATAGTTTCAAACGAGACTTAAAAGCAGTATGCAGATTCATGGTTGAAATCAGCTAATGCGCACACTTGTCTGAATTTTGCTAATTTAACAGGACTTCTTTCCTGAATACTCAAAAATTTCAGTCTGATCATTGGTGCCAAGGGCTCTGATCCAAGGCAGGTGCATGATTTCTCACATCCTAAGCATCTGAAAAGGCTCATGGGATGTTTCCTGGCTTGAGTTCTTTGCAATTCAGTTCTTGGCAAATGTATCCTTTCTAATTAAATACACAAATATAAAGATTCAGGATTCTTTTCTGTAAGTACTACATATGTAAACTTATGTTAAATGTACTTTTTAAAAACTCATCATACATGATTAATTGGAAGTTTTGTATTTTATGGTAGCTTTTTGAGCACTTTCCCTATTAATAGATTGATTTTCCACCTACACATCCATCTATCCCTCCATCTACCCTTGTACCTATCTGTTCTTTCTATGAAACTTTGTCTCTACTTCTAATGCCCTAAATACTACCTACTTTATTTTATAGTAGTCTAAGCATGCCTTATCTCACCTGAAAGCTTAGAAAACAAATGATATATCTTATGTGCTTTTATTTCCATCACATTTTAACAATATGTCCTTTCTAGTGCCCTGCACAAAGAAAGCATAACTGAATATGGAGATAACTATGTATATACATACATATATATATATATAGTTATAACTATAGTTTTATATAGTTATATATGTTGCACATTATGCATATATATATAGCATATATGTAGTTATAACTATAGTTATATATAGTAGTATGTGTGTTGCACATTTTTAAGGGTTACTTTTATAAAACAGGTGCACAACCTCCAACCTACACAAAAGCGGTTTGTATCTGGCACTTTCATAGATCAGGTCTCTAGGCCCTCTATAGGACTGTTGCATGGCTTCTTGGTCTTTCCACCCCAGGTCACTTCTGTTCCAGTTCATTCATTCATGCCATCTTTGTCTCCACAGATGTGAATGTCTCTGTAATATGTCCTACCATACTGCCTGCCGAACAAGATTCCTTTGGTTATGGACCTCACCTACGCTACCTCCGTCTGGATGGAAATGAAATCAAACCACCTATCCCAATGGATTTAATGACCTGCTTCAGGCTCCTTCAGGCTGTCATTATTTAAACGCATCTTTAACAATCTAACATTGGTTTCATTAGCTAATCTTTCTGAAATGAAATTTGGGTACCATTCATAACTTTAAGACAAAAGTCACATTCCAATGGTTTTCTCTGCCACCATTTTTGTTTGTGCAGCTTATGTTTTCTATTCAAAGATGCTTTCACTGATGATATGTAGCACGATTAGCTTTTCTTTAATGAATAAAACAGACACAGAGTTAAGATAGTTTGTCAACTTATCAACTCAAAGATAGTTCTATTTTGTCTCTTTCACAGCTTACTAATATCAAATAATGCAATTGTACTATTATGCAATATAAAAGCCATACTTGTGTGCATGTTCAAAATTGTGTACGCAGATACTATATTGATCATAGAAACACAGTAATCTAACAGGAGGAAAGAAGATCTGTAAAAAACTGAAAAAAATGAGATTTTTTCATCACAATTAATTTCAGATTGCTACATAGTATTTGTAGGTATAAGTTTGGTATTTAGCTCAAGAATGGATATAAAATGTATCAAATACTTATTGAAAGGAGAGTTTTAGTCATTTAATATCAAATAACAGAGTAACAGCAATTTTCAGTTCACTACTATTTTTTATAGTGGCTATTCTTAGATATAGTACAGTGTACTCTCTCTATTAAACAAATATTAAGTTCTAAATTTCTTATAACACATTTCTGAAAGAATCTTAGTGTTTTAACATTTAAAATACACTTGAATTGCAAATTGTTCAGCTCTTATATTGCCGGTGGTTTTGGATTTTTTAAATAAAAAGAGTGAATGCTTTCTAACAAAATGGTAGCAAACTATTTATTTCAAGGGCATTATTTACAAGTTTTATTAATAACATAGTTTAATAAAAGTGTGTCCGTACAATAATTTCCATTTTTCTATCATGAATATATGCAAATATATTTCCCCCTACCTTTGTTTTTCCTTGTGGTAAACATAAGAAAAAAAATTATACTCAAATCACTTAACATAATACACTTACTTCTCATGAGTTAAAAAGAATAACCCAGGATATTATTAAGTAACAAAGTATCATTTACTTTAGACTTCTAGTTTTATAAAGCATATCTATAAATAATAAATATTCCATAGAGATTAACACATGACTAGATATTTTTCAAACAGTATTCTGAAATATTCTATATAATTTTATATATTTCCCTAGAAAAATGATCATATACATTTGTGAAACATCAGATTAAGGAAAATCTAACATGCTAATTACTCCAATACTTCTCAAAAACTTAAAATGTCATTCTATAAGGTGAATTCTCAAGAAAAGAGCATAACATACAGTTTTGCATACTTATTTTCACGTAAAAACTTATATGCGGTTAGGAGAGAAGAACCAATTAACTTACTTCGAACAGAGTTTTTAAAATGCTGGCTAAAGGCAAGAAATGAAATTAATTGACATTAAGAATTTTTTTAAAAGTTCAAAACACATGAAGAAAATTATTTCATTTACGTCATGAAAATACAAGTAGTCAGATATCATTAGACTGGGGGAAAAGAATATATTGAAAGAAATATAAGAACTTTAATTATTTGAAAACTTGCCATAGGAAAAGGGGATGAAATTTCAGGAACTCCAAAATGAAGAGTAGAACATAAGGGTGAAATGTATATGGAGTTATATTTTAGCTCTAGCTAAGGAAGAATTTTCTAATAGTTGTTCAGAGTCATCCAACAATGAAAGCAACTTTTCTTGAGATGGAGTTACCCACCACTGGAACTGTTCAAACCAAGAATGAGTTAATGGTTCAAGACAATAGCTATAAAAGGAATTCCTGATCTGGAAGCAAGTTTGTAAAATGTTCTCTATGACCTTTTCAACTCTAAGAATACCCTTTTTTCCTCCTTTCCTTCTTGCCTCCTTTCCTTCCCTCTTCCCTCCCTCCTACCTCCCTTCCTCCCTCCCTTCCTTCCTTTTTCTTCCTTCCTTCCTTCCTCCCTGTCTTTTTTATTCTTTATCTTATAAAATATATATTGAGTACCATATATATATATTCCAGACTATCCTATGCACTGGGAATATAATAGTTTATACTATAGCGGATAGTTCATCAATTAGATGAATAAATCACAAAAATATATAAAATGTTATCTATAATAAATGCTATTAACAGAGAATATATGGTACAAAGGAATTATTAACACTGATTTGATACAAAGATTCTTTAAAGAAGTAATGATTAAGGAAACGTATAAAGAAAGGATGAGAAGTATTCAGTGCTGGTGGGAATACTTTTTTAAAAAATGTTCAGCCAGAACATAGACATTGGTAGTTTCCAGGAACAGTTTAGAACTTACCTGAAGTGTTTTAAGTCAGAAGGAATTACGTTCATTGAAGGTTAGTATCATGTAGTGTAAAGAATATTAACACCGAAGCTAAAATTACTGAATTCAAACCCAACTTTCCTGTTATGTGGTCTTAGTCAGAATCTTTAAATTATCTGTGCCTCAGGCTTTCCTCATTTATGAAATGGGGACAAGTAATAGCACCTCCCTTATTCAATTAGAATTAAATGTGTTAGAATATGTAAAGTGTCTTGAAGAGTACTGAACACATGGTAAGTGCTAAATAAATGTTTATTATCATTGTATGCAATATATATATACATAGATATAGACATACGTACATATATGTACAAGCTTTTTTCTGTAGTGAGTAAAACAGTTTGGAGGGGATTAAGACTAGATGGGAGAAGATCAGTAGGATTTTAGTCTTACAGCACAAATTTGGAAAATGGAGGTAGCTTAGAATATAAGGACATTGATGGTGTTGGTGGAAATGGACAGACATGCATGAATGTGAGAGAATTAGGAGGTAAAACTGTCAGGATTTGGTGGTTGATTGGATAGATGGGAGAGAGAACAAGGGAGTGGTAAAGTTTCTTCTTAGAAAACTGAATACGTGGCAGTGCATTTTCTCATAGGAAATGCTGAGAAAATCATGAATTTGATTTTAAATGCAGTTAATTTGGGTGTGCCTGTAGCTCAGTCAGTTAACCATCTGACTTCGGCTCAGGTCATGATCTCACAGTGAGTTTGAGCTCCACGTTGGGCTTTGTGTTGACAGCTCAGAGCCTGGAGCCTGCTTCAGATTCTGTGTTTCCCTCTCTCTCTGCCCCTGCCCCGCTCACACTCTCTCTCTCTCTCAAAAGTATATAAACATTTAAATAAATAAATAAATAAATAAATAAATATAAATAAATAAATGCAATTAGTTTGAAATTATTTTGATTCATCCCAGAGATGTCATGCAAGCTGTTGAATGATAACTAAGGTTAAAATAAGGGGTCTGGACAGGTACAAAAATATATAGGTGAAATTTTCTAGATTTTGTTAATCGTTTCAACATTTATAGAAGAATTCTGCATTAAATATTCATATGCTTATGAAAGAAGACTGAGAGAATGCAGGCATAGTTCCAAGTATTGACCAATGAAGCTATGAGGAATAGAATGAGCTTTCTATCAGAAATACTTAAAAAAAAGCACACGCATGAAGGTACTATAAAGTCTCTGAAATTTACAAATGATCTGCTGCTCTCATTCTTAATGTATACATTGTGACTACTTCCAAAAATTTTTAAAAATCAAGAAAAAGACTAAGAGATGAGTTCAAGCCACGTTTGAAGTTATGGGATCTTAATAAATGCTCAATATCTCATTTTGTGGCCCTAAGTTAAACAAAAGAGAAGAGAACAAAACAATTTTATCTATGATCTGACCATGCAAATATGATGAACTTCATTCATAAGCAAGTAAAAAAGGGCAAAAAAAAAGTAGTATCCAATGATTGTAAGCAGTATATTTGCCAATTACAATGGTAAGGAAAAAATTAAGATGGGCTGGTGGTGGTAAGAACGCTGTAAGAGTTTGTTTTATTTACTTTGTTTAAATTCTCTTTGTAAAACAAAAGCAAAAACAAAACAAAAACAAAACAAAAACAAAACAAAACAAAAAAACAGACAGAACAACTGCATGGTGGAAGACAGTTCCCAGGTGACATCTTTGATAAATTTGGAGTCAAAGAATCCAATGAATCCCCACTCCCCAAAGTGATTGAATATAGATGTATGTGTATTGATAAAGATAAATAGATAGATGGATGGAGATATTGAGATATTTAAAACTTAAAGTGTTCCAGAAACCATGCATTGACCAGGAAGAGTGTAAATTTTATTGGTTAAAGTTAGGATTATATGTCATATATGAAGAATGAATTTTTTCAAAGTTAACCACAATATATTGGTAAGCAATGTTTACCTGTCAAAGAGAGACAAAGAGTTTTTATTAAGTCCAAAAGAAGGCAAGAAGTAATAAAAAAAAGAGACAAGTGGAAAGTACATAATAAAATAGTGCATTTAAATCCACATATATTGGTAATTACGTGGTACAGTGGTTAAGGACTTGTGCTTTAGAGAGAAAAGATCAAGTTTCAAATCCAGCTTGTGGCATTTACTTTGTCAATTCCTTGATCTTTGGCAAGTGTTTGAACATTTCTAAGGATTGAATCCTCACTTGCAAAACAGAGAACAATATTAACTATCTTACCCAGTTGCTGGGAGGGTAAGAGAAAGAACAGATGTGTAGTTCTTATCATCTGACACATGGAAAGTAGCCAATAGCCGGTAGGTTGGAATGTTGTTATTAGCAGGGAGTCTGGTGCACAAAATTGCACATGTTTCCTCCAGACCATTTTGCAAATAAGGAACTGAGAAAAATGGATGGCGAAATTGATCTAAGTTAGTGTAAGTTTTGGTGCCGTGGAAGTCTAAATAGTCAAGTGGTAGTGATGGAACAGACGAACGTTGGATAGTGCAAGAAACAAAATCAGGAGGGAATGGATCAATTGAGGAAAAAAAAGACTTAAGCCTCCATGGAATAAAGTATAAGCTTTAGGGGGATTTACAGTGTACATAATCTGGAAGGAAGAGAATGATCTGAACCTGGGGGACTACAGGTTAAAAATGTCAAAAGTAGCCCAATGCTGAGAAATGAGAAGGTTCTGGGTGTGGGAAGGGATTGCCAGAACAAAGAAGTGAATGTCAGTATGGTCAAAGAGGAAAAAGATCTATGGCATTTTAAGAATTTCAGATGGAAGGGCTTATCGTTTATTTTAGCACCCTGGAGAGAAGAGTCCACACCAAATGACAAAATAATTAAAGAATACAAACACTTTAAGTGTCCTGTTTAGTATTATGTCACTGTTGAATGGCAGATCCAGGATTCAAACCTAGGTAGTCTATCTTCAGAGCCCCTGCTCTGACCATTATGTCATACCCCCTTTCATGATGAAATATGCCATTATGGTTGGAAAACAGTAAACAAAATTATTCTAGAAAAACACATATAAACCCGTAGCAATTGATCAACTTTAAAAATTACCGTGCCTTATGGAATGATATTTTTCACAATATCTGAAGTTTTGCATATACTGAAGATAATTTATGATTTAGAAAAACAGAGAAATGTCTTATTTACGAAAAGCTGTAGAAAATTTCTGTCCTTTATGCATCTAAGACATATCTCTGAAACTCCTTGCACAGAATATTTCTTTACAAAGAAGAGAAGGAAAATGATATATAAGCATAGTATAGAATTTAAGAAAATATAGCACATCATTTGCAAAATCACAGGATTATTATCTTGAAGTTTGATTTTGTTGTTCTACCTTTGGAAAAATATCGCTTTCTTTGTGACATTCAGCTGAATAAACAAAATTCAAGTGTAGAAAGAGACTCATTGTCTGAGTTCTTAAAGGTTTCTGAAAACAAGTTAAAATTGTCCTGGAAAAAGATCAGAACAGTCAAATGACTGGAATGGCTTTTACAAAACCCATCTGAAAAACTATCCATAGTGTATGTTATGGTGCCAGGGTTCATTTCCAACAGGGCAAGAGCCTGCCACATATTCCATTTGCTGGCTTCCTGCTTGTGTTAAAAGTGACAAAACAAAGCTGTTGGTTAGTGGGAATAGAGACAAAGCTGTTAGTTAGTGGGAATATAGACTGGAAACACTATCCAGGTTGAGAAGTAGAAAGATTACCTTCAGATATATGGAAATAAAGATGGAATATTTTCTACATATGATTAGCAAATTTAGATCTTATACACAAGGGGCAGAAAGTGTTTGGGATGTCTTAATAGTTACTGATGTATTAAAATCGAGGGTAGGGGGCACCTGGGTGGCTCAGTCAGTTAAGCGTCCGACTTTGGCTCAGGTCATGATCTCACAGTTTGTAAATTCCAGCCCTGCGCTGGGCTCTGTGCTGACAGCTCAGGGCCTGGAGTCTGTTCAGATTCTGTGTGTGTCTATCTCTCTGTATCTCCCCAACTTGTGCCCTGTCTCTCTGTTTCTTTCTCTCTAAAATAAATTTAAAAAACACACTAAAAAAGTTAAAAAAATTAAAATTGAGGATGGTAAGATATAGTTGTAAGACCACTGAGGATGTGAAATAAAGATACACATAAATTTGAATCCTGGTTCTGCTAAGGAAACTGAGAAAACTAACTCAATTTATTTGATATTTTTTATTATACTAGGCAGAGAAGAATATGTACTTTACATGATAGTCCTCTGAAGATAGGAAGTAGTGTATGTAGGATGCCTGGAATACACTAGGTGCTCAATAAGTAAAATCTTATCATTATTATTGGTATTATTACTACTTGAGGTTCTTGAACAACAATGTGATAAAGAAGATTTAGATAGCAATTTATCTGGAAGGAATATGTGATAAAGTAAAAATAGTAAAACATTAATGATGGAGTCTCGGGGCTTGGTATATAGGTATTCTTTCCATTTTATTATTTTTTTAATTTTTAAAAATCTAGAGGCAGTAAAAGGAGTTTATAATTAATTCTTTTTAAAAAATGATTATTTACTTATTTTGAGAGAGAGAGAGCACAGACGTGTGCGGGAAAGGCAGAGAAAGAAGGAGAGAAAGAATTCCAAGCACGCTCAGCACTATCAGCATGGAGCCTGATGCAAGGCTGGGTCCCACAGACCATGAGATTATGACGTGAACCAAAATCAAGAGTAGGACGCTAAACCAACTGAGTCACCTGGACACCCCAATAATTCATTTTTTGTACTCATAATATCCTAGTGACTTATAGAGGCTCTAAAATACTAGTGATAATATTAAACCTATTTAAAATCTCTGAATGCAAATTTCCTTATTTTGATGAGGGGTCCAGGATTCACCAATACCATTTTACTCACTTTTGGGGCACTCTGAAGGATAAAACTTTCTCATCTCCCTGAAAGAAAGCAGAGAATTCATGAGACAATTTCCGGCCCCAATGCAATGAGTGGAAGGAACATGTATCACTTCCAGGCCAAAGGATTTCATTGCTGAGGTGCAACTTTCTTTTTCCATCCCTCTAATGCGAGGAGGAAGAAGTCCCCGTGTTCCAGGTTCTGGATGGTCGTGGGTTTGCACTCTGACAGCAATCTGTGTACCTCCCGGGGGGGTAAAATGGAGCAGAGCTGCCCTCTTGATTGGAATGGGGACAGATGCATTTGAGAGAAAATAACTTCTCTCTTGATACTAAACCAGTGAAATCTGTGCTATTTGCTATGACAACATAACAATCAAACCTTAATAATTCATTCACATTTTGCATATCTTTTCAATGATATAAACTGATGAAGTCCAAGAAAACAGTGTTACATAACCAGTATAATATTTGCAATTTAATTTTTAACTTCTATCTAAATGATACATAGCTTGCTAAAAGTCACACAGCTAAGAAAAATTTCCAATGGAAACAATGATTTCCTGCCTTACCCTTCCCACTCTGGTCCAATTGTCTAGACACAACACTTTTTGTATTTACTGCTTTTATTGTTTTCAAGTTATCATCATATTGTTAATGACATGATTTTATCCTTCTTGATTTAGTAACTTTAAGCAATTTATACTAACTCTGTTATAGATGACCATTTAGCATACTATATCAACCTACTCCCTTCTTCCTATATTTTATTATTTTATTATTTTATAAGGTATCTTATTATTTAGATACTTTAACTTAGGTAATAAACTTGAATAAATAACTCACACTTCTATTTCCAGTTTCAACAACTCTAGGAGACTCTCCCAATTTTTCTCCATGTGAGATGAAACTATTAGCGTCCAAACCTTTCCTTTAACTTTGTCATCATCTCCTGTCAGCTACACCTTTATTTTCATGTCAAAGTTGTACACTTGTAGATAATAACTGTTTTCTGTGCATGCTTATAAACTGACTCTAAAGAAGTTTTTAAAAAAGACAATTTAGAGTATAATGTATAATATATATATATACACCCATATATATATACATATTATATGCATACAAACATATATGCATATATATACAAATTATATATATACTCACATATGAGTACATATATATGAGTATATATACACATTATATATATACAAATTATATATAAAAATATATATATATATATAATTTGTCTTTTTCTGAGTTGCAGTAAGAGACAGGCTTCTCCTTTTCTGTATCCATCTCTTAGCAAATATTGAACTTGTAAGTTTGATTTCTGAATCACTAGTTAATACATCTTCATCTTGTTTCTGCTATCACCCAAAGAGATGGTGAAAATGTGCCATGAGAAGTTGACTTGGTCTTCAATTTCTTTGCTGTAATGAATTTAGCCCTTTTTAGAACTCTGCATAATGGTTTTCTTTTTTAATGTTTATTTAATTTTGAGACAGAGAGAGAGATAGAGTTCGAACAGGGGAAGGGCAGAGAGAGAGAGAGAGAGAGAGAGAGAGAGAGAGAGGCACAGAATCCGAAGCAGGCTCCTGGCTCTGAGCTGTCAGCACAGAGTCTGACATAGGGCTCAAACTCACAGACCTGAGATCATGACCTGAGCAGAAGTTGGTCTCTTAACCAACTGAGCCACCCATGCGCCCCTGCATAATGATTTCAATGAGATTTTGAGAGGATTGTGAGACAAATATGCTTCAACGGCATCTTCTCTGTCCACCGCTACTCCATTAAAGATTCGATGTCATGTAGTTGTTTAAAACCTTCCCCTTGAAATATGGGTGTGGGTCCAGAGATGAGGTAAATGTTAGAAGCAGTATGGAGAACTGTGTGGGAAAGTCTAAAGAAGTGGGGAGTTACAAATCAAAAGCACAGTGAGATATCACTTCACACCTGTCAGAATGGCTAAAATCAAAAACACAAGACGCAACAAGTGTTGTCAAGAATGGGGAGAAAAAGGAACCCTCATGCATTATTGGTGGAATGCAACCAGTGCAGCCACAGTGGAAAACAGTATGGAGGTTCCTCAAAATTTAAAAATAGAATTACCATATGACCCAGTAATTCCACTATTGTGTATTTACCTAAAGCATGTGAAAACACTAACTTGAAAATATACATGCACCCTTATGTTTATTGCAGCATCATTTACAGTAGCCAAATTATGGAAGCGGCCAAAGTGTCCATCAATAGATGAATGGATAATGAAGATATGGTGTGTAGATGCAATGGAATATTACTCAGCCATAAAAAGAATGAAATGTTACCATTTGCGACAACATGAATGGATCTAGAGAGTATCATGCAAAGTGACAGTTCATCAGAGAAAGACAAATACCATATGATTTCACTCATATATAGAATTTAAGAAACAAAACAAACAAAGAAAAATTGAGACAAACCAAAAAATAGACTCTTAACTCTATTCAAACATTCAAGTTTACCAGAGGGAAGTGGATGGAGGGATGGGTGAAATAGGAGAAGGGAATAAAGAGTGCATTTACCTTAATGATCACTGAGCAGTATACAGAATTGTTGAATCACTATATTATATACCTGAAACTAATATAACACTGTATGTTAACTCTACTGGAATTAAAAGAAGAAGAACTGGGGAACTAATGGTAAAGATGCATGGAGTAGGGTATTGTAAAGAAGCTACGGTAGGAAAGGAAAGGGATTACACATGGACCCCGGGGGCACTTGACTCAGGTGGCTAAATCTCAATGACCATTGACCTCATTTTGACCTGCAAATGTAGAGGTAGGTACTCAGTTCACTGCAGGAGGTCAGAGCCCTTAGTGAATATTGTTTATGCTTTGAGTAAAATCACATCACTCCATTTGGTCTATATACATGACTTTGCTCACACGTGCCACTATATGGCAGTCCAGCAAGCTCTCTGCTCCTCCTCTTCCTACATTTTCACTCCTTGCGTGCCTAAGAATAGCAGGATTCCTCTTCCCTTTCATCACAAGATGTTATTATTCAGTTAAACATTAAAACTGCTATGTAGTTGCCTTCTCTTTTCCTTTTCAATTTACATATACTTGATTATTACTCTTACCAAATTTATGGTTAAATGTGCTTGTTTTTAAAACATTAAAACCTAGGGGCGCCTGAGAAGCTCGGTGGGTTAAGCCTCTGACTTTCGCTTAGGTCATGATCTCACAGATCCATGAGTTCGAGCCCCGTGTCGGGCTCTGTGCTGACAGCTCAGAGCCTGGAGCCTGCTTTGGATGCTGTGTCTCCCTCTCTCTGCCCCTCCCCTGCTTGTGCTCTTTCTCTCTCAAAAATAAATAAATAAACATTAAAAATAAATAAATAAACATTGAAAAATAAATAAAACATTAAAACCTATATATTTCTGTTTGGTAAGTGTATTTGCTAGGGCTACCATAACAAAGTACCACAGCCTGGGTAGCTGAGGCAACAAAGGTTTATTTTCTCACAGTTCTAGAGGCTAGATGTCCAAGATCAAAGTATTGGCAGGTTTGGTTTCTCCTGAGGTCTGTCTTTGGCTTGCAGAGGGCAGCTTTCTCTTTCTCCTCACGTGGTTTTTCTCTGTGCACATAAAACCCTGGTGTCCCTCAGTGTATTCAAAATTCCTCTTCTTAGGGTGCCTGGGTGGCTCAATCAGTTAAGCATCTGACTTCGGCTCAGGTCACGATCTCACAGTTTATGAGTTCGAGCCCTGTGTGGAGCTCTGAGCTGTCAGCCTGCTTCAGATTCTGTGTCTCCTTCTCTCTCTGCCCCTCCCCCGCTTGTGCTCTGTCTCTCTCTGTCTCTCAAAAATAAATAAATGTAAAAAAAAAGTTTAAAATAATTCCTCTTTTATAAGTCAGATTGGGTAAGGACTCACCCTAAGAACCTTATTTTTACTTAATCACCTCCTTAAAGATCTTATCTCCGAATACAGTCCATTCTGAGGTACTGGAATTTACGGCTTCAACATCTAAAGTTTGGGGGACATAATTCCATCTGTAATAGTAATCACCCCAAAATGTAATCTTTTCCCTTTTCTTAACTGTTGTAAGTATTTTATGTAGTAACTGGGAAAGGTACACAATAATAGATCGAGTGAGTGTTTTCCCCACATTTTGTCAGACTAACCATTACTATCCACTAATACACACAGCTATATTTGCCTAGGTGCTTTTAGTGCTTAGAGGAAAATCTGATTGTTATAGTCACTGTAGTTAGAAGATTGATCTAATTGGTTCTTTTAAAATGTTTAAATGCAAGGTAGTCCAGAAAAAGGAAAACACACAAATCAATACTAACTTTAATCCTAGCTATCAGCCCTAAAAATACATAAAACTTTAAATGTAACCTATAATATTTGTGATAGAAATAAGACTAATTAGTGAAGTGTTGTCTAAAGCCAGTTCATTTCGTTTGTTTAACATGAAAGTTTCTACTCTTAAAATCTAAGCAAATAAACTTTACAAAGAATGAATGCTCAGTCTAAATTCTCAGCTGTTCTAAATGGCCAAGATAGTTCAACAATCTCTAAGTTAGCTGACAGAATCTTTTGGTCCTAAGTCATAATTCCAAATGTTTGGGGAAAGATGTCAACAGAATAAAATGAGAATTGCCACATCAAATCTTCTGTGTTTATAAAAGAAACAGCTGTGACTAAGGAGCCTGAGGGCAACGAATTAATATTCAAAGTTATCCTTCTAAAATGGAGTTGTGAATTTGAACATGTTCACAAGAAAATAAAATAAGCTGACATCCATTTGAATGATCTTTACAGATGTGAAATAAATACATACCAATCTGTTTTGCAATTAAATCCACATAATTAGTTCAGGGATTTCATGCCAAAAGTATGTTGTAATTCTACTAAATTTAAATTGTGCACAGTGGTAAATGAGAATAAATATTCCAAAATGATAGCTAATTTAACATGTTCACACGCACACATGCATACACACACACACACACACACACACACAGAATCAAACCCATGCAAATCTGGAAATAATTATATCATCTCTTTACTGGCAAACCTAAAGGAAAAGTTTACAAGGAAACTAGTTTTACATTTAGTATCTCATATTTCATGCACATAAGGAAAAATAAAAGATGGCCCAAAAAAGGGTTTATATGTATATTTTGTTGCAGTCAGATGATAGTTTTTTCTATGAACATATTGTGAAGACATCCAAATGTTCTTTCTTTATCTTCTTTACTAAATGATAAGCATTTTAATTCCAGATGGTGCATATTACACAATGTCATCCATCAAAAGTTTTGTGAGTCCAAGCACATAAAACTCTTGCACAAAAGCACTGATCTGGAGTTCCCTTCATTTTGGTTGTTATTTTCTTTCTCCTCTTCTTGTCTTTTTTTTTATTTTTGCGAGAGGCAATGGTATTGATTTCTGGTAATGTGATATCTAGCAGTATCTTTGTAAAGTAACAAAGATTCAGACACCACTAATATTTTTCTAAGTAGAAAGTTAGCCCTCACTCACCATTCTTTTAATAACATTTATCAGGCTATGCACGTTGTCTAGGAAAGTGTGAAATGCAAGCAACATCATAGCTAAAAGTTTTTTTAAAAGTCAGCATGCCAAGGATAGCAAAGAGTTGAATCAGTCTAATTTGAGTAGAAGATAATGTGTCAAAATTGTTATGCTATTTCTATAGGAGATTTTTTTTTAAATCAGAAATTAGGGATTCAAATCCTGCCCAAGCCTTAGGTCCTAATAGGATCAGCCTGTAAACAATCACCCCACTGTCTAAGGTTATGGCTGAGAGGAAGAAGAAAAATACATTTAAAGAAAAAAAAATGACTTTTGAATCACTAAAAGTAAGTTGCTAAATATATGTTGATAACATTATAAATATAAGGTATCTAAATTATACTGAACTGTAAATATTAAGAGTTTCAACTACATAAACAGATGAGTAAACTTGAAGGTATATGAAAAATCAAAGATGTCATTTCTCAGTCTGGGAAGCAGAGAAAAGAGATTATAGAATCAACAAAGGCAAAAGAAGTTCAGTCTGCTTCCACTTCTGATGTATGTACTTCAGCTACAGAGAACATGCTCTCACATCCTGTATGGCTGGTGTCACATAAATAACAGACTGTATTTGTCAGTCACACCACTGAGTTCTTTCAGGAGTTTAAGCAACTGCAAAATGCCTAGACTTTAATTTTCTCATTCATTAAATGAGAGTAGTAAGAGTCACTACAGCAGTCGGCCCTGCCACTGCCAAATCCCATTTTCTATTCCCCAATTTTCTGTAGAGAAAGGGAAGGGTTAAACCTTGTTCCTAGGTTCTCCACTGTCCTCATTTCTGTTATTCCTAAAGCAGTTTCTGAGATAAGGATTTGGGTGTACATAGCAAGTGGAAGTCATCCAAGGAAAAAACTGAAGGGGGAGGGAAGTAAGAGAGCCAATGAACGATGTTCATGGACAATGACCTTGGTGGGCAACAGGGGATCAAACACTATGGGGGCTCTGGGAGACTTGAGAAGACCTCTTGGAATGGTCCAAGTGAGGGATGAAAAGGTTGAAGTTTTTGTAGAACTACTCCTATTCTTATCCATCCATTTTTTTCATCCCTGTAACATAGGCAACTGAACATGACTGCATCATGATGAACTGTGGAGATGTATGTATAGTTTGAAAAATGTCATGTTAAAAATATGTGCTTGTGCAGTATTACTAATTTGTCCTAGTGGTAGAAAAAATGTACAATTTGGTAAAACAAAACAAAAACCTGAATTTTATCCCATCCTGCCTTTGTCATTAGCTGATAACAAAACAGAGTAATCTTTCTGTCTGGGCCTGAAAGTTTTGTGATTTGAGAAATGATGAGCTTAAAATATTGATGAAACCAACAGATTTTCCAGTTCTTGGTCCCAAGAGTTTGTTATTAAACACATTTTTATGATATTTATAATAACTTTACCCATTTTTGGTCAGGACTTCAAAATTTTAAATACCGCATTTATTGTTTTTCATTAAATAGAATACAGAATGCCTTTCCAATGTCAGAAAGCCATCTGTAAAGTGAATAAATTTACATGCCTACAACAAAATCCTTCCACAGGAGAAATCAGATTATCTGCTAAAGCAATTGGACATAGCTTGCACAAACTTTCATGATGGTCCATTTAGTACGAGCACTATTACTTCAAGATTTGGAAAGAAATTAGTCAATGTTTAATTTTGAATTTTAAAGAGAATGACACATGTGTAAGCAATAAACTTAGAATCCCACACAAACCGAATCCTCAGAAAAAAAACCCCTCATGATTAAAATTGTTTCCTAAACTACCATGTTATTGATGCCAGATGTTAATCATAAAAACAGAAGATAAAGAACTTACGCAGAAAGAAAGTTCCATTTTAAACAGTAGGATGTGAACTTATGAAAATAAGGAGTCAGTGTAGTTCTGGTTAGCCAGTAAGCCTTCTGCAACGTATTATAAAATTTTTCCATTAACCATGATTTATATAGTCAAATCCTTTTCATGGGATAAAAAACATAATTTTTTGATAAGTCTTAGACTGCTAGGTTAGTAGTCATGTGATAGTGAACAAAAAGTTACATCTTTTTTTTAATTTAATTTAATTTTATTTTTTTTTAAACTTTATAGTTTATTGTCAGCTTGGTTTCCATATAACACCCGGTGCTCTTCCCCACAAGTGACCTCCACCAAGAAAAGTTACATCTTGAGAGATTTCTGGGATTTTCCTTTTTTGATTTTATTTTTCCACAATGAGATAAGAGTTTCATCTATGATTTGTAGCTTTATCTCAAACACTGTCTTTCCCTTATAGAGTCCAAATCCACTTTTCACAGCTTCTGTAACATCTTTATTTGATTGCTTCTTTAGAACCACAAACTTAGTATGCTCAAAACTTTTCTCCCTAGAAATTCTTTTCTTCTGCCAGTTCCCTTTTATTCAAAAATGTATTCTTTCATTCGGTTGTGCCTTCATTCATTTATAATTTCTTCATTCAGCCATCTACCAGGAGGAGATATGTTGGTATGCGCTAAGGCAGATATAAAGAACACTAAAATACAGCGGTTGTTAGCAGGGGATGATCACAGAAGAGTTATCATAAAATGGAGGAGTGCTATAATTGTTATTCATGAAGCCCAGAGCACTCTTTTATTCTGCAAATTTTCAAGATGCCTCAGATAGAATCATTTGAACTTGAATCTTGAATGGTGGATGAAAATTTCCAGGGTAGAAAGAAAGGCAGTGCTATAGCATAAGCAAAGTCAAAGCGATGGAGAAAATGAAAGTGTAGTCTGTCTAAACTCTAGATTCATATTCCAAAGAGTATAGTTCCATTTGATCCTCACCCTTGCACTGTTAGTATCATATATATTGCATTACATATGTTCCATAAAAGTTTATCTGTTCCGTTAATGCAAATATTCTTATTTTTCATTATTGACAATATCTTCACTTAACTTTTATTTTTGAAAAATTTTTTTCTGAATATAAACATCATGGTAGACATACTTTCAGCACTTTAAAAATGTGACTCCACTGTCATATGTCCATTGTTTTTGATGCCAGCTACTATTTGTATTGATGATGTCCTATACGTTTTGCACCATTTCTCCCTGCTTCCTTTTAAGATGCTCTCTTTATTTCTGATTTTTGAGTTTATTCATGATGAAATGGCTTTTTTTTCTTTATATTTATCTTGCTTGGAGTTTTCTGAGAATCTTGAATGTGTCAGTAGATCTTTGTTACCAAATTTGGGAAATGTGGGGTCATCATTTATCTATTATAAACTGAATTCTATCCCCTAAAAATTTGCATGTCGGAGTTCTTATCCCCAGTGTTTGGAACTGTATTTGGAGATAGGGCCTATAAGGAGGAAATAGGTTAAATAAGATTATGTAAGGTTAAATAAGATCATAAGAGATGAAGCCTTACTAGTCCTTATAAGAAGAAGAGACCCCAGCGCTCTCCCTCCCTGTCCTTCTTCCTCCCTCACAGCAGACCTCTCCCTGACACTCTCTCTCTCACCACATGCCCACAGACAAGAGGTCATGTGGGGACTCAGAGAAATGTCAGCCATCCACAAGCCAGGAACAGAGGGCTTAAGAAACCAACCCAGATGGTACCTTGAGTGGGCAGGCTTTCCTCCAGAACTGTAAGAAAATAAATTTTTTTATTGTTTTAGCCACTCCATCTGTGCAGTTGTGTTATGGTGGCCTGAGAAAACTAATATATCTTCCAAATATTTTTTTATTCCCCATTCTTCCTCTCATCTCCTTTTACATGCATCTTAGACCTCTTAATATAATCTCACAGATCACTGAGAATGTACTGACTTATTTTCAAACTCTCTTCTCTCTGTTCTCTATAAAAACTGTATGTATCCTATTGATCTGTCCTTGAACTTAGTAACCACTTAGTTTACCATATATGAGGACTTTTAAAAAATATTACATATAGTCTATCTCATAGAATTTACATTGGGCTATTTTCTAGAATTTCCATTTTTCTGACGAGATCCCCTATCTGCCTATTAATTTTGACCATATTTTACTGGAAGTTCCTAAACTTATCTATAATTTTTTTATTTAAAATCTTTGTGTTCTCCTTTTAATAATCAGAGTATTTTATGACTGGCTTCTGTACAATGCTTTTCTCTTGACGGTGGGCCACGATGTCTTGTTTCCTCTCATTGTCTACCAATTTCTTTTTATTGTATAGCGGATAGCATGGATGACACATTGTACAGATTGAATTCTGTTATCTGTTTCTGAAGATCACTGATTTTTGTTCTGGTAGGCACTTAAACTGGCTTGACTCAAATTCAAAATTATGGCTTCCTGGATGTGGGCAACTGCTGAAACTTCTCATTTATCTCATTCTTCTGTCTGTTGCTCTTCATGGAGAACTCCGAAGTCTCCACTGAGCACATGCAGTTCAATAGTTAGAAAAGGATTTAGGTTGGGGTGCCTGGGTGATTCAGTTAGTTGCATGTCCAGACTCTTAATTTCAGCTTGGGTCATGATCCCAGGGTCATGGGATTGAGCCCCATGTCAAGCCCAAAGCTGGGCTCCATGCTGAGTGTGTAGCCTGCTTAAGATCCTCTCTCTGTTTCTCTCTCTCTCTCTGTCTCTCTCTCCCTCTGTCCCTCCCCTCCCCTCTAAAAATTAAAAAAAAGAACAGGATTTAGGTAGACTTTATATACAGATTTGGGGTTCTCCCCTCTGTTGTTCCTCCTTTATGGGATCTCTCTCCTTTCTCTCCTTCACTCAGTAAAATTCCATTTTGTGTACTACCTTGAGTGTGCCCTCCCCTGAGCTAGTATAGTTCCCTGCTTTCATGTGTCAACTCCATCCAGTTTCTATCTGCTTTGGTCACTCTCTATTTCTTAAAATATTTTGTGTAGCATTTGTAATCTTTATCTGTACAATGGTTGGTCATATATAAGCTACTCTACTATTACAGGAATAAGAGTTTGTGAGGAAGTTTTAATAATGGTTACAGTTTTTAACTAGATATTTAGCACATTAGATTTTCTTTTTCTTTTTTTAAAATTCATCTTTTATACATTTTGTAAGTGCTGGTTTATTTCATATACTTTTTGAAATTTATTGGCAGACATACTGAATTTTTTTATTATATTATTGAGTCATATACCACAAAGAGTCTGGTGTGTACCCTGGGTCTGGATACCGAGTTGTGGATTATATATTATCTTATCATATTATGGATTTTTCATCTGAAAGCATCCAAATTAAAGAGTGTATATAAACAAATGTTGATAAGAATTAAATTGCTAAGATACAGAATTTTAACATTAATAATTTATTTTGTTTATACACTGCCATCAACTAAAGTCTTTCAAACGAAAACAGCAATTTCCTTATTTCAAACATTTCCATAACTGTCACCAATCTGTGATGGTGAATGAGAAATATAGAAAATGTGACTATTTCATTAAAAGTTTTAAAATAATTTCTTGGGGTACTTGGGTCACTTAGTCAGTTAAGCGTCTGCCTCTGTCCCTCCCCTCCCCTCTAAAAATTAAAAAAAAAGAATAGGATTTAGATAGACTTTATATACAGATTTGGGGTTCTCCCCTCTGTTGTTCCTCCTTTATGGGATCTCACTCCTTTCTCTCCTTCACTCAGTAAAATTCCATTTTGTGTACTACCTTGAGTGTGCCCTCCCCTGAGCTAGTATAGTTCTGATCATGCTCAGGTCATGATCTCATGGTTTGTGTGTTCAAGCCCCGCATCAGGCTCTGTGCTGACACAGAGCCTGCTTAGGATTCTGTCTCTCCCTCTCTCACTGCCAATGCCCTGTGCTCAACCTCTTTCTCTCAAAATAAATGAACATTTTAAAAAGCTTAAAATAATTTGTTTTAATCAGTCCCTTGTGGATGCAAGCAAAACAGTATTTTCAAGTTATCTCCAAATAATGGGGGGCTTATTGTAAGGATATGGATACAAGTGGACATAAAAAAGTATGACACTTAGGTATGCAACTAGGTCTGGGGAATAATGGAAACCATAGCGGTACCCAGTATTATAAAGGCTGGAGCTGGATTCTAAGCAGCTTTAGGTGATTCGGTAGTGACTAGCCTTCAATGCATTTTTACCAACTTCCAAACATCTGCTTTTCATTCTTTTCTTCAAACCAATCTGTTTCCTCATAGCTTTTGCTCCCTCATAATTTTGATTTCCTTATGATTCCTCATGCTTCTCGGCTTTAAGCTTCAGATTTTTTTTGCCTATGCATAAATATCTCATTAATTGAGCTATTTTTAGTTACAATTAATAGCAATCCAAAGCAAATTGCCATTAACATAAAACATAATTTATTGGTGTATAGAACCAATAAATAAAGATTTCCCATTGGATTCAGCTATGGTTACTTCAGGGGCTCAAATAATATTACTCTGCCCCTTTTGCTATCTCTCTTCATCTCTTTGGCTCTATCTCAGACCAGCTGGTTCCATGTGGTAGCCATATTGACCCCACTAGTCCTAGAGTTATGTCCTATCATTTAATGATACAGTTGGAAATGAGTGTATATCCAACGGCTCTAACAGAATATCCACAAGGAGTACTCTGATTGACTCTAATTAACATACCTTATATTATGTGCCCATCTCTGAACCAATCTTTGTGTTAGTGACAATGGAGACAGGAACGGTGTCAGCCCCTTCTGAATCATATCCCATAGGTTTCCAATAAGTAAGATAACTCTATTCCTGGAAGAAATAGAACAAATTACGGGGTATAAACACAAAGAAATGCAACACGATCTATGGTTCTTAGTTCAGATTTCTGACAACCATTGTGCTGTCGTTCAGGGCAGTTTCCACTGAGCACTCTCATAGTCTGGCAAGGATGCACTTTTCTTGGATGCAACATTGGGTCAAAGTGCCATCATAGTGGCTTGTAGAGTGGTATCACACTGTACAATATCAGGTGTATAGAGCAATCCTTTAATAAAAGCTCTGAGTGAAGTTGTTTTTCTTAGAGGTATTTGCGGGTTTGGAAGACACCATAATTGTCACATTTAATAATACTTTAACCATGATTTCAGATGAAGAAAATCAGTTGGTTATTTTACTTTTATGGACACCAGAATAATCCTTATTCTCTTATTTTTCACTTGCTATGTCTACATATCTATCCCTTAGCTCTTATCACAGTGACAAATATTATAAAATTTGGCATATTTGTAAATATGCTGGCATATACTGTATCTGATTAAGTTTATTACTTAGGTGGGCTAAAGAGACAGAGAGTTGTAACCGCAAGTTATCTCTTATAAAGGAACTAGTGGAAACCCTTGATTGACTATGATTCATTCAATAAAATTAAACAATTCCAGAAGCTATAAATCTTTATTGAAATCAAAGATAACATTTATGTAAAAATGATCATTTAGACATGGAAAAGGGTGGAACAAAGAATAGTGTCTATATCATTCTTTGTACTATGCCTCAGTGAATGCTTTAATTCTGAATGTCCTTATAACTTAGTACTTTAATGTTCAAAGTAAGTCTAGAAATACTACATCTAAAAAATAAGGAGAAAAATGCCATATATAATTGTCTGGTTTTAATATAAAATGAGATACCAACTGGGCACAATCATGCTTCATGTCTTTAAGTATTTTCAATAAAAAAATGGGGCATGCATGATTTGAATACCAAAAAAGTATGAACAGTTATGTTCATTCAAAAAACCAAACACAAAACAGAATGAATGTTCCTTTCCTTTCTATCTCTCATGCTAGGAAAAGGCTTAACTTTGAAATGTAAATTCTAAATTCAGTATTCAATAATTCTGAAGTTTTCCCAGTCAAATTAAAAGGAAATTCTCTTTCTTCAACTAAAAATTCCTCTGCATTCCTCATAATAAGAGATATGGTTGGACTCATCTACTTATCATAAACACTTGTGTAAACACAATTTTTTCCATAAAGTTCAAAAAAAGTTCACTCTACTTTCCAACCCAACTTCACATGTTTGAAGTACTCCTCAACCCTTACTTTCATTGAGAAAGAGCTGTGGAAAGATCAAACTGTCACTACAAACTTTTGCCGTGGTATTTTCAACTTCGCTTCATTCAGTACAAGTCTTTTAAAACAACAGAAGTGTCAAATTCATCATTTGGGCTCTTAAGTTTAATGTTTGCAAAGTACTCATCTAAGCCTCTGCAAATGAGCCAATAAAAGTGATTCCAGAATAGACCACTTTCTTTGGAGTCTACAGGTAGGCCAGTGGCCACTGCGGGGTTTGGAGTCCTCCAATGAAACATTTGTGGTAAAATGGTTTTCAGCTAAAACCATGATCTTCTACTTTACACCCTTTTATGAGACTTTCCTCTAATTTTACAGGTTAAGGAATATGAGAACTTGCAAGTCATTGCAATATGAGAACATTTGAGTCATGAATGCCTATATATATATAAATATTCATACTCATTTTCGTATTTGGGAATATATGTATATGAATGTACATATTTGAGAATTTGTGATAAATAAATTTTAATTTAAAATGGTGTAAACAATTAAAATTAATAAAAATAAACCATCGCAAGTCTATATAATTGTGAAGTGTACTCTGTATTTAGACTCTTTAGCTACTCTTTCCTATAGATGCTGGTGAGGATGTGGAGGATGTGGAGAAACAGGCACCCTCCTACACTGTTGGTGGGAATGTAAACTGGTACAGCTGCTCTGGAAAAAAAAAAGTGTGGAGGTTCCTCAAAAAACTATCAATAGAACTCCCCTATGACCCAGCAATAGCACTGCTGGGGATTTACCCAAGGAATACAGAAGTGCTGATGCATAGGGGCACTTGTACCCCAATGTTCGTAGCGGCACTTTCAACAATAGCA
>CM053571.1:27704398-27737857 GCA_028646485.1 Cryptoprocta ferox
ATCTATACAATGGAATACTACATGGCCATGAGAAAGAATGAAATCTGGCCATTCGTAGCAAAGTGGATGGACCTCGAGGGTGTCATGCTCAGCGAAATAAGTCAGGCGGAGAAGGACAGATACCATATGTTCGCACTCATAGGTCTAACAGGAGAAACCCAACAGAGGACCATGGGGAGGGGAAGGAGGAAAAAGAGTTGGGGAGAGGGAGGGAGACAAAGCACGAGAGACTCTTGAATCCTGAAAACAAACTGAGGACTGAAGGGGGAGGGAGAAAGGGGAAGGGGGGTGATGGTCATGGTGGAGGTCACTTGTGGGGAAGAGCACTGGGTGTTATATGGAAACCAACTTGACAATAAACTATAAATAAAAAAAAAAAAAACTCTTTCCTTTAGAATCAAATTTCATGAAGTTTGTCCTCACACCCTTTTTCTACTTTCTCGTTGCCCTTTACTTCCAGTTACTGACATTTTACCTTCTGATCTACATCCCTGAAACTGCTCTTTTGTTTCGTTTTGTTTTGTTTTGTTTGCCATTGTCCCCAGGGATATCCTTGTTACTAAATTCAGTTATTAATGTAACCCCTGTGGCAATGTCTGTTCCCTACCCAATATCCATTCTTTCCTTCTGTGCTAATGGAATAGCAATTTTCTTTGCCGTAGTAATGTCCTGTCTCCCTTTCTCTCCCTTCCTTTCTCTCTCTCTCTGTCACACACACATACACATACACACAAACACACACACACACACACACAAACACACACACACTACTTTTTCCAGGTTTCCACACCACGGTATTTACCCATTTGACAAGTCTGCCCAGTGAACTGCCTACAATGAAGATTACAGGAGATTTTGTGGCTGATACAGCCACAATAGTCAATGTTTGCTTGCTCTACCTTCATTATACTTGTCTTCAATGGACAGAAAGTTCGAGGTGGAGAGCAGTTTTATGACCGTAGCTTGGAGGAAAAGAAATGTCTTACATGGAGTATAACGTAATCCTTAACTGATATAACCTCGTTGCTGCATTTGTCCTTCATAACGTGCTTTTTATGGGATCAATAATTTTCCTTGGTTTTGTGACACATTCATATTCATATTTTTCTTATTCTTCCCTGTCCATTCTTGTTAGAGTTTCTACTTTGTTCTGCTTTCACTGTGTCTTCATTTATGTACTGTTTATTTTATTTTATTTGTATATTTTTTCTGAGCTCTGATGTATTGTTTCAGCCTTTCCGTATCTTGCTATCTTTTTTCTTTGAGCGCTTGTATCTCTGCTTAGCTGAGATTAAGCATTAAGGCAAGCCACTTAATGCCTCTTTTTTTTTTTCATTTTTAAAATAGGAATAAGAAAAGTACCCACTTTATAGATTTGCCATGAGAATTAAATGAGATAATAATGTATGCCAATCACTTAGAACTATTGTTGGCGCAAAACCAGCTTTCAGTAAATGTTGGTTATTAGTACTTTATTAAGTTGATGCTTCATTGTTTTTTAAAAACATTTTTATAGAAGTGTAATCACATATAGAAAATTATCAAGCTCAATGACAAGAGATGTGAATGAAATTTATTAACAGAAATTTTCTCAAAATAGCCTTATTTAGTTTTTTCACTGTCTATGGGATTGTAATTTTTTCTTTTTATTCCTTATATTATATTTCTCTTTTTTTCCCCTAGATTAGATTCATAAGAGATTTATCAACTTTGTGAGCTTTTTCAAATAACAAATGTTGGCTTTCTCTATTATTTTTGTTTTCTATTTTATTATTTTAAATTCATTTCCCCATTATTTTCTTTCTTTTGTTTAAGTTTCTGTCTTGTTATCTAAATTCTTTAAATGAATATTTAAACCATTCAAATTCTATCTTTTCTTTAGGCTACAAATTTCCTCCTATGAAATACTATAGATGCATTGTGAGATGCAGTATTTTTGTTGTCATTGAGTTGAAAATATTTCCTAATTTTCATTGTGATTTCTTTTTTTGATCTATGGATTATTTAGAAGTGAATTTTTTTCCCTTCAAGTTTTATTAGCACCACGCTCTAACCAGCTGAGCTAACCGGCCACCTGCCCCCCTTCAAGTTTTAATTTAAAGTCAGGCTAGTTAACATACAGCATAATGTGAGTTTCAGGTGTAGAATTCACTGATTCATCATAGCAGTGTATTCCTTCATGGGTGACTGCCTTAGTAATTGTCTTGTCACCAATTTGTAGCTTCTTCTTTGGTCAGAGATCACGACCCACTGCCTTTAGTCCTTGGAAACAGGTTGAGTCATGCCTGATAGCTCAGCATACAACCCATTTTTATAAACACAATGAAGGAAACTAAACATAGAGTGTATTCTGCAGATTGAGGGGGCCGAGTGGCACATTTGCTGTGTTTGTAGCGTATTCTGGAAATAGGCCCAATTCTTTGCCCTTCTTTTCATCTCTTCACACTTTGCCAGTAACAGCAAATTGAGGCAGAGCTGCCTCGGCAAGCTCAGATCCAGGAGAATAAATAACTGATATTTTAAGTTGCCAAATTTTTTAGAGGTTTGTTGTTGTTGTTTTTCAATTCAAAACCATAAACATTTTTCGAAGAAATGTATTGCAGAACAGTGAATTTTACTAAAGAGGTGCATTTGTTTTTAATAATAATAATAATAATAAACCCTCTATGAAAGAGCAAAGACTCATTTCACAAATAACCTGCGCTGTGTGAATGATTTCATTAACTGTACGAACAAGGGACATAGATTTGATTTTAATGAAGATTCAAAGAGCAATATAAATACCGATGGTGGGGAAATGTTTTATATCCCAAACTCCAATATTCCAGCTCTGTGTCCTGTTCTGTGATTATTATTTATAAGAATCTTAACCATCTGTGGTTTAAGTTTCATAACTTCAATGATGTGTTAGAGGACAACAAGTCTTTGTTTGAAGTATTTGTTGTGACTAAAAGCCAGAACAGTACTTGGCCATGATGATTAAATACATAAAATGATGAGTGATTCCCTAATATGTCCAGTATCTTATTTTTTAGTTCTGAAGTGGTGTCTCTGCCTTTAAACCCCCACCCCAACACCTACGATATGAACTGTACTGGAACAGTAACTGCAAAGTCCATAAAGCGTCTAAAGAGCTGCATCTATTGGCAATGATCTCTTTTAAATCATTTGTTTACTTATTTTCATAATGCAAAGCACATTTATTTGCATGTATAACAATGAGGATTATGATACTAGGTAAAAATAAAAGTTATGACACTAGGATCTCAGGAAAATGGAGATCAAGCCTTTGAAGTATCTGATTCCAGAACCCACCACTTCCAGTGGGAAGACATGCTGTGCTGCCTTCAGAAGTTAAGTTTCTTCACCTGATGCCTCAGCAGCCTTTTCAATAGACCTTCCTGCTGGACCAGCTCTTCTGTTTCCTTCCTTATCTGCAATTTGGTACCCAGACAATCTATGTTCTACATCTGTTTACCCAAGAATTCCCAGGACATCCAAAACCAGCTTCAGATCTCAGAAGCCAAGATCTCCAGGCCCTACCGAATAGCACCTAACATGTTCTCCAACTCCAGAGTAGAGTTTTGGACTTGCGTGCCCATTCCTTAGTTCTCTATCCAGCCCCTTCATAAGTGGAAGGCAGACAGTATGTTCGTGTTTTCTTAGATATATAGTATCATAGACATTGCTCTGCATCCCCCCCTCTTCACAACGTATGTAGTAAAGGAGGTGCTTCTCTCTGCTCACTGTCAACAACAGGCCATGGATAAAGAAGCATCACTGCCTTGCGGCTCATAAGGTACTACTTCTAGCAGCCTCCCGCTCTTCAGGGACGACTCTGGACCTGAGATTCAGGTACTTTGTAATTGTGCAAATACCTTAGCTCTTGCAATTATGTTGTTCAAATTTTTGAGATCCTTACTAATATTTGTCTTCTTCCTCCTATTGATTTAATTCACAGAAATGCATTTGGTCACTGCATTTATCAACATGTCCAAATGTTCTCTTTCTATAGATTCTAGGTTGGTTCCACTGTGTTTTAATATTTTATTCCTAAATTTTCAGGTATATTGAAAAGTTGAAAGAATTTTACCTTGGATACTCATATACTTACCACCATGATTCCACAATTAACATTCTAATCTACTGTACTTATGGAATATTTATCATATATAAGTATTTCTAGCCACCCATCATCTATTTATTATTTGACACTTCTCCAAATAAATAGCAGATATCAGTATACTTCTTCCTAGATACTTCATTATCTAGAATTAATTTGTTTGTTATTTTCTTTTTATATAAAATTTACCTAAAATGAAATATGTAAAATCATTGAAGAGAGCATTGGTAGTAATCTCTCTGACATCAGCCATAGCAATGTTTTTCTAGATATGTCTTCTGAGGCAAGGGAAATAAAAGCAAAAATAAACTATTGGGACTATATCAAAATAAAGTTTCTGCACAGCGAAGGAAATAGTTAACAAAACTGAAAGTTCGCCCATAGAATGGGAGAAAATATTTGCAAATGACATATTTAACAAAGGTTTAATATTCAAAATATATGAATAACTTATATAACTCAATACCCCAAAAACAAATAATCCCATTAAAAGATGGGAAGAAGGCATGAACAGACATTTCTCCAAAAAAGACATACAGATGGCGAACAGACACATGAAAAGATGCTCAACATCATTCATCATCAGGGAAATGCAAATCAAAGCCACAGAGAGATATTAACTCACACCTATCAGAATAGCTAAAATAAAAAAAAAACAACAACACAACAAACAAGTGTTGGTGAGAATGTAGAGAAAAGGGAACACCAGTGCACTGTTGGTGAGAATGCACACTGGTGAAGCCACTGTGGAAAACAGTGTGGAGTTTCTTCAAAAAGTTGAACATAGAACTATCCTATGATCCAGGGATTGCACCTCCGAGTATTTACCTAAAAATACAAAAACATTAATTAAAAGGGTTATATGCACATCTAAGTTTAGTGCAGTATTATTTACAATAACCAAACTATGGAAGCAGCCCAAGTGTCCATCAACTGATGAATGGATAGAGAAGATGTGGTATATGTACCCAGTAGAATATTATTCAGCCACAAAAAAGAATGAAATCTTGCCATTTACAATGACATGGATGGAGCTAGAGAGTATAATGCTACGCAAAATAAGTCAGTCAGAGGAAGACAAATACCGTATGACCTCACTCATGTGTAATTTACAAAACAAAACAAATGGGCAAATGAAAAAAAAAAGAGAGAAAATAACAAATCAAGAAACAGTCTCCTAACCAAAAAGAACACACCGATGGTTACCAGAGGGAAGTGAGGGAGAGGGCATGGGGAAAATAAGGGATAGGATTTAAGGAGTATGCCTATCATGGTGAAAAACATAAAATGAAATGAAAAGAAATATAAATGTTTAATGTTCATTTGCTACATCAAATTCTGTAGCTGTAGACAGCTACATCAAATTCTTACTAAGATATAGAACATCAATTCAGTCTGGAAAATCACCTCTTACCTCACCTTATAGCAAACATCCCCTGTTCTAATTTTTTCCATAATAGATTTATCTGTCTGTCCTAGACTGTGATATAAAAGGAATCATAGAGTGTGGATCCTCTGTATAAAGCTTCTTTCACTCAGAATATTTTTTAAATCCATCTACATTGTACATCTATCAATTGCCTATTTCTTTTAATTACTATGTAGTATTCTTTTCCTTTTTTGTCTATTTTTGTAATTTTTGCCTTTTTTATTTAGTTTACTAATATTTAATGGAATTATTAATATTCATTGTTTTAACCTATCATTTTTCTATTTGTTTTCTGTTCATACTCTTTTTTATTTTCTATTCCCTTTTTCCACCTTTTTTTTAAAAAAGACTTTTATTTGAAATATAATTCAAATGTAACACCATGGAAATTTAAGGTGTACAACATGTTGATTTGATACATTTATATATTACAATCTGATTACTGCCATAGCATTAGCTAACATTTCTATCCTGTCACATTATTAACATTTCCTTTTGGTGCTGTTGTTGTTTCTTGTTATTTGTTATTTTTTAATTTTTTTAATGTTTATTTATTTTTGAGAGAGAGACAGACAGAGACAGAGACAGAGCATGAGTGGGAGAGGTGCAGAGAGAGAGGGAGACACAGAATGCAAAGCAGCTCCAGGCTCTGAGCTGTCAGCACAGAGCCTGATGCCAGGCTCAAACTTACAAACCATAAGATCTTGACCTGAGCCGAAGTTGGACGCTTAACCAACTGAGCCACCCAGGTGCCCTGCTGTTGTTGTTGTTTTAATTTAAGTATAGCTTATGTACAGCATTATATTAGTTTCAGGTATACAACACTGAGTAAAATAAATATGCCCTATGAAATGCTTACCATAGTAAGTGTAGTAATCTTCTTTTCTGTTTTTTGTTTTTATTATTTGTCTATTACAATTCTACTTTAACATATATTTACTTGTTAGTTGTATGTCTCTTTTCATTATATTTTTAGGGATTAATCTAAGGATTAGCATATGCCTACTGGAGTTTTCTTTGTCTGTTTAGATTTTACATTATAGCTGGTTCCATTTTGACAATTCGTGTTTGAATAAGATGAGTTTTTCTGGCCTAATTACTTGGATGAGGTTTTCCTGAAGGATGGGCCAGTGGTATATTTCCGGATGGTGAGAAATACTTTTATGCCCTATTTGATGTGTGTGAGAAGTTTATTAGCTTTTACTTATCTCCAAAATATTGAGGTTAGCAACTGGCAGGCATTTCCCAATGGCATGAAGGACTGAACTACAGATAGGGAGTCTGTGTAATTTTTCCCTCAAAACAGAGCCAAGCCCAAGGAAGCTCCCCCATCAGCCCAGGCATTCTGTTGCCATTTTTGCAAACAAGAAGCTTGCATTTGAATCTCCGGATTGCAAAGCAGTGTTTATGGCCTTGGAATTGAGTTCTGCAACCACAAAGATCCTCTCTCTATACCCTGTTGGTCTTCACTATTTGGACAATTCTCTCTCTTATTTAATAGTTCAGCATTACTTACTATAACCTCCAGGATTTTATGCATTTGTGTTTATTTATTATACAATGAACTTTATGTATTTGTTTCCTACCCTCCTTGTTGCTGTTGGATGATTGCCAAGAAAAAGAAGGGGACACTGATTATACTCAGCCATAAAAAAAATGAAAATAAAAATTCACCCTCTGGGGGCACCTGGGTGGTTCGCCAATTAAGTGTCCAAATTTGGCTCAGGTCATGATCTCGCAGTTTATAAGTTTGAGCCCTGTGTTGGGCTCTGTGCTGACAGCTCAGAGCCTGGAGCCTGCTTCAGATTCTGTGTTTCCCTCTCTCTCTGCCCCTTCTCTGCTCACCTTCTGTCTCTCTCTGTCTCAAAAATAAATAAACTTTAAAAAATAAATTAAATAAAAAAAAATTCACCCTCTGAGTACTTTTCTTTCCTCTTAACCTATTTTGTCGTCTTTATAACATGTGTATTTATTTATTTATTATTTTAGAGAAAGAGTGCATGAGAGGGGCAGAGGGAGAGAGAAAGAGAGAGAGAGAGAATCTTAGGCAGGCTCTATGCTCAGCGTGGAGTCCAACATGGGGTTCTATCCCACAACCCTGGGATCATGACCTGAGCCAAAATCAAGAGCCAGAGGCTCAACTAATAGCCATACAGGTGTCCCAACATGTGTCATTATTTAAAATGTAATTTTTTCTTTTTATTTGTTTGACACCCCTACTTGGAAATAAGTTCACCGAAAGCAGCAGTTTTGACTGCTTCAATTATTTCTGCATCTGCAGTGTATAGAACAGCTCCTGACATTATAATCGACAAATATTTGTTGAGACAATAGGAGTTCAGGAAATATTTGTTTAAAATCTATATTTTCATCTACATAAAACTAATTTTTCTTGAAAGCATGATATACTTCCAAATGGTTGTATGAGACACAGATCTCAGCTGTTTTACTTAGGTAGTTTTAAAATTTACTTTTAATGCGATACACATGATAAAAACAAAAACACTCATGATTTCTGTGAAATTTCTGTGACATTCTGAAATTTCACAGAAATCATGAGATACTATGTTTAAAGGAATCAAGTTGCATAATAAAAATATTAAGTAATGGAATGAGTTTATAAGGATATGACAAAACTCATCAAAGTGGCCTGGTAATAATGGAAGTTTGGAAAGTACTGCATTGATTCATATGTTTAAACAAGACAGTAATTACTAGGCCCTGCCAGCCTGGGGCTAGAAATCAGGTGACTTTTTCTTAACCATTCGAATTGCACTGACTTCAATATGCTACCTGTCCAGACAGACTCTTCCCATGGCTTCTCTCTCCAAAAATCTCTGATGAGTTCCTGTCCTGCTCGCTCCTTACCCACTGCCCCGGGCATGGAGGATGCCAACTCACCTAGGCTCCTGAGGCAGCTTCATACTGTTGACTTAAAAAAGATACGCAGGAGGAAGGGGCCCCTATTGTGTTTGCTTTCATCAAGTTTCGTTTCCTTTTAAGAAGTGGCAGATTTGAGAAAGGTCAGCAGAGTTGAGTTGGATTTTGAATGTTTCTAATTTTTTTCCCATGCTTTCCCTTCAGGCACAAATTCTTTCTCCTGATGAGACCCGCATTCAGATATCTCTGCTAAAAACGTGCATCTGACACTTCTTACACACTTTATTCCGCACCTCCCTTTCCCCACAGGCTATTAATTATTAATCTAAATAATCACATTTCAGGATGATGATTGGGATTATCTAAAAGGCTTACCAAAGAATTCTGCCTTAATATGTCAGGAAGAAGACTGGTTGAAAATAAAATTGGGGGCACCTGCGTGGCTCAGTGGGTTAAACGTCAGACTTCGGTTCAGGTTATGATCTCACTGTTTGTGAGTTCAAGCTCCACATTGGGCTCTCTGCTGGCAGCATGAACCCTGCCTGGGATTCTCTCTCTTTCTCTCTCTGTCTCTCTGTGCCTCCCTGCCTGTGTGCATGCGCATGCACTCTCTCTCTCAAAAGCAAATAAACATTAACTTTTTAAGGTAAAATTGTACTTAATATTTTTATGTTTTAAAATAATTTGTATGTGGAGGTCCCTTAGAAAACCTACTAGGAAGAGGCACCTGGGTGGCTCAGTCGGTTAAGCGTCTGACTTCTGCTCAGGTCAGGATCTCACGATCTGTGAGTTCAAGCCCAGCATCCGGCTCTGTGCTGACAGCTTAGAGCTTAGAGCCTGCTTCAGATTCTGTGAGTGGGGCTTATCCAATCAGTTGAAGGTCTTTAGAGGGAAAACTGAGATTTCCAAGGAAAGAAGAAATTCAGCCTCAAGACTGAAATACAGAAATCTAGCATAGGCTTTGTTTACCATCCTGCCCTACACATTTCAAACTCAAGGCTAACAACATTAACCACCGCCTGAATTTCCAGCTTGATGGCTAGCCCTAGGAATTTTGGCCTTGCCAACCTCCACAATTGTGTGAGCTACATCTCTATGGAATATATGCACATATTCTATTGGTTCTGTTTCTCTGGAGAACCCTGACTAATACTGGGGGTACCGACACCTGCCCTAGCTTACATTACGTGCACAGCTAACACTTCAGGTAAGGTGTTGGTCAAGAACTTGCTTAAAATAGACTGTTATAAAGCACCTATGCATGACATCTTCTTATGTGCTGACCATTGTAAACCAAAGAAAATTCTTCATGCATACTTTCAAAAATCCTAGCTCCGCTTTGAAACTACATATGCCTTTAAGATTTCAGGGAACTTCAAGGTTATAACCTTAGATTTTAAAGGATAAATAAACCTCCCCTGGTGCATTCCCACTGGCCCAAGTCTCCACACACATTCTCCCAAATTCTTCTTGAGTGAGGTAGATTCAGTTGCCTCCAATGAAACTTCATCTGAATACCCCATGAGAGGTATTTAAGTATCACACATTTTTCTTTCCTTCATTACCTTTAAGTTCCCTGTCATTCCACAGATTCTAAGGCTCAACGAGGAATCTTTGCAATGACTTGTAGGAATTTGAAGAGATCCATTCTTCCTCTTTACTTCTCAAACTCTAAACTAATTATGGTTGACTATGAGATACAGGACACTCAGTTAATTCAAATTTTAGGCAAACAATGAGTAAATTTTTAGTATAAAAATGTCCCAAGTATTATATGAGACAAACTTATATTTTAAAAAGTATCATTAGGGGCGCTTGGGTGGCTCAGTCGGTTAAGCGACCGACTTTGGCTCAGGTCATGATCTCGCGGTTCCTGAGTTTGAGCTCTGTGTCAGGCTCTGTGCCTACGGCTCAGAGACTGGAGCCTGCTTCCAGTTCTGTGTCTCCCTCTCTCTCTCTGCCCCTCCCCCGCTCACACTCTGTCTCTCTCTCTCAAAAATAAATAAACCTTAAAAAAATTTTTTTTTAAAAATGTCATTCATTTGAAATTCAAATTTCAATGTTGCTATATTTTTTATTTCTTAAACCTCACAATACTTGCCAGTAACTGAGAGTTACAATTACAGAGTAAATCAAACAAAAGGGTAAAACATCACATTTGCTATTGATATAATGATAAATAATATTGATAAAATACTTCATAATTGTTAACATTTTTACTTTAATGTTGATAAGAATACACTAATAAATTATAATCATAAAAGCAAACTTAAAGAGCTTTGGTGTTTTCAGATAACATAGTTCAAAAGACATTTTACCCAGAAATGGTGAGGGTTAATGAGAAATAACACTTTTGAACTTAACAGATAATAATTTCAAAAAATAAAAAATTGTATACAAAATAAAGAAAAAGGTACAAATGTCCAGTTACAAAATAAATAAGTCACAAGGATGAAATGTACAACATAGGGAATACAGTTAATAATATTGCAACACCTTTATATGGTGACAGATGATAGCTAGATTTAGCAGGGTGATCACTTCGTAATGTATAGAATTGTAGAATCACTGCATTGTATACCTGAAATGAATATGATATTGTATGTCAACTATACTTCAATAAAAACATAAATAAAAATGAAACAATCGTGCATACCTGAAAAAAATAAAATATTGTATTTGTCATTTTAATACATATAGAGAAACATGATCAATATCTTGGTGTATTTCCCTCCATTCTTGGATGTGCATGTGTATGGACTAGTACATGGTGTACAAATATGCCCAAGCAGAGTGAAGAATTGGTAGAATATTCTAAAGAGGCCCTTTCTGTCACCCTCTTCAGCTCCGAAGTTTGTCAGGTTTATTAATTTGTATTCCTTACTACCTATGAGTGACTGACATATCAGGACTGAATAAAGGCTTCTTACATGAAGGAAGAGCAGACTTTTATGAAATGTTGAGCAAGGGGAAAGTTAGGAAAACTCAACAACAATCACCCACTGAGTGACTAGAACAGTATATCATATAACCGAGGGGTCAGTAAGTGGCACACATACTGAATAATCACCACCCCAATGACTGTTCCCACCAATAGACATTTTGACCATATGAGGAAATAGTCGTCCAGGTTGGTCTTCCTTTATTTTACTTGGGTCTGACCTATTTCTATACTAATTTGATTCAATGAAACTGAATGGCCACACAATATAAATTTTGAAACTCTATTTTCTTTATCCATACATTGATTGGAGTCCTCCTTTGTTCCAGAGACAGAGCTAGACAGTACATATCCAAAGAGAGGAAAATAAAACATGACTTTTGCCCCTATGGGAGTTGACTTTGTGGGAATTAAATATGATAATAAATAAACACAAAATATTCAATAAGAACAAATATGGAAAATCAAAGGAAGATTGTATAATAATAACAATAGGAATTTTGGTTTGGAGGAATCAAGAAGGCCTCTCTGAGACATAAATGATTGACAGGGGTGTTTGGAGAGAGGGAGGAAAGTACATATGAGACAAAAGGAAATGATAGAGGTGAAGAAGTGAAATAGAAAGAAGTTGGTATATTGGAGGCAGCAAAAGATTAATGTGACTGAATTTTTGGTGAGCAAGGAACATGACAGAATGAGGTTGGAAAGCATATTTCAAGAGAAAAGCATATTTCAGCTATATGAATGATGTTTTATTTAATCCCAAGCACAAGAAAGTGTCATTGCTTTGTTGTAGATATCAACAATGCTATCAGAGGATTTTTAAAAATAACAACAGTATAAAATGATGTATTAGAGACAATTTTAAAGAAACTGATTGTCTATATTTTCTCTTATAAAGGAGAAGCATTTCTGATTCCTAGAGGCATTTACTTAGTATTTTAAATAATAATAAAAAGACTAGGAAATACAAATCAAAACTGGAATGTGACATCATCTCACAACTGTCAGAATGGCTTAACTAAAAAAACTCAGGAAACAAGAGATGTTGGTGAGGCTGTGGAGAAGAAGGAACACTTGTGCACTGTTGGTGGGAATGCAAACTGTGGAAAACAGTACAAACATTCCTCAAAAATTTAAAAATAGAACTATCCTGTGATCCAGCAATCACACTACTGGGTATTGACCCAAAAAATACAAAAACACTAGTTCAAAGGGATACATGCACCCTCATTTTTATACCAGCATTATTTATAATAGCCAAGTTATGGAAGCAGCCCAAGTGTGCATCAACTGATGAATAGATAAAGAAGATGTGGTACGTATATACAATGGACTATTATTCAGCCATAGAAAGAATGAAATCTTGCCATTTGCAATGGCATGGTTAGAACTAGAGAGTATAATGCTAAGTAGACCAGTCCGAGAAAGACAAATACTGTATGGTCTCACTCATATGTGGCCCTTAAGAAACTAAGTAGGGGCACCTTGGTGGCCTAGTCAGTTGAACATCTGACTCCTGATTTCGGCTCAGACTGTGATCTCAGGGTTGGGGAGCCCTGCATTGGGCTCAACGCTTAGTGCGGAGCCTGCTTAAGATTCTCTCTCTCTCATTCTCTCTCTCTCTCTCTCCCTCTGCCCCTCTTCCCTGCTCATGCTCTCTCTCTCTCTCTAAATTAAAAATTAAAAAAATAAAGAACAAAGAAGCAAAGGGAAAAAGACAGAGAGAAACTAAGAAACAGACTCTTAAGTGTAGAGAACAGACCAATGATTACTAGAGGGGAAGTGAGCGGGGAGATGTGTTAAACAAGAGATGGGGATTAAGAAGTGCACTTGTGATGAGCACTGGGTGATGTATGGAAGTGTTGAATCTCTATATCGTGTACCTGAAACTAATATAACACTGTATGTTAACTCTGGAACTAAAATAAAACCTTTAAAAAATAATGGAAAAGATTATATAGAACTCAGTTTTTAGGTTTTGGATTCATAGTACCAAAATACTGTATTGTTGCTTTCACAAATATTTCACCAATTATTAATAAACTTATTAAAATTCCATTTAATCTTCTTTTTTTAGATGTTTATTTATTTTTGAGAGATAGAGAGATCACCAGTAGAAGACAGCCAGAGAGAGAGAGGGAGACACAGAATCTGAAGCCGGTTCCAGGCTCTGAGCTGTCAGCACAGAGCCCGACGCGGGGCTGGAACCCACCAACTGTAAGATCATGACCTGAGCTAAAGTTGGATGCTCAACAGACTAAGCCACCCAGACGCCCCTAAAACTCCATTTTAACTCTCTTTCTTAGGTATATAGTTTTCCATTTATCATTTATCATTTTGTTAATGGCTTTAGCAATTATATATTTAAAAACTGAAGTCTAAAATATGATTATGATTGAGGAAAACTATAAGGAGAGAAAAATAGCATCAACATATAAGAGCTGTATTGAATGCTATCTCAAGCTGCAAACATCAGAGTAAAATTAATGTGTAAAGCATAGAAAGAGTAAAAGTTGCTTGGTGTTCTGGGATGAGAATCAAGTTCAGAGCCAAAAGGCAATTCATCAACACAAGCTGTGAAGGCCAACACGAAAAACGTATCATCTTGTAAACAAGCACATGAATTAACTTATTCCATTTGGAATGACTGATTTAACCAAGTTAGACAACATAAAGTGACTTCAGCCAAGAGAAGACTAGATGTTGACTGTAACAGAGCCAACAAATAGCAGAGTCGGAAAACTAGAGAGCAAAGTGTTAAGACTGCTGGCATTTATACCCATGTGTAGACATAAAGTTAGAAGTGAGGCAATATTCTGTGGTAAGAACACCATAAATGTACCATGTGCTACAGTTCTTGCTCTGATAAAAGCCTCTTTTGATTTCAAATTTTTCATTTAGAAGAAAATGTTTGCTAAAGGAAACAAAAATTCTCATATATATGATATATGTATAAAATGTGCACTGTGTGTGGGTTACCCCTGCAGATTAATGCAGGGGCCCATCCATACTTAAAGGTAGGAACCATGGGAGTGGTAGTAGCCAAAGTAATATTTACCACATTCTAAAATATGGTCTGTATTTAATCAAGTATAATACTGTATATTTAGTTTAGGTTCTCACTACATCGGGAGAATTCCATAAAGTTGTATGCCCCACGTACAGTGCCTGGGTACACAGGCACACCTCATTTTATTGCCCTTCACTTCATTGAGCTTTGCAGTTATTGCATTTTCTTTTTATTTCTTTCTTTCTTTACAGGGTAGTGTAAACATAATTTTACATGGACTGGGAAACAAAAAAATTCATTTGACTTGCCTTATTGCAGTGGTCTGGAACAAAACCTGCAATATCTCTGAAGTTCATCTGTAGTAGGTACACCAAAAATAGGGCATATTAGTGAGTAAATTAATATATTAATCATTGTGTGTGTGTGTGAAATGAAAAGACTGAATTTTCTTTAAAGATTGAATTTTTGATTAACGGTTTTAGATTTGCAGGCAAATTGAGGAGATGGCACAGGGCTTCCCAGGTTACCACTTCCCATGCCCTGTATACTCTCCCCTTATAATTAATATCTTTCATTAGTATGGGACATTTCTTACAATTAATAAACCAATATCAATACACTGTTCTTTTTAAATTTTTTAATGGTTACTTACTTTTGAGAGACAGAGAGCACGACCAGGGGAGGGGCAGAGAGGGACAAAGACACAGAATTCAAATCAGGCTCCAGGTTCTGAGCTGTCCCCACAGAGCCTGACACGGGGCTCAAACTCAGGAGCTGTGATCAGGGGCTGTGAGATCACGACCCGAGCTGAAGTCAGACACTTAAAAGACTGAGCTACTCAGGTGCACCAATACACTGTTATTAACTAAAGTCCATAGTTGACATGAAGGATCGCTATTTGTGCTCTATAGTTCTATGGGCTTTGACAAATGCATAATGTCATGTATCAGTCATTAAAGTATCATACAGAACAGTTTTTCTGCCCCCTAAATTCCCTGTGCTTTACCTGCTAACCTACCCACGCCCTCGAAACACTTGGCAACCACCGATATTTTTACTGTTTCTATAGTTTTGCCTTTTCCAAAATGCCATCTGGTTGGAATCATACAGTATGTTGACTTTAAAATTGGTTTCTTTGACTTAACAATATATATTCAATTGTAATCCAAATCTTTATATGGCTTGATAATGCATTTTTAAAAATATATGAATACTATTCCATTGTATGGCTATATCACAGTGTATCCATTCACCTTTGAAGTATATCTTGACTGCTTCCAGGTTTTGGCGAGTATGAATAAAACTGCTATAAACAGAGTGCTCTCAACTCTTTCCTCCCATTCTTTATAGCACTGCTGTCATTCATTTTACTTGTCCATATACTACATTATCCATCTGTCCTTGTAAGTTGTCCACTTTTTCCAGTAGAATCCTTAACAGAGTAATCATATTTGTTTTAGATTCTCTGGTCATTTCAAAAGTCTATGTCATATCTGAGTTGTGTTCTGATACTTGCTTTGTCTCTCTGGACTGTGTTTTTCTTGTCTTTTAGCATGCTTTGTAATTTTTGGATGAAAGCTGGGCATGAAGTATTGGATAAAAGGCACTGGGGTAAGTAGGCTTTTAGTGTGAACTTTTATGTGCATCTGGCCAAGAATTGGGTGGTGCTTAACGTTTGCCATGGCTGTGGATGCCAGAAACTTTAGTTTTCTCTAGTTTTCTTGTTGGATATTCCCACCCACCCACCCACCCACAGAGCCACCCCATTGCCTATGGGTTTCTCCTAAGAACTCCTTCTTAAATAGATTCCACGTCTTGAATATTTCTCAGTTTCAATCTTTTGTTTTTAAGTTGAAGCCCTGTTGATGTGCTGGTAAGATGCTAGGAAGGGTAAACAGTATATATTTTTACAGTTAAAGCTCATGTTTTTAGTAGACCTTAATTCCTGGGAAGTACGCCTTAGTGCTTTTTCTCTCTCTCTCTCTTTATGTGGGACAAAGAGGCTAACAGGAACTGACGTTGGCTGATTGCCCTTCCATCAAGTCAGAGAGGCCTCTGGTAGAGTAACTTCCCATGGACAATAGGCCTTTGTTAATTTTCCTTTGGGCATATTTCAAAATATTTACTAAAAACAGTAAAAGAGTGGCCAGTTTAAGGACATACGAGGAAAGAGAAAAATAATAACATTGACTAGAGTGAAAAGAGACGATGACAGAAAAAAACAAAATGAGCCTCAATATGATGTATTTGTTATTTGAGAAAAATGATTCCAATGAATTAAACAGAAATCAAAATTCAAAGGTAAGCTAAAAGGGATTTGTGCTAAAATTAAGAATAGTAACTAATCTGCAAGTAAAAAATGCACTTTCTTCTGTTGGAAAGATTGATATGGAACCATAAATGTCAAGACATCATTTGGTGATGTTACCAAGGCTCAAGGTGTAGAAAACATCTTATGAGCCTCCGGAGGAGAAAAGAAAATGATCTAAACAGTGGAAAATAATTAGGCTGGCTGCAGACTTTTCCACTGCAACCTTTAGAGCCAGAAGACAATGAAGCAATGTCTCAATGTCCCAAGAAAAATGTGACCTAAGAATAGCCTACCAAACAATTTGTCCTCAGAGGAAAAAGTTCACAGACATTTTCAAACATGCAAGGCCTCAGGGAATTTGGCACATACAAGATGTTTTTTGGGGAAAAAAAGTCTGGAAACGAATGTAGCTAAAAGCATTGTTATCTGTAGATACACAGAGATAACAACATTTTGGGTGGTGAGCACTTGAACGGTTATCTTTCCTTTTTCTCAAAATGTCCTTGAATTTTTATAATGACAAAAATGTATAACTTATAACAAAATAATAAGCTTTTTAAAAAAGATGCAATGTAAAAAAGGCCAAAAAATGTAATAATTTGGAGTCCAAATTATGATAAAAAAGCATTAACAGTGTCTATAATTGTTATTATAAGTATTAGTGATTAGGCATGAGCAATGTGAAAATGATATAGAAAACATGGTATAGCGTAATCTATACATGAAGCAGAGATTTAAGGGTACTACTATCACATCTTATTTGTCATTGATTTGTTGATACCTTATATCACTTCACTGGGAAGACACAGAAAAATAATAAATCTAGCAGAAAACCCTCAGATCATACAAAATAGGTTTCAGAAAGTCCATGCATTAATGTTCAAAGACTGTCTCCACTCATGATTCATTTGCTCTTCTTTTACTAGTCCCTGCTGGGAACCACTCCTTTCTCAGTTCATTGCAGGCTCAAGGGTAAACATTTGGCCAGAGAGAGGTCTAAGTTGGTTCATTAATTTATTCAACAAATATTTATTGAATGCCTATTGTGTGATTATGGACTAGAAATGCAGTGATAAACAAAACCAATATATTATGGTTTTGTGAAGATGACATTCTGGCAAAGAAAATAAACAAACTAATCATTTATGCAGTAATGCCAAATAGTTAGAAGTGCTATGAAAAAGGTTGGTTCTCTTTTAGACAGAGTAGTTGGAAAATGTTCAAAAGGTAACGTTTGAGCTGAGACTCAAATGAGGTAAGGACTCAGCTGAATAGACACTAAATTCTCTCAACTCCATTTTTTAAAGTAATGTGCATTGATTTGATCAGAATCAATAGCACTAAAGGTAATATTTTCTTAGGTTACTAGAGTAAAGAATTCTCCTCTTTTCCCTTGGATTTTAACCCAAAAAGATGTAAGATATGGAGCAGACATTGTCACCTCCTTTGCTAGGCAGCCCACTGAGAATGGAGTTAACCAAAAGCAAGTTCTCTGAAAACAGAGAAACATATTTTTCAGTTACCTGGGTCAATGAATTCCTTGTTTCCCAAGTCAGTTTGAGTTATGGCTTTCTATACCACTATTCAGAAGGATTCCTAACTGGTATGGAAACTCTCTCAAATTCTCATCAAAAGTCCATACCGTATGTCTTTGTATGTGACACAAGAAAGTATTAGCAGCAAATAAACATGAAACCTTGCTGCCTGAGGCCCATGGGCAGTGGCTTGAAAAGTGTTAAGAGATAGCCTGGCAGTTAGCTAAACAGAAAGATGTAATTAAAAAAAAAAAAAAGAAAGAGAGAGAGAAAAAAAGAAAGGCCAAAAACTACTTATCATAAATGCAAATAATCCTATAATATATATTTTAGAATAGCCCAAGAAAATCATAATAGTTTATTAAGTAATTATGTATTAGTTTGAATTACTGTGCATTTGATTCAGGCAGTAATTATTAATTGATTCATTCAAATAACACTCAGCATGAATTGTGGGCCAAGGACTATTTTAGACACTAAGGATACAATTATGAATATGACCAATAAATTTTATCCATCGTGGTGTTTATATTCACCTAGGGGATATATATAACAACAGAAAAATATAATAACAGATTGTGGCAAGTGCTATGAAAAAAAATTTGTTGTGAGACATGAGAGTATGAGGCAAAGGAAGACGGTCTAGAAGGATGGGGAGGAGGCCAGGCAGGAAAACAGAACCATAGTAAGATGAAAATTCATTTTATAAAATTGAGGCATAATTTGAGAAGTCAAAATTGAATGATTTATAGAGTGAATCAAATCTGCAGGTACAAGTTTGGACTCTGCGGTGTTTTAAAATAAGTTGATTACAAATTTCCTTAGACTTACACATGTGTTCTCAAAGATACTACTATATAGCCATCAGATTTTGACATTTAGTTCACTTGTGTTATAGGGAATCCCAGCCTGAACTTTATTCAGAGCATATGTGTCTGTACATAGAACTGACCTAGTGGAAAGGGAGATACTGAGAGGGAGGAGATAATTAGAGAAACATGGACCTTAAAAAGAGGAAAGGGAATAAGATCCTGGGCATCATTTGCGGGATTTACTTTGAACGCCTTTCTCTGTCACAGAAAGGGAAAACAGGGGATGCTTATATGTGCAGGTGGATTTGATGGCAAAAGTTAATTATTATTCTGATGACTTTGACCATCACTCTATTCTAAAAGTAATATAGGAGGTTTGAGAACAAAGGAAATGTTATAAAGTAGTCATCTTAGATTGTCAGGAAGAGCATCATGATCATCAGAAACATAGTATGGTTGAAGTTTTAAAGAATTTAAAGTGATGTCAATCTTTGTGTGTGATATTCACTAGTAATATACACCTGCTCAGAGGCAGGAAAGAAGAAAGTTGGGAGTTTTATTCAACTAAAGATGAGGTTTTTCCAGATGAGTATGATGGAAAGAAAAAGGTTAAAAAAAAGGGAGAGCAAAAAGTACTTGAAAAGGTATACATATGATAATGGTGCATCAAATCTAAAGGTAAGGAGAGAAGTAAAGATAGGAGATTTAATGAATTGTGGAAAAGTGATGGAAACTATGGAAGAAGGCCTCACTAGGCAAAAAAGAAAATTAATAATAGTGCCCCAATTAATAGGGTTAAGTAAGTAAAACTTAACTGCCTAAGGCCCATGGGCAGTGGTGATAATGAGCTAAAAGACATGACAGTGATGGTGAGTGGCTGGGGAGGAATGTGGTAACTTTACCACAGGTGGCTGAGGAGATAAAGCAGCTACCATGCCACCATGATCATGTACATGGAGGTTGGCATCACCGGAAATGATGGCCAGATATAAATAGAGGGTGTGAGCGAGCCAGGAGCTGAAGTCATCAACGAGAGGTTTTGCTAGGAGATCAAGCAGTTGATGACAAGGGAGAGGTTACAGAGGTTACAGATAGTTAAGCCAAATGCCATGAATTCCAGAATGGGCAACATTTTTGCAAGAATAAAGAGGAAAAATCATTCAAAAGAGAAAATGTAAAACAAGAAAAAAATCCCTCCACCTTTGTGTTATGTGAGTGAAGAATTACAAAAAGAAAACACTACTTTAAAGGACAGCAGCAGAAAACTTTGTCAGGAGGCAACCAGATTCTTTTATTATTATTATTATTATTATTATTATTATTAAATTTACTTATTTAAATTCAAGTTAGTTAACATACAGTGTTTTATTGGTTTCAGGAGTAGAACCCAGTGATTAATCACTAATGTAAAACACCCAGTGCTCATCCCAACAAGTGCCCTCTTTAATGCCTATCACCATTTAGCCCATCCCCCATCTACCTCCCCTCCAACAACACTTAGTTTGTTCCTATAGTTAAGAGTCTTTTACAGTTTGCCTCCCTCTCTGTTATTTTATTTCTCCTTCCCTTCCTCTGTGTTTATCTGTTTTGTTTCTTAAATTTCACATATGAATGAAATCACATGATATTTGTCTTTCTCTGATTGGCTTATTTCGCTTGGTATAATACACATTGGTTTAATCTGTATTGTAGCAAATGGCAAGATTTCATTCTTTTTAATCTTTGAATACTATTCTATTGTATATATAGACCATTTATTCTTTATCTATTCATCAGTTGATAGACATTTGACTTCTTTCCGTAATTTGGCTATTGTTGATAGTGCTGCTATAAACATTGGGCACGTGCCCCTTCAAATCAGCATTTTTGTATCCTTTGGATAAATACCCAGCAGTACAATTGCTGGATCATAAGGTAGAGGGTATTTCTATTTTTAATTTTTTGAGGAACTTCCACACTGTTTTCCAGAGTGGCTTCACCAGATTGTGTTCCCACCAACCGAGCAAAAGGTTTCCCCTTCCTCTGCATCCTCACCATCATCTGCTGTTTCCTGAGTTGTTAATTTTAGCTATTCTGACAAGTGTGAGGAGGTATCTCATTGTGATTTTGGTTTTTATTTCCCTGATTTTGAGTAATGTTGAGCATCTTTCCAGGAGGCTTGTAGCCAACTGGATGTCTTCTTTGAAAAAGTGTCTATTCATGTCTTCTGCCCATTTCTTTACCGGATTATTTGTGTTTTTTTTTGAGTGTTGAGTTTATTAAGTTCTTTAAAGATTTTGAATAATAACAGTTTATCCAATGTGTCATTTGCAAATATCTTCCATTCTGTTGGTTGCCTTTTAGTTTTTGTTGATTGTTTCCTTCCCTGTGCAGAAGCTTTTTATCTTGATGAGGTCCCAGTAGTTTATTTTTGCTTTTGTTTCCCTTGCCTCTGGAGACATGTTTAGTAAGAAGTTGCTGTGGCTGAGGTCAAAAAGGTTGCTGCCTTTTTCTCCTGTAGGGTTTTGTTTAGTTTACTGTCTCACATTTAGGTCTTTCATCCATTTTGAATTTATTTTTGTTTATGGTGTAAGAAAGTGGTCCAGGTTCATTCTTGTGCATGTCACTGTCCAATTTTCCCAGCACCATTTGCTTAAGTACTGTGTTTTTCCCATTGGATACTCTTTTCCTGCTTTGTCGAAGATTAGTTGGCCATACTTTTGTGGATCTATTTCTAGGTTCCTATTCTGTTCCATTGATCTCTGTGTCTGTTTTTGTGCCAGTACCACACTGTCTTGATGATTACAGCTTTGTAATACGGCTTGAAGTCTGGAATTGTGACGCTTCCAGCTTTGGGATTTTTTTTCAACATTACTTTGGCTATTTGGGGTCTTTTGTAGTTCCATACAAATTTTAGGATTGTTTGTTGTAGCTCTGTGAAGAATGTTGGTGTTATTTGGATAGGGATTGCATTGAATGTGTAGACTGCTTTGAATAGTATAGACATTTTAACAATATTTTTTCTTCCAATCCATGAGCATGGAATGTTTTTCTATTTATTTGTGTCTTCTTCAATTTCTTTCATAAACTTTCCATAGTTTACAGTGTACAGACCTTTTACCTCTTTGATTAGGTTTATTCCTAGGTACCTTATGTTTTTGGTGCAATTATAAATGGGATCAATTCCTTGATTTCTCTTTCTGCTGCCTCATTATTGGTGTATAGGAATGCAAGTGACTTTTGTACATTGATTTTATATCCTGTGACTGCTGAATTCATGTATCAGTTCTAGCATTTTTTGGGTGGAGTCTTTCAGGGGTGGATCCAACATGTTGGTGGACTCTCGTTTTTTTCCTTGTACAGTACAGTATCTTGTATGTCATCTGCGAAGAGCTAAAGTTTGACTTCTTCTTTGCCAATTTGTATGCATTTTATTTCTTTGTGTTGTCTGATTGCTGAGGCCAGGACTCCCAGTACTATATTGAACAACAGTGGTGAGAGTGGACATCTCTGTCGTGTTCCAGACTTTAGGGGGAAGGGGAACGCTCTCAGTTTTTCCCCATTGAGGAAGATATTGGCTGTAGACCTTTCATACATGGCTTTTATGATGTTTAGATTCCTTTAAGATAAAAGAAGCAAAGGGAAGTTCTCCAAAAGAAACAGAAGGCAAAGCAGAGCTTGCAGATTGCAGGTCAGCCCTGGAAGATTCTGGAGGAGTTGATGAGATCAGATTAGGGGATACGGTCAGCACAGTGAATGTGGGTTTGTGTCTAAAACTCCAGGACTTCTACTAACGAGTAGCAACATGGGAACCCTCAGGAAGGTAGATAATCACTTTAGGTATTGATTTTATTCCTTATAATCAGCGTGGTGGGTTACCTACAGCCTCGCATAGCTCTTACTGATGTGGTCTTCTGGAGCTGAGGACAAGGACAGGCAGAAATATGCTGTCCTCAGACTGCTCTTCTCTGTTCACTACTGCTACAGAACAAAGAGAATCATTAAGAGAAGACCATTCTGTTTAAAATTAATTCCATTTGAGCAAGCAGGATGATGTTTAATTAATTTTGTTAAGAGTTATAGTCAAAAGGATTTGTAAAATGTTTGGAGGCTTAAAGAGATAAAGCCAGAAAGCCTTAGTTACTAGATAATGCAACTAGTCTTAATAACTGATCCCCTGAGGGTTTCTGATAACCAAGCTCAGTCTCTATTAAGAAAATTATCATGAAACTAAAAGATATTTACCAAGGATAAGAAAGACTGGAACTGGTAATTAATCCTTCTCACTATTAAACAGAGATTAGGTCCTCATGGGATTGTTACAAATTTGAGCTCCCGTAGTTCAAAGTAGATTTTGAAATATTGGAGAGTCCAAATAACACCAAGACAAATGATTTAAAAATCGCCCATTTTTTAAGGAAAAGTGAAACATTTATTTATTTGGAAAAAGAAAAGATTCAGGAATGATCATTTATGCTTTCTATCTTATATTAAGACAATTTAATTATTATCTTCTTACGAAACAACTGCATTAGTAGACAGTGTTCTGAAGCCCAAGAAAAGCATCACTTAAACCAAAAGGTCACAAAAGGACAGTGTGAAAGTATTAGTTCTGAAAGTAGAGTCTTCAGGTTCCATCAGAGACTTCCTGAAAACAAGGGACTACATAGATGCCACCTTTGTCAGCTGACAATGTGTGCAGAGTATTAGATGAAATAATGTAAGAATAAGAAAAAATATTAGGTATTTTCATGGATATTCTATTCATCTATTTTTATCCCAAAGAGCCTAAAAATTAGTGACAGGTAAACAGCCTTAGAATTTCAGAAACAGAGATGCCACTGTCTTTTTACCTTCACCCATACCCCTCAGATGAGCTCAGTAACATCAGGGAACTTGGCCCAATTTGATTTTCTCTTTGTGTCACATGTGACCCCAGATAATTAAATGTTTGAGTGTCAGCCACCTGGGAATGGTGAACTACTCTGAGAATGTGTTGGGAGAGTTAACAGTATGTAAACTCATCTAACATGCAGTGGGGGACAGCGCTGTAACAGAGCCAGTGTAGGAACTCAGCTTCAGGCCTCTTCATAGAAATGCTTCTGAAAGTATCTTCCATGTGACATGAAACTGAAGGATGCAGGGAAGGAGTCCCTACCCCCCCAGGATGGCCTCTCTGCTGTCAGAGAGGTCTTGGTAGATTCTGTACTTTATCCAGTATCACTGCTTCCATTGCAAATAAAACGGGTCCCAAGAAAAATGACGCACACTGAACAAATCATGTGGAAGCAGGTGTGCATGATGAGGATAATGACTGACTGTGCCCTGAATCCCAAAGAAGGCATAGATAGGGAGGGAGAACAGTAGGGAAGGCAGAAAGAGGAGAGTCTTGAAGACAGACTTTGTCCTCCATCAGTTTGTCCTCACATGCTTTCAAAATTCAATACAACTATTCACTCTGGTCAAGGGAAAAAGGATTCCTGATGCACAGGTTAGAATCAGATCCCTGAGTTTATGTAAAGCATGCCAGAATACATCTTCCACTAGAACTTTTGCAGTGTGCATGGAAATGGAGAATGGAGATTGAACACAAATGTACTTTGTCTCCACACCTGTAAGAAGGCTCAGTGTCACAAACCATGTCAGGTACCAGGAGCCTACAACAAATCTTGCATTCTGTGGGAAAAATGTTTTTATGTAATTTGATTTGTTTGGTTCTGATAGATAAGAGAGGAAAAGGAGACTTTTTTTTTTCAAAAGACTCAGATCATATTTATGCATTGTTTCAGGACATAATTTTTTTTATGAGCATGCAAAGGGTTTATTGTTTCTTTGGTCTCAGGACGTTCCAAGCAATTTTTAAAAATGGATTATTTTTTTACTCATACAGCATGAAACAGGTAAGGCTTTTGCAACATTTACTGAATTTCATTTAACATTAATGAAACATGAAGAAAGCAATTCTAGACATGCAAGGAAAATTATTTCTTATTAGAACATTTTTAAAATATCCATCTCTAGTATCACTGTATACATTAACCTTTTTTTTAAATTGGTGAACTTGTTATAGATTAAATATATTAAAACCAACTTTTTGCACTTAAAATGTTTAAGGTGATATGTTGGCAATTAGAACTCCTTTAACATATTTCAAGAGCTCTACACACTATGTCATTTGGATTCTACTGCTTATTTTGAGTGACTTTATAGTAATTTGGGGTTTTTAAAGACTGAGAAGCATTTCTCAAGGTTAGCTTTTCTGAACAGCAAATTGGGTGTTATAAATTCCACCTCCCACAGACCAGAATTCACAACCATTGGTCAGGGGCACATACTACTGGCTCAGCGTCCTCAGTCACTTCGTGCCATTTCACCAAGTAGGAGCCAAAGGTAAGTTTTTACAATTGCTTTCTTCTTGGGTGAGAGACTTTTTTTCTACTTTAATAACTTTTTGAAAAATAATTCAACTTGCTTTAATATTTCATGGTGAACTTTGATTCAATGGTTTAGTTTTAAGTTTGTTATTTTATATTTATATTATTCTTGGAAAACTCAAATTTTTAATTAGCTCAGGAATTAATAACACATAGTAAAATGGTTGATCTTAATAGTCAGGGTAGATGCCAATAAAATTATAGTAGCTTCCAATATATTCCTTAAATCAAGTGCCCTGACATAGCTCATGTTTCTTGCTATTATAGACATGCACTATTGATTAGTAGTGATTGAAATATTATGCAAAAGAAGAAAAAAGGGAAATTTCAGGTGTTTAAAATATATTGATGACTATATGGCAATGATGCACTTAGAATGTCATTATAAGCTATATATTTTAAAGTTTTATATAAGCATAATTTTCAAAATACCATGAAATGGTGTAAAGTGAACAACAAATTCAAAGATACACTATTAAATACTAATATAGTTACTTGAAGGAAGAAATGTACTTTTAAAACTAAGCATAAATAGGTGTTCTTCATATTTCTGGGGTTTGCACAAACTGTCATTGCTAATAATTTAGGGGGATATGCCCAAAGAAAGTAAAGTCTAAGAATGTAGACACATAATCAAATTTATAGTTTGAAGTGAGAAAAAATCATTGGAAAGTGCATAAAAGTTGTTACTTTGAACAACGAAAGTTTCCAGAAATGTAGAAGGAAATGTGAAAAGAAAAGATTTTCTCTAGGTTAGTGGGGTCTACTGTTAACGCTTCCCACTCAACTATGGACGAATGGTTTGTGGAAAATTTGTAAATCACACTGTATGATGAAGTAGGACTTTGTTGGTGATTGTGTACAACAGCTCAAAATCTGCAACCTGCAAAGACCCCTGCAAAGGCAAGTGACATAGAGGCTTGGTTTATCCAGTATGAATAAAAAAAATTACTTGAAGAAATCATAGGAGGGAATAAAAAGGAGCTCCTTGTACTGCTTCTTATTCTCAGAGGAATTTCATATGCCTCTGCCTAAACCTGCTTCATAAAGACTTTCTTTCAAGTAACTGAAGGTCAGTTTGTCTGCCAGTGCATTCAAGTTTAAAAGTAATATTTATCATGAATTCCCTTTTATACGTGTGCATAGGTACAAACACCATATGCACTGTTCTTGAAATAAACCTAAGAAGTGTATCCAAAATACAAAACCTTTAAAATTAGACATGCTTGATAGAAAAAAGTTTTACAGATGCTTTGCCTCCTCGATAAATGATCACCAGGTAACATTTTTGATAGGCCCAATTTAGATGTTTAAAATTAAACACGAGAGGTTTTTTCCCCTAAACTAAAACGTATTCAAAGGAGTACACACAGAAGTAAAATAATAAAATGATAAGATCTTGATTGAATCCCCCCACCATGTTTTCATGGAAAATAAGAATTGTGCTTAACAAAGAATTAGAAAACAAAAACTATTTAATCTCATGTGTATGGAAATCCTCCTCTAAGGAAATCTTGCCATATAGTGTCTTTTAGGCATGTATTTTGACTGATTCTGAATTTAAACCTTAGATAGCTATTAAGAATTGAAATAAAACACTAAGGACTAAAGGAAAAATAATTTTCTTTTCTGCTCCCTTTGTTTAAGTTTCGAAAAATATTGCATGAAATGTTAAATTATACACATATTAAATTATGTATACATTAATGATACCCAGAGGCAACAAGAAAGCAAAAAAGAAGAAAATAAGACCTTCCTTATTTTGTCTGAAAAAACGCATAGACTTAAATGTGCAAGAAACAGTTATGAGTCCTAGTTAGATCACTAGTCAACTCTCTCTCGGTCTCCTCATCTGTAAAATGGAGTAACAGTTACAGTCTCCCTCCCCCACCTCCTCCTCCTTCGTACATCCCAGAGTTTATGAAAGAAACTTAATGTTTAGTAAAAGGTAAAATTCTAATCCAAAGGCCTTTGTGAACAAGTGTGTCACAATATGTCTGCATCCCATTTTCTCTGTGTTTCTCCACGAAAGAAACTTAATTTCACAGTAATGTCTATATCTACTGTAAAAATGTGGACAGGTTTGTGAGTTAATTTGAACATCTGCTGTCAATAGTCTCCAGAATCTGTACAATTTCATGTGTTATGTTTATTAATGATCCATGTAAAGAAAGCTACCAGCTTGAGTTTCACAGTGTCAAACTGTGAATTATTCATTCCTATGTAGTGGAAACTATTCATAAGTTATTATCAATTAAATATTTATACATTATAGTATTTTTTGACTAGGAAAGCTTGAAACATGAAAATGTTAGTGAGACTTGTTCTGGGACTCGTCATCGTTGATGCCGCTGTGACTGCTCCAACTCTGGACCCCATCAACTATGACTCAGAAACTTATGAGGCCACTTTGGAAGACCTGGATAATTTATACAACTATGAAAACATACCTATTGGTCAAGCTGAGGTAACTGATTCCTCCCTCTCTTGAGACTTTTAAAAGTATGAGTATGGGGAGTTATTGAGATTTGCTCACTTCAAATAAATTTTTATTTATCAATAGAGATGTTCTATCTTAATGATTTCATACGAGCCTTTCTCCAGAATCAGTTCAATCTGTTGGAAGTTAACATTGGGACACTCTTTTGCTTTCTCATGGTTCACTTCATTTCCTTTATATCTTCTCATAAAATTAAAACAACAATAATAGAAAGGAGTTTGTATCGAGTTAGAACAGAGAACTTTAGAGGAGAAAGCCATCATTAAGAAAGAGTGGAAATACTATGCATGCAATGATGAGGAAGTTGGGGAAGTTTGGGGCATAGGAAAAAGAGGAAGGTAAATTAGAAAAAAATAAGAATACGAAGAAAGGGCGGTGATTTGGAACTCCACCACGTTCCAAGAGTGAATGTACTTTCCTAAATGACTGATTACCTCTCAGCTAATGTAGGCATTGGCAAGTTTACAGCCCATTACATAAATCCGATATGACATGTTTCTAATTAAATGTTAGACTTTTTACATAACTAAAGGATACAGACTAACTTTTTGAATCAAAACACAAATAGACCTTGAAATGTTGGAGGGTAATTAATGTACAACATTGACAAAAACTAATTAAGCATAAATCAACCAAAAGGGAAGTTACATCACCTTTACAGGATCATAACATATTTCGGGCAGTCATTCAAGTGTAAGTCTTCTTAGCATAATTACTTTTGATAACTAAGGAAGTAAAATATTTAGACAAAAGCATGTATTTAAATTGTATGGAACTTAGCTATATCTTTATTAAGAGGATAAGCATTCTCATTACTGTTTATGTTGCCTTATGAAATTCAAGAATCAGATTTTTGCAATATGATGGTTTTCACATCTTATTTCCAGCCCTATTTTCCTTTCCATCTTCCTCTCTCTTGTCTTCATTCTCCTCCCACCCCACCCCTTCTCTGTTTCCCTCTTTCCTTCTTTTTAGTAAAGTTTTAGGCTTGACAGAAGACCACTTTTCTTCTGCACTTTTGATTGTGACTCTGTTTTCCAAGTCTTTATACACTGTTTGATTCATTTTGCTGTATGACTTCTGCTACTTCAGGGAACTGTCTGTAGGGTTTATAGTTGTTAACACTAGTCTTGCTGTGCATGATCTATAGATCTCCAATCTAATGCATCAGTGTAGAAAATAAGGAGAAACTTTTTCAGTGCTTAACTCTTGCTCTTCTCCTTTTCCCATATTGCATAAATATTTAAAAAAAAAAAAGACTCAGTATGCATCTGCAGTTATCTACCAAGCTAAATATTTTAGTTTTAAATGTACTTGTCATTCCTCCAAAACATATCTCATGGGATCAAAGAGGTTTGTTGAGTACCATCAGTGAATCCTCTGTTTCGAGTAGGCCTATGGAGTGGGTTCTAGGGACTGCTCAAGCCTGGCCTAGATAAAATTTTGAAGGAGATGAGCTTTATCTGTAGATCTCTTTAAAGCCATTCCTTGATGTCAGAATCCCTTTTTGCTGCACATTCTCAAGAGATTCTAAAGTACTTTGTGCCATCAAGAAGCTTAAGCTGATAAATGTATTCTCTATAAAGATGATTTCATTTATAACCCTTCCTCAGTATTTGCTTATTCTGGAAGAGCAACTTTCTTGCAAGGTACCAAATATGTGGCATTGTATCATTCAAATATCCTTAATTTTCACACTGTAGTAGCCAAATTCAGCATCCTTAACAACTCTCTCTCCAGAGAGCCACAAAATAATCTCTTGTTGTTGACTGAAATACGTAAGTCATCCCAGATTCAATAATCTTTTGTGATGAACAAAACCAGTTTATAGATAGGTGATATACATATATACATATACACAAACCTGTGCAATAATGAAAACATAACACATTTGAAAACAAACTATGCATAATTTTTTAACTTTACCAAGTTGGTCCAGTAGCAAAAATCAATCCACCAATCCACTCACCCACCACCTATGAAAAAACAAAATACAAAAACAACGTAATATAATAAATAAAATGACATGAGGAAGAAAATTCAAAACTTCAGCTCAGATCTTAACAAGTTAATAATGTAAATTGCTTTATAAACAATGAACTAATATTCAATTCCTTATGAGAAGATGTGAAATAAAGCCAATAGATCCAGTCATGTCTGCATGGATTCAGAATATAGTTACTCATGATATGAGTTTCTGGACTTTAGTCAGATTCTGACAACTCGATAAACTTATTTATCTCATCTTTATCAGTTAAGAACAGTTGTTCTACATGTTCTTATTTCTATATGAAACTTGATGAGTGAACACTGGTAACATACCCATATGTTGAAGAAAAAAAATCATGGTAAATAAAGCACATGGAGAATTGTAGGATAAGGTTCTTTTATTTCATGTCTTCAATCCCAAGAGTATGGTTCTGCCTATCTTAGCCTAGAATTTGAGAAAGGCAACTTTATATTTTAAAATTGTAAATTTATAAAATAACTGAGCAAGGTTTCTAAAATATATGCCAGTTTCTTTCTTATAAATTTTAAGATGTGGCTTCTTGGGACAATATCATAGACCCTCTAGACTTTGTATGCTTTATCTTTAAGGCCTTAGACATATGAGGTAAGCAGAAATCTATGGTGTCCCCTAAATGACCCATTCCCTGGTGTATCCATGCCCTCTATAATTCTCAACATCATAGCTATATTGGGATATCACTCTTATAATTAGGTTATTTTATATTGCACAAGCGAAATTTAGAAAAGAAGGTTCTATTTGTTGGCTTGATCTATACTAATGAGCCCTTTAAAACAGTGTCCTGAGGTCAGGGACAAATTTTAAAGGATGAGATAAACTCAAGGGAATGGGAAACTATTTGTTGCTGGCTTTAAAGATGGATGGGTCCGCATAGCAAGGAATGCAGGAAGAGAAGCTGACCGCCAGAGAGTATACGGAAACCACAGTTCTATAGATACAAGGAACCCAGAGATATAGACGAGCTCACAGCCCTGGTCATTAGCTTGATTTTGGCCTTGTAAGACCCTGAGCAGAGAACCTAGTCTGGCCATTCCTGGACTTCTGACCCACAGAAACTGTTGGTTAAAAATGGGTATAGATTTAAACTGCTAGATGTATAACGATTTGCCTTGCTGCCATAGAAAACTAATACAATATGTAATAATGTAAATTTTTTTCCGAGAACCAAATTTGAATTGTACTGCTGCAAGGCTTGCATTTGTGAATCCAGTGATTTATCTATAGCGATGAGCCATACCCCAGAGTTAGAATCTCAATAGGGCTTTGTCGATTTTTACTAGTGGGAGTATATTCATTACCTCCCTAGTGAGTGAAAGGGTCATGGGGGCACCTGTGCGGCTCAGTTGATTGAGTGTTCGACTTCAGCTGAGATCATGATCTCACAGTTCGTGGGTTCAAGCCCCCTGTCTGGCTCTGTGCTGACAGCTCAGAACCTGGAGCCTGCTTCGGTTTCTGGTCTCCCTCTCTCTCTGCCCCTCCCCTGCTCACACTCTGTCTCTCTCTCTCAAAAATAAACATTAAAAAATTAAAAACAAAAAAACCCCAAAAAGACAAAAAGAAAGGGTAATAAAATAATTTCTAGTTTTAAAAATGGTATGCAATAATAGTATTCCAGACAGCTCACTTAACTGATTTCTGATGATTTAGAATATTCAGGATCTTCTGGATTCTATGTTAGAAGCAGATCTTAGGCTCAGAAATTCCATCATAATGCTCTATATTACCCAGTGGATTCTGTATAAATTTGCTGGTATAAGATAATTTTTTTGTAGTCTTTTACTTAGCTTTTATTTTAATTTAATGGTACAAGTGGGAATTGGTTACAAGCCATAAGACAAAAATAAGAACTTTTTGCTTTCTGATGAATACTAGCTAACCTTAATTGAGCACTCCTTCTGTGCTGAGTACTATTCTAGGCCTGTCATATGCATGATCTCATTACTCACAATAAAACTAGGAAGCAATATTGTTATTTTCATTGAATAAATGAGAATGTTGAGGTAAAGAGCAGTTAAGTAACATGACTAAGATTATAGTTGTTAATGGCATATAATTATGGTGATATTATCTTCTCATATCAGAAAAAAAATTCCAGCAGGTTAATAAAAAATTATATTATCCTCCCTCCATTTTCTACCATTTTCCTAATTGTCCTTTTAACTTGATATTTGTTTTAGTAGAAGTGAATGCTGGTGCTCCAACACTGCTAAAAGCATTGTTCTATTGATGAATAATGTAAACTGGAAGTAACCTTTAGAGACAGTTGACTTACCCAAGTACTGTAAGAAAGAATGGCTTAAGACTAACTACTTCAAAGATTAATTGTAGATAGGCAGTCTCCAACATAGTATATCTATATTATAGGGAATAGCCTATAGCTATCTCTCTATTTCTATCTATCCATCCATCCATCCAATCTAGTTATAAATGATATAGATATAGATACAGATATAGATAGATATATAAAATAATAAATATTGGGTGGTTTAGAATCCACGGAAACATTTCACAATTTGCCTTAAAGTTTTCATCAGAACACAGTTCAAAATTCGGTATTGTTTAAATGATTTAAACGGAGACTGTGTTTTCAATTAAGATAGGTATTTGTTGTTTCTGTTTTCATGGTATGCTTTGGGGGTTATTGATTTTTCATTTCTCGTGGGTCTAATAAAAACACTGGCCTGCCCATGAGTTATTTCCTTTGCCCAGAAAAGTACTCGGTGGCAGTATTAATATTTATAGAGGATATGAACTTCCATTCCTGCAGTAAACTTTCCTTGGCTCCATCCAGCCAGAGTTACCTCCCCTATACAGACTTACTCTAGTCTTATATAATTACTTTTACTTAATTTCATCTGCAGTGTCCATGCATCTTTAATACACACAATGAATGTTGTATCACAGAGCCCTGTGGAGCACTTCGTTGTATTACATGAGGGACAGTAGGAGGGACACTTATAATGATGCCATGCAATGCTCTTTAGGAGGATACGGAGTAGACATTTCTCTCGGTCTCAGTGCCCAAATGGGCTGCAAATTTTCAGGAATGTGCTCATTTTCTAGGCTCTATGTCTCATAACTAATTGTGCTTGTCATTGGCTTAGAAATTTGGGTCCTGAATTTGCCTCATTCTTTCCTCATTTTATATTACTTCCCCCACCTTTACTTTCCCATCATCCTAATCTCTTCATGTAGATTGTTTGAAGCATTAGCATACATGCTTTTAAAACTTCTTCATACACTTTGTGGAATCCGATGGGGTATGCATTCACAACTAAATGGCAGTAACTAATAAATGGATATCCGTAATAATTGATCAATAGGGATTTTTTTTAATTGTTTTATTATTTTTTTTCAGAATAATTTTTTTTTAACTTTATAGTTTATTGTCAGGTTAGTTTCCATATAACACCCAGTGCTCTTCCCCACAAGTGACCTCCACCAAGACCATCACCCCGCTTTACCTTTTCCCC
>CM053571.1:27738357-27868947 GCA_028646485.1 Cryptoprocta ferox
TTCTCCACATCCTCGCCAGCATCTATAGTCTCTTGAGTTGTTCATTTTAGCCACTCTGACTGGCGTGAGGTGGTATCTCAGTGTGGTTTTGATTTGTATTTCCCTGATGATGAGTGATGCTGAGCATCGTTTCATGTGTTTGTTGAATGAGAGATGCTTTCCTTGCTATTACTCTCCATTGATCTTAAAATTAGGCCATTGTTTTCTCTTTCATCAAGAGAATAAGTAACTAAATTACTTAAAATCATCCCAAAGAAAATCGCCATTTAAAGAAATGAATTAAGCTTTAAAAATAGCTTTCAGAGAGCAAGAAGCTATATAAGATTCATCAAAGGAATGAAAATTAAATTCAGTGGAGTTGTAAAAATGGACAAGAACTCAGTGAAGGCAGTTGTACCCAGTAGCATTTGAACAATGTTTTGTTTTCAGTTGTCATCATGGTAATATGATGCCATACAGAATAATTTTGGAACAAATGTTGGTGCCCTGTAATACTAGAAATTGCTGAAGTAGAATCACATTAACTTTGGGCTACTCATAGAATCAATGTCCACTTCAGATAGTGATATATAAAAAGTATGTTTAATTAGGTTACCTAAATATAATAAATTGGTATAGCTTCTGTAACACTAACAGACAGCTTATTTAAAAAACCATCTTTGTATTTTCTGAACAAAAAGCGATTAATTAGTAATATTACTACTATTTATGTCCTCTGTTGATAAAGGCACGGAATACTTTTGTCTTTATATTTGGAATGATGTCGCACTTTGGCCAGTTTATGCAATATATTTTAAAGTTTCAAGCTTATGGTTTGCATATAAAACACTTTTTGTTGGAAGAAGTAACTCAAACTCAGCCTGAATTAAATGTTCTTTTCAGAATTTGGCAAAAAATAAGAGCTAATCTTCCTCTTCACCCTCCCTCCTCACCAAAGACACTCTGGAGGAAGGGAGGGACGAATTTTGTTGATGAGTTTTTAATATGGTTGTCTGATTGACTTTCCACATGCTCCTTTTAAAAACAGTGTTAAACTATTTGAATTTTATTTTAAAACTATTTGAAAACTTTAAGAAAATGAAACAACAAACATATAAAATCATATAGACTTATAAGGAAACAAAAGAACGCTGATAGTCTTTGCCAGTGACTTATTTGTATTTGTATTATACATTATTTATGAGACCACAAACATAAGTTAATTCTCATAACTATCCTTTGAAATGATAAATTATTCTATTATTATTATTATTATTAACAATTGAAGATCAGAATTTTGCCCAAGGTTATTCAGCTAGTAAGTTTCAGAGTAAAATTTAAACCAGATTGTTTTAATGCCAAACCAGAGAAACTTTGGCATTAAACGCTTCCATTATTTTTCTTCTTCTCTTTAATCTTTACCTTTTTTAGCTGTGTCCAATATTGAGGTTTCTTTCCTCTGAAATTAAGTAATTTGATTATTAGTAATCAGAAAAGCAAGAATTTTCAAGTGATTATAATTAACACAATATCTAAGCATCAAGCTGTCAAAGTATTTAAGGGAGCAAGAGGTAAGACAATCCCGGTGAACAGATAGCGCTTTGTGAGAAATGTGGGGATTGAGCAATCTTTGCCAAACACATTTCTTCTTCATTCATTCTCAAGATTAAAATAGAAAATAAGATACAGCTTTCATTGCCAATGTTCATGGTCACATTCTTTTAGATAATTAATATGGATCAGTTAAATCAATTTGCACACCGGGCTCATGTTTAGAGAAGAATTCCATCACACTTAAGATATCTACATGCCAGTCTATGAAATCCTTAAAAATACATCGTTAGTAACCCAGGCTAAATATATGAGAGCCTTTTAACACCTTTGGAAGCCAATTGTTGACATAATGCCAGTAACAAGGGATAGCTTCAAGATTTGTTATCAACTGTGTGGGACAATTTTGGAAAAAAATAAATTTAAAATTCCATTCTGTTTAACAAAAACCTTATTCTGTGCTAATATGAAAATCCAAATAATATTCTGAATTCCTTTTTTTTTTTTTAATGAGAAGCAGACCTGTAATTTAAATATTATCCGCTGAAGGCCTGGGCTTACTGGTTAGAAATTGACTGGCAGAGTGAGGATCTTAATCAAAGTAAATACATAGGTGAGGACATTTGCTTCCCAATCTGACTTTGCCCGGGCATTTAAATTATTAGACCACAGAATAATGGAAGAAGCCACTAGCTTTGGGTATTAACCCAAAACTGTGGTTAACCACAGCCTTCAGATTAGCGCCTGATCCAGGAAATTGTAGTGCATGGAGGGACAAAGCAGTGTATGTTCTTGACAGGCAGACAATTCTCCCCAAAAGGGAGGGTGAACCACTCAGTCCTATCTTCTCCCATCCATGAATTAGCCTAGTTATTCTTCCTCAGGAAGAGTGAGTGAAAGAGCCAACAGAAGATGCACCCACCTACCAGGATGGTGGCCTTCAAGTCATTAGGCTACCTATTAAGTTCAATATAGCTATTCCCTTCAACAGAAAGCTTCCCATTTTTAAGACAATCATGCTCGCACCTTCATGAGACCTATTCTCATGACAGTCAGCACTCTTAGGCATCCTCTGGCATAATGTAGATTTTGATCCCAGAAGCCCTGAAATGAATCCAAGAGTATCAATGAATTTATCTCAAAGGCCCTCCTGTGCCTGAGATTGAAATCTCACTCTCAGTTGTATGTTCTACCTAAAATTATATCAAGCCACATTAATAATAGAGCTTAGGAAAGACTCTGAAATGAAATTAAATGTTGAGTAAATATACTCCAATAAAACAATTCCAGGGGCACCTGGGTGACTCAGTTGGTTAAGCCTCCGACTTGGGCTCGGGTCATGATCTCACGGTTCCTGTGTTCGAGCACCATGTCAGGCTCTGTGCTGACAGCTCAGAATCTGGAGCCTGCTTCAGATTCTCCCTCTCCCTCTCTCTCTCTCTCTCTCTCTATCTATCTCTCTCTCTCTGTCTGTCTCTCAAAAAATAAATAAACATTAAAAAAAATTCCAGGAACATAAAGATAACACTAATCTGTATATATTACCCCTACTTTTATGAAGTGTTTGTGGAAAAATAAAAGACTATAGATTAACATCCATCTCCTGCAAATTAAAGTCTGAACTTGTTTAAATCCAAAGATATTAGAGTACAAAATCAGACTTGCTTGACTTTGATTTAAACATCCAAAGAATATACAGTCCAAAACTTTCTTTTCCTAATTCTTTTTGCTTCATCTTCATCTTGCCTGGGTCAAGCTAGACTCTTTCAGTAACAACATACTGAATTCTTCCACATACAGGTGTAGTTCCTTCAGAGGCACATACTTTGTTATCCATTCATTACAGTTTCCCATGACCTTGATATTTTAAAAGAATGAAACAGTAAGTGTGCATGCAGTGTTATCACAAAAATGACCCTAATCTCCATCAAATTTAAAGAACAAGTTAATCCCGAGTCTCCAAAAATAATTATTCCAAGCAAAAGTGTATTCCCCCAGACCAGTACATAGTGTTGGCAGATACTCTAGAAGAGATCTGGAGCTACCTAAGAAAAATCAGGAGATGGGGAAAAAAATATCATGGTTTAGTCCCCTCCAGATATAGGTCAGCTTATGTTTATTGCCCCTAGTTTGCAAATTTTGAGCTCAAACACTTGGTGAAATCTTCCATCAGGAGTTAAATTACAGCACAGTTTTACCATTCTCAGAGTAGCTGTTCTCAAGATGTAGTTGCTGAACTGGCAGTATCAGCATCACCTGGGAGCTGGTCAGGAATGCAAATTCTTAGATCCTAGCCCAGATCTAATCAATCAGAAACTCTAGAGAGGGCCAGAAATCAGTGATTTAACTCCTCTATCATTCTGATGCACCTGTGGTTTGAGCAGCACTGAACTAGGAAACATCCCCTACCATAATGGCTCTTTTCTCAGAGTAGCATTTGAGATATTCTTGTTTTCCAGCATCTTTTTAAAACATACAATGGCAGCCGGCCCAGTTACCAGGTCAGTGGAAGTTTCCTCCTCTTTTTGCATACTCAAAGCCTTTGAATGTCTAATTTTCTGCTAAACCCTGTGTTTCTGGCATCTGATTCTGCATTGTGTATTCTCTCAGGTGACAGATTATCTTGTGAGCAAGAATTTTCAGCCAGTGGGATTCTCCAGCCTGAAAGCTATGCCAGTGGCTTATCCCTGGCTTCCTGCTATGGAATTCAAGAAATTTACCTCCCAGAGACCTTTTCCCTCTTCCCCATGTTTTTTTTTTTTTTTTTTGTTTTTTTTTTTTGTTTTTTTTTTTTCCAGCTGGAGAATCAACCTCAGCAGATTCTTGAACTGGAACTGTCAAGGATGTTTGTGAAGGCTCTGGCCCCTGGGAGCTTAGTAAAAAAACAATCCTTCTACCACATTCTCATCAAGAATTTACTAAACTTTCAAAGTTCCAGGACTTAATTAGTATTTCTGTCTCCTACATCTTATTCAGTGAAGTATGTTTCCCCTTTAGTGTGGGGGTTCTCAACTTTGGCCACATATTTGAATCACGGCTAGAGCTTTTAGAAATCCTAACACCCAGGCCACATCTCAGACTCTTGAAATCAGAATCCCTCAGGATAGGCTCAGATCCAGTGTTTGACTTCCTTGAGCTGGGAAGTGTGAGTCTGGTGCTGGGTTTTTTCTTTTTTCTTTTAATATACATTTTCGGTGCCCATACAGTGTATGCCTTCTCATTTCTTTCCAGTCCAAATTTTTGTTTTTCTAACATACTCCTGTAGATTTTGTCTTGTGACATCTTAGGGATGGATTTTTTTTAAAAATAGTAAATTATAAATCTTCCAGAAATCATGCTGTTCAAAAAATTTTTGGAAATCTTCTATTTTCAAATTGAGTAATCCTGCCCTGACCATGTTCTTCCATCATACAAATGTCTAACCTGAGATTGAAAGTGACCTGTTGTTGTCCTGCCTAGCTCTCTTTTAATGTGACTAATTTTCACTAGATCTTCCCCAACTCCATATATTCATATGTTCTAATACTCCTAGGACAAGTTCTGGTCAAACTTGTCTTGAGTTTGCTAGGAATATAGAGGCTCCCCCTATGTTTGTTAAGGTACACACTCACAAGCTTGGAAATAGTTCAAGAATTATTACTTGGTATGGTAATGTTGTCACTCATCAGGTTGTACAATTACTAGATTTTGATGTCATCTCAGCCAATATGAGATACAAATAAGTGAGATAAAGGATAATCACAGTGACATCATGCCAGTCTCTCTGGTCACATTCAGTGTGGGGTTTAAAGAGGTAAATGACATGGATGCAAATATATATTATACACTCCATTTCTTAACATGAGAAGAAGAACAAAGAGAATATATATATATAAGATATTGAGGCTTGGTCAAATTTTCTCATAAGTTATGATATTATCTTTGGAGTTATGATACCAAAAACTGATTGAAGTATTAAAAATGAAAGAAATCAAATCCATGACATTTAAAATTAAAAAAAGTCCTCCTACTAAAACTATACTGAATCTGTAATATAGAGATAAAGGAGATTGAAAAGGATCAGTATATTCTGATACTGAGAGAAGAAAGGAAGATCATAAAATCAAATATTTTTAGGCCAATTAACTACTACTTAGCAGCCTTCTATTGGCAGGATGATTCAATCACGATACTAATAGCAAAAACTTATGGCCATCAACAAATTTAAAGATTTTAATCCTTGAAAAACAGCTCTTCCTCTGCTTTATGCTATTACAGAGCTGACTTACCTATAGTCCTTTGTTCTGGTGCTATGGTCAACAATGATCTTTTGATCATAATTAGGTTCCCAAGTGAGACGCAGAGGCTATAGAAGATATATTGGTGACAGTAAAGAGGATTCAGTTTAGTGTTCTGGTTTAGTTCAGTTTTCTTCATTTGTTTAAACAAATTTGGCCTCTAAAAGATAAAGTCAGGTTTCTAAATTTGTAAAATTTTTTAAGGCTTTACTACTGAAACTAAACAGTAGAAAAAAATTAACATAATAATTCTCTTTAAAAGGTAATTGGCTATTAGCTAGCTGGTCCTCCCTGGTGCACATATTTTCCTATTCAAAATGCCTATTATTACCTTCTGATAATATATACATCATCATCATCATCATCATCATCGCCATGAGTGAATAGCAATTTTATGCAGATAAGCTCTACGTATTAAAAGGCATGGCTTATTATACTTAGTGAATCAATAAAGTCTGTGTTAGAAGGAACAATTTGCTTCGTGTTAGGCTAGGAAAGATCAAAACTTAAAAAAATACTAAATTACTCCAAAAAAAACCCACTAGAGTTTATAAGGTTCCAAATCTTTTGGTTTTCAGTCTAACTTCTTTGTTTTCAATTACTGTGATTGACTCTCTCTCTCTCTCTCTCTCTCTCTCTTTTTTTTTTCTCTCTCTCTCTCTCTCTCTCCCCCATCCTCATGAGATTACTGATTTCAGCCTACACTAAATTGTCCTGGCATCCTTACTTAGGGAACAAGGGCTGTAAGGGGAAAAGGAATGTGAACTGACTTTATTATTAGATAATGTTTCTAATAATTTGCCAATTATTCTCTTGCCAAAGTTCTCTTCCAATATTATTTGGAGACATTTAATTAGAACTAGATGATACATTTTGTGAGAACTAAGATATTGAAAATCTATTAAGTTTCTGGAGCCTAATATAATGGTGGCAAATGGAGTCCTTAATAAACTGGGGTAAAACTAAAGTAGAAATTTTTTTATGATGACTAAAAATGGAATATTGCCACTTTCTGACAATAAGGAAAGGAAATAAGTAAATAAACACAGGAACAACAAAATGCTGTGGTCCCAGAAGAGACATAGATTAGAGAAGATATTATTAAATGAAACCTTCAAATCAACAGCTCTCATCTCTCTTGCATTAAAATTTTCACTGAAACATTGCATTAAATACAAAGAAGCATTACCATTCAGAGTAATGAATTTATGATGAATCACCATCTATTAGGATAGATTTCTAAAAAGCATGAAATAATTTACTTGTTTTCATAAATACATCCTAGCAAGTCAATGTCAAATATGATTTTATGCTTTTTTGAAGTAAATAGAAAACCATTAACTAATTTTGATATTGGACTTGTAGACATTTATTCATTATACATATTTATTAACTCTGATTTAATCTAGTTAATAAAATACTGGAGCTTTAAAAATAAGTAAATTGAAATAATTGTGAATTCACTCAAACATGGTTGTTTATTATTTCATTAAGTTCTCCAAGTAAGCAAGATCAAAGAACAATTTTTTGTAAAAACAGAAATCAGAGAGGATCGAGTGATGAAAAAGAAAAAAATATGCATTTATGTTTTCTAATGTCAATGATATGTGCCAAGTATATCAACCCATAACAATATTAAAAATTGTTCCCTAGGTATGATTAGGATATGGATAAGAAAACAAAAATTTAAGAAATTTATATTAAGGCAAGTTAAATTAGCAGCTGTAACAAACAACTCTAAAATCCCAGTGGCCTTATACTATAAAAATTTGTATCTTGCTGACATGACAGTCCAATGAAGGTCAACAGGTTTACTGTCCTCCAAGTAGTTATTCATGGATTCAAACTTCTTTCATACTAGAGCTTCACCATCTTCACTTTGGGACTTCAAGGTCACACTAGTATCCTATGTTGACAGATTGAGAAAATATACTTGCTTTTCATTAATTTGGACCAGATGTGGTGCATTACTTCCTTTCCCATTCAATTGGGTAGAATTAGCAACGTGACCCAATCCAGATTCAAGGAAAGTGAAAAATGTACTTTAGCTGAATGCCCAGGAGGAAAATGAAACTGTGGTGAATGCATGGAATTGTCTTAGCCATCAAGTTTAGCCAGACTAAAGTTTCATTCTGACATAATACTTATTTCTCACAAAAGTTAGAATTATAATAAATGCTGCTTGAATTTTACAATCCATTTATATTGATGTTATATGATATTTTTCATACTTGTCAATTTCAGGGGAAGATTGAATGACTGTCAAGTGCTCTTACAGGGCAATGTGGCCTTCATATCGTTTTTAGCCTTCGGGATCAGCAACTGACTAACATAATCAGTGATGGTCAAATCAGATTGTAGGTTGATGAATGATGCCAAGGAAGAATTATATGAGGCTTAAAATTTGTACAAGACAGTCCATTTGTGAATGTGTAATGTGAAGTCATTACCCAGGGATGATAAGGCTCACTTCCCTGTTGCAGATCCCCTCTTTCTCAGAACGAAGGTACCTATGAAACAAGATTATTTAGCAGAAATTTATTTGGCTGAGTACAGATTCAAAATTAAGTAAAGCAAGCAGTTTTGTGGCAGGACTAATTAGATTAAAATCCTGGTCTTACTATTTAGAAATTGTGTGACCTGAGACAATTTATTTAGTCCTCCCACCTTCCATTATCCGTTTACAACTCTATTAGATGTGCACAATTACTGCACCTTCTACAAAAAGCTGTTCTGATAATTACATGTGAATCAATGAAAACATAACAGTTTCTCACATATAGTGAATGTTCAATCCATGCCGGTTGTTTTAATCTAGCAGATGATGAGTGAGATGTAGTAAAACTTCTCCATACCAGAGATGATCTCTTTAGTGACCATTGCTGATGGTCAACAAATTTAATATTTCTCTCCTCCAAACAATGCTAAACACAATAACAAATCACTCTTTCTTGAACTTGATTTTTTTAGGGTGCCACTCTGCATTTTGCTTTTTCTTCAGCTATACTATTATCACTAACAAGTCGAGAGTCAGGAAGCTGCTCCCAAAGGCTTGGGTGGAACAGTATTTTCTTCTTGTGCATTTTTAAGGGCAGTTTTACATCATGAGAACAATCTAAAGTGACTTCAATTTCTTGGAATGGAGACCTCACTGTGACCTTATCCCTGACCCAATCGGTATTTACACTAAAATATGCATTATTTTTTGTATTCCAATAGGAACAATTGTATCTTCATTCTTTAGTGAATATCAATAAGTCAACAAGGATCTCAGTGTATATATGCTTTTGTTTTCTTTGCCTTTCAGTATTTGCTGTAGTGTCAATAAAGCTGTTAAAGAATAAAATAAAATAATATTGTGGAAAAAGAAGTTAAGGGATAGAGGGAATACCAAGCAGAACAACTAGTACATGCGAATGTCTTCTAGAAAAAGGAGCATAAGAAATTAAAGATGGGCAGTGCAGAAAAAGAAGAGAGTTTGATATGAAATGGAAGAAGGCAACAATAGAAGGGCCAAGCCATGCAAGACCTTGTAAGGTGAAGAGTTTTGAATGTATTTTAATAATAATAAACATAAAATAAAAAATGCAAAGATAAAAATAGCAAATAATAATAAATTTGCATGGCACTTACTATGTGTATTAACATTTTCATCCTAACACAGCTGTACTATATACTGTACATAGCAGGATTTTAAGATAGAGAAACTGAGGTTTAAGAGGCAATGTAACTCACCCAAGTTCTCACAGATAGGCCAGAATCAAGTTCACCCAGTCAGAATCCTTCCTTTTAACCAATATGTTACGGTGCTTCTGTAAGGCCACTGTTCTTGTGGTTATCAAGAACAATAAAAATCCATTTAAAGATTTTAAGCAGAGGTTGACAATCATCAGTTCTCTCTTTTAAAGAGCTTATTCTCATTACAGAGTGGATATATAACAAAGGAGATGCCAACTTCTTATAAGTAGACTATTGCTGTATTCCTGGCAAGACAGGCAGCGACTTAGATAACGGTGATGATGGTAGACACAGAATAAAAATAATAATGGTATTGATAGATGTTTAGAATATAATACTGACAGGGAAAATGGATATAATGATCATAACTTAAGTGTAATGTTTGGCATAGACATTCATTCTGGTTGATTAGATAACCATCAAGACTGGCAAAACTTGATCATTTACAAATTCACTCATTCCAGGATCTTTTCATTCATTCATGAAGGTAGGAATAGATTCTGAGTATCCAGAATTCTTTCGTAGCATTCTTTCCATCACACATAGGTGACATTCATTCAGTTCCTCTTCGGAAACTTAGCTTCAGTAAAAGTGCTGAGATCAAAAGATATCAAAATATTAAAAAAAAACCACACACACACACATTATGTTTTATTAGTCGAAACGCATGCTTAGCAGAAGCAAATGGCTCATGATCATCTGAAACAAGTATAAGCAGCATGTTCAGCAAGGGTCTGTCTGTACTGACAAAGTTCCTGGCAAAGGAGGCAATTAGGAAGAGAAGTACAGCTTTTGTTTCCGAACACACTACTTTTTTCATATTTTACTTAGAAATTAACACAAATACATTAGGGGTATCTGGGTGGCTCAGTCGGTTAAGCGTCTGACTTCAGCTCAGGTCATGATCTCATGGTTCGTGGGTTCAAGCCCCGCATCGGGTTCTGTGCTGACAGGAGCCTGAAGCCTGTTTCAGATTTTGTGTCTCCCTCTCTCTCTGCCCCTCCTCTGCTCGGTCTCTGTCTCTCTCTGTCTCAAAAATAAATAAACTAAAAAAATAATAATAATTGTTTTAAAAAGACAAATACATTAAGTAGACTCAATGGTAACAATATGGTCCTACAGGTCATTTAGATGTGCTTTTTGATGAGATAAATAGATTTGATTAAAATTATTTAAAACCAAATGTTTAAAATGATGCTGAGTAGTTTTATGGAAGATTTTTCTGTGGATACCTCTTCTGATTATTGGAGAATGAAAGTCTGAAATCTTTTGCCGTATTATTGATAATAAGGTAAATATTGCTGGTAAAAGTCTCAGTACACATAATCTGGTATAAGAAATGTAACTGAATCATTTTCTACTATGAGTCCTTATGTCTCCAGGGAGCAGGGACCTCATCTAAGACATTTGAGGGTTATTTCAGACCCCTTTTCCCTGAGATTGCATTGAGGTGCTAGATTGCTTACATGGAGTCAAGGCTGTGAAAGGTGCAGAGGCCAAGGCAGTCCTGATGACTCATTTTTGGCATTATTGTCACTCTAACCTGACATCTGCTGACACTTCACTCTACCCAGGTCACTGTCTGTGGGCTATGCATTTGTCATCTCTGGTACAGATGTACTCTTTCGTATAGATAGTTTATGTCCACCATGACATAAACTATCTACAAATCTAAAGCCAGATAAACAAGAGGATAGCTTAGGGGTGCCTGAGTGGCCCAGTTGGTTGAGCATCTGACTCTTGATTTCGGATCAGTTCATACTTCCAGGGTCGTGGGATCAAGCCCAGTGTCTGGCTCTGTGCTGAGCATGGAGCCTGCTTAAGATTCTCTCTCTCTCTCTCTCTCTCTCTACCTCTCTACCTCTCTCTCTCTCTCCCTCTGCTCTTCTCCCCTGCTTGTGTGCACTCTCTCTCAAAAAATAAAAAATAAAAATAAAGAAATAGCTTTCTGCAAACCAGTCAACTCAGAGATGTGCCTTGTTGGTATTATGTCAAGGTATAGGGGCGCCTGGGTGGCTCAGTTGGTTAAGCGTCCACCTCTTGATTTCAGCTAAGATCATGATCTCATGGTTTGTGGGTTCAAGCCCCACATCAGGCTCTCTGTGCTGACAGTATGGAAACTGCTTGGGATTCTTTCTCTCTCCCTCTCGCTGTCTGCCTCTCTCTCTCTCTTAAATTAATAAACTAAAAAAAAAAAAAAAAGATATGCAAGCACAGTGATGGCTAAACTCAAGGCGATATGCAGTAGTGACCTTTTGCATTTATTGTGCTTATAAAATTCAGGTAAACATAATAAATAGATTAAAACAATTCAATAAAAGAAAACAGGTCAGAGTAAAACAAGAAGGTAAAAGAAAAACTAATGGAGGAACATTCGGGAAGAATAAAGATTTATATCACAGGCTCAGTTATTTGCATTTGAGTGTTGCCAGTTGTAGCCAAAGAAAAAGGGGCAGGGATGTTTTCTGGTCATTTGTGTTTATTCCCAAATTTAGGTTTCTGCAGGATAAGCATAAAAGTCAGCCACATGGAAAGCCAGGTGGCCACACCTCCCAGGCCTCATTTCTTTGCATGCATTGCCTCACAGCTTCATATCACAGTATGAAAATTGTTAAAAGAAAGGGGAAAAAAGATAGAAGCTTAAATCATTTCTATTCAATAGTGAAAATAAATGTGTCTACAATGCAAAAAACTTACCAGGAACAGCCCTTTGAGTTTATAGTTCCGTAATTTTGCTAAACTGAAAAGGAATTCCTTTCCCTTGGTCTTCAAAATTATTCAACATTCACATTTTATTAGCAAGTAAGCATGAACAAAACGGGTTTTGATAAACACGAAAGCTGCTTTTGCCTCATTATATTGGATGGGAGATCTTACAGCTTCCCATCAAATCAGTGGAAAAACAATTATCTGTAGAAAGTATGTGCAAACATTTTTCCTACAAAGCTAAAGATTCAAGGCGATGTGTCTGGAATGTGTTTCTCCCTTTAGGCTGCCTCCATTCCATGAAACATCTGTCTCAATTTCCGCTCTTCCTGGAGCCTCCTTTTGGTCTCTGCAGATCTACTCCTTCTAAATCTGCTTCATTCTGACCCTGCAGATGGAAACCGTATGTCTCCCTGCTTAAGGAAGTGTGCCCAATCTTCTCAAGGGGAGATTTCTGGCCAAGTGTTATAATATCTTCATTGTATGGCTTCTGAATGCACCAAATACAGTATGAGTTGCTTTTGGTTTGATTTCATGCTTTAAAATGCATTAAAGTGAGCATTAACACATTCACGATTCTTATCAGTAAAATCCCTAAAATTAAATATAAAGCTGTGAACTAGATATACTTTGGACAAGCAATTTTTAAATTACATTTAATAATTTAAATATTATTTTATCTTGTACTTGTTGATCACCCTGAGTTACAGCCCTGAGTTATCAAGATAAATATGTAACTCAGAGTGTACCCTCTAGTGGGCTTGGATAGGCAAAAAACTAGTGGAACCATTTCAATATAGGGAGGAAGGGCTGAAATGGACAGACTCTACAGAAACAAAAAGAGACACAATTCAGAAGAGTGAACTGACAAAAAAAAGTTTAGTGTTTCTTTAAAAGAGTAATTTTAATTTTCATCTGTGAAGCCATGTATTCAAATTTATTAAAAATGACTTTAAATAATAAATGTATCTTATTTTAAATGTATTATGATTACCTAAAACATATATCTAAAATACCCAGAAAATATCTGGCCTGATTATATACTTATTTTATACATGAATGTAATATTGTGCATACCATTTGACATTAAATAAGTTAAAAGGTAATTTGTGGGATTTGTTTTTTGCTTCTTTAATAAATGCAAATAAAGAAGAAAGATGGGAAGAATCAAGCAGTCATATCAGGTGGTCAAAGGAGAATCTGAGATTTCTGGGGATGCCAGGAGGAAAGTGGGCCCCCAAAGTGGGCCCTGAATGTTGCCAACGAACTGTCTTGAGCAGATTTCCTGCCTGAGGTTATAGGATTGTCAGGAAGGTAGATATTTATTAAGTAATACGAAGGAATAGACATTGAGACACAGGAAGGCATTTGAGAGTAAGGGGTTATTCTAAATGCAAATAGTGTTCTTAAAAGCAGTAACTCATTGCCTAAAACACACAAGAAGAGAAAAACAAGTATAATCTAACATACAATCCCAGAAAAAATATTTGAGTATTTTTTCAATTTCAATAGATGCCCTCTATTGTCAAAACTCTCACAAAGGTCAATTTTAACAAACCAAATGTTGTTGGCAATACTTGTTACTCAAATTAAATTTGAAGGTGTATGAGTAATTGCACATCATGATAAAATCATACAGTTTTCATATCTCCATATACATTTTTTATTTTACTCGAGAGGATACTTTCGGTACAAGAGTTGTAAGTGTAAATTGTAAACAAACAGAATATTTGAATCTAGGAAACCAAGGATGAAAAAGGATTGGAGCATACACATTAATTTCTCAGTGGTTATTATCTTCAAAGAGAGTAAAGTCAAGGCTTCAGGGTGAACGGGACTTTGAGATTTTATTCTGCACACTTCTGGATTAATTTAAATCTTCCACAACAATAATGCATTTTTGCAACGCTATGTATTTAGAAAACAATAAGTGAGGTGTTTAAAAAATAAATAATCATATAAGAATGTTTGAAAGAGCAAGATAATCAATCCCCTTAAAAAAACATGGGCATTGGAAATTATTGCTAAGATTCTAGAAACAAAATTAATTGAAACCAACAGTAACAATAACTAGAACCGCATGCGCCCTGCCAGGCAGGCGCGCCTGTAGTGTTGAACTTCAGAACACCAGTGACCTCTTGTGGCAAAAATGGATACGTTTAAAATTTCTGTCCCTGCCACACACAGGGTGATTGAGGTTTCCTGATGAAATTTTGTTTCTTTTTCAGATTGAAATAGCCACAGTGATGCCTTCTGGGAACAGAGAGCTCCTCACCCCACCCCCACAGCCAGAGGAGGCTGAAGAAGAAGAGGAGGAGGAGTCCACCCCCAGACTTATCGATGGCTCTTCCCCACAGGAGCCTGAGTTTACTGGGGTTCTGGGCCCACACACCAATGAAGGTCAGGTCCATCAGAGCTGATGTGAATTAAGTCCAGTTGGTCATATCTCAACACTCTCAAGCTCCAATGCTATAGGCAATCCACATGACTCACAGAGAAAGTTTTGCTATAGGCTAGATTTGAGGCAGGGGCTACACATGTATTATGTATTCAAATATAAAGGAGTTTTAATAATGCATAAAAAGCAGTTTTTATAATTAATTTAATAATTAAATAAGCTTTGGCATGATAGAAATCATCAAATAACCAAATATTTGGGACGAAAATATTTGTCTAGCATCATTACTCAAAACCTTTGTGGTGGAATGCATTTCTAGAACAAGGAACACATTATTAGCAAGATGAGAATCTGTGTCTGACAGATGAGGCCACAGCAGTTCCGGGTGATGAGGTAATGATGGCTGACTGGGTTGACGGCAATAGTACTTATATTTTGCATTGATGGGAACGTACTCTCTGTGGGCCATAAGGCTCAGCACTTCATATTCTCTCATTTGACTACCACAACCTGTGTGTAAAGGTATTAGGATTAATCTTTTCATTGTTAATGAGGAAGCTAGCTCAGAAATGGTAGGAACTTGTCAGAGATCACACAGCTGTTAGTATCACACACTGAGTTTAAAGCAAGCCTGTTCTGATTCTTGTCTGTGTACTTACTGGGACAAAGCCTTCTTCTCTCACGCAGTCCTAGGGAGCAGCAGAGAGGAAGGGATTCCACAGCCCTGGCCTCCATCTTGTACAGCCTGAAGGTGATCTAAACCACAGCCTTTAGGAGTTCCCGATGCTAAATGTGATTCTATGATTTGTCTATATTTCTTACTAGAATTTATCTGTGTCATACCTGGAGGCCCTCAAGTGGACTCACACCAGAATAGTTTCACACACAGAGAATGAGCATAGTGAGCGGGTATAGAAAAATAAGTAGAGTTTCCATTGCAAAGGTTTATTAGTACAGAGTTAGAGGGTCTCTGTACTGTAACTTCCGGAGATACAAAACATATCTTAAAATGACTACTGTTCTCGTGGATATTTTTGTCTAGTACAGGGAGTCAGATATGTAAACAAATGTAGAAGCAATAATGTGTAATAGGTAATATGACAAAAGGCTGTACAGACATACTGAAAGAACAAAAGCAGGAGCACATTCAAATCCCAGCTTTGGGACTTGCTGGATACACAACCTTGAGCAAGACATTTGCTATTTTTTGCCTTAGTCTCCTCATCCAAAATACGGGATAACAAATAATAGATCTTACTTCCTAGAATTGTTTTAAGATTAAATGGATGAATTTGGTGTCTGACCCATAGTAAACAAAAGAAATGTTATTCTCATTATTCCATTATTGATAAAAGAGCTTATTTTTTGATTCTCAACAAACATTTCAGTGTACAATACAGGTTTGTTAACTATGGGCACTATGTTGTACAGCAGATCTCTAGAACTGACTTATTTGGCATAAGTGAAACTTTACATGTGTTGAACCACAACTCCACAGGCCCTGGTAACCACCAATCTACCCTTGGCATCTACCAGTTTTTAACTGTTCACCAATAAGTGACGCAACAGGTTGTCTTTTGTAAAATGCTGCCGAGATGCCAACCACTAAAGTATTTTATGTATATTAACTCTTTGAAGAGTCGGAATGATACTATGTACTAGGTATTATTATTTCCACTTTACAAATAGGACAACTAAAACTCCAGCATGGTATAAAAGTTGTCCAAGATCATGGAGGTGGTACATAGCTGTGCTGAAATGCAAATAGAAACCCTGTATCCTAAGCCAATATCTTCAACGAATACATTATATTCTTTCCACATAGTTAACATTCTATGGAGTAGTAGAACACTCCACAAATAAAAACATGGAGGTACACTTATAATAGAAGGGAATGTAAGTATCCACCAGAAACTTTTCAGTAGGGAAATTAAATATATCTAAAATATTGCTTACTTTTAAGTAATTTCAGATCCATCAAAAGTTGACTGATCTGTCATCATTACCTATACTCAAGGCTTTCAGCCAATCCAGGAACAATGGAAAGAGATAATGCCCAATCTTTTCAAAATCTTTAGGTTTTGAAAGTGATGTTTAGTTTTTGAAATTATGACTCAACAATGTCAGCTTTGAAACCATATAAAAATCTATGCCTTCAGGGAAAAAAAAAGTTATTTCTAAAGTACTCTGAGGGTGAGAAATGAAGTTAAAACTTTAATTCACATTTTAATTTCCACAAAGCATAACCAGAAATTCTAAACTTTAAAATTAAATTTGGGGCACCTGGGTGACTCAGTCGGTTGAGCATCCAACTTTGGCTCAGGTCATGATCTCATGGTTTGTGGGTTCGAGCCCCGCGTTGGGCTCTGTGCTGACCACTAGCTCAGAGCCTGGAGCCTGCTTCAGATTCTGTGTCTCTTTCTCTCTCTGCCCCTCCCCTGTTCATGCTCTGTCTCTCTCTGTCTCTCAAAAATAAATGAATGTAAAAGAAAAATTTAAAAAAATTAAATTTAAATCTTATACATTCCCCATAGCTAAATAGCTTGGAAAGAAATATTTAGAGCATTAATAATCAAAATATCTTATGTTTTACTATGAATACACATTTCTAAAAATAATTTTCCCAATAGGCTTGGGTTATGAGTGGAAAAATTAGAATTAAATTATAAGTGGTGTGAATATATATAAATTACCTAAGCAAATACTGCTAAATTAGCAAGGCCTAGAAGATAAAGAAGAATCAAATGACTTTTTTTTATTACAAGCAGCAAATATTAATTTATAATGAGTTGAAAAATTAGAAAGTGTTAAATACTTTAAGCTTCCCCTTAATTTTTCTTTCCTAGATTTCCATTTCTAAAATAGTTTTCACTCCTGGAGTTGTAATTGTAAACAATTTCCCTACTTGATGACAGCAGTAAGACCTTAGTAGGTGCACTACTAACTCTTGATCACAAACCACAAATGGATCCCTAAGGCAGCCAAATATCCTGGCTTTCCGGGGAGTGAGGGGCCCCGTGGTGGGGGATTTTCAAGGCTAATACCAGGAAATTCGCAGATAAATTGGGGTGAACTGATCACTGAGCGATCACAGGAAGTTCTTCCATCATCTTCTTCCAGTTTCTCTCATGGCTATTTCACATTCTCCATTCATCTCATATCTTACTACCCTTCTCCTCCTCCCCCCTTTACTCTTCAAGCTCATCAGAGAGGTGAGCTTCCTACTCGACAGAGAAAATGCAATCTTCTGGTCAGCAGCTCTTTGTCTTTTTTGAGATGTAATCTTTACCTACGTGGACATGCATGAACCTTATCTCCCTCTCCTCCTTTTACAACAGATGGACTGTCTGTCCTCTCAAATACAGGATGTGATCCTTCCCACTGTGACTTTGAGTCCATTTTCTTACTGCCCTCTCAGGATCCTTTTGATCTTCAAATTCTACTTTGGATCTCTGTCTTCCTATTTCTCCTGCTTCAGTCAATTTACACAGTGCAAATATATTTGCTTATACGTATCACCATCTCTTTTTCCTCCTTCACAGTTAAACATCTCAGTAGCATTGTCTATATCTGCTGTAACTACTTCCTCACCCCCAACTCTCTTCTCAATGGACTGTTAATCTGGCTTCTAGCCCCATCACTCCAAAGCTCTCACTGAAGTAGTATATAACCACCACAATAACTAATCCAAGAGACAGTTTCAGTCCTTAAATTACCTGACATCTCAGCAGTCTTAGAATGATTTCTATTCCCTTTTCCTTTAAACTCTCTCTCTCCATTTGGAGAGAGTACCTCTGTGGGTACTCTTTCCTCCCACTTGCATGGTCAGCTCCTTCTGTTCTTGCAGATCTCAACTCAGTTATCACCTCCTCAGAGAACCATGACTGACAGACTGAGTCAGATTCCCCTATTTTATGCTCATATATTTCATGACGTTTTTCACAGTCACCATTTTATTTACTTGTGTGATTAACATTTATCTTATGTAGAAGATCAGAAAATAGAACAGTGTCTCCTTGTGCTTCTCACTGTTTCACCAGCTAGCATAGTGTCATTTACATAGAAAGGATTCAATAGATATATATTGAGTGAATTAATATTAATGATCATTAGCCTATCATTTTTCTTGAAGCAGACTGTGTTTCAGTGAGGTGTTTAAATATTAAACCAAAGACCTAATAAAAATATGATGTATGATGTTTTAACTTTATGAAAACCACACTCTTAATATTTACATTTGAAAAGAGAATTCCTAATAAGCATAAAAGCAACAACCACACTGCATCCACTCAGTAATTTGAAATAACATTTAAAACATTACAAAGAATATACTAATTATGGGTGCAACTTTAATTGGTACATTTGACTTTAATTTCCATTTTAGAAAACTATGTGAGACAATATGAAATATACCAAGATAGTCTATATGAGACCCTAATCTTATTTAACAAACATCTAATCATATTGTTTCCTAGAAATTACTTTTTTTACTTACTTACACATAATTATTTGCCTCTACCTTGTAGACTTTCCAACCTGCCTTCTCTGTACGTGTATAAGTACCACAGTATACTGCGATGACCATGAACTTGATGCTATTCCTCCGCTGCCCAAGAAGACCACTTATTTCTACTCCCGCTTCAACAGAATTAAAAAGATCAACAAAAATGATTTTGCAAGCCTAAGTATGGATGACAGCACTAATATCATTGTCTTCTTTACAGCTTTTTCTAAAATTTTTGCACTATAAAATGTTGGTACTAAAAATGAACCTTGAATATGAAAATTGGCCCATAAATGACTATCTTTTCTTATTTAAATATTTGAAAGTTTGTTTTAATTATATTAAAAATGATGAATTAAAGGTCATTATGAAACTATATAGTTGATATTTTCAAATGGGCTATTTTCAAGAAATAGAATCATAAGTATGTATGTTTTACAGGCTAAAACTCATTATCATGTTATGACATTGAGTAAAATGTCATGGTCATATATTTACTAGGATTTTGGTTGTTTGAATAAACTTCCATTAAAGCACAGTTGCTTTATTATTAGTGTTTACGAGGCTACATTCTGACTTTATAATTTTGCCAACTTAGAAGAATTTTGGTTCTTGTCTTTATAAAGTATTTTAATCATGGGAAATTTCTTTTTAATGCCTTTATATTTTCATGCTAATGTATCTATGACTACTAGAGAATACAGCAATCTGGCATCAGTGAGGAAAACCTTTTAAATAATAGTAAAATCTAGACAAAGCTTATGAAGAATAGAGGGAAAACACAAATTATTTTAAATATAATGTGTCAATACTTTTGTTAAGGTTATGCTTTCTTATAAGTGCAAAAATATGTATAGTATTGGTGGAAACAATTAAAATTGTATATAAAGTAGTTAGAAATAATTATTTTATTAATTGTCCCTTGCTAATTAAATTCACATTTCCCACTTATATGTGGGATATTTTATATTCATATTCACAGCATATTCAACAGTATTTAACTACTTCTTTCATTTTTCCTTCTAGATGATTTAAGAAGAATTGATCTGACATCCAATCTGATATCTGAGATTGATGAGGATGCATTCAGAAAGCTACCTCAACTTCGAGAGCTTGTCCTGCGTGACAACAAAATAAGGCAGCTCCCAGAATTGCCAAACACTTTGACATTTATTGACATTAGCAACAATAGGCTGGGGAGGAAAGGAATAAAGCAAGAAGCATTTAAAGTGAGTTTTAAGTTTGGATATGGAAGACTTTAATCTTTTCACCTCGTTTGCTGTCAATGACTAGCCTTTTTATTTCCATAAGGAGATTCAATTTGATGAGACTTTCTAAAAATTAACAAACAACAGCAACAACAAAAAACCTCTAAGTACTACTTATCAAGCTTTGGGGAAATATTGTGTTCTGGTAAGTTCTGAGGCTAGTCAAACAACAAGAACAGCAAGCAGAATGGGAATAAGGTGTTGGTGGCTACTTGGAACTCCAGTCTACAAGGAGCACGTGGAAATGGTGTAAGCCAGACAATTTGTATTTCCCAGGAACTCCACTCAAAGCAAATATTTCACATGGCTTAAAGCATAACTACTTGTGCAGGGTGAGGGAGGTGCCTTGAGGATAGAAGTCTTCTAAATTACCTTGTAAAAAGGATGGATTCAGTTAATCTCAGAAACTTTGTTTTCTAAATGAAGGAAGCAAGTCTGGGGCTAGACTGGCTTGCTTAGAATAAGAGCATGGAGGATGAACACTCACCAACCAGCTTTCTTACCGGCTCTTACTCTCTTCAAGCTACTCTTCTAAATCTATGCAAATTTAAACAAATTTAAAATACTATTTGAAGAGACACCATGTTACTCCCAGGGAGAGGACAGAGAGCTACGTGGACCCATTGGCACTGAGCCATGGTGAAGGTTCTGTTTCTCTACTCACTCTCCTGTAACATTACCCTGGTAATAGGAGTTAGGACACCTCATTGTAGTCTGCAAGGGTCAAAGTTCCCCATTCAGCTTTTGTTGGCATGGATGGTGGTGAGTCGTAGTTTATTCTGTAGTATTTGGCTAGAGTAGACCTATTATTGTCTAAATGTTGTTTGTTTGTTTGTTTGTTTTTAATCTTGCTAGGCTGCCCTTTTCCTGGTTTTTGTATTAGAGAGAACAGGATTTTGTTGGAGAGAAACTCTCTTTCCTCCATCCATATAACGTAAAGGACATTCTTCCTATGCCTTACTCAAATCTTCAAAACCCTATTGCAGAAGGTCTTCCATGGGAAGACACTGCCTTGCTTAAACTGAGAAAGTGAGAGTACACAAAGCAAGGTTCTTCTTAGAGATAGAGAAACACTTTACATTTTCATCCAGAGATATTTGCTGACAGTTGATTCTTACAAAACTCATTTGAATTGTCTAGGAACTAGAGAACTAATCTGCTTCACCTTGGCAAAACAAGACCTTGACAAGAATGTGTTATTTTACAAGTAGTTGCATGATCAGGGAATGGAAAATATAACTGAGGCACCACTAATTTCCACTAAGTCCCTACATTTGGAATCTTTACAGGATATGTACGATCTCCATCATCTCTACCTCACCGATAACAATTTGGACCACATTCCTCTGCCACTCCCAGAAAACCTACGGGCCCTTCACCTCCAGGTAGGCTTCTACTAGTAAGGTACGCTCAATAGCTCCATGGAAAACAAAAGCAAAGAGAAGGACGTTGGAATACAAAAACTGTTTATAATGACCTGTTGACACATGGTCACCATCTCTCTTCTTTTTCTCCCTTTTTCACTCTCTCTCTCTATCTGAGTGCAAGGTCTCTGTATATTCATGCCTCTTTCTATACTGATTAATTTCTGATACCTTAGTCTCTAAAGATTTTCAGTTTTTATCAAATCCTAATGCATCTTCCTGGCACCCGAAATTACTTTTGGAAAAAAAAATTTAAACCTTCCTCTCCTGAAGAAATGTGTAAGAATTAGAAATGGAATAGAAAAAGGCAGAAAGAAAATTTAATTTAATTTCTGGATTTTAGAAGAAAAGATGTCAATTTTAACTTTTGATTTTAGGTTTTATGTATTGAATTAAATTCAGTTCTAGAGCATTCCTATCTGCTGAGGGAGGACAGACTTCTATCTCTCTGGATTAAGCAAATGTGTTTCCAATGTGTTTTCTAGTTCTGAATTAAATTTTATTACTATTGTCTGTGATCATATTGACCCTACAAAGTAACTGGGTCTCTAATGTTGTATTCAAACACAATGGATTTGTATACACAATATGACATCAAAAAATAAAAAGTAATTGACTTCACGTTCCCTATTCTAAGGTTTAAAAGGGCATTACTAAGTGCACCCTCTAAAACATTTCTCTTCTCATGACCACCTCATCAACATCCAGTATATACCTCTTTTTTTTAAGTTTATTTATTTTTGAGAGAGAGAGAGAGAGAGGATGCAAGTGGGGAAGGGGCAGAGAGAGAGAGGGAGAGAGAGAATCCCAAGCAGGCTTTGCACCACCAGTGCAGAGCCCGATGAGGGGCACGAACCCACAAACCACGAGAACTTGACCTGAGCCGAAGCCACACGTCTAACCAACTGAGCCACTCAGGCACCCCTAGCTGTTTTTAAATTTACATTTTTTTCAACTTATATTTATTTTTAATGCTTATATCCCCAATTTTGATTCATTTCAGAATGGTTGCCAAAATATATATATAGTAATTAAGAATGAAAGCTCTGGCAAAAGCAGATTCCCTGGGCTGAAATTCTACTTCCAACACTATCTAAAAATTGGACAAAATATCTGAACCTCGCTGAACCACAGTTACTGAAACACGAAAGTTCTTACATGTGAGGCACAATTATTATTAACAGCATGTACCTATTACCTGTCAAAGAAAATAGCACAGCATATAGGCACTAAGTTTGTTATTCCTCATGGACACTTTGTAATGAGAAGAGAGTCAATCCATCAGAAATATATAAGTATTATCAACATATATGCATCTAACAATATATAATTATATACTCATATATAGTTATTAATCATTATTATTTATCATAATAATTATTGTAAACAATATGCCTCAAAATGTGTGGAGCATAAATAGAATTGAAGGTAGAAATAGACAATTCAACAAGAAGTTGGATCTTCAATACTTCACTTTTAATAATGGATAGAACACTAGTCATAAGATCAACTTATAGTTGATAGTTCAAGAAGATCTTAGCAACACTATAAATCAACCAGACTTGATAGTCATCTACAGAACATCCCACCCAACAACAGCAAAATTTACATGGTTCTCAAGTGTTCAATGAACATTTCCCAGGATAGGTAATATACCAGGCCACAAAACTGGCCACAATAAATTGAAAAGAATTGAAATTGTGCAAAGTACACCTGATTATAATGGAATAAAAATAGAAATAACAAAGGAAATCTGGAAAATTGACAAATATATGGATATTTAACAACATTTTCCTTACTTAATGAGTTAAAAAAGAAATCCAATAAATGATTTAAGCAATGTAGTAGGTAAAAAAATCAATATACAAATATTAATTGTATATGTCCACACTATAAATGAACAACTTGAAAATAAAATTAAAAGAACAATTCTATTTATATTAATCACAAAATAACAAAGCACCTAAGAATAATTTTGACAAAAAAAGTACAAGATTTATAGACGGAGTGCTATAATATATTGTTGAAAGACTTCTGCACAGCAAAGGAAACAATCAACAGAGAGAGAAGAAAGCCCACAGAATGGGAGAAGATACCTACAGACCATAAATCTGATAAGGGGTTAGTATCCAAAATATACATACAACTCAAATAACTCAGTAAGATATCAATTAAAATATTGGAAAAATACCTGAATAGACATTTCTTAAAAGTAAACATACAAATAGCCAACAGGTATATGAAAAGATGTTCAACATCACTAAGCATAAGGGAAATGCAAATCAGAGCCACAGTGAGATGCCACCTCGTTGAATGGCTATTATCAAAAAGACCAAAGATAACAAGTGTTGACAAGGATGTGGAAAAAAGGGAACGCTTGTCTACTGTTGGTAAAAATGTAAGGGGTACAGCCATTCTAGAAAACAGTATGGAGGTTCTTCAAAAAGTTAAACAGAACTGCCATATCATCCAGCAATCAATCCCATTTCTGGGTATATATCCAAGGGAAATGAAATCAGTATCTCGATGAGGTATCTGCACTCTCTAGGTCACTGCAGCATTATTAACAATTGCCAAGATATGGAAGCAACCTAGGTGTCTCTCAGTGAACGAATGGATAAAACAATTGTGGTATATGTATACCATGGGTAATTATTAATTCTTTAAAGAAAAAAAAAATTAACCAGGCCTCTGGGTGTCTCGGTTAAGCTTCCAACTTGATTTTGGCTCAAGTCATGATCTCCTGGTTCATGACTTTGAGCCCTGCATTGGACTCTGTGCTGACAGGGGAGAGCCTGCTTGGGATTCTCTCTTTCCCTTTCTCTCTCTGCCCTTCCCACTTGTGCTCTCTCTCTCTCAAAATAAATAAACTTTAAAGAAAGAAAAAATTTCAAAAAATAAATCTGCCATTTGCAACAACATGGATGAGAACATTATGCTAAAGGAAATAAGCCAGACACAGAAAGACACATATTATAAGATCTCACATGTGGAATCTAAAAAAGTCTAACTCACAGAAGAGAGTAGAATGGTGGTTGCCAGGGCTTGGGGGCTGAGGGATAAGGGAACATGTTAGTCAAAGAATATAAAGTTTTAGCTATTCAGAATGAATTAAGTTCCAGAGATATAATGTAATACAGCATGATGACTATAGTTAAGAATACTATACAATGTACTTGAAATTTGTTGAGAATAGATCTTAAGTGTTCTTACACACAAAAGGTAACCATATGAGGTGATGGAAATGTTAACTAGCTTGATTGGGGTAATCATTTCACAGTGTATACATATATCAAAACATTATGCTGTACATCTTAAATATGTATAATTTTATCTGAGGAGATATAGATGTAAATAAAGGAAAGATGGCCCATATTCATTGTTTGGAAGACTTAATATTAAGACAGAAATAATCCCCAAATTGATCTATGTATCTTTTATACAGAAAGTCATAAATAAGCCACTAAACCATTTGGACTAATAAATGAGTTCACCAATGTGGCAGGTTATAAAATTTATATAAAATATCAATTGTATTCAATACACTAGCAATGAACTCAACCACAATGAGATACCCCTTCACATCCAGTTGGTCAGCTAAAATAAAAAAGACAGACAATTACAACTGTAATTGTAATCTCCTAACGAGGCAGAGAAAATTGGAACACTCATACTTTATTGCAGAAATCTAAAATGGTGCAGCTACTTTGGAAAACAGTTCGATACTTCTTGAAATATTAAACATAGAGTTACTATATGACCCACAATTCGACTCCCAGGCATATATCCAGGAGAACTGAAAACATATGTCAACACAAAACTTGTATGCAAATGTCCACAGAAGCATTATTCATAAAAACCAAAAGTGGAAACAATCCAAATTTCTATAACTGATGAATGGATAAAAAATGTGGTATATCCACACAATGGAATATTATCAGGCAATAAAAAACAAACAAGTGCCGATACATGGTACAAAATATATAAACCTCAAAAATACAATTGTAAGTGAGAAAACCCAGTCACGGAAGATGATATATGATTCCATTTACATAAAATATCCAAAGTATGAAAATCCGTAAAAACAGAAAGTAGATTAGAAGTCACTAGGAACTTGGGGCGCCTGGGTGGCTCAGTCAGTTGAGCATCCGACTTCGGCTCAAGTCATGATCTCACGGTTCGTGGTTTCGAGCCCCGAGTCGGGCTCTATGCTGACAGCTCAGAGCCTGGAGCGTGCTTCCGATTCTGTGTGTGTCTCTCTCTATGCCCCTCCCCTGCTCATGATCTGTCTCTCTCTGTCTCTCAAAAATAAATAAAAATGTTAAAAAAAATTTAAAAAAAAGTCACTAGGCGCTAGAGATAGAAACAGTGGACGGTGGGAGTGGGGAAGAGTAATTGCTAATATCTTTGGGGTGTGGGGGGATGTTTAAAGTGTTCTAAATTAAATTATGGTGATGATTGTATAGCTCCATGATTATATTAAAACCCACTGAACCATATATGTAAAGTGAATGAATTTTATGCTATGTAAAATCCATTCAATAAAGCTATTTTTAAATATGTATTCCTGGGCTCTGCTTATCTCCCTAATATTTGCTCACTCTCTCTCTCACTTCATTTACTTCAGCCATGTTGACTTTTTTCCCATTCTTGAACATTCCATGTAATTACTCACATTGAACGTGGTGTTGTCTCTCCCTGCAATAATCCTACCTTGGCTCTTTCCATGCCTGTGTCGTTTTTATTCCATTCTCAGCTCCACTGCTATCTCTTAAGATAACTTTCCACAGTGACCATCCTTCCTTTGCACTACTCAACATTTTTAGAAATAACATCTTCTTTAAATTTATTTTCTCACTTCCTTAGTTTACATTTCCATTCCTGAACTGTAAGCTCCATTAGACCAAAGCACATGTCTACTTTGTGCTTCAATGAATTAATCCCCACTGCCTAAGTGTTCAATGCATTATAATCCCATAACATGCATTTTTGGATAAGAGAAGGAACAACAGAATAAAAATAAGGGTGAGGCATAATGGACTATGTTATTAATCAATACTAAGCATATGTTATATATTTTCTTTTAATTTATTTTCATCTCTTTTAGAATAACAACATTTTCGAGATGCATGAAGATACCTTCTGCAATGTTAAAAATTTGACTTATATCCGAAAGGCGCTAGAGGACATTCGATTGGATGGAAACCCTATCAATCTCAGCAAAACTCCTCAAGCGTACATGTGCCTACCTCGTTTGCCTATTGGAAGTCTTGTCTAATTGCAGATAATGATTAGCATTATGATGCCCCCTATCGTGGAACAATTCTTACTGCTCTCTTCGGAAACAAAAACTCAGCATGATACTTTCAAATTGTGTTCTGAAAAATGATACAATTTCATAAAATACAACTAAAAGTTTTAAGATACGATGACAATTTAGTAATTTAAGCAAACACCAGATGAGTTAGGGATAAAACCAAATGATGTACAGAAAGGGCAAAACTAAATGATAAAAAAAATATTTTGCAGATATTCTTGTAAATCACATGTAACTTGCAGGTTTTAAGGATTTCTACCCCATATAATTTCAAGTTCAGTACATACTAAAGAAAAAACTTGAAATGAGCACTTTAGGTGTATTGTCAAGATTTAGATGTTTTTAATTAAACTTTTCTATTCCTTTTTTTCACTAAAGCATGTTTCTCTTTCCAAATTGATTAAAGAAAATCAAGGAGTGAATAAAAGTATTTGAAATCTACAATGGCCTTGTGGGCAAATATTCATTATCATGTAACATGCAAATAATCATATCCAACAACAACAACAAAAATGCACATGGCTCCCATTTTTGAATAATAATATTTTATCACCTTAAAGATCTGTCAACTCATTTTAGAACCTTGCTTAAATTCCAATATATTGGTATATCTCATAAGATGGTGGCGTAGTAGGAAGACCTTAGGCTTGTCTCATCCCTCGAACACAATTAGATAACTATCAAATCATTCTATTCGTATACCTCTGTTCCTGTGAACCAAATAAAGTTTATAAAATGGAAAATATAGACAATGATATGAGAGCTACATTAGGGAAGAAGTTAAGGAATGCCTTCTAAGGAAAGTTGATCTTTCTGAAATGTATGATCATAATGCAGGCACACGGTTAAAAAGTGAAAGATGACAAAAGAATGTACAATGAAAGGTGATTTTCCTTCCAGCTACAAACCTCAAGTTCCACTGCCAAGAAAAAAACTAGGCAATGGTCTCTTGCACATTTTTGTGAAAGTTGCCATGAAAGCTGTACATAAGCAATTTCCCCTTTTCATACAAATACACATGTATAGGTGCCACACACACATGTATATCACCATAATGTATGCATTTATACATGTAAACAGGGATTTTTAAATACAAGAGATAATCACTATTCTAAGCCTTGCTTTTTTCACTTAAAAATATGTCTTGATGATTTTTCCGTATCAGCACATATCCCTCTACTGATTCTAAAATTTTTTTAATGTTTATTTATTTTTGAGGGACAGAGAGAAATACAGTATGAGCAGGGAGGGGCAGAGAGAGAGAGAGAGAGAGAGAGAGAGAGGCAGAATCCAAAGCAGCCTCTAGGCCACGAGCTGTCAGCACAGAGCCCGACATGGGGCTCAAACCCACAAACTGTTGACATCATGACCTGAGCCGAAGTTGGACGCTCAACCTACTGAGCCACCCAGGTGCCTCTACTGATTCTGAAAAGCATGTATCAGCCCATTACATGAATGTACATTTTATGTTCTTTTATTTACACTAAAATTGGAAAGACTAGCCTTGTGTAAACAAAAATAGTTTTGCATACATGCAAGAGTACATCTGTGGATTAATTCATAGAAGTGGAATTCTGGGCTGAAGAGCATATTATCTTAAATGTTAATAAATATTATTAGAGTGGCCTTCAAAGATGTCATACCTATTTACACTTTCACCAACAGGGTGGGAGAGTGCATGATTTTCTATAACCTCACTAAAATGTTTTAATATCAAACTTCTTCATCATTGCATAATCTATTTCTGAATTAATATATTAAAGTAAAAAAAGACAATTGGCAATAGTACACCTGTAATATTTAAAAACATACAATATATTGGGGCATCTGCATGGCTCAGTCAGTTAAGCATCTGACTTTGGCTCAGGTCATGATCTCATGGTTCATGAGTTCAAGCCCTGCGGTCGGGCTCTGTGCTGACAGCCCAGAACCTGGATTCTGGAGTAATCTTCGGATTCTGTGTTTCCCTCTCTCTCTGCCCCTCTCCCACTCACACTCTTGTCTCTCTCTCTTTCTCTCTCTCTCTCTCTCAAATATAAACATTAAAAATTTTTTAATTAAAAAACAAATAAGAACTTAAAATATATTTTTTTATTTTCAACTCTCTCTTTCAGGCAAATATATTTCTTCATCTATATTTTCTGAAATTTTTCTCATTATTTCATATCATCCATCATATGCCATTATTTATAGACACTATAGCTAAATCCAGAATTTCTGTAGTGCGGCAATTGACAAGAATTGTTTTTATGTTTCTCCACAGTAGATGCATAAGCATTTTCTTGTTTCAGTTTAAAAGTATAAATACCAACAATATGTCTGTAATAATTAAAAATATATCTTAATTTGCTTGAAACCTATGGGGGAAAACTAATCAAGCAGCCTGTGAATCATAATTTGTATAAACCAGGATGTAAAACTTAAAAAAGAATAACCATCAAGCCATCATTATAAACCAGTGATATTTAGAAACTGATTTTTTGTTTTGACTTTTTAGATACACTCCAATACATGATTCCGAATCAGACTAAAAGAATTCTAACATTGCAACTCTATATTTGTTTTCTATTACTGCCTTAAAAAATTGGCACAAAATTAACATTTTACTCTCTCACAGTTTATATAGGTCAGAAGTCCTACATGAATCAACCATCTCAGCTTAGGATATTACAGGTGCCAAGGGCCCATAATGATTTTAGAGACCCATAAAAATGTTTTCATTTCTTTTAATATAAAACAAAGCAAGATAATGATAATAACAAGAATAAACATGCAGTAATGAATCTAGCCTGGATTATATTTTTCCTTATTGCAACAAGTCATAATATAAAATTTTTATTTTTATTTTTTATGGAAGAAGGACTTCATGAAATAGTCATAATGGAACTCTGCCTACAAAAACCTTATCGATGATCTTAGATCTCCCCGCAAATGGCCTAGAAACCTCTCTGTCCTCACAGCCTTCTCTCTATATCATTTTTACAAAATTGGGGTGGGGGAGCTGTAGCAAAATGTGAAATGAACTCAAATACCAGGATGAAAAGGGCATTATTATGCAGACATATAGGACCAACCGACCTGTTCACAGGCATTATGGCTTCCTACTCCTAAGGCTACTGTGCACATTTAATTCACCATGAACTTTAGAAGGACAAAGTGCTACCATAGCCCTGAAAATATGATGATAACTAGTATTCCTTCTAAATGCATCCTATTTCAGTGGCCATTTCCAACAACCACATTCTTCACTGAAAGCTTTAATTCTCAAACTGACCCCTGATTAAATGTTGTATTTTTTAATAAACTTCTTTTTCTTTATTCCATTGCTACACATGTTTTGTTTTTTTTCCTCAAATATTACAGGTCATTTTTCAAGGGGTGGGGCACTTCATCCTGTTGCCCCACAATACAGTGTACTGTAAAATTATTTATAAACAAACATTTCTATGCTAATAATTCCCTCTTCATAGGTTTCTGAAAAATATTTTTAATGTTTATTTATTTTTGAGAGAGAGAGAAACAGAGGTGAGCGGGAGAGGGGCAGAGAGAGAGAGGGAGACACAGAATCCAAAGCAGGCTCCAGAGTCTGAGCTGTCAGCACAGAGCCCGATGTGGGGCTTGAACCCATGAACCATGAGATCATGACCTGAGCTGAAGTCAGACACTTAACCGACCAAGCCACCCAAGCGCCCCAATCCATGCTAATAATTCCTAATTAATCATTACTGACTACACATGTTTTTCAGATGTCACTACTACAATATGTTGGGTTAATTCTCTGAAAATCTTGAGTAAATAAAAGGTTAATAATATTTTCAAAGGGTGATAGCGAATAATACCTACACATAGTGCTCTTATGAGTACAAAATCCCCATCCTTACTTCTCTTTAAATCTGCAGAAACTGTCTTTGTAGTTATCTCATTACAAAGTTAACTTTCTCTTCATAACTTACTTAAATGACATGAAGAGTCATAAATGGGAAAGCACCACAAGGTTATTCCCTGGGGCACAACACGTCTCACCAATTTTCCAACTATCCCCCCAAACTTCCCAAATTATCAAGAGAAAGCAATGAGTAATTTTTATCTTACTTTTTCAAAAGCTGGAGTCTTAATAATTTGCAGTAAACCTCTATGATCAACAGATGGCACCTACTCTTGGGGTTTCAACTTCCTATGCATGGATATCTTCAGGGTGGCATAAGGCAAGTTCTCGAGAGAGCATAAAATGTGTTCCATTTCTTTTTTCATTTCCATAGAATTTAATTGGTTCCAAAGACAGATCTAAAAAAATAAGTGTTGAATGTTATTTATCTGACCAAATGTGTCAGGTATATCCAACTTCTTGCTAAAGAATTTTATATATGTTTAATTAACTGAGGTTTGGTTTCTAAAAGCTGATTGAAAACTGCTAAAATCTAGTGATTCATATTGGCAAACTGGAATAGTTCAAATATACTGTTTGTGATAAATATAAAAATGAAGTACCTATATTCTCATAGCTTGTTTTGTAGATTAAGGCTTTCACTGACTGAATTTTGAATGAGTTACTACTGCCATCAAGTGTTCGAATTCATCTTTTTCAATTCACACAAATGCACAAAAAACACCACCAAGATAGCAGTGTGTTTTCAACTTAACAGTATAATGTCATGCGTACCATTCAGCATAGCATAACCTATGCTGTCATATGGCACTTAGCGGAATTTCAAAAATGCAAAATGTCATTGTCTTCCAAATACAGTCATAATTAGCTACTATTAAGTACACATTTTACCAAATTTACTTGGTATATGTGATGAACAAACTCTAAGGTAATCCTCCAATTAACTACTTCCCATCTCTTGATATCCATGCTTTTGTGTAACCTTTTCCTCTTGAGTGACGGTAGGACGTGGGGTCTTGCTTCTAACCAATAGAATAGAACAAAAATGATGGATGTCATAAATGTCAGTGTCAAGCCCATGCTATGATATGTATGTACATGTGTGTATATATTCATTGTACTAGGAAGCACCAGAGAGACCTTGCTTTGCTGACGTGATTGGAGTGAGTAGCCGTATGGAGGACACCCATGGCAAGGAAGTGAGAATGGTCTCTAGGAATGGTTGTTGACCCCTAGGACTGGCGGGTGGCCTCCAAACCTGAAAGCATCCTCCAGCCAACAGACAGCTCAAAGGCAGGACCCTCATTTACATAGTCACAAGGAAACAAATTCTGCCAATAACATTTTCCCAAATGGAGCCTCCAGGTGAGAACCAAGCCAGCCAAGTGCCTTGACCTACCCCGGTGAGACCCTGAGCCAGAGGACCCAACTAACAGCTGAAAACCCTGAAGTAACAAATGTACATTGTTTCAGTAAGTTTGTGAGAATTTGTTCCACAGCAGTATAAAACAAAAACAACATATTAAGCCATGGCAAGTGTGTTATATTTTAATGATAAATTAGAACACCTTATATTTAAGTATTTAAAGAATATGGGCTGTTAAAAGATGTCTTAAAAAATTCCTCAACTGCATTTCTGAAAGCTGTGCTTAAGGTACTCAGACAGTAATTTTCTTGGGTGATTTACCAGTACGTGAACAGTCGGAATTACAATGCCAATCTATTGATAAAACTAAAACTCATAAATCATAATTTTCTGTTTGTCTTAAGACGAGGGATGGGGTAAGAACAATACCACGCTGATGTTCTTTCATAAGGAGAATTAATATGAAATGTATATGTCACCGTGGAACAACTGTACAAAAACAACGTCCTTAATTATCTGAGTTAGCCTTTTTTAAAACAAGAAATTGATGAGAATTCCACTATGGCAACATAGTCAATTTTTAGTTCCTAATTAAAACCCAATATCGTATACCATATATGTCCTCAGAAAAATAAATCTGGGGTATTACCATTCCAATATGAATTAAGCAGAGTAAGGGGAGAGTGACTGCCTAATCTGTGAGTCTACATCCAGAAAGGGACACTGGAGACTACATGCGTCAGCATTCTGCACTTTGAGTCACGCAGGCTAGTCTCCAGCAAACCACAAAACAAACAAAATCGAACGAAACCTGTGGAGTGTGTGGGTCCCACAGCAATGGCTAAAGTCCTGATCCAAGAACCCCCACACTGTTCTCAATTTTCAACCAAGAAAGCATACATGACCTCTACAGGCTTTTCAGAGTGCTCCCACATTTTCCTTCTTTGTCATATACTGGGGACTTTTATAGACTCCGGTTTCCAATAGGCAATGTTCCATTTTCCGCAACTGGTGAGGGCACCATAGGAAGGCAATAAGGGGATATACTCTGGGATGGTTTTCTCTAGGATCAGGCCTTGTAGCATTTCCTTGATGTTTCTAAAAAGTGGGGCCAGAAAAAGGCACAAGGGCAGGGATGCCTATTTTGGCATCACCCACAGGGTTACTAATCTTTACATACACTGTATCAACTTCTTTCTCCTAAAGTGTTTAAGTATGACAATGATGATAGTTAACAGCTACTGAGTGCTTGTGGGGTACCCGCACTAGCTGTTTTAATGAAGTACCTTATGTAATCTTTAACACATCCCTGTGGAATAGGTATTGTAACTATACTTTTGGTATGGATAAGAACCTGAGGTTTACAGAGGCTAATAATCGGTGAATTGAAATTGAAGCACATTTTTAATAGATTTCAATTTTTTAGGAGTCGTAGGTTCACATTAGAATTGAGTGTAAGGTTTCCCATATACAGAGATTTCCCATGTACCCCCCACCCCACTCATGCAGAGCCTCCCCCATTACCAACAGCTCCACCAGAATGGTACTTTCAACTGATCAACCTACATTGACACATCATCATCACTCAAAGTCCACAGTTCACATTAGGGTTCAGTCTTGATATTGTCCATTCTATGGATTTAGATGAATGCATAATGACATATGTCCACCATTAGAGTATCACTCAGAGTACGTTCAACATAATTTAAATCGAGGCCCATATTTTTAACGTAATGTTATAAACGCTCCCAATTGAATGGGTTTTCTAGTATAGATAAAAGGACATACGAAAAGACATAACTGGCATATTTGTGTTCTCACGAATACACGTTCTGGTACTATTTATTTAATCGGACATTTGTATGCTCTGTTACAATTAGCAAAATGCTTGCCCATAGGCTTTCCCGTACTCCTCCCAAGAGTCTTTTTTAAGGTGATTGGGCAGTTGAGGAGAGCCATGTGGTTAAGAATTTGGGTTCTGTGGCCAGTCATGTGGTTATGAATTTGGGTTCTGTGGCTGGCTTAGGTAGATTTAAATACCAGCCCGAGCTCTTAATTTCCATGACTATGGGTAAAATAATCTCTCAGTCTCCTAATCTGTGAGGCGTGATAACAATGCCTACTTCACAGGGAAGGTGTGAGGACTATGTGCCATGAGCCCATGCTTGCTGTAAGCACACTCACTACATGTTCGTGGTCGAGTTTCCCATATGACTCACTACAACTCCCAGGAGTTGGAAGAGTGTGCACAGGCCATAAGGTAAGGCATGAGGTCCACTTTTCTGACTCCAGGCACCTTCCCTGTATCCCTTTATCTTCCAAAGATATAGGATATAGGTTTTCCAATGGACAAGTCCCCTCCCCGCCCCCCCCCCCCCCGCTTCCGCCCCACTCCCAACAGGTTCAGCTAAAGGTCCGTCTTCCATATGGTCTCACGTCCAGGTGGAACGAAGGTTTCAAATGAACTGCCCCAAACGTTATCTGACTTGAGGAGCACCACCCCAGCCTAGGACCCTTAAACTCTCCTTCAAAAACTGCGTCACAAGCCCCCTGCGAACCTTCACGGGGCACCTAGTTCCACCCGGAATCCCGCTCCTCGGCTTGGAGAAGGACCTCGACACCAATTGGCTATCACCCTGGGCAACCAAGGACGCGGTGGGCACGCGGCGGCTCCGGCCGGTATTTAAAGGCTGCCTCTGCCCCGGGCCCCCTCAGTCCCGCCAGGACTGCGACAGTGAAGCACCTGGGTTGGGAGGGAGCAGAAAGGTAACGCGCAATCCCTGCCTCCCCGGTTCCCAGCCCGCGCCTCTGCCGAGGCGGGTGTGTGTGGGACCCGGGAGCGGGTCTCACTGTGCGTCGCCCACCACCTTTCTCCCCCACCATCCTTACCCAGCCCCAGTCCCGCCCAACCCACCCAGACCAGACAACTCGGGTGCGAAGGACAAGAGATTACCAAGGAAGAGCGATCAAGCAAGCGGAGAAGAGGGAGAAGAGGGGTCCTCGTGGAGAGAAAGGCGTGAGCCCAGGAGCCGGCACGTGGTGCTGCCAGACTAACGAGCCTCTAAAGACCTTCGAATCTGGCCAAACTTGACAGCTTCTAGGACGCTCCCGTTTCGACCTCCGGGAGCCCCCCGCACTATGACCCAGATGCTCGACAAAAGGGAGGACCCTCTTAACCTCGGTGGCGGCTGGGCATCCTCGGCCCCGTTAGGCGCCTGGTCTTCCTGCCACCGAAGGCGCAGGGGCGCTCCGATAAACAAGCGGCGCCACCGCTCTGGTCCCAAGTTTGAGTACGAGGCCCCCAGGAAACAACCGAAGCAACAGCACGGTCCGGGCCCCTGGTTCCAACCACCCCGATGGCCCCAATGGGAGATGTACTCTAACTGGGGCCGCTGGGGAGGGCCCTGGCCCCCACCTCCGGAGGGATTCTGGAAGCCTCCCGGCCAAGTGCAAGTGATCCGGTCGTATGGGCTGCACCCGCTCTGCCTCTGCTGCTGCTCGTGCTGGCGCGGGCCCTGGGTCCCCGGCTGGGCGAGGCCCCCCGGCAGGAAGAAGCGCTGGGGCCGCAGGGGCCGCGGCCTGCGCCGCCACCCTCGCCGCTCCTTCCCGAGGAGCCCGCCGGTGGATCTGAGCAGGCTGCTACGGCCGCTCAACCTGTACGGGTGGCGGGCACCCGGCATGCGGGCGCCGCGGAACACCACCCAGTTCATCATGAACCAGGTCTACGAGGACATGCGGCAGCAAGAGGAGCTGGAGCGCCAGCAGGAGGCGCTGCGGGCGCAGCAGGCCCAGGCGAGCGGCCCGACCTCCCCCGAGGGCCCCTCCTGGAACCACGCGTCCCCCTGTGGCGGCAAGGAAGACGCAGAGCTGCCGGAAACTTTGTATAGCTTTGTGCAGAACCCCTCTCTGGTCTTCACTCCTGACCAGTCTCCCACCGCACAGCTGAGGGAGGAAGAGGAGGACGAGGAGAAAAATGAGGAGTGTGATGAGATGGAATATGACGAGGAGGAGTGTGACGGGAAGGAGGAGGAGAGCGAGGAGGAGGAAGAGGAGGAGGAAGAGGAGGAGGCAGAGGCCGAAGATGAAGAGGAGGTCCTAGAGGCTGACTGCGTGGAGGAGGGGGAGGAGGGGGAGGAGGAGGCAGAGGAGGCAGAGGAGGAGGGGGAGGCAGAGGAGGAGGGGGAGGAAGAGGAGGAGGGGGAGGAAGAGGAGGAAGAGGAGGAAGAGGAGGAAGAGGAGGAAATAGAAGAGGAGGAGGGGGTGGAAGGAGAGGAGCAGAGAGAGGAAGAGAATCATTTACCTCTGGAAATGCCTTTATCATTCCTAGTGGGGGCTGAGGAAGAGAGAGAGAACTTTATAAATTGTGCTTATTTAAGCCCCGAGCAGATCATTCCCAAAATGCCGCAGGAAGCTCTCCTCATGTTAGACGACATTAACTATTAAGACACCAGGCAAGAGATTGAGAATGGGATGGAACTGAATTGAGGCTAAAATGCATTAGCAACTTATTAAAAACTAATTTAAAAAAGTGAGTTCCATTAATAAAACATATCTATGTAAACCCCTTCTTTGACCGTTATAAAACATTTAAAAATTGGTGTGTTTGTGTATGACTACGGGTGGGGGAGGGGGAGCTTTCAAATATAACGTAATTGGAAATTATTAAAGGCCAAATATTTTATTACTTCAGTTTGAATAGTTTCTTTTGGTGTTTCCTCTCTAGACACTGGAGATTTCTTTCTTTCTTTTGCTTTTATTTCTTAATTCTGGCAATGCTGTAAGTTTTTTTTTTAACAAATTTATTCAACTGTGTACTTAATGAGCTTAGAATCAACAGATATTTTGGCTGTTATATGCTTAAGAAGCACGTGCCATGGCTAGTGAACGTCTATCAGTGCTCTTTTTTAAAAAAAAATTTTAATGTTTATTTTTGAGAGAGAGAACACAAGTGAGGGGAAGGGCAGAGAGAGAGGGAGACACAGAATCCAAAGCAGGCTCCAGGCTCTGAGCTGTCCACCCAGAGCTGGACGTGGGCCTCGAACTCACGAACTGAGAGATCATGACCTGAGCCACTCAGGTGCTCCATCAGTGCTCTTAAAATAATACTGAAACCCATTTAAAAAGGTCTATATTCCAAAAAAATATTTTTCCTTGTAGATTCTCCACCTTCAGAGTTCATTTTTGAGGGCTGTATTTTGATGACCTCCCATTTGCAGTGTCTTGTGGCATAGCTCATTTATATTCCTTGTTCCGCAGCGCTATGGATCTTCCTCAGAAGAACTTGGAGTTGCTTCTGTGGAACTGGTTATCTGCCATGGCCTCAACAATCCATAAATCCATGCATGGAGAGGATTCCCCATGGTCAGAAGTCAACTTGTACATCTAGTTAAAATCCAAGGTAACTGCAAACAATGGAACATAGCTTAGGTTTTGAAGCCTTGTTCCTGGATATATTCCTTGTCATAAGTTCACAGGAACTATAAAAATGGTTTTATTCAAACATTTTTAGGAAATAATAATACATTTCCTTCTGGACACTTTAATTCTAATAACTTAATAAAAGGTTCCATCCATAGCATATTCAAGAATATCCCTAGATGAAGAATTTCAACCTGTTTTCTCAAAAAATACATTTTTTACACTTTTTTATACTTCTTTATACTTTTTTATACTTCTAAGTATAGTTTGAACCACAATTTAGTATTTATTTTGTGAAGAGAAGACTGTATGGTGATACCTTACCTGGATGAGTTTTACTCCTATCCCAGTGTAGTGTGGCTTTGGGGGTGATAAGTTTAAGCTCTTGAAAAATAAAAACAAGCGTTACATGAAAGTACCCGGCTTTTCACTTCTTATCATTTAATATCAGGAATCTATTCAGCAATACTTCAGTGGTCAACAGGATGAACCGAAGAAACAACACACTGTAGGAATCTTAAAATGACACTGAACTCTCCAAACTATAGCAATGAATAATCAAACATTAAATAATACTCTAAAAATCATTACTTTCCACAAAATACAATTTCTGAGTAACCTATAAAAGTAGTTTAAAAATAACTAGCCATATTACTGTTGCTATTCTAATATAGATATGTAGGGGGAAATCAAGAGTCCTGTTCCTGATACTGATCCATAAATCCTTGCAAATCAAAGCTCATAAAATACTTTGTCCAAGACATTCACATATTCACTGGGTCATAAATATGTTCTCATTAAGAATTAGGATTTTGTTTCTTCATCTTCACATCTGGACAATTCTCAGTTTATTATTACAAAAAATTCTACTTTTACATTAAAAATTTTAGTACATTAAAGGCCTCCACAGGCACAAGGCATTCTTCATTAGCCATTGTAAAGGATGTAAACCTCGAGAATTTCTTCTACTTCACAAACGTTTATTCAAAAACTCCTAGGGGCTAAACAATGTAAATCCTGATAAGGATACAATGGTGGTGAATAAACAAAATCCGTACTCTCATGTTGCTTATGGTTTAGTAGAAAAGACACATTAAATTAGGAGTTAGACAAATTAGTCACTCTGCAAGCCAAGGAAATGCATCACTACAAAATATTTATCACCAGGGGCTCCAAGGGAATGTTTACTGTGGGCAGAAGGAACCATGAATGTAAAGGCTGAGAGCTGGGAGGAGCTTGGTGCCTTTAAGGAACTGAGGACTGGAAATACGAGAATGTCCTGAGGGAGCAGCCCATGAAAAGTGACAGAGGTAGGCAGAAGCTATGTCATCTATTAATTTCTGTGTAGTCCATATCTTCTGAAATAGACACCAGCAAAAATTAATGAAGGAAGAAAATGATTAGTAACTGATGATTCTCTATTGGAACTCTTGTTTTATTAGCCAGATTTTGTGACGGCCCCTTTTCTAATCTTAAAGGCTAATATGAAATAATTAAATCATGCTGGGGGGAGGGAAGGATAGTCCTCCCAGTATACCCCCACTATTACGTTTCTCAGGCTTCTCCCCATCCACTACCATGTAAGGACAGAGTCCTAGGGGTTGTTGCTTAGCACGCTTGGAGCACTGTAGTTCTCAATTCTCATGGAGAATCTCTACACAGCTTGTTCAGTGCAACTTGATGATGATTCAGTAGTGTCAGTAAGAACTAAGAATAAACCTAGTCTTTAGTTTTAGAGTTAAGTGTACACTTGAAGAAAACACAATTTTCCAAAGTAAGTCTATTATTTTTAAAGTCATTTCAAACCCGATGTGTGAACACAGCGATAAAGAGGTGCCACTTAGCTAATTCTCTCAAGAGTAGAGGTATTATTTCCTTTGTCAATGATGAGAAAAATAACATTATAAATCACAAATATGTTTAGAAGGCCTAGGCTTGATGAGAATCTTTGCTGTCTATTCTCAAGTGTTTTTAAATATAGAGATTCTGGTATTTTTCCTTTCCTAGTGACTGACAGCATTTCTTGATTTATCTTCATTACTTTATCTCCACAGAAATTCAAAAGGATTTTTTTTTCTGTGAAAATATTAGTCTTCTAAGGATGGTAAATACATTTGACATTTAGAGATCAACTCTGAATTCTGAGTATGGTTTCATAAAATTTTTAACATCTTCTTATGAAAAAAGTAATTCCATCATATTTAGTTCCATTAAAATTATCACAAGAGGTGAAATAACCAGTTTCACCAGTTTGCCAGCTACACCAAACCTACAGAGTCTGGGAAGAAAGTAATACTAATATCATCTCATAGGTGGTCTGGGGGTGAGGGAGTGAATAGGACTAAGAAAACAGCTTTAATTTTGATTTTAACAACATAATAAAATTATATATGCAGCTATGTTGTTCATATTTAGCTGGGTTTATATTAACGTAATACCAATAGAAAATTACTCAATATTAATGCTTTCAAATTCCTTTGGCTTTGGTTATCTGTGTATTTAAAGCAAAATCAGAAGGTGGCTGCATTTTACCTGCTTCAGTACTATCATTGCTCTGTATCCATTTACTTTTTATTTGTATTTGCATGTATTTACTTTTAATCAGTTAACGGAACATGGCCAGACATCAAGGTCAGCTGATGGAAGAGAAGAGGCTGGGCCTCTAGGTGTGGTCACTGTTGCCTAAGAGACCCATGGCAGTAGCCACTTGCCTTGGGTCTGTTTCCTCAAAGGTACTCATCATACTCGATTACTGCTCAAGCCTACTGTGAAGACCAAATAATCCAATATTTAAGAAGAAGTGCAGTAGAGACTACATCACCATTAATTGTTATATGCTAAACTACATCTAATCATAAAAATCATGTCAATTTCAGAACATGAGATTAGTTTAGGTTCATTAACAAGGCTCATGAAGTGTCATCTCCTTGCAATTCTGTTGGGCTGAGACATCTAGATATTTTAGTTGTTACCACTAAACTGAGTGTGAACCAATTTGCCCTAGAAATTCAGTTTGGGCTCCTGGTAAAATAGTGTGCAAGTGTAGTGGTTTGCTGCCTTGATATTGAAAGTGTAGTCCATGGACCACACAGTATTGGTGCCACGTGTGGTCTTGCTAGAAATATCGATGCCCAGCCTCCCCCCAAACCTATTGATTTAGAATTTGCTTTGTAGCAAGACCTTTGAATGATGTTCAGGCACAGTGAAGACCTAGAAGCTTTGTGGTTGAGAGGTTTGTGCCATTGCAGAGCCCCTAAGGGAATTTAAAGACCAAGACTGCTGTTTGTAACTTCAAAACTTCTATTAGTTACTACTTGTATGACTTCAGGCATGTTACTGAAATTTTGGCTTCTCATTCTCCTCATCTGTAGTGTCTGCTTCATGAGACTAAGTGAGATTATGAAGGTTAAATGGGCCAATACATACCAAACACTCAGAACAGTGATATCCAATACCTACTAGTTATAGTACTAAGTATTCAATAAATGCACAGATGAGACCATTGATGTATGTTGTGGTGTCTAAACGTCACTCACTAGTAATCAGAGCAACTATAACTATAAAACTCACAAGATAATTAACAAAATGATTCATTAACTACCTCGTTTCCCCATGGATAATTGTAATCAGATACATACTCTGAGCTGTACTTACTGTAGTGCAGGACTACGAAAATCAATTTAATCTCTATAGTTAGAAGTTTCTGTTCTTTATCATCTCCCCCTAACACGAGGCCAGTGATATTCTTTCCTTCTTTTGGCTGACATTAATACCCTAATGGCTAATGCTAGGAACGACCCACCCAAGTCAGGATCACTCTTTTTCATAGAGGCAATGTATCTTTTCAAAATCAAAATACATGCATAGTCATGCTTAAAGAAAAAGGTTCTGTCTTAGGCTACACCTAAAGACAGTGAAAACTCCAACAAATATTAAATACCTGCTATAAGCCACCTATGTGGAACACATACACTACTCAGAACAGAGATCTTAATATTTCAAAAAAACATGTAGACATATGCAAGATTCTTAAGATGCGTTATCACATTGAAACATAAAGCCACACTGTGAACTAATGCCTTATTTTCCTTATACAGATGAAGGGCCAGAAATGCAAAGAAGTAAATTGTTTCAGGACTCAAGTTCTCTTTTTGGAGTTTAAAATTATGGGCCCCCTGTATTATTGGAACATATCTTCCTATTGTCTTATTTAAGACAACTTGTGTAGGAACAAAATTTTGTTTAATAACCTCGACCTGAGTACAAAAGATGATATTGTCTTCAAAGTGGGGTTGGTAATAATGGCACCTCAGGAAGAGATACTAATATTCCTGTCTCGATTATAATTCTTAGTACTAGTTTAACAGCTTATATAAGTCATGTGATGACAACCTTAGAAACTGTTGATTAATAATTGTATATATATGTGTGTGTGTCCATATACACATATTTGGTGGGAAAAAAAAAACACCTCATTGGGATAATTTAGTTTTAGATATTGTATTGCTTTTCATCTATAGTTAAAATATAATCAAATTTTTATGTCAGAAAACTATTTACAAGAATTGTAGGCAATTTTGTAGGTGTGTAAGATACTGGATATCATTCAAAATATTCTAACATTATTGAAAGTTCTGTCTTATGCTACATCTAAAGAGAAACTATTAATGTTAGCATCTTCTGTTGTTTTCATGTGGCATTTGAGCTTTTCGTAATGGTTGATACTTCTATTATCATGAAATATTTGAGCATTCTCCCCTATGAACAGATTTAGATTTTTAGCGTGTCATTTTTAGTAATTCAAGACTTTTTACTGATGTTAATTTAATTTACCAGTTCTCACAAAAATCACTATTAAATTAGACTTCACATGACATTTACTATTAATAGCATTACCAAAAGCAAAACTATAATGCTGCTATATATAATTGGATTTTTTGGTTTTAACTTTCTTTCGATGGTAACATTCCCTTGAGCTTAGAGATGATATAAAATGACAAGCTGAGGTCAGGACTAAGTGGATCTACATCCTCCCACCCCCAGTGGATTTTCCAAAGTCAATGTCGATGTTCATCTTTTATTTATTCTTTAAAAATATATATAATGTTTTCCTTTTCTTAAAAACATTATGATTTCCACATTGTTTCCTGAAATAAACCCATCACCTCAAAGTATATACCAGCACAAATATTTAAATACAGAACAAAGTTAAACCTTTGTTTATACCTTTCTCTTATATTCTCTCAATTTTGCCTTCATATGCGGAACGTGTGCTCTACAACTATTAAGATATAGGTGCCACCTAGTGGCAAAGGTTAAACATTTAGATGTGAACTAATGATCATGGGGTTCCTGTTGTATTTACAGATACGTTTTTCGGGGACATATGCTATATTAATACATAGAAAAAGAATATTTTAAAGGTGCTAGCCCAAAGACAATATTAAGATATTTGTATCGTTTATTTGAACATGTTGCCAACTATCTTGCTGTTTAATAATAGTATCTTTTTGACCTATGAAACTAAGCCATAAGTATAAACTATCGAACTTTGTTAAAGAAAGAAGGAAAACAAACCCACAAGAGTCTTGGAATTCCATGCATTATTATTTTTATACTTATAAATTTATACTGATAAAAAGTTGGTCTAAAGATATTACTACAACAAATCTATTTTGAATTCCTTTTGAGATTTATACCCCTAATTAATACTAGCAATGTATTTTTGACAGTATATTTGTTTTGACTTTAATACCAACAGCAGAGAAGACAATTAACAAATTTGGAATTTATTTTTCTATGCTTAAATTTTAACTCCCAGTTGCTAAAGTAAATAGTACTTAATACTTTAATCCTGAGAAATAAAAATAAGAGTATGTGCCCATTGGCCTAGTTTTATTTTATTTTTTATATATATTTTTCTAAAATTTAAGTTTTTATTTTAATTCCACTTTGCTGACATACAGCGCTACATTATTTTGGTCTAGTTTTAAATGCAGGACTTGTGATCGTCAATTATTTCCTGGGACTTGAGCATCATTTAATTTATTGATGATCACAGACACTCATTAGAGCACAACTTGTTAGGGAAGGAGACAAACCTGCTTATTTGTTTGTCTGGCATCCAGAGGATAATTAATATTTTTATACTGTCCCATTTCCAGCTCTTTCCAGCTGCTTAACCACTACTATTGGGAGCATAAATCAGTGCTAAGGATTGGCTCCGTCTTAGCCTGAGAAGCATTTTCCACATATACAACTTTCTTAGTAACGCATTCATCGGTTGCTCTGAGCACCTCTGGAAAGAGCAGGTACTCTTGCATTGTACTTCTTTTACACTCAATTCACTGATAATTCCATTATCCTTTGAAAATTATAGCTAGTTTTCTGTGGTTCTCCTCCATCTAGAAAATCCCGTAGGGCAAGGCAATGATTTTCTATTTTCAGTACAGACTCTTATATATAAAAAGCCCTCAATAAATGTTTTTAATATTCTGAAAACATTTATTCTGAAAAATAAAACTAAATCTATGAAATGAGCTGTGATAATTAAGTAGCTCTCATAGGGTAGCATAGTGACTTTATTCATGATGAGTATACTAAAACCACTTTCTTTTTATAAAATTTTTTTAACATTTATTCATTTTTGAGAGACAGAGAGTGCAAGTGGGGGTGGGGGGCAGAGAGAGAGAGGGACACAGAATCTGAAGCAAGCTCTAGGCTCTGAGCTGTAAGCATAGAGCCTGATGTGGGGCCTGAACTCACGGACTGCAAGATCATGACCTGGGTTGAAGTCAGATGCTTAACCAACTGAGCCCCCCGGTGCCCCCTAAAACCACTTTCAGTAGGAAGTCTGCAGAACATCTCTCGCACACCGAATTCTATGTTGTACACTAGGCAGGTCCTTGTGAACAGACAGGTCCTTATAGGAACTGAACACAAAGTCCTTTAATGTCACGAGGAAACTCTTGGCTCAGGCTTGCTAGGCCACAGAATCATGAATATGGACCACCTTGATAATGTTCCTAGTGAAGATCCTCCTCTTCAAGTGCACTTTAAAATACATTTTAAGTTCATTATTGTTCTACAATTTAAAGTACCTGGTTTGGAAATTTAAACACTTATATTTAGCCAACTAACACTGGCCAAGTCCTTACCCTGTGCGAGGCCTTACCTGTGCCCTGCCTACAGGTTTCGTTTCCCAGGGAGAGAGCTAAAGTTGACAACTATCAAACAACTTACTCAAGGTCGCAAAGCTAACAAGTGACTGAAGTTGGAAGCCAAACAGTTTCCTTGTATCATTGCTCTACTCTGTGAAGTGGAGGGGAGTGTGATGACATCTTAAATTCAGCTCAGGTTAGTCGAGGACATAACTCAGGGTGGGTATTCAACGCCAAACGTCTGCAGTCATACCACATATTGTAATACTGTCCTGGAAAAACGCTGAGTCTCAGTAATTGATGTCCAAAGGTTCTGTGATAAATTATTTATAGGAGGAGAAGTTTTTAAAAAGAGAAAAGAAGCAGCGTGCAAAACTGTGCTAGGATCTTCACATCATTAGAGCCGTTTCCTGGCCCCTTTCCCCTTTCTTCTAAGGTGAAAGTATAAAGCACATTCTGATGGCAGAATTCTTCATTCTCTAAATTAGGAATCAGCTGTCACTAATGGAAGTGGGTGGAAATGGAAAATTGCTAGCTGCTGTCAGGGGAGGAGCCCAAGAGCTACCACATGGCAGTCACAGTTAAGGAAAAATGTAGAATACGGTATAAAAAACACAAGCAGTAGCCAGTATCAGGAGGTCAGTTGAAAGCTTTGAGTATAATGAAGAGTCCAAATGTAAAAGCTGAGAAAGTATCACCATAAGGAAACGTGTCAGGAATGAGAGTAGGCAAGAATTTAAACAGGAAATGTGGATGAAACTTACTAGGAAATAAGGACTTGGGATGCCTGGGCGGCTCAGCAGGTTAAGCATCTGACTTCTTTTGGCTCAGGTCATGATCTGACCGTTTGGCGGCTCGTGTCAGGCTCCGAGCCTGGAGCCTGCTTCAGATTCTGTGTCTCCCTCTCTTTCTCTGCCCACATCCCTGTCTTGTTTGTGCTCTGTCTCTCTTTCAAAAATAAATAAACATTAAAAAAAAGAAGGACTTAGCAAGGAATAATACTATGTAAGATGTTACAACTCCTCTGTCACTTGTTACCATCAGACCCAGCCATAAATATGACAAAACACACGGAGTTTAAATTTTGGTGTACGTTAAAATTCTTTTTTCAAAATAGTTTCCACTGGTCAATGGCATGTTTATGTTTTCTCTAGCTTAAACTTCTTACTTGAAGCCTGATTCCTCCTTTAAGACTTTTTTTTTTTTAATTTATAAATCACCTATTAGATTCTGCATTTCTCAGGAGAGTTGACGATGAATAAGTCCTAATGAATATATTAGCTTGGATTAGTTTGTCCATTGTAGCAAAGCTGTTGACTTGGAGGAAAAGAGGGCCCATGGAAGTGGAACAGCATAAGATTTGAGGGGGATTAAATGTGGCGATGCATTGGTGATAGAGGCTGGAGGGAGAAAGCTGACTGGTCTAGACTACATACACAAGACAGAGTCACACAATTTTACTGAAATCCTTGAGGTCAAGTGTGTTTTAGAAGGCAGAATTTTTCAGCATTTAGGTTGTTCATTTTCCTTAACCATTTTTATGCAAAATCTATAGAACAGTAAAGTTTGGACTCATAACAGCTACTTTGCAAACAGAAGATAATCAGTGCTCACTGAATTTAATATATATTAGGTATGTTACATGTGGGCTGCCAAGAAATATAAATAATTTTACTAAGCAATAATCAAACGTCAAGTTTACTTATCCAGGTAGATTAATTTATGATTCATCTTAATATACCTAAGAATCTTTTATATTTCATTATCAAATATACTATCTGTTCCTAAAAGTGTATTTATTTGCACATATATGAATATATATTATATATAAATGTATACTATAATATGTATGCTGTAATATGTATATAAGATATTATGTCTATGTATATGTATACATTTATACACATTTATAATTTCATATGACAAAATAGTTCCCTTTGGTATGCTATTATTGATTGATTACCTGTAGAGATGCTTAGGCTAGGATAAGAATAATTTATGTTTGCCTTTGCCTTACAAATGTTAATCATACCTTCTACAGATTAACTTAATTAAGGGTTTTGTGTGTGTTGGGGGAGAGAGATACATTCAATAAACATACACTTAAAACAGAATGAAGGTCCAATTTGGGAGACCATTCATTCATTCACTCACCCATTGTGCTCTGTGTCCTTCCTAAATGTCATGGACTATTCTAAGTGCTCTAGATACAGCTAAGGGTTATATTCAAAATATTTAACCACTGGTATACAGGTATCGATTAATCAGAACAGACACTGACAAAATGGCACTCTAGTAATGACTGCATATAAAAAATAGTCTCTGCCTCCAGGGGGCTTAGCATTCACTGGGGAAGATGGATGAGTTAATAGGTAACAGATCCAATAAGGGTAAACACAAGACAATAAAACTTCTTCAAATAATCCATGAAGGTGTTTTTTCCCTATTTTATATTCTTACCTACTCCTTAATTCTTGACACATTGAAAATTGATAATCCAGAGGAATCCAATTAACCAAAAATTGTTATCTTCAGAACACCATTTAATGTAAAATCATTTTTAGGGACTTTTATTTAAGAGAGTTAACTTTTGAAGTTAGCAGCTTCTTTTTTTTTAAACAGGATATAAATTTCTCATAGCTGCTAAATCATCCATTTAAACCTACCTTAAAGATCTGTTGCTTTCAAAGTCCCATATTTGTTATATAACATGTAAAGATTACTGCATGGATCATACTTCATCTTAAATATGCTTTCAGAAATTGCCATAATTGAAAAACATCAGAAATTCAAGCAAAGAAAATTAGCCCATTTCTATTCGAATCAACCAACTAAATTATCTCCTGCCCCATGTGTTGTGATTTGGAACCTAGTCACAAATGCTCAGAAACAAATAATTTTAAGTTATTTTGTTTGTGTGTTAATTTCTAAGACTTAATCGAGTTAGAAATTCTTTAGTATGTCGGTCTTTTAAACATTTTCAGGATATTAATTAAATTACTGATGATTTTTAAATTGAAGAATTTTACTAAAATGTAAATTTTACCCCTGGAGTCATATATCAGGATATCTGTTTTCTAAAAATATTTCAGATATGGATGAAAAAATTAGAAGTCAAGCCCTAACGCATAAATAAAAGCTATATGTAGTTTTAATGTTACTTAGGAATAAAAATAGAAATATAAACTAATTAAATTATGCAAAAATACACTAGTAGACCCACGACTTATGTGTTTCCTAGGTGGCCCACCTCATTCACTGAAATACCTGTTTTTCTTCTTACAGATGTCATACTTCTGCAGTGCGTGGTGCATTGCAGATGTTGCTTTGACTCATAATATCCTCTAGGTGGCGATATTTTCAAAGAAGCCATGCCTGTACCCCCACCTAAGAGAACTGAGCTAGTATCAGCACCCAGTATTCACACCTTAGTTTAGCTATGATTTTAATCTCCACAAGATGAAAAAATACAATTTGTGGACACAGTAAGATTTCAAATTCTGTCTCCAAAATCTAACAAAATTGAAGAGATGGATATGATCTACTTTAAAATTCTAAATACATGTTTGAGAAAAGATGTTTCAAAAACATATGTTTGAAATACGCTATGCTCTTGATTTGTTAAGAGGTGATGGAAACATGTTACTCAAATTTTAGTCTCTGGACTGTCTATAACTCCTTTTCTAAAACCCCGACATTATAATTTAATGAGATGTTTCATTGATCTCTTTAGATTGGTACTTGTTTTTTTCCACACTGTCCACAATTGCCCTTTTGTGGGTATTCCACTGATGAATGAGGAAAAGTGGGTACATAGTGCTAAGCCCACTTCCATTTTAGACCCTTCCATAATATATCAAAAAGAGGAAGAGACAATAACACAGGAAAAGAGATTCCTTCGATGTAGATAAATGTATGGAGTGAAAAGTATTCTAAACTTCAGAAAGATAGGACTTTTTCTTTCCTTTCCCACCTTGTTTATCTAATATATGTCTTGTGGGACCTTCATCCAGCCACATTTGCCATTTGTGTATATAAACTGGGCTTTCTTCTCCTTTGGAACTTCACCTTTTGCTTTGGTTTGTGTTTAAAATTTTCAGAGCTCCACCCTAAGGCTTTAGCCTTCCAGAGATATGGGGCTCACAACGAGGAAGCATGACTCCAGTTTCTCCCTCCTAAATGCTGTCACAGAGTAATTTGAAGGATCCAGTAATCCTTCTTAAAAAAAAAAAAAAAAAAAAAAAGAGGGGGGCCTGGGTGGCTCAGTCAGTTGAGCGTCTGGCTTTGGCTCAGGTCATGATCTCGCGGTTTGTGGGTTCGAGCCCCGCATCAGGCTTTGTGCTGACAGCTAGCTCAGAGCCTGGAGCCTGTCTTCGGATTCTGTGTCTCCCTCTCTCTCTGACCTTCCCCTGCTCACGCTGTCTCTCTCTCTCTCAAAAATAAATAAAACATTAAAAAATTATAAAAAAAGAATATAGAATTAAAGTACCAATTAACATTTATGTAGCTATTTACAAGGCAATTTCATATTTTCAATAAGATACTTTGGCACTTTTAACAAACCTGGGTCATCAGAAAGCTAAAATGATCACCATCCTTATTTTACAGATAAACCTCAAAGGAGTTAAAGTCTTTCATTGGGGTTAAAATTGGTAACTGAAAAGCCAGGCCCCAAAGCCTTTTTGCTTTCCTTTTTAAGCCCCATAAGCTTTGGCTACATCCAGCTGTTTACAATAAGACTCAAATTCTGTCCCCAGTGTCTTCCCTTGGCCTGGACCTGACCCCACACACCATGAACATACTGCTGTATTCAGAAAGAGAGCCTGTTTCGATTTGAAGTGCTTTGTCTAGGGAGCTTCTGGGAGAGGATTTATTGAACCAACTCATGAGAACCTCCCGACTTTCCAATGGGTGCCCTGAGCAGAGGCCATGAGCAATAAAGGTAAGCACCAGAGTTCAGGGCACTCACACTAAAGCTTCTGCCAGCGTTCCATTTGGATCTTTGACAAGGTGATCTCCATCTCGCTCACAATCTTCTCCTTGGCCACTGCCCAAAAGGCAAAGCCCATCCTCCCCTGCGGTTTGTTTACCCATCTGTCCTTCCCTAGAGTCCCACTGATTGCCCTCTCTCTAGTCCTGTCCTCCACTGCCCTCCTTCTGTGATCTTCCTCTCTTACCTCTGGAAACCTCCAGTCAGGGCCAGTTACAGAAATTGTAGGGTTCAAGTGCAAAATGTAAACGTAGGGCTCCTTGTGTGAAAAGGCAGGGGAAAAAGCTTTTCTTTTATTCTGTGCTCTCTTTCTGAACCAGTCATGGTGGTTTCTTAAAAATTATTTTTTAATGTTTATTTATTCATTTTGAAAAGAGAGAGAGAGAGAGAACAAGCAGGAGAGGGGCAGACAAAGAGGGAGACAGAGAATCCCAAGCAGGTACCCTACTGTCAGCACAGAGCCCGACGTGGGGCCCAAACTCACAAACTGTGAGATCATGGCCTGAGCCGAAATCACGAGTTGGACTGAGCCACCCAGGTGCCCTAAAAAAATATTTCATGTCATGTTCCCTTGGGTGAGGTATAGACCCTCACAGGAACCCAGACCCTGCCGTACCACTTTGGGAGGGGGGTTTGTATTCCTGACCCTCTATTCATTCCCAAGTCCATACCTAGTCCCTCAGTGGGGGCAGCGACTGTCAGTAGGAGTAGCGGGGTGGGGGGATCACGTGGCTGAGGCCTTGTCCAGGGAGGCAGGGAGCCAGGGGGGAGGCAGAACAATAGGTGAGCTGAGGTTCTAAGCTCACACACATTCTCCATCATCCCATCAGATTTCCTTTACAAAACAAATTCAAAGATTGATAAGAATGTCAAGGCAATGCCCACAGAGTGTTAGAGAGGACGGCCCCATTTGAGGGCTCTAGGAGCACACTCTGGAAGCTCACCTGTCCCAAGAGGGGCAGCCTTCCCAGCATCTCGTCTTTTTCACATGGAGCCTTCTGTCTTAAATCTGGTGCTCCTCCAAGGGATGTGGCTTTCCTTGAAGCTGCCTGAGCATATTATTCTCTCAAGTTCATGAGGACCAGCATGGGGGTGGGAGGCTTAACTCTTGCTCTGCCATGCCGCCCACTTACAAACCATGACTCTCAGCCTAATGTGAGTGAGCTGCACACCTTGCACATGACCAAAGCCCTTCTAGTCTTCTCCTCCTTTTCATCAGGCACCCATTCATTTTCTGACTTTCAGGCATTATTTTATTGCCTCCACAGCCCAGTCTTCCTCAGCACCCCAGACCTTGCCATCTCCCTATCTCTTCTGGAAACCCATGCCATAATAGCTATTTCACAGGCCCCTGGCCTCAACCCTACTGGCCTCCATGTCTATGTCCACCATGTCGCATCACTTTGTTGTCATATCTCAGTCTTGCCATGATCAGGGGCCACAAGACCAGTAAAATCTTAAATGTTAACTCCCTTTTCTATGGAAACTTTCTTTTCTTATTTTGTTCTCGAAGCCATAAAGAGAAACTCTTCAAGAGAAGCACAACTTTTTAGGGAAGAGGAACGACTGCTTTGGATGGAGTAGAGATAAGGTTTTGATTTTGGCTGGAGGGTTTTAAAATGTCCCATATCAAATTGTCCCGTGTTTCATGTTTTACTACTTCTGTAGTTGATGGCATGTGCTTTTGATAGTGTTTTAGACACACATGAGCAGGTACACACACACATTTCCATTCTAGAAACTGGAGGAAAGAAAACGTAGTTTCTTCTCCACGCTCCATGTTGCCAGCTCTCCATGGAGGCTCACTACGCATTTTTCTTTGATTTTGCTGACACTCTCAGACCCACCAACACTCATTTTTCCTTCACTTTGCCAAATCCTTCCAGGCTTCATTTTAATCAGTACTATGCCTAAATTTCATGACCTATTACTTGACCTGCTTTCTTGAAAATGCCCTCAAATCCTTTGTTTTTTCCTGTTGAATCAGCCCAGAAAACCAGGAACTCAGGGTCACTAACAATGATTAAAATAGTACTAAACATTCCATGCTTCATATGTTTCCTCTTGGTTTTATCTAATTTACTCTTCACAATGATCTTATGAGGTGAATATAATCATCCTCAATTTACAGAGAAGGAAACTGAGGATTGGCGAGACTTGGGTAATCTGTTCATGTTATTTCTGAAGTTAGAATATCCTTAGCACTCAGGGCCTCGCTCTCCTTGCTCTTAGCTCCAGCTATCCTGCTATTCTGTCAACCCCTCAAATGCCAAGCTTATGTGGGTTTTCAGTGGTGAGTTTGAAGCCAAATGAAAAAATTAGTCCCCGGATAACATAATGGTCAATTATGCTATCATCTCCTTGCAGGTCAGGTAGGATGAGCACTGGGAATTAACCATTGGGAACCATTAAAGTGTGGTTCCCAAACTTTAGTATGTGCAAATTTCATGCAGAGATCTTACTAAATCCAGTTTCTGGGTCCCACCTTGGAGATTCTGATTTGGGAGAGATTGAAAGTGGTATAGGAATCTGCATATTTAACAAGATTCCCAGGCGAGTCTGTGAGGCTCAGTTGAGGCTCCCATGATTGTCTTTTCATTAGGTTTTTATTTGGATCCCCCCCGGAAGAGGAGAGACTATGTGGAGGGGGAAGGCAGCTTAGGAGGCCCTCACTCTCCCTTCTGGACCCTCACAGTCCTATGATTATTGCCCTCTTACAAGTGAAATGAAATTAGAAAGATCTGTGTCCAAAACCAAATTGACTTTTAAACATAAATCATACAGTGAGTAAGATGTCAGCTTTGTCAGTCAATTGTTATTGACACAATTTGAAAGCATAGCATTAATCGCTAGCAAGTCTAAAGGTTTTTCTTTTTGTAAGAATTCCTTTTTTTTTTTTACTGATTTTGACAATTATGACTTTTAAGAAAATTCTTCAATGGTATCTATAAACTGTTACAATATTTCTATTTCTGGCCATGAGAAAGTAAAACAGGCAGGGACATGTACTGGCTTCTATGTGTATAATTATTCACATAGAGATTATATGTTAGAGGAACGACATTATACATGTTGTTAAAATAAACATTATAAAAACATCTTATCATTAAACACATGATTTTTAAATACATCCATAGAAGCAGACAGCATGTTTGTTTAATAGCTTGTGATTTTTCTTTCTTTCTTAAAAAGTTTTTAATTTTTTTAATGTTTATTTACCTTTGAGAGAGAGACAGAGCTCAAGCAGGGGAGAGATAGAGAGAGAGAGAGAGAGAGAGAGAGAGAATCCAAAGCAGACTCCAGGCTCTGAGCTGTCAGCACAGAGCCGCACGCAGGGCTCAAACGCATGAACTGTAAGATCATGATCCAAGCCAAAGTCAGATGACTAACCAACTGAGCCATCCAAGTGCCCCTTTCTTTTTTTTTTAATGTTTATTTTTGAGAGAGAGAAGAGAGTACGGGAGGGTCAGAGAAAGAGGGAGAAAGAGAATTCCGAGCAGGCTCTGCACTGTCAGTGCAGAGCCCGACCTGGGGCTTGAACTCACAACCCCTGAGATCGTGACCTGAGCTGAAGTCAAGAGTCACACACTTCACCCACTGAGCCACACAGGTGCCCCAATAACCTGTGATTTGTCTGACTTGCTAATAACCTGTATGCTGTGAACTGTACTGCTTTTAAAGGTATGGGCATCTACATGCATTACAGGGTGTTTCACCTTTCCACAATGCCTGTACTGGCGGGTTCACCTGATTTCACTGCATTCATAGTATTCAGTGTATCTGGAGAGCTTCTGAAATGTTACATTCCATTTTTTCCCTTATGTCAGTGGCTGCTTTATTAGACGGAGACAGCTGGGATAACATATGTTTCTTTAAAAGAAACCTTTAAAATTTTAAATTTGAAGAACACACTTTTAAAATCCACCAAAAAGTAGGGTGAATTTTGCTTCTTGTGAGATTTATGAGATATTTTAAAGGATTTAAAAACACCAGCTTGTCAGAAGCCATACTCTGCACTTGAAAGTACATTGCAGCAGGAATTAAGTCCAGAGATGTTTTCATTAATTTTTGGTGCAGTTTGATATAAATCATTTAAATTAATGGCATTATATGTCTTTATTTACAAATCAAAGTTAATAATGCTTGTCTTGTCACCTTAGAGTATATATTTCAAGACCAGATGAAGTGATGAAAGTAACAACATATGGATAAAGGGTGGGAGGCAAGGGAGGGGAGACACAGTATTTATTGGTCATTCATTCTGTTTACTGGTCATTCATTTGGTGTTAGGCACCAACCAAGCACATCACATATATTTTTCCATTTAATCTTCACAGTCTCTTCCATGGAGTAGACCTATTATTCCACATATTAAGGACGGGATAGTAAGGCTCTAAGAAATTAAGTAATTTGCTTAAGGACAAAAAGTAAGTTGCAGAGCCCTAACTGGCAAATCCTTTGGGCTCCACCTTTTACACGTATCAAGAATCAATCACTTCTCACCACCTCCACTCTTGCCACCCTGACACAAGCTACCACCAATGCTCGCCTAGGCCACTGCAATAGCTTAACTCCTATTCTATTTTTGCCTTTGTCGCCCTACAGTCTGTTCCTAACACATAAGAGGGAGCCATTTAAAATTTGTCAGATCATTCACACCTATGTTCAGAAACCTTAGATAACTTCCTAACTCATTCAGAATAAATGCCAAAGTCCTTAATAAGTCATAGACCCCTATGCATTATCTGGGAGACTGTCTCCTAATATTTCTTCCGCTTTGACCTTTTTGGATTCTGTGCTTTGCAGGTTGTTGTCCAGCCACACTGGCCAGCGGGACACCCCACGCATTTCCCTCACCTTGCTGTTCCTCAAACACTGCAGTCAGGCTCCTTTCATGAGGCTTTTGCATGGGACTGTTCTCTCCAACAGAAATTCTCTGTTCTTAGCCATCCACTTGTGTCTCTTCCTCATCTTTTTCAAATATTTGCTCAAATGTCACCATCTTAACGAAGCTTTATCTAAATTGCTTCATTCCCAAACTTGCTCTTTCCCTTGCTTGATTTTCTCCTTGCAACACATTGCCATCTGCCACAGGAAAAAAAAAATTATTTTGATGGCATCTCCCATTCCTCCACTAATGGATAAACATCATGAAGATGTGTTAACACAGTTGTATCCCTTTTGGGAGTGTCCTGAGTTGAGTTGAGTTGAGTTCCTTTCTTAGTTTTGTTTTGTTTTTTAATGTTTATTTATTTTGAGAGAGAGAGAGACAGAGCGCAAGTAGGGAAGGGGCAGAGAGAGAGGGAGACACAGACTTCAAAGAAGGTTCCAGGCTCTGAGCTGTCAGCACAGAGCCCAACGCGGAGCTCAAACTCATGAGCCATGAGATCATGACCTGAGCCGAAGTCGACACTCAACCGACTGAGCCACCCAGGCACCCCTGAGTTCCTTTCTTGTAATTGCTCTTGGATGAAAGAGATATGCCTCACCAAGGTAAGTGCCTTCCCTGGAGAAGCCCCCACTCAGTGACAGGTGGATGAGGCTATGAGGGCCAGACCCCTTTCCACAATCTGCGACAACCCTGAAGGGCCACTAGCTCAAGAGCTCCCAGGAGACAGGATGAGGCCTTTGCGCAACTGTATATTTACAATCCATCTTCTCCCTCTGCCCAGTTCTTCTTTCAGTTTTTTCAAAACATTGTTCCTGAGAGGACACCCAATAAACTTCCTGCAAGCAAATCTCCATTTCAGACGTTCTTTTCTTGGGAACCCAATCTATGCCCAGTACCAACAAAAATCATGCCAATAAGCAGGTGCTGCAATAAATATCATTTCAATAAATAGGTGAATAAATGAATGAATTAATGAAAAAACTAGTATAATGGTTCAGAACCTGTATTATGGAGTCAGAAAGATCCTTCATGTGAATCTCCACTCTGCCTTTTAATTCCTGTGACTTAGAATTACTTACACAATTAATTTTCCTCATCCATGAAAGACATTATACTGGTACCTTTCTCAGAAACTTTTTGTTAAGGTTAGACGAGTGAAATCCTATAAGGCTAGTAAATGGAACATTTAAGTTCTTAATAGATGCTATAAAAATAATTATTACTATTACTATTTCTGCAAGAAATGTGGCCAACTTCCTACATCAAGAGTTATTTCTTTCTGTAGCTTGATTCAAATCTATTACCAGGTGAAAATATGAAGAACAAAATAAATGAAGACACCTTCATCATCCCTGGGACAACGTACGTGAGAGTGAAAGTGGGAAATACGAAAACAGTCATTATGGACACAGGTTAAATAGATTGAATAAAAATACAGTCACAGACTTCTTGATCAGAAAAATAATGAAATATACCAGTAAGTATTATAATTCTGTTAGGATGGTTAAAAGGACAATTAGTCTAGCCTCTGTTTCTAGACAGGGCTTAGTTAGGCCAGTCAAAAGTGTCTGCCCTCTAAATGATTCTAACAGATACATATGAAGAAATATTTCATGATTTCTTGCTAAAGTTTGTTCCAGTATTTAATCCCTCAGCACCTTCAGGTTCTCCTTAAAATAACTTTTAATCTGTTTCTATAATGTTAATCTATTGCATCCAGTTTTGGCTACTATACGAATGCAGGACCACTGATCTGTCTTTTGAGCCTCAAATACAGTATTCTAATTAATCAATGAGTTATTTACTGAGCCTTGTGCCAAATACTGGACTGGGCTTGATGACAAGTTCTAATTCACGTTCCTCCTTGCTGTTCTCTGACCTCTTTGGAGGCCCAGAGTCCCTTTCATCTTTTATAATTGTCTCATTTTCATTTTTGTAGATTTTCCTTGAATGAGCTCCAATTTCTCTACAACTCTCATAAATACTTCAGGAAAGGCTTGATTATTGCCAAATATGGGAGAAAGATTACTACTCATGATAAGCTTGTCATACTCCTATTAATATACTCCAGCATAATGTTAGCTTTTCAAATAATTGCTTTATGCTGCTGAATCATCCAATTTGTGTTATATGATGAGCTTTAAGCCATTTCCCCTTCAGTACTTGATCACACAAAGTCTTTCTTAAATCATTTGAATTTGTTGTTTTGTTCTCACTGTACTATCTTTCATTTAAGCTTGTTAAATCCAATCCTAGTTTTTTAAAGTTGTTTTTTCTACACATTCAAGCTAAATTTTCCTTTTTTTCCTCCCAAAAAATTGGCAATTCTTCCTATACCCTTCCTGGTTTACTTCAATTTAACACAATATTTGGCACCTACTATGTGCTGGGCATATGCTAGATAGATATTATTAACAATTAACAGAATTTTTAAACATGGGCCTTATTAAGAGTTTCTCAATATTTCAAGTGCTGAAATAGACAAATAGATGCATTCAGAGGGAATGGCTTCCTGGTGGAGATAATGCTAACTCGAACTGTAATGATTAAATGGGAATTAAATAATGATGAAGATAGGAGCCCAGCATTCCAGGAAAAGGGTACTTGCTATACAATTTCAAGTTTAAGAGACTTGAAATAGTAAATGTATGGGGAGACTGTACACAGCTTCTCATCACTAGTATAGAATGCAAGCTGAGGAATGGTAAGAAACTTGATAAACATCATTTCAATCTAAGGGGCTAATAAAATATTATATAATCTTTGAGTGGCTAATGGTTAATCACTGTTAGTACCATTGATTTTCATTATTTGCAGATTCCATGTTTGTGAATTTGCCTATTTGCTAAAATTGACCTGTGACCCCAAAAATCAACATTTAGGTGCTTTGTGGATATTCACAAGCCTGTGCAGACTGGTGAAAAGTTAAGTCAACCAACCTGAACTGTCAAACAAGATGATTCCTCTACTTTCTTATTTTGGCTCTCCTACTCCAAGCAAGCATCCTTTTACTTAGTGCCATGTGCTTTTGTATTTGTGACTTTGCTACTTAAAATGGGCCCAAAGTGTAGTCTGTATAATTCATTAGTACTCCAAAGTGCAAGAAGGGTGTGCGTGTGCTGTACTTCCTGCAGAAGATATGGAGGTTAGATAAGCTTCACCATCAATAAGGGCTAAACTAACAGGAAGTGAACTCTATCTCCAAACAAAATCGTGGCGGTGCCTAAACTTCTACTTTTCCTCAATAGGAAGGGTAGCTGCAGCCGTCTCATTTCATGATTTAAGTGCATTGTCAGTACTGCCAAGCCATGCTTGACTTTGAGCATTGCTGCCAATGAACTCGTCCAGTGAAAAGTATCTGTAGGGAATCTGTGCCAACTACATGCAGTTCTACCAAAGTGGGCATGAATTGCATTTGTAGATATTCAATGAGTCTTTACTGATGATGACTATCATGGAGGTGATGTTAATGACGAAAATGAGCAAATGTTGCCCGTTCACCTAAAATGGAGCAGCTGCACCCAGATTAGGAAAATGCATGCTTTGAGGGCATGTTCAATACAACTAAATCAATCTGATGCTTAGCCAACTATTTCTTCATACATGGCTTTGTACTAAGATCAATTATGGACAACATAGGTTCTGTCCATAGGAAGTTTACAATCCAGTGAAGTTTTGAGGGTAAGACCATTGTTTACTGTAATGTATATTAAGGAGACATAAAGAGAAGGGATTAAAGTGTTATGGAGTTTTAATGGTGATCAAGAACATACATGGTAGTGGGGAAAGTATCTAAAAACACTTCAATAGGGAGATGATGTTTTGAGCTAACCTTGGAAAGAACATGATCAAATCCAGGTAAACATGAGACATTCAGAGGAGAAAGCATACAACTTGCTTTGAGTGCGAAGCAAGAAATGTGACTAGAAAAGCAAGGCTGCACTCAAATGCATTTGGTGTTTGAGCAGAGGAAAAATAGGAGGAACACTTCACCTTTGGAAGTTTTATCTTATGAGAGAGTGTTGGAGGAGGCACACAAACAGTTAAATCATTCTGGATGCAGATCCTTAGGGAGATTTTGAGGTCCACGACCAGGTGGCTGCAGGAGTAGCCAAAAGGGGGCAGACATGGCACGTTTTCTATTGCCTGCACACATAGGAACCTAAGTCTTACAGAACTGAGTTCTACCAACAGAACAAGTTTATGGACACAGGAAATTCCGAAGAAGCACCTGACTGGGTTCCATTTTATACAAGTTGAGTTTTAAAGTATCAACAGATGCATAAGTGAAAATACACGAGTGGATACAGGGCAAATTGGATATGGGTCATGAGAGAAATTGGAATAGGATTGGTTATTTGATAGACATTTGCTTAAAAAACAATCATAAATCCTATAAAGTGAAAATTCTTTCACCATAAAGTGAAAGCAATCAAAATAGAAGTCACACATGTAGAAATGTGTACATAAAAATATATACCGTATATACATATGTTTAAATGTATTGTCTCACTGAATCCTCAGTGTAATTTTGTAGGTCAGTTATAGGTTGAAAAAGGGTGGAAACTCTTTTATTTAGAAATCAGGAAGGAAAAACTAACCCCCTCCCCAAAAAAAAGGAGAAAAGGAAGAAAATGGGGGTGGAGGGTGGTGGCTCTTAAATTTCAAAGACTCTTTCCTTGTTTTGCCTTAATCCAGGTGCCTATTATTTGTTTTTTATGCAGACTGCTAGACTAGGATTCTAACTGGCACTCCTTACTTTCTTTCAGGTCATCAAAGCTCCATTCATCTGATAGAATGATCTTAAAAATATTTCTATAATGTTTTGTTCCTCTGCTTAAATACCTCCAGTGGTCCCTCCTTTCTTATCACAATGTCAAACCCCCCTGAGTTCTCATTCCCATCACCTTTGGCTCCAAGCTCCCTCTGAGGCACTGGGCATTTTTCAGACCCAGCAATGTATGTTCAGGTCTGTAAAATATTTATGGTGTTTCTATTTCTGCCCACAAGCCTACCTCCTCCCAAATACTAGCAAAATCTTATTTAGACTGCAAGTTTCAGATCAAATGTAATACCCTCAGACACTTTTCAGATTTCCATATCCCAAGCAAATGTTCAGTCCCGTGTTGCCCAAGTAGCCAGCCCAAACTGATGTTGGATTAATAATTTCAGCTAATTCTCGGTGCTCATAGGAGCTTGCCAGGACTGATTCCTTTGAAGGGATTGCATAAAATCAAGCAACCAAACATGGAATAAGTCTAGGTTTGTTTGCTTGCTTTTAACTAAAATATTAGGACGTGTAAATTTGAAGCCCTATCTATGTTAATACCAAAGTAAATCTAATTGAAAACTGCCTTGTGTGTATATGAAACCTACTAAAGTGTAACCGGTGTATTTTGCATTCTGTACAACCTAGATCTGCTCAGACATGAAGCATGTTATGAAGAATGGCAGCTTCAGCAAAGATTTGCTACAAACAAGGGTCTACTTTAATGTATGCCTATTGCGAAAAAGATTATAAAGGATGGTCTTTCAATCATTCCTCCTTTATTACATATATGCAATCAGATTATAAACATTTTCTATAAGGCTATGTTTGAATTTAAATAACTCCATGGATGTGAATTTATAAAATAACAGTGCTTAGTTTAATTCCTTTGGGACATGACTTAATATCCAGTTTCAGAAGCACAAACTGAACTTTTAATTATTACTCAGTGGGTGTGATCTTAAAACCAGCTGTCTGCCTATCAGTTGAATTCTCTAAACCAATAAAAGGGTGCTGTATTACTGAAGACACAGCACAGGCAAAAAAAAACCTTTCAGAGCTTCAAGCCATTAAAATTATGTTTCACTTTTGTCCTTTTAAAAATTTATATGAGATCCAGCATCTACCATCTCACAGCACAGTCAACATGCCTTTCCAGGCTTTACTACCAAGCAAGAGTTTTATACTCTCGGCAAATTATAATGCAAATATGTATTAAAATCGTTGAATGACTGGGGACAATTTGTACCTTGTACATTCCAAGAATTTTTCCAAGATAGTTTTGTTCTTGTTGTTACAAAACTAGGCAAAATTAAATAAAGTTGGTTTGGGGAAATAAACTTTCCAAAAAGCAAGGTAATTAAAATATTGCTGAATACTGAAGAAATTTTGACATATGTCTTATTTCTGCATTAATTTGCAACTTCAGATCTTAATGGAAATTCTACTTCATCTTTTGTTCTTGCCAATATTCAAAAGCTCTCATCCTCTGCTTTGTGTAAAAGTGTTTACAGGCAACCCCATCATAACTATTGCTTTTGTTTTATATCCTTTGTCCACCTCAATTCTTTTGTCATTTCTATTACATAGATAAGCAACTCCAACTATACCTTTGCTACTTACGGGACCTATTTGGCAGTGATTCATCCTATCTTATTCCTATTCTCTCCCATTCATAATGGGTAAATATATAAAAATAAATAAATAAATCTCACTTCCCCCAAAACTATTTTTGAACCCTTTTCCTTTATTACCTTTATCTGTCTTGCAGATAGGTAAATACTCCTATTCTTCCATGCCTTTGTTTTTTCTCTAAGGCCAAACTAAAAGTTATGGGGGGTCAGCTTCCTCTTTACTTCATACTGCTACTTTTTTTTTTTTTTAACTTTTTAACGTTTATCGTTGAGAGACAGAGACAGAGCATGAGAGTGTGGGGGGCGGAGCAGAGAGAGAGGAAGACACAGAATCTGAAGCAGGTTCTAGGCTCTGAGCTGTCAGCACAGAGCCCAATGCGGGGCTTGAACTCACGAACCATGAGATCATGATGGTTCTGAGCCAAAGTCGAATGCTTAGCTGATGGAACCACCCAGGTGCCCCCATACTGCTACTTTTAAGGACAGACACTTAAAGTATCATGTTAAACAATATATATTTATCAGATCAAGTCCATTTCATTTTTGGGTATCACTCTTTTAGAATCACTCATGCCCCTATCTCCTCACTTACATGTTTCTCCTTCAGCTTGTTCATTACATCAATTTCACCTGCTGAAGCAGCCAATTTCCTTAAGGCTACTTATCCTGCACAGAACTACTATCTTGTGGCTCACCATGCTGGAAGTAACCATTAGAAGGTGTCATATCTCCCCTGAGGTCTCCCAACCCAGCACCCTTTCTCTTGAACCATATGTTACTTTCAATTTAATACTCTTACTCAGCTGTTCTGCAACCTAATAAGCCATAATATAATTAAAGCATTTAGAATCTTACAATAACAGAGGTTTCTATAGCAGTAACCTTTTTCCTCTCCTAAACTTTTGGCTCAATTACTTCAGTACTAGCACAATCAAAGTTCTCATCTTCCTGAAACATTTTAAGCCACTGATATCAATTCCAAGTCAGAATTCCTTGCTGGTAACCACTGCCTAAGTTCCCCTAACAAGTCCACAGAGAAATCCTTAGGAAAGATATAGAACCACAGGGAACTGAACAATTAGAGTATTGCTTTCCATTTTTAGCTGGCCTTCACCACTGTCTGGTGCTCTGATTATTCATGTATAATTAATTCCCCAGTGAATTTTCCATACTTCCTAATCTAGTTCTGCTGAAGAGTTACTGGAAGTCTTCAGTCTCATGGTTCCTTCAATCCATATAGTTGACATTTAGATTTATTTTATAGAGATGCATTTATTTGTCATAAGCAATCAACACTAAGACCTGAGATGCTAAGAAAATAGAAGGAGGCTCAGGCTGAAAAAAATCCACACCAGAAGATTCTAACACATGCAGAATGGGCGAGGGAGGAGGGGGGGCGGAGGTTGTAACCAGTGCAGGCAATGAAGACAAAGAGCTTGAGAACTTTCTTGTCTGAGAGTAAGAGAATGAAGTATTCTAGGTCAACAGTTTGAGGAAGGAGGTTCAGGAGGGTAAAACAATCCACCTTGAGGAACTTGGTGAGAATCTGGAAGTCAAAGAAAAGGGATATGAAATATAGTCTAGGGAATACAGGATAGGGACCAGAAAAGATGAGGCTTCAGAACTCAGCTCCAAAGAAAGTCAATGCGTTATTAAGCATAGCCTGAGACATAGGGCTCAGAAGCAAGAATGATCTTGATACCGAATAAGGCCTTCTGAGATCAGGAGCCTAGAGCTAAACTATTTGCAGGATGCAAGGGGTAAACTGGATCCACAATAAGAGTGGAAATAATCCTGTGGTGGGAGCCAATAGAAATGATAATAAGAATGAAGAAGTGAAGAGAATGGAGTCACGGAGCATCTTGGCACAGCTTCCTTTATCCCCTTTGCCCCATGTCTTTGTGTCGACATATATTTGTATCTGTTTAAAACTCTTCTTCAGATTCACAAGAGAAAATTCCTCTAAATAAAACTAACTGTTGTGTTTGATTGTCTTTTCAGACAAGACATTTTGCTTGCAAAGTCCATGAAGGGTTTCTTTAAATATTTTACTTTTCTCTGCTTTGAGAGCTGGATCTTACACCAGCACGGACTCATTATGATTTCAGTTATCCACGCATATGGTATTTTAAGGGTCATATTACAAAGAGGAAGACACCTGAGAACTTATTCTGACATTGTCATTTTACTGGCCAAAGATGGGAGATCATCTCAATTTAGAGTCTTTGAGTAGCTCTTCTGAGAATAGCTGTGGTTTTTCTGAGTTCTTCTTTTTGTTTGATGATTAACACTTGATACTATTTGCTTGGATTAGAGTATCAAAACCACTCTGCACAACTATAGAGAGGCTCCTTGGAAGGTAATTCACAGCAAAAAAAGAATCAAAAGTATAGGATGTCCTGTGTCTCTAGTAACTGAGTCTGCGACAGCCAGTCAATTAATATTTTATTTGAAAAATGTACAATATTTTATGAAGAAAAATAAAGGTAACTATTCTACCTGGATTGTAAACCACACCTTTCTACTTTCTTCTAGAACATTGTTCTTAAAATGCTCTTTTTAACAGTCACATATGGATTCCTGACCTTCTGCCTTCAATTTCCTCTAGTCTCTGCCCTTCTAAAAAAATTAAAGTCATTTTTTTTACTTGACTGTGCTTCCATTTTAACTCTCTCCTTCCTTTCTCCTAGAAACTTTTTTTTAAGTTTATTTATTTTAAGAGACACAGAGACAGCACCAGTGGGGGTGGGGCAGAGATGGAGAGAGAGAGAGAAACAGAGAGGGAGAGAGAGAGAGAGAAAGAGAGAGAGAGAATGCCAAGCAGGTTCCATGCTCAGTGCAGAGCCTGATGCAGGGTTCAAAACCACAAACCATGAGATCATGACCTGAGCCATATCCAAGCATTGGGTACTTAATCGACTGAGCCACCCAGGTGCCCCTTTCCTGGCAACTTTTAAGTCAAGTACCTATGATTGTAAGACAATCTTGAAGAAATCATGCTAAGTCATTTCAAACTCTATCATTAATCTAAAACAGGGTAATAAACCTTACATGTCTTTTTATAATGTAATTATAGAATTACATTATAATTCTATAATTCTAAAATTATGTTTTTAAAGATTTGCAGGGGCACCTGGGTGGGTCAGTCAGTTAAGCGTCCTACTCTTGATTTCAGCTCAGGTCTAGATCACACCTCATGAGTTCAGGTCCTGTGTTGGGCTCTGGGCTAACAGTGGGGAGTCTGCTTGGGATTCTCTCTCTCTCTCTCTCTCTCTCTCTCTCTCTCTCTCTCTCTCTCCCCCCGTCTCTCTCTCTCTCTCTCTCTCTCTCTCTCAAAATAAATAAATAAACTTAAAAAAAATAAAGATTTGCAATTCTAGAGAATTTTTATAACTAAAATCTACATAAGAGTCAACTTGGTTAAACCTATTTTATAAAGAAGAAATTAATATTTGTGTAGAATATAGTATGTGATTGAACAATATTTTTACACATGGTATATACTTTCCCAATCCATAACATCAATATATAATATTTAAACTACTAAATAGAGATCAGTAGCTATTATTTTTAAGAAAATAAAGCACAACTCTACAAATGTATATGCTGTAATACCAGTCTAACAATATTATATTTTTTCAAGGTATCTGTCATTTAATACACCGAGTGATTATTGCACTAAAATTTCATTTTGAGAAATATGGGCATTTGTTGTGCATGTCAATTATGATAGTAGCAGGTATAAGGTATTTTGACCTATTTACTCCTTAACTGTGTAGAACAGGGGACCAAAGAATGTCAAAAATATCCAACATGTATACAGCACTTACTATGTGTTCAGACGGTGCCCTATTTTTTAAATATATATTCTATATATATATCAACTCATTCAGTCTTCACAACAACCCTAGGAGATACCTATTTTAGAGATGAATAACCTGAGGTTCAAAGAAGTCAAGTACCTTGCCCACGGTATGTGGAAAATTTGGAATTTAAATACAGGCATTGTGGACCACGTTTTTCTTCTAAGGGTGCTTTCTTCTGCTTCACATCAGGATCCTCTTTTCTGTCCATTTCTTAGGTTTGCTTGTCTCTGCTTGATTAACATGCTGTCTCTCTCACTTTGGCAAAATGGCCACCTGCAATACTGATGGAAAGATACAAATTTTCCCTTCCCTCCACATGAAAAGTTCCAGGAGGGAAAGTAGTCAAGTTAGCCCAATTTCTGCAGCCAAGAAAATGCAGTGCTGTGATTGGATAGATTTCAGTCACGTGACAAACCTTTACCCAGCAGAGATCCATCCCATTAAAATCACTTCAAGTTTTTTTTTCTCCAGTTCGCCTATACATCAGACTAACGTTTACTTGAGTAGGAAATGATACAAAAACAGACTTTTATCACAGAATGGGTGGGCTTTATACATTTTATTATTTATATATTATAAAGGTTACTGAATTTTGTTTGCTCAAGAATGCTATGCTTATTAAATGAGATAATGCATGTAAAGAACTAGAACATAAGAAAAATATCTGTATGGTTTTTTTTTTTTTCCTTTCCTGTTAGGTTAGAAATGGGTAGAGAAAGAATCAGTCATCAGCATTCCTTTTCAATTTCTAATTTGATGTATGTCACCTCCACATACTTGTTTCCAATGTTTTCAAAATTAGTAAATCCAACGTGATGCCAAGGGCAGTGGTTTACAAAATATGGTTTCCCAAATTAGCACCATCACCCTTACCTGGGCACTCAGAAATGCAAAGTCTGGGGCTTGACCTTCACTGAATCAGAAATTCCAGGAGTGGGGTCCCAGCAATGTTTTAACATGCCCTCAAGGTGATGCTGATGTATACTGACCTTAAAAACCACTGTCAGAAGGACTTTCTCTCTCCCTTTTGCAGGGCCTCCTTACCTCACCTCAGTGATAAGGGACTGCATTTTTTACTAATTAGTATCTAAACGGAAATTTATGCCAGAGAGTTAACAATCAATCCCATATGATTCTCTTCAAAACACAATGTTATCTCAACTCTTCAACAGAATTGGGGAAATATTTCTTGGCTTATCTATTTTGTGCTTGCCAATGACACTCCGATTTGACATCAATACTATATGTTCCCTGCATCTTCCTTGCGGTATAAGGTGTTTATCTCTTTGGGGACTGTTATGGTCTGCTTCAGTGGCTGATCCATATTTTCAGTGGGATTCTTTTCACAGTTTGATTTTGCATTGGGTGAAGCTCCCACAGTCTTTTCCTTGCACTGCCCATGTAAAATATAAACATTAAAACAGTGGAATAGGTTTTTGAGGGTCATTTTTGGTGACTACTCTGGGCAATTTTCAATACTGCCCAGTGAAAGCGGTATTCATCATTTTTTCCCCTGACAACATGTCTCTAGCATATTATTCATAAATACTTGATCGACTCTTGCAGGCTAGAAATCTCCTAGTAGATAATATAAGATGTCATCTTTTTGCACCAACCATTTGGATCACCACCATAAAAACTAGTGTACATTCTTCCATTGATACAGCATACTCAATATACCACAAAGCCCCATGGTAGACAGGCAAGCCTTGTTGATTCAGGTAGGGTTAATTTTCTTGTAACGGTTGAAGTTCTGCATCAATATGCATTTACTCTTAGTTTTAAGAGTCAGTCCATACTTACTCATCTAAGTAGCTTAATAGCCTATTTGCAGATAAGTTGCAACAATTATTGCAGTTCTATACTTTTCTGCTGTGAAGGACAAGCATAAGTCACATATTTACATTACGTCTATATAACAAGGTCTACCTACATCCTGTTATTTTGACTGGATTGAAATAATACTTCATTGAGTCACTCCAAGAAAAATATTGAAGTAGAACATAGGAATCCATTTTCCAATGTCTTAACTAGAATGTCACAGTGTTTTTATTGCATCATTCCAAAACCTGTGCAGAAGTTCCCTTCACCTGTGAACTTGGGGTCTAGAGGTCCCTGTTGATATCACGGTTCATGAAATCAGCTTTTGAGCACTGAATTACATTCCAGATATTGATTTTAGAGCTGAATGGACACTGTGGGGGAGCATCCCATGGGAAAATGTGGAGTTGGAGTGGGTTTGGCGGTAAACCAGACACGTACTTTGGTGTGGGTGCTTCGAAGTCTGATGGTGCTCAAAGTGGATGGCTGCTGTGTATGGCGTTCCCATCAGGTGAAGATGAGGACTTAGCTCTCACACAGCTCCTGTCATTCAGACAATGCTTCATTCCCTGGAAACTTCTGGGCCTCAACTTAACTCAAATGTGTTCTCCAAACTTGGGGCTCTCAGCATTCAGGCTTTTCTCCATGTTTTTCCTTTCTTTTCAGACTATTTTGGCTTCCCATACAAACTCCTTTTTCACTTCTTTATGAAAAAAAAAACTCTCTTCTTTTTTTTTGTCTCATGGTTCTTTTTGGACAATAAGGTAGATCCTGTTTATATGTTCAAACTTGAACCCCAGTTATTATTAGCAACAAAATTGCCTCCTCCACTCCACTAGAGGGAAGTGAAAGCTTAATCTCCTAAAGACCATTGTCTGGTATCCTGTGGATGGTCATGGGGCTTCCTAATAATAGATATATTATTCTAGAGAAAGTTTTAAAAAGTGCAAGGTAGAGAGTGTTCAGAAGTAGGGACCAGATGCAATATAAACTCTCTTTTATTTGGAGAAACACTTTATTCCTGAGATCTAGCCAATGGACTTTTCTACTTACAATGCCCAATGCATGAACAAAGGAAGCTATGGATGACCTGAGTGTACTGTCAAAGGAGTGCACTCTATGAAAACTTCAGCCAGTGTGCTACTTAGATATTGGCTGAAGCACCCTCCCTGACCACAGTCACTTCTAAAAAAAACCTTTTTCCTTGATGTGTACATAACAAATGGTCTCTTGACTATAGGCTAAGTAGGCAACAGTGACGTCTGTGGCCTGACTTGAAAAGATGACTCAGGCCTGTCCAATTTCTGCTTCTATAAACTTAAGTTTGGAATAAGAAATCCATGAAATGTTTTCCAGTGACTGGTAGGAGTTTAAGGTGAAAAGTTATGATATAGAGGAAAAACCCAAAAGAAGCCATGATGTGCAAACTGAAGTTACAAGGAAACCTAAGATAGTGAGGAAGCTGATTTGGCATAGAGAAGCAGATAAAACCTGAGGGAGGAGAAAAAAGGAGAAATAAGTGATTAGAGCTTCCTATGGGTTTCCACTTACAGTATATGGGTATCTTTACATAACAAGATACGTACTCTCAACCAGTTTTGATTTTAAGAACTCAGTTTCTTTTTGATATATTTTAAATACTCATTTGATCCTTTTTGGGTCATTCTGTACTAAGTTCCTCTTGTTCCTCATAGCATTCACAACCTTATCAGCGTTCGCATCCTGCCAAAGGCCTTCCTTCAATAATTAGAGCTAAACCTTTTTGAAGCCCCCTTTCTCACTGCTGGCAACAACACAACATTCCCAGAACTCTGATGATGGATGCTCTCACCCAATGGTCTTTCTGTAGAAGTCTGAAAGACTCTTTTTACCATGGATATAGAGAATGTGTTTGATTTATCCCAAGATGATCCCCTTAATGGGTGATTCCCTTACTGAGATTCTCTTAGTTCCTTTTCCTCTTTGCTTCTGGCTCTTGAATGGTCTTCCTCTCTCTCTTTATTTTTATTAGAAATTGTCTTAATTGAAATATATCTAACACATAACATTGTGTAAATGTAAGATATGAAACATCAATTGGATGCATTTATATATTATAATATCTGCCATTGTAGTGACAATTTATACTTCTGTAACATCACATAATTATAAAATCTTTTCAGTGATTGAGATAATTAAGATCTAGGGATCTTCTCTTTACAACCAGGTTGTTTTGGGAAGTCCATCAACAATCTGTCTTCTCAGGTGTTTCCTGAGTTGGCCAAGTGTTATTGACTCTCATCTCACCTAACCTATTTCCAGAGGAAGAAAGATTAGCTCACTTGTTCCTGCAGGTTCAAAATTAACACTACACACATACTTCCTTCACTTTGAATATACTAGCTAAGCTCAGGATGGAATAGTCCCTGGACATTCTTTTTATTTGTCACTTGTGCCCTTCAAGACACTTTGATCTCCACTAAAGAGAAATCATAGACAGTCCATTCCCAGATGTATGTCATAACTTCTCCACATCTGTAGTTCTAGTGATAAGGCCCACAAGATTCAATCTTCCTCAATGAATAGAGATTTCAAAGGAAAATACTATTGCAATTCACTACACAATTCTATTCTTCTTGGCCCCTGATTGTATCATGTCTTCCTTTTAGGGTTCCTTTCACTGAACACTGGGATAGAGCCATATGTTGTGTATTTGGCCCCTTTTATTTTGTCCAGATTTGCCCTACAATATATCAGTGGTATGGGATGAAAAATGGGGAACTAATTGCTAGAGTATGCCATGTTAAAAATATGAAAAAGTTCATGCTGAGATACAGAATAGTTCACATGATAAGCAAAGTCTCAAGTCAGGGGTTAATTAAAAAAAGAATGGTAATTTGAAATAAATTAATTTGAATTTAGAGAAGCAAATGAACTTTGGACCATCTGCAAATCTGTGGTATAGAATTTCCTTCTTTAGCAACAGATTATTTTGTAAGAATGCTACTTACCCTATTTTAATAGCTCTCTGATTTCTCACATTCACTTTCTTGTCCCATGATACACTTGACACCATGATATGTTGTTGTTGTTGTTGTTGTTGTTGCTGTTGTTGTTGTTGTTTTTACCAAATTATGGAGGATATCAAGTCAGTTACCTTTTCAGAAACCTGCAGTGCCTTTTTTGTTAAGCATGACCATCACATGCATCCAAAGTCATTTTAAGCATTTCAATTAATCTATCCTCTAGATTGTGCTCACTAGTTCTCTTTAAAACACAAGATAACCCTTTAGTGACTACCAGCACCTACTGAACAGTGAAGCTGAGGCCCACATAACTATCCACAACCTAAACTGCCTGAGGGATCACTATAAAGGAAGTTTTGCCATGTCTCTTCTTTTCGTGATGATCCTTGGTCTGGAATATTTTTCCTGTTCTCTTTGGATAATTTCTTTTCATTCCTCAATACCTAGCTCAGGATAATTCTACACTGTGGTTTCTATAATTATAATTCTGATGTGACAAAATGATGTGTATATTCCTCCCCAAAACTGAAATTTTGACATTTCTTATCTTTGTGTCCCCAACAGAGCTTTGTGTCCAGCATATTGTATGCCTCCCTGAAGGACTTGTCCTGGAGAAAGAGAGAACGAGAGTGTTTAACTGTCAGCCCTTTCAGGGACTAACTCAGCTGCAGAAAGCCACTTTGGCCAAAGTCATGCCCCTTTCAGGAGTTCCTCATTTAATGAATATTTTAAAAAAGGCATAAATATCTGGTTATTTACATCAATTCAGGATAAACTAAAGGCCAGTCTAGCTTTAGAGTTTCCTGTGGAATCACCCAAGCTTGTTATTGGACATGCAATGCTTTTTTACTTTTCTCTCACACTAATCCCTCTTCCTTCCCCTCCCTTTCCCAGGAGTTGATATCAAGGCATTGCTTCATAATCTGCATGAAACACTCCATCTCAGACTCTACTGACTGAGGAACTCAACCTGTAAATGGTATCTGGAGCCTTTCAAGGAAGCAGGAGATACTCAGGGGTTTTGTAACTGGATCATTTGTTGCCCAGCTACAACAGACACTGGTATTTGGTGGGCACAGATAACTTCTGGCACAAAGTTATAGTCTGACATCTTTTAAAACTTCCACCAGTGTGAACTGGAATGGTAGACTAGTGTAGTAGTAGAAGAGAATGAGTGCATTAGCTTGTGCACTTTGTCAATAGTTTGAGAAATATGGGGAAAACAGTTAATTATAAGGTCAGTGAAATTGAGTGGCTCTTTCTCAGTTTAATTGACTCTCTAGAAAATGATAACAAGCTGAGATGATTAATCACCAATTGAAAGCTAGGATGAAAGTCAGAGGGCCATTTTGGTAGCATACATAAAACCTCTCATTTCCTGTAGAGGAAAGGGAAAGAACACTGAAAACCAGCCTAGAGACTTAATCATTAGAAAAACTGAGCTAAAAGAAAGTTTCAACTTTCAAACAGTAAGGGTCTGCTGTGAAGGTCAGGGCCCTAATTGGGAAATAATGGCATCATAACATTGGGATAGGGACATCTGTGTTGATGCTCTGACTAAATATTGAATCCCTAAATTTGTCTAGTACCTTGGAGCCAATAGAAATGTTCCACCACTCCTTATCAAAAGCTAGATCTCCCCACCTTCTTGAAGACAATGCAGAGTCTTTTCTACAACAGATTTTTGCCCACCCTTCTTCTAGCTGCATTCAACCTTCCCTTCTAGCCATTAAGTCTATTATTAGTGTTAGGTAATGGGATAGCCCAGAAAGGGAGATTTTGAGGCTGACAAAAGAGAGTATATTTTGAAGAAGCTTCAAAACATAGAGGCTGAAGAGTACATGTGGGAAGTGGATTTTCTGGGTGTTTGATCAAGAGAGCTGGAAGATAAAGTTTGATAAGGGAGAGTTTATGATTTGGAAACATTTGCCCAAGACATAGGATTTAACACTATGGAGAAAACCCCAGAGAGGTAGTACAAACTCCTTATTAGGATGGCTCCTGGACACATGGCAAAGTGCTATACTAAGTGAAGTTGAATGCTAGAATTGCCATAACACATGGTATAAGGAGGGATTAAAATGCTCAGAGAAGTGAGTATGGAAGAATGGGAATACTATGCACAGCTTAAAGACTCTACAGATGACTATCAATGACCAGGGGATAGACATTTTACCATGATCATATACAGTAATCTCGTAAGGTAGGTGCCAGAATGACACAGAAGTTTAGTGGTAGTTCTGGCATTACTGTGAGCAAACTTGATACACAGCTAGGCTCACTTTCAGAAATGGGAATGATAAAACACCAAACATAGAAACCAGGTGATATCACTTAAATATCAGAAGCCACAGGGGATGCAATTATGGTAATGAGTGACAAGATCAAAGGGTCAGACATGGGCCCTGTCCCCCAGAGAGTTATGGAGATGGTCAATAGAATATGGGGTCCCTAATGGAAAAATAGGTGGTACTACTCAATTTATAACATAATCAGGAGGCAGAGGGTTGTTGTCCCAGAAAAAGTAATGATCCCTTGCCGTATTACATTTCTATTGCTGAAGTAACAAATGAATACAAACTTAGCAGTTTAAAACAACATGAATTTGTTATTTCACAGTTCCGTAGGTCTGAATTCTGGGTACAGCAAGGCTCAGCTAGGTCTTTTACTTAGAACCTAACTAGACCCAAATCAAGATGTTGATAGGACTGCATTCCCTTCTGGAGGCTCCAAGGATGAATCTGCTTCCAAGCTTATTCAGGTTGTTGGCCAAATCTAGTTCTTCATGGTTGTGGGACTGAGGTTGTCATTTGTTTGTGGGCTGTCCACTGAGGGTCACTCTTAGCTCCTAAAGTCCACTCTCTGGTTCCTATACATGGGATCCTACACTTCAGAGCCAGTAACAGCAGTTCATTGAATCATTATAACATTTGGAATCTTTTAAACTCTCTTTTTCTGCATCTTTCTTTTCTTCTTCACGCACATCTCTGTGACTCTGTTAGAGAATGTTCTCTGCTTGAAAGGTCTTTGTGTGATTGGATTAGGGCTGTCTAGATAATGCAAGATTTTAAGGTCCAGCATCGTAACTTACCATTGGCAAAGTCCCCTTTTCCGTTGAGCATATCATATTCACAAGTTCCATGAATTAGAGCTTAGGCATTTGAGGGTTTCTTCTATCTTTCACACATGCCCAGTTTCTGTATCCAGACCAATTTTCAGACCCAGTCATACTGACTCGAATAAAGCAGAGTTCCCAGGAGGAAACATCTTGCAGTACCTTGACAAATGAACATGGTAAAGATTTCCACCCATTTATTCCCAAAAGTAACTATGGCTCTTTATGCCAGTGTGTGCACTGGGAAAGGGCAATGCTCATATACTTAGAGGACTACTGAACATACCAGTCATGACCCTCCTGTTTGAATGTGGGCATATGGGGCCAGGAAATAAATGGAGTCCTGGCCAAGATCCAGCCCACAGCAGGTCCACTGAGTCCATAGACACATGGGTGGTTATTTTCTCACTTTCTGAATGTATAATTGAGACAGATGTACTTACTTATTGGTATAACTCTCACAGCAAGGCTTAGTCCTGTAGGGTAGGAACTATCATAGTGGGAAAGGCCAAGAAGAACTCTCTGAAATTTCCCCTCTCCAAGACTGTAAATAAAAAATAGCCTATCTCCATACAAATGGTGTCTACTGAGCCTCAGCCAAAAGCTCATACATTGTTTGATAATTAACTAACACAGGTTCTTACATATCATTAAATCAGACCAGGGTGATGTACTGTACGTTAAAACAAACACACACACACACACACACACACACACACACACAGTGGGAGTGGTCCTATGATGTTGAGGACTGCGAGTTATTGAATTGCAGACCAATTTAGAAACTGCAGTCTGTTAGAGCTTTGGAAAAGCCTGAGAAAGGCAGTGCTGAAACTCCAGCTCCCTGTGTATAGAGCCCAGGGGATGCCCTAATAATCAGTCTGCACCCAAACTCTCAGTATCTGCCTCTCAGACCAACCAACCCACTACGTGTATCCTAGCTACTCAACCAATATTGTTGACATGCACATAACTAAAGTTCCTTCACACTCTGATGCTAATGTGCTCTGTACTAGGCATTACACTCTACTCCTCAATATGCATTCCTCCCAGATCAGTTTGAACAATCAGGGTTAGTCCACTGGGCTGACTAGAGGCCAGCCTTCCATCACCTTCACAATGTATTCTGAATCCAACCACTTCTGATCTTCACCACTACCATCCTTCTCTAAGCCACAGTTTCTTTATCTGTACTTCTTCCTTAGCATCTTATCTGTACTTCTGCACTTTCCCCTATAATTGATTCTCTGCAGGCAGAGTGATCTTTTTCAAAACGTATATCATATCACACCACTTTTCTCTTCAAAAATCATTCAATACCTCCCTTAGAACAAAATCCAGCGACCTTACCAAGGCCTTTAAGATCCTTCATGATCTGCCTTCCTTGCTAACTTGCTAATTCAGCTCCTTACATAACCTATTTTTCTTATTCTGTTCTAGTCACTTCGCCTTCCACATAGTTTCTTGAACATGCCAAGCTCATTTCTGGCTGAAAGCTTTGGATTTGTTCTTCTCTGTATAGAAACAGATTTCCTCAGATATTCACATGGCTCCCTCCTTCAGTTCACTCAGGTATCTGTCTAGAAGTCACTTTCTCAGATACTCCTTCTCTGCCCACTCAACCTGAAATTCCTTCTTTAAAATATACATATTCTTCCTTCTCCTTTACTGTGTTTTTTCCCTAGAATTTGTCATAATCCAGCATTAAATGTTTTGATAATTTGTGTACTTTTGGTTTCCCCAACTTGAATACAAACGCTACGTGGGCAAGGGTTTCATCTAGTTTAATGCTGCAGTATTTAAAAATACCTAGAATAGGACTTGGCAACATTAGATGGGCTCCCTAAGTGTTGTTAAGTAAATATACTATTCAGTAAGTGGTCCAAATTTGGTCAGTGACATGTGAGGGGGAAGTACTTTAAGTGTCTTCTGAAGAAGGCTCATCATTCTTAAGATAGACCCATAGGAAGAGATAAGATTCTCTCTTCTTCCTCTGGATATGATTGAAAAGGTGAAAATGTGTGATATGTAATTGCCTCAGCCACCTTTGAATCAGCCCAAGGAGGAAACGTATGGAAAGACTGAAGGATATGAAGAAGTAAAAACCTGGGTCCTTGGTGATCTCACTGAACTGCTGACTTATCTCTATCGAAGCCATCCATTCCTACTAGGAGTGTGTAATTGTGAGAAAGCGTAAATGTGTAACTGCTTATGGCAGTGTTCTTAAGGATATTTCATTCATGATTTCATTCTTCACAGCCAAGAGCAATCTGGCTAACACGTACTTTTCTAGCCCTTCGTACTACACAATTCGATACACCTGACTCTTCAGACACATTAAAATTCTAGATGCCCAGCTAAATGTTCATCTGTGTTTTGCTTAGCTATTTCCTCAATCCCTTGCTTCTACACTTGTTAAATTCTACTCAGGCTTGACACTCCCTCTTCTGTGGTCGAACTCAGAAGTTTCCTTAACCTTCATGCTTTCCCTCACTGCCGCATTACCATCACTCTGCAATAACCTAATAACTCATTGCTTATTTTCTTCCTGGCTCCTATTAATTCAAGCTTCAAGCTACAGTTATTTCTCCCCGTTCTTACCTTCATTCATTCAATCATTTATTCATTCACCAATTTTATCAAGCATTTATTGCCAGACGTTGGCCATATATCAGTAAACAAAACATACACAAATTTCTCTATTAGAGCCTGCATTGTTGTTGGTGAGGATGGGAATAATCATTCAATAAATAAATTAATTAAATAGTACATCAGGGAATCCATAGTTGGAAGAAAAATAAAACAACATAGGAGTGGATAGGGAATACCAGAGTATGTGAGGGGTATTGCAATTTTAAAAAGGGGTAGTTCATGAAGATGGTTCAGCTTATTGCAAGGTGATACATAAGCAAAGAGTTGAATGAATTGAAGCAATGAGCAATCTACCTGAGGCAGAGTGCTCCAGGTGAAGGGACTAGGCCCTAGGACAGAAGTGCCCTTGAGCTTGAGGAATGGCAAGAAACCTTTATGCTCAGAACAAAATGAGTAAAGTAGTAAAGCACACATCTTCAGCACCTTGCCCTGTCCCAAGAACCCTGCAGTCACTCAGCTACTGAACTTACAATAAATGATTGCTGAAAGGGCATTTTGCTTTGTACCAACTAGTTGTTTCCATTGATTGAATTAAAGATCATGTACATCAAGAATCAAAATAGCCGTCATGTAACATTTTAATTGCACGTAGTATGAAACAGATGTATTTTCTACCATTCAGAGAACTTTCCTGAGATATTTACAACTGCCAGTGTTTAGACTCACACACTTTAGTCTTAATTTATCCCACATCAGCATAAGTTCTAGATCTCCTTGAGGGTAGCAGATATCACAATCATACTTAGAAGTAACATAAGCCACAGCTGTGAGATGAATAATCCAAAGAGATACTCCTTTTGCCGATGCTTTGATTTCTGTTCTTGCCTCTGGATTGAAACACTGCTGTTCGTATCAAAGATTTAGTCCTGGCTACTCCAGATCCATGGTAACATTAGTCATCAAATATGCACCCTGGTGCAAGACCATCTCAGCTTCTACTGAGTTATGATAACATGCCCATCTCTCCTGTCACTCTGTTCCAATAGCATTACTCCAAGCATCTGGCCAAGAACTGGACAATCTTTTATCATTGCCTCAGATAGACCTATATCATTCCCATTTACTACTGGAACAGAGCTACCTGCCAAGATATGCCTCCAGAATTATACCACCCCACCTAAGACAATTCAGACCTAGGTGATTAAGGCTGGACATCTGTACTGGGCATCACTTCCTGAGGTCAGGGTTGTCTTAGTCCATCAAGAATAGTCTGATCATATTTTGGTCCACAGCGTTTGACTCCCTTAATGTTCCATGGTTCTCTATGAATATGTATATACCCTTGTCAAGTACCCATTACACTTTCTTTTTTTATTTTTTCAGGAAAAATGGCTGCATAATTGCCTTACATCCTCATAATTAAGAAATCATTCAAGAAATTCTTCTCAAAACCAAACCAAAGATTTGTTTCAAGGTGCTTTGCTTTCACCAAGCTATACAGAGAAGCTAGCCACCTTTAAACAACAGCTACTCTAATTAAATTGCACACATTAAAATGGTTTCTTTTGCATATTGCTCATTTCTCCATGTGTTCTAATTAAAATTAAAAAAACTAATTCATAGAAATATGTTTTGATTACTAATTGGTAATTAGTAAGGACTTTGATTGCTAACTGGTAAGCTTGTCAAGAAGAAAAATATATGTTTAAAAGAAGGTGTATGATTATATTTGTAAGAAGTTGCATGCATTATTATGAAGGAACTGCCTCATAATCACATTTAAAATTGTTATTTCTGTAAAGTTAAGCTCAGATGTGTCACTGGTGACTATCAGGGCCCGGGGACAAGAATAGCCAATTGCCAATAGAACTTCATGCTAAAGTCACTCTGTCTGGATAAGCACTGATTTGAAGTTGTCACAGGAGAGTTCATTACAATGACATAGAAATTCTATAGCTTGTTGTTAACTTTTTAGCAAAACTCTCTAAATGTAGATGACTGATAAATCTAGATATAAACATGGATGCTATGCAGAGATATATACACATATTTGTGCATTGTATCAACATTTACTGAATACTTACTATAGGCTAGAGGGTGTTCTAAGTACAGGAGCTGTGCTTGATCTACTCAGAAAGAAAAGCAAAAAATATATACACAAATAATGGAAGTGTGAGAGTGGGAAGGATATTACTTAGGTAATATGGTCAGAGAAATACTGTAAGGAGGTAACGCTTGAATTCACACCTAAATGTTGAAAAGAATTCAGTCATGTGGATTATTCCAGGAAGAATCATTTTAAAATGGAGAAATTAAATGACATAGAATGCAGTTACAATATCATTGCACTGAGGAAGATTTGAATGCTTTTAAATTATTTAAGTGAATATACAGAGACACGTTTAACCTTAGTTCCATCTTCCAAGAAAAATGTATCCTCAGGTTATAATTTAAAAATTCTCAGTAAAACCTATCACTGTCACTTTCCACTGTTGTTTTATACCAGATTCTATTTTGGATGTTTGGATGATCCAACTACTACCCTCCATGGCCTCCACAGAAGTGACAATGTGACACAGCTCTGGCTAATAGAATATCAAAAAAAGCAAACTGAATGGGGCTTCATAGAGGCCTTCTGTTTTTCTGAGTTAATAACTTTTGTTCATTCACCCTGTAATTTTTTGAGACAAATGAAGAAAGCTTCAAGTTCTGAAATGAGAAACCTGAGAAGAAGCCAAGTGATCATGGAGATTCTGGATATTGCTAGGCTAAGGAACCATCACGATTTGTCAACTTTAAGATTTCATATTATGTGTAAACAAATAAACCTTTATTCAAACTATTATTATTTGCATGTTTTGCTACTTTGAGCTGAAGCATTCCTAACTGATACAGGTGCATGGTGCAATTCTCTCACCTTGATCACATTCTACATGACTTCTATTCATTCCTCCTTGGTTATGCCCTCACTTCCATCAAGCAATTTCTTCTTCAGTGATGGGGAACTAAATCTTAGGGGAAAACATTTAACTTTGTGCTTTTCGTGCATACTCAGATTTGGTACTTAATAATGTTTTGTTATTAATGATTTTTAAAATTATACTTGTTAAAACATTTTCTTTGTGTTTATTTCTACAAAGAAAAAATAAGCTTCATGCTTATTTTAGATATTTTTTCATTGATGTAGCATTGATGAACTCTTAGAACTGAAACATACAAATTCTCATCTTTCAACATTTTATAGATTATAACATCAGAGCTGAGAAAACCCTTCTCTAGAATTCATTAAGTGATGCTTTAGATTGTCTTTCTTGGGATGATTCTGCTTTCACACAAATTGTTAAAGAAGGATGACTGAGTCTAGAAAGGGAAGAAGAAAGTGAGTCATTCTCTCTGTCCCTGCAGAGAATAAATAAGTCACTGAATTTAGTAGCATCTTGATTTGATGTTCCCAAAGCATTGGTTTTCTTCCATTTTTTATATTTACATTTAAAAATAAAACCAAATAACAAATTATATTAATTAACATTCACTTTATCTGTTAAATTATTTTTTAAATATTTGAAAAATTTCCCAGTTTTATCAAATTTAATTATTTTATAATTCTTCTATTTGGAAATTATTGTAAATAAAGGTTACCAAAACCAAATACTTTAAATACATTTCTGTATTCTAAGTTTGTTAGATAAAGTAAGAAGAGACTCAATGGTGACAGAATAATGCATTGGTGAGTCAGAAATCAAAAAGTTGACTTTTTTTTAACAACCTCAGACAAATAGTTTCATCCTTTTAAACTTGTATTAAGCATGGTCACTTGATTTTTCTTCTACCAGAATTGTACTCATTCAAAGACTTGTTATTTTGAAACTAGAGAAACTCTATGCCAGCCTCTTTAGAAGAAAATTAGAAATGTATATTTATATGACATAGTCACTTCTTTTAGGCAATTTATAATCTAGCTGAGTGAATAAATAAAGTATATGTGAGACCATCTATGGTATATTTCATTAGTGGTACTTACCAAAAGAACTGTAAGAAATCATAACAACATCTTCCTATTAGGTAATCTGGAAAGATTTCATATTTTGAGCTTTGGCCTTTATGTTTTTGAAAGCTTTGGGAGCATGAATTCTAGAGTAAGACATTTTCTGTTCAATTTCAGCTCATCTGGAATGTGTGCCTACTCACCAGTAGACATAACAGTACTTTGCATCTATAAGGCTTATGAAAGATTTAAAAGAATTTAATATATTGAAAGTCTTAGAACAATGTGTCTTCTGTCATATGTGCTTTAAAATGTTAACTATCGTTTTAGTGGGAGAAGAGGTATGGTGAGCATCCTAAACAAGGGAAACCATGAGAGCAGATATCATTAGGAAGACTCAGTTGACCTATTATGTGAGTTTCTTAGAGCTGCTGCAACTCATTAGCACAAACTGGGTGACTTATAACAAGAAACACATTTTTTTTTCACAGTCCTGGAGGCCATATTTACTGACACCTTGATATCATAAATCCACACTCCATCCAAAGGCTTTGGGGGAAAGTCCTTCATTCTTTCTTCCAGCCTCTGGTGGCTTCTGGTATTTCCTCATTTGAATAATTCCACCTTCTGCCTCCATCTTCACATGACTTTCTCCTATGTCTTCTCTCTGACTCTTTTTAAAGAATACTTTTTATTGGATTTAGAGCCACTCTAGTCCAAAATGACCTCATTTTTAGATCTTTAACTTAATTACATCTGCAAAGACCCTTTTCCCAAATAAGGTCACTTTCACAGATTCCAAGTAGACATATTTTAGGAGGTCACCTTTCAACTAAAATATCTATTTATAGAAATTTAAAAGTGCATACAGGGGAGCTTTAGAATATAGCTAGAAAAGTAAGAAGTGGTTTTTGATGCCTGGACATAAAGTTAATAATTTTATAGACATTGGAAATCTTTTGCAAACTTGAGGGACAAGATGAGGGCTGCAATTTGGAAAGATTAATCTGGTGCCAGAGTGCAGAATTTGTTGAATAGAGAAGAAATGGAGATATACGTAAGGGAGTTCACAGTGAGTTAAGAGTTAGTCCAGGGTCATGATGCCGAAAATTAGAAAGATATTTTGAGCCAAAAATTTAAAGACCTTGATGAAAAATTGGTTTTGAGTGATTAATATGGGAAAACTTAAGGGCTCCTCTCATATTTTAAATGATAGTTTCTCAGAGAATGTTAGTAGCATTTTCAGAAGTATAATTCAGTCCAGAGAGGGAGCTATGGTGAAGAGAAGGGGATCCACATTTTTGAGGGACATACTAAATTTGTACTGGAGATTCAGGACTATAACCTAGAAAAGAAAAAAATATTTGAGATAGAAATTTGAGAGTCACCTTAAAATTATGATTTATGAAACTATGAGATTAGATAATGTTCCTCAGAAAGTTTATAGCCAAAGGCTTTGAGAGACTGCTCAGAGATAGTTCTTAAAATGCCATATATAGTAATGTTGTTTGGGAACCTGGCTAACAAAAGAGAGAAACTATAATTTAACTCTTATTCAACCATTCTGCCAAAACTCATCCATATAAGATAAAACAAATATATCAACTTGTCTCTCTTTTGCATCTTTATTAGGCAATTGGCCTAACTTCAATCAGCTTTGTTTCTGAGTTACAATTATTCCAATGACTATGGTATCTGGTCATCTCAGCAAAAGCTCAGCAAAGGCATTCTGTCAACATTTTGGGTCATTTCAATCCATCATCTTGATAAAGGTCAAGCATGGCCAAAAAAAAAAAAAAAAAAAAGGTTTTCTGTTCTCTTTACCAACATACTTGCTTTCTCTTTTTTGCAGATCGAAAATATTGATTTGCCATACTAATATGACAGACAATATAAACTTTAGAACATCTTTCAGTATTAGTAGCATGAGGATATGCCTTGTCAATAGAGTGATACTTCTTTTATTAAAGAAAATCTACTCTTGTACTTACTACATTGTTGTCAAGAACTGTATCGGAGATTTTAAAAAGTATATACCCTATAGAGAGGAAAGACCACAGTAAATAATAAATAACAAACAAATAATATATAGTACATCACTCAACAGATTAATGTTGGCAAAAGAGGGGAAAGGAAAATTGGAGGAAGGTTAGCAAAAAGAGGTAGAGATGCAGGAAAATCAGCAGGAAGGACACTTAGCAGGTGCACAGTCAGAAAGGACTATTTCCACATTAGTGTTTCTCAAAGTGTGATTTTTTTTGGACCACTATGGCTTGTTAAAAAGGTAGCTATCTGGCCCCTAATTCTGAATATTGCTATTCTTTTCCTGATGGACTCCTATTTGCTTTGCTACTGTGGGAACATTACTCTAAAAACCCTTTAAAGAAGTCAGTGTAGAAAGAACTCTGGCTAACCAATCCAGGAATGTCCTGAAGTAGGCAGTTAGAGCAGCTGTTGTCTCTCCTGCCTTTAGGTCATTCTCCAGTGAGGGGATGCTCAGGCTGATGGGAAGCAGAATTTCCTTTCAGGCTGCAGTCGCCCTAAAAAAGAAAAAAATAAAAGGTTAAGTTAGCTTTACCTGCAAAGCCAACCAACTGATCCTAATATGGCTCTCCAATCCTCCACAGCTCATCTGAAATCTGACATTCATTCAGTAAATGAAATACTTTAACCCTTTCAGATCATAAAGAGATAAAAGACTGCTGAAAATGAATATGTCTTGCTTTAGGCAAACAACTGTTGTCAAAGCATGAATTAGATGATGCAAAATAAAGAAAAATAACCTTACATTGTGATAGAGAAGGGCAGTAAAGACACCTGGAAGGCAGCAGATGACTAGCTTGGTATAGAAGGGAGAAAATGGACTTGAGAGAGAGAGAGAGAGACATAGATTCCACTTTGGAATTTTATGATGTCAAAAAGATGTTGATTCTTCTGCACTCTCAGGTTCCCATCGTGTGAAAATAGAGATGGCTATCACCAGTATCAGTGGTACTGTAAGGATTAAATGTGACAGTATTTTTCTGGTGCACTGTTCAATGAAAAATATTTCTTTTTTCTGTCCTGGATTTGAGAAATGTTTTATTCTTAAAAAGGTACAAACGATATGGAAAGTAGAGAAGAATACAGTGTAATCTCACTGAAAGTCTTCACATTTTGCTCAAGATATGCCTTGCGAATGCAACCTGGAAAATGGCAGGTGGAGAGGATGTAAGTTAGACTTAAAGTATAACCTACCCCTGTGCATTAGCATCATGACCTGGTTCTTGTGTGTCACCCAGCAGGAAATATGAGATAGCCAATTTTAGAATGAAAGTCCTGACTCAAGCATTTTACTTTTTTAAAAAAATTTATTTTTAAGTAGGCCCCCAATGTGGGGCTCAAACTCACAACCCTGAGATCAAGAGTCATTTGCTCTCCAGACTTAACCAGCCAGGTGCCCCCTGATTCAAGCATTTTAAAGGCCAGTCTCACCTTTTTTTTTTTTTTACTCATGCCCCAGTCACTTTTTGATCCTTTGACTTTTAAATCATGCTCCTCATCTAGGATATCAGACTGGGTGATTTTTTTCTATTCCTAGGTCTGCTGAACTCCTCGTCCTCTTCCCTCAGTTTTATAACTGCTCTCTCCATCCCCGTATGTAGAAGAGGTGTATTGATTTCAAATGAAATATATTACAAACCAAAAGTCCTACATTCTTTGAAGAATGGAATCTTGGTAATGAATGAGTTGGGTGGGTTTTTTGTTTGCTTGTTTTTTTTTTTTTTTTTTAGATTTTTAAAGCCAGAACTATTTGTTTCACATGCTTTACAATTTACTTTTAATAAGACCGATTTTATGTGGAGAAAGTTTTGATCCAGAGGTATCCCTGTAAACTGGTTGAGATGCCCAGCTTTTGCCCTTGTCCCCAGCCAAATGCAGTATTTGAAATAAATGTTTTAACCACTGGAGGTGATTAAATCCAATAAAAGTTTTAAAAAGGTTCAGTTGTTTGTGAATATAGTACACATACACCAAAATATCCAAAATATATTTAAGAGTGATTTATCATGTTGTTCTTGTGTGTAGTTGGCCATAGTTTAAAAAGTATTTAATGGTCAACCACTGGGTATCTTAGTTATAAAGGAGAAGACATAGTGCTATGAGAGTTTATAATAGGAGACACTGATTTGCTTCTGGGAGTTTTACAAGCCTTCTCAAGAAAGTGTTGATTTAATGAAAATCTGAAATATGAGTCACCACAGATACAGGGTTGGGAAATTTCTGTAGAGAAGAAAGAAGTATGGACAAAATCCTGAGTGGAAAGGGGCATAGTACATGCTAATTGATCTAAAAGAAGTGAGACAGAGGAGTAATAGCTGAGTGTCAACCAGGGAACACTAAGCAAGAAGAACCAGCATATGCAGCCTTCTAAGACATAATACACATTTTGGTCTTTCTCTTATCAGTAAGGGGAAGTCATGGAAAGGCTTTAAGCAGGATATAGACATGATCATACATATATATTTTTAAAGTACTACTCTATGATACTGAAAGAAGATTGATTGAAAAGGTACAAGTAGATAGAGGGGGATTAGGTAAGGAGTCTTTGCAAAGCCAGCTAGCATCCAGGGTGGGGGTGAGGGGAATCTTGAGTTTATTTATAGGGGTAGTGATGAGAGTCATGCTTTAGATGCAGATGAGTGAGTGACTTTTAGATATATTCATAGTAAAATTTGACTTGAAAATATATTGGAGGAGTGAGAAATAAATATTTCAGTGATAGCACTCAAGTTTAGGCTTCTAGTTTGCTTATCTGATGGATGGATGGATAAGGGCTTTGACTCTGGTATACACATGAGGATACAAAGATCAATTATATGTAGGTAGATAGGTCTTGCATTTGGGTCGTATTAATCCAAACTGACTAACAGAAAGGAACATAGCTTGTTTAGGTGACTTTTGTAACCTAGGATCAAGAATCTTCTCTTATGGCTGTGAAGAGCTGACATTCCTCTTAACAAGTCCCAGAGAATATAAAAATTACATATGGTCAAGTAAGATGTTTCTGCCTATTTTGGTTCTTACCAGCTACAACATGTATGACCAGCTATTCCTTTCATCCATCTGTCTCAACCAAATACATCCAAAGTTCAAACCATCACTCGTGTCAGTGAGGCAGGATAATAATTAACATTTGAATATTTAGGACACATATTATTGATGTAAAAATCCCTGTTTTGACATTAGGACTTTGGACAATTTATATACTTCTTTGTATGGCAGCTTTCTATACTTTTTTTTAAAAATACTCTAATGAAACACTTCATGGAGTTGTTGAGAGAAGGAAGTGAGCTACTACCTGTTAAGTGCTTAGGAAAATGCCTTACCTCAGTCCTACTGGCCTCCACTCATCTACTCAGTGTTGTGATGACTGTATTAGGAGTCTTATACATGATACTAAGATCTAGACCATAGGTATTTTCTTCGAATATATCTAGCTACACTAAACAAGGCAGAAGGAGGACAAAGTTTCAGAGTAGAAATTATGATTTCCATTTCGGCATATTTATTTTTAGTTAACTATGAGGTATCTAAGTGAATATTTTGAGACATCTGTGAGATATACTGTCTGGCATTTGGAGGAGGTCTGGGATAGAGATAGAAATTAATGCTAATAATACAGATGGAAAAGGAAACCTCTGATATGGATGAAAGCACTCATGGAGGAAGTAAGCAATGATGTTTCCCAGGAAAAAGTTGTATAGTGAGAATAAGCATATATGAAGTTTATTAGAGAGCACTCAGGATCAAAAAAATATGAAACAAAAAATTTGGAATGGACAGTATGAGAAGCTGGACTATGATAAGTATAAAAGGCCTCAGGTCACACCACAGGGATGCTAAAAGTAGAACAGAATTTCAGAATTCTCCAAAAGTAAGTAGAGGTCTCAGGCCATAGTAGTCCTGTATTTGCCAGTCGTTAAATGAAGTTTCCCCCAACACACAAGGACTCTCCATATATCCGCCACAGCTGGGAGAATCGGTGTTACCATGCTGGATTTGGGAAGCAAGTGACAGCATCCACCATAAGTGAAAGAAAAAAGGTATTAAGATCAACCCTTGAAGATCTCCAGCTCTTACAAATCCAGGAGGTGAAGATAATCCAGGAAAGCAGATTTAGAAAAGAGTGTAGGCCAGATAAGTAATCTGTCATTTGCAAATATATTTCAATGAACAATAAACAATACAATTTCTACCTTCAAAAAATTCACACTCTAGGGCAGTGGTCCTTCAAACATGGTTATGGACCAGAGGAGTTAGAATCAATAGTGCACTTCAGTCCTCTTACATAAAAATCTTTTGGGCAGATCCCAGGATCTACTTTTTTTTCTCCCTCAAAATAGACTTTTTTTAACAACTATTTCCAGTGTACAGAAAAATTGAGAAGATCATATAGAAAATCCCTCTATATGCCTCACATATCTTCCCCTATTATGAACACCTTACATTAAGACAGTGTGTTTGTTACAACAGATGAACCTATGTTGACACATTAACTTTAACGCTTTATCAGATTTCTTTAATTTTTCCCTCAGGTCTTCTGTCTGTCTCAACATCCTGCATTACATATAATTGCTACATCTCGTTAGGCCCTTCTTGGTCATGAATGTTTCTCAGATTTTCTTTTTCACTGACTTTCACAATTTTGTTGGACACCAGTAAGTATTATATAAAACACACCAACGATAGCACACTTGAAATTTCTCATAAGTAGACTGAGGTTATAAGTTTGAGGGGAGAAAATGAAAGGGATTCATTCCAATTTACATCACATATCAAGGATACATACTGTCAACATGACTTATGACAGTGGATGTTGACCTTGATCACCTGGCTGTGGTACTGTTTATCAGGTTTCTTCACCATAAAATTACTTTTTCCCTTTTTTCTCATACTGTACTCATTGGAAAGGATTCACTATGCTCCCACCACACTTAAACCCATATCTCTTAGGGCAGAGTATCTGCATAAGCTATTTGGAATTCTTATGCATGGAAGACTTGTCTGTTCTCTTCCATTTCACTACTTTATCCAATCATTTATTTATATCAGTATAAACTCATGGATATTTATTTTATACTTTGAGTTGTAATCTAATCCTACTTTACTCTGTTTGCTCAAATTATTTCAGCTTGGTCATTGGGAGCTCCTTCAATTGTCTTCTATGCTCCTTTGAGAGTCTCATTAAAGTGGGTTTTATTGTTCATTCTTTTTTAGAACTTTCTTACTTTTTGGCACAATGAGATGCTCTGGTCTCACCCATTTTGCCCCAGGTGAAAAAGCAGCCAGTTCTCTGAGGTGCCATGTTTTCTTTTATTGGAGAAGAGCATCAGGCACCGAGATACCTGTGCTAGGTGAGCTCATTGCTTCTGGGGTGCCATTTCTTTTAGGTACACTCAGCTGACAGAACAAGAAAATATACATTCATACTAACCTGTGTATATACACATATCTGTAAGTCTTTTGATACGTAACCATCTGTATCTAAAGCTATTAAGCTAAATATATTAAGCTAAATGAGTTCTTACCGGTATCTCCAACTCAATTCCCATTCCAACAGTGAGAAATCTGGCTCCTACCATCCACTATCTATTTATTTAATTGTTCAACTCAAATATACATATAAAGCAGTATCAGAATTGTTAACGTGTACCCTCCACCGCACACATTTTCTTAACAAGCTTTTCAGCTATTTCTTGTACATATCGAAGTGTTATGATGTGTTAGCCACATTGAATAAATAATTCCTGAATCTAATTATATACACATTTTTCTTCCTTTATAAGAATAACTTCTGTCTTCTTAAAAAGATCATAATTTTGCATTTTTTGTATTTTAAATATTTAATGTTAAGCATTAAAATTAAATGTGGTTTATATTAACTTTAACTTGAGACCAATTGGTAGTAAAAGAGAGGTAAATAGCCTTAGCAACAATCACAATAATTTTTTCTGCATTTCATCACTTTTTGTTAATAACAAGTCATAGATTTCTCATTTTGAATGTAATTAGGTGATATTATCCACCTCTGCAGACTCTCCTTATTAATAGCAGTAAATGTAATTCATTAAGAAATATAAAAAAGTGAGCAGTTCACTACCTAATAGAAGGAATACTTGAGTCGATCTTTAGCATTTAGCTAGTAGTGACCTACATAAACTAACTTAAGGGGGAACACCAGGCAGAGGTGGTTCAGATTAAGGCTGTCTCACGGGAACCCAGGGGAGGAAGCAGGCGGGCCTCAGAAGAATGCTGAAATGAAGGACTTTAATGCCATCTTGACTTTTGTTTTCACATCCCTGTTCTCTCTGTACATTCTTTATTTTTCTCTATGGCCTCTCTGATTCCTATGTCTGATAAAAGATGGCTAGTCTATGCTTCCTGAACCTGTGCTTTCCTGGTTCACCCACCCCAAACAACAGTCTTTTCCATGTGGATATTTTCAGTCAGAAATTCTGTCTTTTCCATGTGGGTATTTTCAGTCAGCAGCCTATGATTTAATCCACCAAGTCCATAAGCAAAATGGGGTGCACTGAGCTCTACGGCCGCCAAGGTTTCTGGCTGGGGAGGAGCCACGGTAAAGAAACAGCAGCTGTGACTGGCCAGTATCTCCAAAAGTATCCACTGCAAAACTTAGACATCAAACCTAGAGCTGTGTTCCTGAATAAAGTAACACTTCTACCTGAATCAAAATGATTGGCTGATTTCTACTTTCTGAAAGTTAGTAGGTCTATTGCCTGAGCCATTTCTCTGCTATATTATTTTGTCCAATAATCTTTTCACTTAATTTCTGTAACATTAAATTCATTCATCCTTGATGAGTCATCTCCAGGGTCAGCCTCTCCACGGTCACCGAATTGCTATTCCCAAACACCTATCTGGGAGTGAGAATGGTTACTCTCACAGCACCCATAAACTAAAAAATTGCCCAGTGTGGCTCCGCATAATGTGCCTTATCCCAAAGGATAAACACTCCAGCATTCCCATGTTTCTCAAAGCTCACATTTTCTACTTCTGGAACATTTACTGATCATAAAATTGCCATTATTCTAATACCTTGGAGATTCAGAGAGCCCCGCTAAACTCAGTGGGCATCTAAAAAGAATAAAATAAAGGTCAACACAGACACAGCACAGTACCTATGCAAATACAGCTTTAGAATTACTTTTCTCACCTGAGGCAATGTTTTGTGATTGAATCCCTCAAGTGAGAGAAGAATTAACCTGAGTGTTTTACAACTTAAAGTATGCCCTTTAAGAGTTACTGAAATGTGAGGAACACATATACTTTTCCACAAGATGAGTTAAAAAAAAAACCAACTGTGTGGTTTTGTCCCATCAAATGACAGTGGAAACTTACCTTCCTATCTCCCACTTGACTTAAAAAAAATATTGAGTGCTGTAGAAGTTACATAATGTGTTCTTTTATGCCTTAAAAAAAAGCTATCTCTTCACTTTTCACCAACGTCCTTTTTTTCATTTCTAGAGTTTACCCAGTTCCTCATCAAGCAAGACAGCACCCTCACTAGCAGACAACAGAGTTCTATTGTTAAGCCACTTAATGCCCAGTTTTTTGATGTTAGATACACGGTGCACAGTAATACATTCATAGAGAGTCTATTGGCTCTGAAAGGTTTTATTGTTGAGCCTTCAGGTTGCTATCATTTTTTTGAGCCCTTGGATACCATTAAGACTCATCCATTTAATGTCAATTAATTTATTAGTTTGACTGTTCTTAAGGCCAGTCCTCTGTAAGGATGATGCTCTTTTGAAATTAACACTAAGGTAATACATAAATGTATGTTCACCCATGCTGGAACAACTTAAAACCAACTAGACACTTCCTGGAGAGGGAGGCAGAGAGACAGATAAAGGGAAGGGGGCAAGGAATAGGATTAGACAATTTCCTTTCTGAAATAACAAGAGTTAAAAATCTGTATAGTGGCACATGGAATATATTACTTAGATCCGTTTTTAAGCCTGAGTACAGTGAATCATATGGATGGACAGTTTTGCTGGCAGCAAATACAGAGAGGCCTCAAGGCAGCAAGTATATGCTAAATATAAGGTCCTAGGGGAACACAGTTATTATACATGGGCAGTAGTCTCAAAGAACATAACAAAGATACCCAAAGTAATGTCAATTTCTTTATTTAATACTTATTAAATGGAATGTATTCTACATTTTTTTAATGTAAGAGCCAAATATTATGTATTCATTGGTATTGGGAACCATGACAAGAGAAAAATTTAAAGTTATCATCCTAAGAGAAATCAATAAAGATAAAAATGTATTTCTAACTGTATTTATAGGGCTCCTAAGCATTAAAGAAAGGGAAGGTGATGAAAAGTGGGGGAATCTCTATTTTAGGCATATATGAATTCATTATGTAACTCCTGCAGCATTGAAATTTTCAAATTTGCATATAGTGTCACTTGCCAGAAGCAGATAGTTTATGCAAAACCACAGATGGAAGCTGTTAGCTGGAATTTCATCTTCAGTTTATCATCATTCGATATTAATTGGAATGGATCAGTACCTACCTGCAGGCTCTTACAAGAAGAAGAAAAGGGCAAAGTTAATCAGTTCACAGATCACAGTTCAACCGGGTATAAGAAGAACATCACAAGTCATGGGAAACATTTGGCATCTACTCTTTAAAATTAAATGGGCTATGCTTGATTAACTGCAGAGTGTGTAAAAGGAAAATCAGGTACTCTAAGAAGCCAAAGTCAGGAATACAGAAGAGAAGAGAGTTCATCACACTCTTGTACTAGTTCTGGAATAATCTCCCTGAAAACCTAGCAAAATGGAGGCAAGAGAGAACATTGGTCCAACATTTCAAAACTAAGCTCTGTCCCTCTGAATTTTAGCAATCTTGGAAAATGTTCATAATAATAAAATTCACAAGTATTCTTTACTAAGCTATTACTCACATTACAGTATATATTAGGTATATTCATTTTATTACCAAGATGGAGAAGATATTTTTTTTTCTTAAGGACTGCTCTGTATCTCAGTTTTTATCTTCAAAGTGTTTAGTGTCCTGTTTATTACCTTATATTTAAACAACCTCAGTGTAATGGGAAGGATGTTTAAGGACAAAAAATTTAAAAAGAAAGAAAGGGCACAACAGGTGAGGAAGGAGGATGTATTATTTTTTGGCTTCTGGTTTTATATAGTAACTTGGAGGGATTTGCTTCAGGAAGTCCAAATTCTGAACTCACAATTTCTTCACTCTGCACCATTCAGATGCTAACTTCTATACTTCACATGGTTCTTAGGAGGATCAAATAAAATAATAAACACTGAAGCACCACTCAGACTGCACATTAAAAATCATTTTTCAAGCTTAGGTGAGAGTGGGAGAAGAGATGGATGAGAAAGATATATACAAAATGAGGAGAAGTGTGTTAGATTAATTGGTAGGAAAAAGAGAGATGACATAAAGAAAAGCATCCTCACACACCATTTGTCATCAAACTGCCATTTTCTGAAGCTGGTTTCTTATTTCTTCTTCTGGCAGAGATTGGCATTGGTAGACCAAACTTAATTTATTCATTTCCTTGAGGGTGGGTTAATGGATTTCCTAAAGAGAGAAAGGAGCAGAAGAACATGATTGACATATGTAGGCAGTCCCTCTGGTAAAGTCTGTCTACTGGAAGAAAGCAAATGGAAAGGTTTGGGGTCCCAGTGTGGCTCAGTGTGTTAAGCATTTGACACTTGATTTTGTCTCAGGTCATGATTTCAGGGTGGTGAGATTGATCGAAGCCCCATGTAAGGCCTGCATCAGGCTCCCATTGGGCTCTGTGCTAAATGTGGAGCCCACTTAAGATTCTCTCTCTCCATCTACCCCTCCCCCACTCACACACATTTTCTCTCTCCCTCTTTAAAAAAAAAAAAAAGGAATGTTTTGCCAATTCCATATACCTCTCAACTATCAGCTCCTTGGTAGAGCAATAGCTGTCTTTTATACAATAACATTGATAGTCATTCAGTTGTTTCCCAAGCTTAAGTTTTTGAGCTTTGGTTTTATTAAATGAGCCAATGAGTAACAAGTGTGTTCTTGGTATTACTAGTCAATAAGTGAGAGAGTGAGACTAAAGGAATATGGTACAGCCTTACCTTGAAGAATTTACAAATTTTTAGAAAATATGACAAATATACCAATAATAAACAAAGTGAATGTCACATGAAACTATATACATTATTTTCCAAGCACCAAATTATATGATAGTGGCTATGAAACACCATCAGAAATCAGAAAGGAAAGGGGAAGGAAAGGCAAAGTGCTCCGTAGTCCCTTACAACTTTTCAAACAGGGAGGAACTTAAAAATGAATTATGTAAATCCTTGTTTATGTACACAAAGACTCTAAGTTTATAATGTGGCTTAGTTAGTTGTGAAGCCAAAACTGGAATGCTAATTTTCAATACCCTAGGCACCCTGTATTAAGCAAAACTTTACCTTGGCAGTGAAGGATGGGGATGCTTTCGATGACAGAGGAACGAATACTTCAGGCAAGCAATCGAGTAAATAAACTATAAAAAGAATAGTCGTAGTATCTGACTATATTGTGTTATATCAATGAATCTATTATGCAAGTAGTTTTACTGATTTAGAGGATTTATTACATAAATAAATAACTTTAACCAGAAATACATACCTGCTGGATTAAAAACATGTAGATAATTTACCTATGCAAAGAAACCTATTTGATTCTTCAGTCCTTTACAAGTCCAGAAGAGTAGATAGGGGAAACATTAGTAAACTTACAATCAATACTTTTGACTGACAAAGAATGATTGTGAATTACAGTAGTCCCCCCACCCCCTTCCATGGTTTTGCATTCTGAAGTTTGAGTTACCTTGGTCAATGAGGTCCTGAAGCAGATGATCCTCTTGATGTAGCATCAGAAGGTCAATAACTAGCCTAACACTACGTTAACAATGGTGACATCATTCACCCTACTTAATCCCTTCACGAAGGCATTTTATCATTTCATATCATCACATCATTTCACATCTTACATCCTCAAGGATGAGTACAGTACAATAAGATATTTTGAGAGAGACTTGACCTCACATAACTTTTATTATATAGTATATTTTTATAATTATTTTATTTTACTATTACTTTATTATTAGTTATTATTGTTAATCTCTGGGCCTAATTTATAAATAAAACTTTGTCACAAGAATGTATGTATAGGACAAGACATAGTATACACAGGGTTCCAGGGTGCCTGGGTGGCTCAGTATGTTAAGCCTCTAACTCTTGATTTCAGCTCAGGTCATGATCTCATGGTTCGTGAGATTGAGCTCCTGCTGACAGTACAGAGCCTGCTTGGGATTCTCACTCTCTCCTCTCTGCCCCATCCCTGCTTGCTCTATCTCTCTCACTCTCCCTCTCTCAAAATAATAAATTAACATAAAAATTACATAAGGTTCATGCTATCTACAGTTTTAGCCATCCACTGGGGATCTTGGAAGGTATCCCCCCTCCTCCGTGGATAAGGGGACACTACTAAATATGTTTGGAGATTGAATTTCCAGTCCTCAGACTACCACAAATTAGTTATGCAACCTTAACATTGTCATCTGAAAGGGAGAGGTAGATAATCTCAGATTCCCTAAGTCATCATTCCAAATTTGTAAAGGAAACTCTGTTTGAGCAATGGAGAAACATCATTTGTGAGCTAATATTGGAAGGAAGAGCAATGTAATAAAGTCATAAATGCTTACTTTATATCTACTTAAGACTAGTTTTCCCCTTTAATTTCTAATTGCTTAAAATTCTTATCATGATTTTGATCCTGTTTTCATGGATTTTCTGTTGGTTCAGAAAACATTTGTCTAGCACACACTCTGGTTCAAACACTGTGCTGGGTGCTGAAAATAAGGAGATGAGAAACAGCCCTTTCCCTAAATAGAGAAAAGAGATAATTCAGGTACAAAAAATAAGGCACCTTTCAGGATCTGTTATACTCAAGTTCTCAATTACTTTAAATGCTATTTAATTCAATTCTCATAAAAGTCTGTAAGTTATTATACATTTATAAAAGAGGAACTGAAACTACCTAGCATAGAGTAAAATTCACAAAAATTAGATAAGAATGTATAACATATAATACAAGTAGAAAATTACTTTATATTTAAAAAAAATCTTTGAAATGATTGCCTTCTTTTCCCATCTTATGTTGAACTTAAACTTATAAAATTTACAAATTCAATTTAAACTTAAAAAAATTCCCTGAAAATGATTTATATGCTTAAACGTTTACATTTAAATAAATTATCTGAAAATAAATAAATGCATTTTACTTATTCCCCCAATTGTTTTTGGAAAGACTTCTTCTTGGGGCACTAACTAAGCTTTTACAGTGCAGTGAAGAAATGTAAACTATTCATTTATATATTTAAAAACCACAAATGAAAGCAGAATTACTGCAAGTTTAATTAGCACACAAGCTGTTTAGCCTTTGGTTCTGTGCTCTGACTGGCAAACTCTTAGTCATCCTAAAGGCTTCTCTCAAAAGCCGCTCCTATGCAATTGTCAACACAATTTAATATGAGTCATAGAGTTCTGTTAGATATTGAGAAAATAGGATGAAAAGGTAAGGTCATTGACCTCAAGATCTATTTAAAAAAACAGTATCAAAGAAAAAAAGAGTAAAAAAAAGCCACTTTTAATTATCCAAAATATGAGATTTAATGTAAGGAAATAGAAGCATAAAAATTTATTGGGAAGTGTGGTAGAAGTAGTCACCTCCAAAGGACTTCTGCAGATAATCTGGTAGTGAAGGATTTCCAGTGGCCAGTTCTTAAAGGGTATGTTTCAGTTGCGAGCCTCCCACCCCCAACCCTGCCTGTGCTCATGCCATTCCTGGAGCAGCCATGTCTGGTAATTGAGCCAAGAGTGGCTATAAAGCTGAGCCATTTTAACCCAATGTAAAACAGCTTTAATAGTAATCCCTCCAGATGACTCCCCCTGTTAGATTGGCTAAAACTGTTTCAGGTCTGCGTCGAAATTTGACTTCTTTTCTTTCCCCTATACCGCTCCTTCACTCCTCTTCCCTAATGGATCCTTGATAAACATCTTGCATCCTAAATCTCCTCTCAGAGTCATTCGGGAAAACACCAACCTGGATAAAAAGGACTGGGGGAATCTGAAGTCAGAAAAGTTGCCATGTAAGATCTCAATGAACAATGTCAAAGCCTGCTTTTCTATCTTCCTCTTCATTGAAATTGTTCTGACAAAAGTTATTAGTGACTTCCTTGTTGCTAAACCAGTGTGCTTCTTTTCTTTAATGAACCTACAGGGATTGATACTAGTGACTCCCTTTTCTCAAACTTGTTTATTCCTTGTCTGGCTGGTAATTAAGTGTATGGATATAAACTCTGTCTCAAATCCTAACTATTCCACCAATGAGCTGTGAGACTTGGGTTGCTATATTTAGCATCTATGTTACCTTAGCTTCTCTGGTCTGTAAAATGCTGATAACCTTTGTATCTATTTCATGAGGCTGCTGTGATTATTAAATGTATAAGATAAACATTTATACCTTTTATACCATTTCAACTGTTTCTCCTTCTACCTCTCTGATAGCTCCTTCCAAGCCTATTTCCATTCTTTCTTTTTGCCCCAATCCCTCCTTAAACTGTGATGTTGTCTTTTATTTTTAGCATTTATTTATTTTTGAGAGACAGAGACAGATCATGAGCAGGGGAGGGGCAGAGAGAGAGGGACACACAGAATCGGAAACAGGCTCCAGGCTCTGAGCTGTCAGCCCAGAGCCCGTCGCAGGGCTCGAACCCATGAACTGTGACTGTGATGCTGTCTTTACTTGACTCTTTTTCTGTATCCAGGAATATCTGAGGAAGAAAACTCTGGAACACTTATAATAAAAAATTGGAGAAATATTTTAACACAACTTGCAATAAATATTTTTGTCTTCTCAATTTTTGTTTGCCCGTGTGCAGGTAACAAAACGAATGTAGCAGAATTTCTGTGTGTAGATGGTATGGTTTGTGTTTGTCTTGTTCTGACATAGTCTTTCATTGTATCTGTGCAAAAAAAAAAATCAATATTTACTAAAGGATTAGCGGAATATAAATTGTAGTTTAAAATAAGGTAATAAATAGCTTGGAAAAGAACTTTTTCAAAGGAATTCAAATAATTTTTAAGAAAGCTTGCTAAAACCCTCACTTGCAAAATTCCATCATGTGAAACAGATAGTCTCTGAAGAATGCTTTAATAAGCCATCAATTAACACTATTATTAAAATAATGCATTTGAATATAATTTTTTTCTAGAAAATTGCTATCAGATTAATCTTTGAATGATTATTTCAATGAAAAACAGTGTTGCAAACATCCACTTCATGTGTCTTTGACCTTTAGCTTGTGGACTCAAGCCTTGAAATTTCTTTCTTTCTCCCAAAAGTGATAGTTCTTTTTTTAAATTCATTTAAGTTTATTTATTTTGAGAAACAGAGAGAGTGGAGGAGCGAAAGAGAGAGAGGGAGAGAGAATCCCAGGCAGGCTCTGTGCTGTCCTTGCAGAGCCTGATGCAGGGCTTGATCCCAAGAGCCATGAGATCATGACCTGAGCCAAAACCAAGAGTCAGATGCTTAACTGACTGAGCCACGCAGGTCCCCCAACCAAATTTGATGGTTCTAAAGTCAAGGTTTTGCTTCAATACATATGTAACACTTTCAGAGTAAAATATTATCATTTTGGAAATCCTTTTATAATTTTAATTGGCTATATCGTTACTCAGTTTAGACTGGAGTGTTCCATCTTAATTTAATTTCTGAATTTCAGATGACTGTCATGATAATAAAGACACAGGGAGGGGGAGTTGGGGGTAATCCCAAGGTTGCAGGATTTCAGGTTTCTGTTTAGTTGGTTCCTTGTGTTTATTGAAATCAACTCTTAATACTGTTCATTTTTGGACGCCTCTTATCTACAAAGTAGAGAAATTTAGGCATATTTAGAAGTTAATCTTATTTTGAGCACTGAAAAGCAGGTTGATATTGCTAACGGGATGTAGTAACAGGAAGATAACAGTATTTTCATCTTTAGTATCATTTTGGCAAGTATTGTTCTAGAACCCAAAGTTTGCTTCATTCTAAAAGGTGATAATTTTAATTCCTTCCTCATGTATACATGTAGCACTTAAATTTACTAATGATACAGTACCTCACATTCCAAGTTGAATTCCATAGTTTTCTTCTTTTCATAAGACTGCAAGTAATTTTTGAGTGTCCAATCAATCATTCATTTTACCTATATTTAGAACTCCCTCGCCATAAAGAGTCTTCAGAAAATAAACCTTAGACCATGAACAAAACAAAAATCACAGAGGCTGTGACCAAAAATGCAGAGTGATATGGGGAGTTGAGAAATTATTCCATGAATTAAATCCCTTCCAAATACACAGCTGGTAATCAACCTGTCCTTTTGTCCCCTGACCTTTCACCTCCCTGCTCCTGGACGTGCACCAAATCACCTTCTTGCCACACTCATTCTTCTCGTGTAATAATCATGCATTGCCACCTACCAAGCTCTTATAATAAAAACTGTGCAAAAACACCTGGCATACTTTGTTTCTTTTAATCCTTTGAATAACTGGAGCTAAGTAGTATTTTACAACTAGGAAAACACTTGCAGAGATTTGAAGTTTCTGTGTCCAGGGCACAAAGATACTAAATAGCAGAGGGAGAATTCAACTTTGGTGGGTGTCTGTCTGTTTCATCTCTCCTGGGGTTGATCATCAAGCTATAAGGCATCCCTGAAGACTCAGGATTCAAATAACCAAAAGAGTTAGATAAATATCTAACTTAAAATTTCAGAGCTTAAAAGAATGCATAGTTTTCCTCTATCCAAAACACTTATGTACATCAGTATGAGTGTCGTGAATTTTAGCCCAAATTGTATCCATGTCATTGGTTATTTTGCTAAATATTTTTAAGTACTAATATAATTTCTCATTGCCTAATTATATTGCATTAGATAGCAAGAAAATCTTGGACTTAGCTTTAGAATATAGTGCATTTTTTCTTTCAACATTCTCTCTTCAAGTTTCATCACATTATAGTTAGAAAACTACTCACATATTTCAGATGTGGTCAAGATTCATGTGTGTGTGAGTGAGTGTGTATGTATATGTATACATGTATATATTGCATACATATAAACAATGTACATATATATTTATGAGCCTACCTATTGCATGTTTATTGCCATATTTCCTTTAAGAACTATTTTTAATCAATAGAGCATTAAATATTATAAAAATAAGGAAAAGTCAGAAAGACAATGCTCTTTACCACAGTCCTAAGCATTAAAATCGAGAAAAATAAATTCTAAAAAATGAAATTAAAAGGAAGATGTTATCACCATGAATTTAAAGTGAACATAACATCTCTATCTGCAGATGTCAAATGATACTTTTTTGCATTTATAATGAAACACAAAAATTATCAAAAGTCTTTTTTAAGTGCACACAATAAAGGAAATTTCGGCTGTAAAAGAATCAATTTGTATTTGGTTTTTACAATCTCATGACATTTGAACCCTGATTACCCACCTGGATATTTTCCTTAAAAAAGAAATGAAAAAGTAAGAATCTTAGCACCTCATAGCAAATTACTAAACGTGATTTGTTTTTTCTCTGTTTGCTTTAAAAAACTATTGCATTCAAAAAGGTTTTCATGCAAACAGGAAAACTTGACTCCTTCCTCCCTCTCTGCCTCCTTCCCTTGATTCCTTTCAATACCAACTTGTTCATTGTGAACAAACCCCCTGTCTTGGGCAGCAGGGCTGTGAAATGAATGAGCACATATGCTATCTAACGTCCTACCCATCCTTGACACCACTACTTCCTGATCTCTGGGGTCATCTTTTAGTTGGAAGCTGAACTGACTAAATATTCCTTTCTGTTGTTACAAGATCATAGATTATTTCCACTATAGCAAAGTTGCTGTTTTGGTTTGGTTTTTAAGACAACTGGGGCAAAGCTTCTAAGTGTCCATGATCCATGTTGGGACATCCGGGCTCATCCTTATGCTGAGGGAACTGTGGCATCCTCCTTTAAGGACCACTGTTTGTTATGGCCAGGAACCAAATAGGGTCCTGTAGATGGTATACAATGTATTCTTTATAATACATTTCATGTTGGGAGGGCTTTTTTTAGGAGCATTCTGTCCAGAAAAACCAGGAAGCTCGCTCGGAGGAAAGCAGCGCAGGAGATGACGGCACTTGCCTTCCCGTCTGAAACCTCAAGAGTCATTTCGGCACATCTTAGAAACATTAAGACAATTGGCAGTCCTTTTGAAGAAAATGCCAGGGCTCCAGTCAGAGGAGGCTTGCCGAAAAACATTAAGGTGCAATAAAGAGATATGCGGTGGCTCTTGCAGAACTTTGTACTGTGACTCATCTGCAACCTTTTGCAAAATTTAATGTGGCAAAAGTACTGCGTTATTATGATGTACCATGTGGTATCCCGATTTGTCATCTTCACTTGACATATCTTTTATTGAGGGGTACAAGAAGAAACCCCACATTGGCTGAGGAAAAATTGTCTACTTACATCCCACACGGAGATTTAAAAATATATTCCTAGAATTTGGCATTTACAGGAACATGTTTCACTTTAGTAGTTCTGAAAGGAGATAGCTTTTTTACCCTTTGAGTGTAAAAATCTATAACCTTAGTACATCACCACTAGAGGGCCATTGGCACTCACCTTAATTTGGTAAAAGGTGGGGCCGAGGTGGGGGTAAGGCGGTGAAGGAAGCCTTTGAGTAGACTTTGCACCTTTATCTTTTTATTGGGTGGATTGGTTTATGACTTAAAATTATAGTTTGAATTTTTGCCTTGTCATTTTATTTATTGTTTTGGAATTCCATACAACATTATGTTCATTTGTTTTCAAGCACTGGGTCAGCTCCAAAATAGAATCTTTTCTACCACACAGATAAAACTATTACATTGGAAGACTATTCCATCCCGAGCCCAGTAATTTTCCCATATAGTTATTTAAATTATTTTACACAAAGCTGTTATGATGACATTTGCTATGTGAGGTTGAACAGGAAAAATATAAAAACTTGCTCAATGTAAGAGTGATTGGAGGAAAGTATCACATTCCTTTCCATGTAAGGATGGAGTAATTTCCATGGGATAATCTTATAGGTGAGAATGCTTTGAAGTTCTTTTAGCATGAAAGTAACTTAAACTTTCTACAGACAAATATAAACACATCTCGAGCAAAATGTCTACTTAAAACAATCAGTAGTAAATGTCTTCATACATTTATTACTTCAGTGGTTCTAATTCTAGGTAATAATAGTTCACTTTGAAAAATATAAGAATGGCATTCATGCTTTTGTGAACTAATAGTTATTAATAATACTGTATAGAGATGACATGAATGGTAAATAATATTCTAATATAAACTTTGCAATTAAACTCAGTATTTTAATATTAGGAAATATTATTCACTTTTATTGAGAATAATTAATATGACTCTGACATGAAAGACCTAGATTAATTTCTGGGTTGTATCAAATTTTGCTTGGTTTGATTTACAACTGAATATCTGGGTCAAGTAAAGTAATAATAGCTTAACTTACAAGTGAATAAATGAAATGGGTAAAACAATATCTACTGCCATATATATTATATTTTTTCCTTGTGATTTTTCTCCTTTGATTTGTGGAAGAATTAAGTACATATTATCCCATCATCCTTTCTCTTTATTTCACTGTGATTGCCACATTGCATAAGGTTATTTGTGGATCTGATGGTTTCTCCTATAGGCCCATCAGCTTCTAAAAGGAAAAGACAGTGTATTATAATCTCTGAATCTCTGTGCCCACCTCTGGTATAGCCTCTAACTAGGTAAAGTTAATTATGCTTCTTTTAGTGATGGTAAATTTGAGATTAATGCTATAGACTATTTTTTCTTCCAGCGTTCTAGCAGGATGCCTGTTTTCAAGTCACTTGGAAATTTACCGTCTCAGATTATGAACAGACCACTGATCTGGGCAATATCAGCCCCTGTAATGGCATGTCAGGGCTGCTTTGAGCTGGGCAGTAGGCATGTCTTTCCTACTGTCTTTCTTCACCCTGATTACTAAAGAAGACTTAAAGGACCTTACATTTTACTCAAGAGCTCCCACTTGTGTGTAGATAGTCGCTACTCTTAGCACATGGTTTATAACCTCAATACAAAAGCATGGCTAATTCGTAATTAACCTATGATGTATAATGTGCTCTTTTGAAAAAAGTTTATTAATTTATCTTGAGAGAGAGAGAGCAAGCACAGGGAAAGGGCATAGAGAGAGGGAGAGAGAGGAGAATCCCAAAGAGACTTGGTACTGTCAGCACGGAGCCTGACATGAGACTCAAACTCACAAACTGTGAGATCATGACCTGAGCCAAAATCAAGAGTTGGTCACTTAACCGACCGAGCCACCCAGGAGCCCCTATGGTGTATAATGTGCCTTTGTGTCCAACAGAACATGTTCTAACTTTTCTTTACTATGTAGTAATAGTGATGTCAATAAGAGCTAACTCTTACTGAACAGGTACTGTGTGTCAAAAGCTCTTGGAAATCCTTTGCACGTGCTTGAACAAAATTTCTATTTTTTTATCTGTAAACTTGAGGTGTGTGTATGTCCTTGACTGGAGTTAGGGACATCCTGAATAGAAAGCACTTGTCACAATGAGATTTTATACTGATAAGCATTTCCATCCCCTCTTTCCATTAATAAAACTCTTCTTTTTCAGTGACGACTTTCAACATTCAATGTTTCTACCACTGCATGAGCACTTGCACTAAGCTAGGAGCTCTGCTAGGGGTTTAATGTAAAGTATCTCATTTCATTTTCACAATAACTGTTTGTGGTTGCTAGCATTTTCTTCATATAATCCTCTGGGAAAGTGAGGCAGAAAAAGATTGCATAATGTACCCATTGAAAATAATTATGTTGGGATCAAACCCAGGAGCAATCTGATACAGAAGACTGCCATGTCTGTAACCTCTGCATTATACCGTTTCCTAAATCCATAAATACATACTTCTTCACTGATTGCAACTTCCCCCTTTTGGTGTGCTTTAATAAATGACTTCTGGAGCAGCTTTATACACTAATATCTTTTCATTTAGATTATACCAAATCATTACTTTGTCATTCTGTTTATGGCAATGTATGAGAATTCTTTCTTTTTCTCAGATGAAATTATTAGACTTGAGAAGGTCAGGACACATTAGAGTTCCTCTCTGCCTCGGCTGTATCAACCATGTGTAGTTGAGCATATTTTCTCTTTCTCCTAAGGCTCTGAGAAGTAAAAAACAAGGCAAAGCAAAACAAAACAAAACAGTTGAGAAGTTAAAGAAATAATGCCAAATTAGTATGACCATTTATATTAGACTAAAATGTGATAAGATTTAGAATATTTTTAAATCTTGTTCACAGAAAGTTTCATAGTCTATCATATTGGTCATGAGATGTTTACTGTAGGGCTGCTGTCTCAATACAACTAAAAATAAATCTTGTTAATAGTCTATGAATTAAGATAGATTTTATATGATGATGCTTTTTAATTGAGGTTTCTTTTTTTTTACATTTATTTAGTTTTGAGAGACAGAGAGAGACAGAGCATGAACAGGGGAGGAGCAGAGAGAGAAAGAGACACAGAATCTGAAGCAAGCTGCAGGCTCTGAGCTGTCTGCACAGAGCCCGACGCGGAGCTCGAACCCATGAACCATGAGATCGTGACCTGAGCCGAAGTTGGATGCTCAACCAACTGAGCCACCCAGGCACCCCTGAGAAGATTTCTTTAACTGAATTGAGACCTGTGTGCACTTTGTTGATTTCCAATCAGTTCCTTAAAAATCATGAACTTTTTGAGTCACTCTGATAAAAAAAGCAAGTAGCCCTTTTAAGCAATTGCATACAATTTGAAATAAAATAGCCACTTAAATTGAGTTCATAGAAATGGACGTCGTCCATATATATTAAGTCATATATATTTGTTATGGTCATAATCATTATGTAAGAGAGTTTGAGTATTGGCCTCTTATGTGCTATGGAAAATAAGAATGCTTGCTGTTTGAGGTTCAATTTTGGTTATCTTGCGATGTTACAAGACTATTTTGTGACATGTAATTTGGATAATCAGGCAATAGCCCACTTATTGGTGTGCTGCCAGGAAAAGCAAAAGCAGTAATGCTGTATGGTTAAGAGTGAGAATTCTGATCTCAAAAGCCAGGTGCTTCAAATCCCAGTCCGTTACTACTCCTCTCACAATGAATAAACTGCTTACACTCGGTTCCTAAATTGCCTTATTTTTAAAAATGAAAATAATAATTATACCAGTCATAGTTATCTTATTAATTTTTTTTAAATTTTAGGATAATTGTTGATTCACATGTAGTTGCATGAAATAACACAGAGAAAGCCCATGTACCCTTTACTCGGTTTCCTCCAATGATAACATCTGGAAGCAGATGATCCTCTTTCTGACATGGCATCAGAAGGTCAGCAGTAGCTGAACGCTAAATCGCAATGCCTGTGTCATTCACCTTGTTTCATCTTGTCCCCTAGGCATTTGATCATTTCTCATCCTCACAAGAGGAAGAGTGAGATGTTTTGAGAGTGACCCTATTTACCTAATTTGTACTACAGTATAGCATTAAATACTTCTAATTCATTACTAGTCTTGTTGTTCATCTCTTACTGGACCTAATCCATAAATTGAACTTTATCATTGGTGTGTATGTACAGGAAAAAACATAGTACATGCAGAGTTTGGTCCTATCTGCGGTTCCATGCATCCCCTGTGGATTGGGGCGGGGGGAGGCTAGTGTACACTGTCACAACCAGGAAACTGACACAGTCAAGATACAGATATTCTTATCAGAATTCCTTGTGTTACACTTGTATAGCCACATCATTTCCCTCCTACCTACTCATCATTCTTAATCCCTGCCAATCACTAACCTGTTTGTCATGTCTATAATTTTCCCATTTTAAGAATAGTATGCAAATAAAATCCTGCCATATGTAATCTTTCTGGATTGATTTTTTTCATTCAGCATAATTCTCTGGAGATCTGGGTAGTTGATAGTAGTTTGTTATTTTTTATCGATTAGTAGCCTTCTATGGTACAGATACACTACAGTTTAACCATTACACCCATTGAAAGATGTCTGCCTTGTTCATAATCCATTTTGAGATTCATGTGTTTTTAATTTCTTTGAGATTTCCTCCTTGATCTATGGATTAATTAGAAATGTGTTGTTTAGTCTCAAAGAATTTAGAGATTTTCCTATTTGTGTTACTAATTTCTTTGGTTCCATTGTGTTTGGAAGATGCACCCTGTAAGATTTCAATTTTTTATATTTGTTAAAGATTGTTCTGTGGCTCAGTATAGAGTCTATCTTAGTATATTATGCAGGCACTTGAAAAGGCTGGCTACCTACCTCCCTAGCCTACATATGTCTAAGTCCAACTCTGGATATAATGAATACAAACAAAAAATATTTCATCAAAATTTCTCAATTTATTTTAGTTCTTCTAATTTCAGTGATTGTATGGTAGAAAAAGAATTAATTAAAAAACTCCTGGAAATAAAGGCACATACACACACACACCATAGGTGTAAATCTATAAATATATATCAGTTATATATATATATATATATATATATATATATATATCAGCTATTGTTAGCTAAGAAATTCAAGTAACAAACTCACTTCATTCAATAGCTATTTACAAAATGTTAGTCCACTAGTTGGACAAATGAAGCAGGCATTAATCAGAGAGTCATGGTAGCAGATATAAAAAGCTGACGTATAGCCTCAGATGGGCAGGAACTCAGTTCCAAGAAAACACAGAACAAAACACAGAACAAAGAAATCTCCCCTAGTTGACAATGATTTGCTAATTAATATCTGAAGAATATTCAGGAGATACATTCTGGTGTAACTAACTTTGCAAGGAGAAATTTGTGAAATTTAGAGCTGGTTCTTAAAGTGGGCACAAGATGGTAAATTATCACAGGGGACAGTTAGGTGACTTTGATGGGAGATGAAGAGACCACTTTGACAACAATATTACAAACCTCCTTGGGGTTTGTTTCAGTTGCTGCTGGCCCAATTCCCTCACACAAATCTCCAGTAAGCACTTCCTTCCTGTTTCTTCAGTTTGGCCAAGTGTTTGCTCACATCCTTATGGAGAGCTTTTTCTTCAGAGCACTCTTCAGAGGGCTTAATATCTCTTGAGTATTTCCTCTGTATTCTTTTATTAACTCCCTTCTTCTGAAATGGAAAAAGGTAGAGTGTTGCTAAATATTATGAAGTTCCTGTGATTTGTTTCCTGGGTGTGTATGTATGGTGTACGGATGGAGTGATGTTTATCACAGACGACAAAACACTGTACTGTATATGATACATTTATTGGAAGGGGGATAGGAAATACGATGAGTTATAATCAGAAGAGAAGGAAAAAATGAGCACAAATATAGATCATTAAATTCAACCTCTGCTGTTCTCATATTTCTCTTTCCACAATCTGTTCTCACAATTTTTTTCTCACCAAGGGTGTATTAGATATATTCATAAGTCTTCGTCAAGCAGTGTTTTCTTGAAATGTTCTTCCTTTCAAAAACCAAAATGATTTATCTTGGTTTAAGACCTTTGATGTCAAACTGCAGAAACTTTCCTTTAAAGGTGAAGGAATTTTCTTTTCAACTTCAATCTTTACTTGTTTACAACATCTCAAGACATTTGTTTGGATTTGAAACTTTACAGGCTTAGTCTTATGAGGGGTGTTATTTTTTTTATTTGTTCTCATTGTATCTCTACCACTCCCCCCTGATACCCCCACTTTAGAAAGAGTACATTCAATTAGCTCCATTACTTTTGAGTTATGAGACAGCAAAAAATATAATCTTCCTCCTCTTAAAAATTGCTCTAAGCTTTATTTGTACTGGTTTAACTCAAAAGTGGATTTAAACTTTACACTTGGCAGTATTATAAGAGGAAAGAAAAGTGAAGCCAAAAAAAAAAAAAAACAACTTATACAATCTAAACCTTAAAACATGACAAGTATTTTGTTCTGAATTTTTTATCCAAATACACTATTTTTTTGTAAAAGCATAGGTACACTAGAATATTATAATTGTGTTTATTTTGATTGAATAAAATAATCATTGACTCTCTGCCATATAGGATATGCCCATAAACCAGGAGAAGAAAATAGAGATGAGTAAGATTTAGTCCCTGCTACCAAAAGAGTCTAAAACTGGAAAACAGGATTATAATAGTACAGGCATGGGTATAAACAAAATTTTATGGTGGTTCAGAGGAGAAATAGGTCCGAGTCAATCTGAAATTCTACCAAGCAGCCCTCAGCTACTGTTTGTACCAAAGCAATAACCTCCTGATTCAGCACTAGGAGTTCACTCCTATTTCCTTTGACTCCATTTTTCCAAGTGCCTGGATTTATTTTTTTAATGTAAATTTAATCATATCATTCCTTTGCCTAAAACTCTGTAGTTTTTTTCACAGCACTTAGAATGCGGTCCAGATTCCTCACTCTGCCTCACCAGTTGCTACCTGATCTAGCCCTTGCCATCTTCTCCTTCGGCTCTTAATCATGCTACGTTTCTTCCTGCCTTGGACTCTATGTCCTTGTTTTTCTCTAAACTTGGAAGTTTTTCTCCAAATGCTTGCCTTGACTTGCTCCTTCACATAATTCACATTATAGCTCAAATATACATGTAACGTGCTGAGAACAGGGCCTGGCACGCGGTAGGCATTATAAAGTGTCAGCTGCGGTGGTCACCTAATCTCACACCACTCTTACACCATTTTGTTTTAATCAGATATTATTTGGTGTTATCTCCTTTGCACTTCATATTTTATATTACATGGCCTCCTAAAACTATTGTAATTATTATTATTATTATGTGTGTGCTTGTTTATTATCTATCTTCCCTTATTAGTTTTTAATCTCCATTGGGCAAGCAAAGGTTCCATCAGTTTTGCTTTTAGTTTGATTTCTAAGACCTAGAACAGCACCTGATATATTGTGGTCACTTAGCAAAAATATGCCACACCTGGCACCTGGGTGGCTCACATGGTTAAGGGTCAGATTTCGACTCAGGTCATGATCTCACAGTTCATGAGTTAAAGTCCTGAATCGCGTGAGGTCCATTTCAGATGATCTCTCGCTCTCTCTCAAAAAACAACAAAAAAAGATATATATATATATATATATATATACACACACACACATATATATATACACATATATATATACACACACATATATATATACACATATATATATACACACACACATATATATATATATATATATGCCATACCATTTTGAATGGAAAAGAACCGTACTAAAAGTTTAATTATTTCAGCTTGTTTTAAAATTAGGAGCCATCTTTAGACACAGAACTTGTGCATGCTACTTTTGTGTTGGCTTTAAAACTGTTTTCGTGTTAGGGGTGGGAATGGATGTTAAGAGATTTGTCTTAGGACATAGACTGTGCAATGTGGCTGTGAAAACAACCACTGACTCACAGTTTTCCATCATAATGTCTGTCCCCCCACCTAGCTCCCCAGTCTACCATTAGGGTTACATGTCTCTGAGAACTGAAAATTTGGGGAAGGTTTAGAGTTTAATTCTTTTCTTCCCAGTTTTACTGAAATATGATATGCAAATAAAAATTGCATGTATTCAAGGCATACAATTTAGTATTTTGATAAAAGTATACTTTGTGTAATGATTACTACAAACATGTCTATCACTTCACATACTTAAATTTTTTTTTTGTGGTAAGAACACCTAAGATCTACTCACTTAGCAAATGCCAAGTACATAATACATTATTATTATCTATAGTAACGATGCTTTACATTAGTCTCTAGAACTCTTATTTGATTTTTTTAATTTTACGATTTTGTTTTGTTTTATTTTATTATTTTATTTTATTTATTAGAACTTACTTTATGACAGAGTTAGTGCCATTTGGCCAACATCTCTCCATTTCCCCCCTTCCCCTGGCCTTTGGTAACTGCTCTTCTACTCTCTGTTTATCTAAATTCAACATTTTATAATTCATATCTAAGTGATATTATGCAGTATCTGTCTTTCTGTGTCTGGCTTATTCATGTAGCATTGCATTTTCTTTATCTAGTCATCTGTTGCCTGTTTCCATATCTTGCCTACTGTGATTAATGCTTCAATAAACACGGGAGGGCAGGGATCTTTTTGAGATCCTGATTTCATTTCCTTTGGATATATACCCAGAAGTAGTATTGGTGGATCATATGGCAGTTGCATTTTTAATTTATTGAGGAAATTCCCTTCTGTTTTCCAGAGTGGCATTTCCTTTTTTTCCCAACAGTGTTCTCTTTTCTCCATATCCTCACCAACACTTGTTATCTTTTCATTTTGACAATAATCATTCTAACAGATGTCAGGTGAATAGGTTTTAATTCGCATTTCCCTGATGATTAATGATGTTGAATACCTTTTCATATACCTGCTGGCCATTAGTAGGTCTTCTTTTTGAAAATGCCTATTTAATTCCTTTGCCCACTTTTAATTGGGTTATTTGCTTTTCTGTTATTGAGTTCCTTATATATTTTGATATGAACCTATTATTAGATATAAGATTTGAAAATATTTTCTCCTATTCTGTATGTTGCCTTTTAATTTTTTATCTTTTTTGCTGTGCAGAAAGTTTTTGGTTTTATATAGTCCCACTTATTAATTTTTGCTTTCATTACCTCTGCATTTGGTGTCATATTCAAAAAGAAAATTTTCGTCAATAGTAATGTCAAGAAGCTCATTTCCTGTATTTTCCTCTAAGACTTTTACTGTCTCAGGTCTAATATTTAAGTCTTTAATTCATTTGAGTTGATTTTGTGGATGGTGAAAGATAAAGGTCCAGTTTCTTTTTTTTTTTTTTTTTTTGGTATGTGAATATTCTGTTTCCCCAGCAGCATTTATTGAAAAGACTATCTTTTCTTCAGTGTGTATTCTTGACACTCTTGTCAAAGATTAATTAAACATGTATATGTGGGTTTATTCCTGGACCATCTATTTTCCTCCAATAGCCTATGAGTCTATTTTTATGGCAGTCCCATATTGTTTTGATTCCTATAGCTTCTTAGTATAGTTTAAAATCAAGAAGTATGATGCCTCCAGCTTTACTGTTCTTTCTCAAAATCACCGTGGCCATTTCAGAGCCCTTTGCAGTTCCATACAAAATTGTAGGATTTTTTTTCTGTCTGTAAAAAATGCCATTGGAATGTGATAAGGATTGCATTAAATCTGCATATCACTTTGCGTAGTATGAACATTTTAACAATATTTACTCTTCCAATCCAGAAGCATGGACTATCTTTTCATTTGCTTGTATCTTCTTCAATTTATTTCTTCACTGTCTTTTAGTTTTCAGTGTACAGAACTTTGACCTCCATGGTTTAATTTTTTCTTCAGTATTTTATTCTTTTGGATGATATTGTAAATGGGATTGTTGTTCTTAACTTCTCTTTCTGATAGTTCATTGTAAATGTACACAAAGAACTGATTTTTGTATATTGATTTAACATTCTTCAACTTCACTAAGTTTGCTTATAAGTTCAAGCCATTTTTTGGTAGTCTTTAGTCTTCAGGAGTTTCTGTATAAGATGGTGTCATCTGCAAACAGACTATTTTTCTTCTTCCTCTCCAATTTGGATGACCCTTATTTGTTTTGCTTACCTAATTCCTCTGGCTAGGACTTCTAGTAAGTACTGTGTTGAATAGATGCAGCATCCTTGTCTTGTTCCTGATCCTAGAGAAAAACTTTCAGTTTGCCACTGTTGAGTATGATGTTAGCCATTGATTTACCCATATACGGCTTTTAGTATGTTAGGTACATTCCTTCTATACTAATATGTTGAGAGTTTTTATCATGAAATGATGTTGAATTTTGTTAAATGCATTTTCTGCATCTACAGAGATGCAGAAATTTTTTCATTTCATTTTTTCATTCAATTAATGTGGTGTATCAAGTTTAATGGTTTGAAAATGTTGAGTAATCCTTACATCCCAGGGATAAATCCCACATGATCATGTGGTGTGAACATTTTAATGATCTCTTGATTTTGGTTTGTGAGTATTATATTGAGAATGTTGGCATCTTTGTTTATCATGGATATTGGCCAGTAATTTTCTTTACTAATAGTCCCTTTATCTAGCTTTGCATCAGGGTAAATCTAATCTCTTAACATGAGTTTGGAAATGTTCATTCTTTTTTGATTTTTTGGAAGAGTTTGAGAACTACTGACATTAATTATTATTGAAGTGTTTGGTAGCATTAATTGGTGAAACTATCCAGTCCTATGCTTTTGTTTTGAGGGAGGTTTTCATTAGTAATTCACCCTCCTTACTCATTATCTTTTCAGTTGTGTTATTTTTTTAATTCCTTCATGATTTGGTCTTGATACGTTGTATGTTGGAATTCTTTCATTTCTTCTAAGTCATCCAATTTATTTTATTAGTGCATAATTGTTCAGAATAGTTTCTTCTGATCTTGTGTAATTTTGTAATAAAAGCTGTAATGTTATTTCCAGTTCCTAGAACTGTGATAAAATAATTTGCTGTTGTTTAAACCATGCAACCTGTTTATAAGATATTATGATAGCCTAAGTATGTTAATGTAATTCTAATTAATATAAATTTTTTCTTCATCACTTTAAACATGTCATGCTGTTTATTGGCCTCTATAGTTTTAGTTTCTGATGAAGAATGAGTAGTCATCCAAATTGTTGCTTCTCTGTATGTAATGTTACAATTTTTAATGGATACTTTTAAAATTTTCTCTTTTAAAAAATTTTTGAGGAATCTCCATACTGTTTTCCACAGTAGCTGCAAAAATTTACATTCCTACCAATAGTGCACGAGGGTTCTTCCTTCTCCACATCTTCTTCATCACTTATTTCTTGACTTTTTTATTTTAGCCATTCTGATAGGTTTAAGATGATACCTCATTGTGGTTGTGATTTGTATTTCCCTGATGATGAGTGACGTAGCGCTTCATTTTCTCTGTTGGCCATCTGTCTGTATTCTTTGGGAAAGCATCTCTTTAGTTCCTCTGCCAATTTTTTAATAGGACTGTTTGGTTTTTTTGGTGCTGAGTTGTATAAGATTTTTTTTAATGAGTTGTATAAGATTTCTTTTTAATAAAAATAAATTTTTATTTATGTATTTTGAGAGAGAGAGAGAGAGAGAGAGAGAGAGAGAATGAGAATGAGCAGAGAAGGGGTAGAGAGAGAGTGGGAGACAGAATCCCAAGCAAGCTCTGGGCTGTTGGCATGGAGCCCCACCCAGGGTTTGCTCTCACAAACTGCAAGACCATGGTCTGAACCTAAATCAAGAGTTAGATGTTTCACTGACTGAGCCACCAAGGCACCCCAGAAGAAAGGCTAGTGTATAAGATTTTTATACACTTTGGATATTAGCTTCTTATCGAATATGTCATTTACAATATCTTTTCCCATTCAGTAGTGTGTCTTTTTGTTTTATTGGTAGTTTCTTTGCTGTGTAAAACTTTTATTTTGATGTAATCCTTTTGTTTATTTTTGCTTTGGTTTCCCTTGCTTTAGAAGACACATCTAGAAATACATTGCTATGGCCAATGTCAGAGATATTCCTATCTTGTTCTCTTTTTGGATTTTTATAGTTTCATATGATCCAATAATTCTACTAAGTATTTACACTAAGAAAACAAAGCCACTAATTTGAAAAGATAGATGTACCCCTATAGGTACTGCAGCATTATTTATAATAACCAAGATATGGACCTAAATGTCCACTGATAGATGAATAAAGAAGATATGGAATATGTATATATAATAAAGTATTACACAACCATAAAAAAGGATGAGATTATGCCATTCACAACAACATAGATGGACCTACCGAGTACTGTGCTCAGTAAAATAAGTCAGACCAGAAAAGACAAATGCCATATGATTTCACTCATATTTGCAACCTAAAAAAAATGAATCTAAACAAAAAGTAAAGTCAGACCTATAAATACAGAGCACAACGGATAGTTGCCAGAGGGATAGGGAGGGGAGATAGGCAAAATAGGAGAAGGGGAGTGGGAGATACAGTCTTCTGGTTATAAAATGAATAAGTCATAGGAATAAAAGATGCAGCATGAGGAATATGGTCGATTGTATTGTAATAGCACTGTATGGTGACAGATAGTAGCTAAACTATAGTAAGCAGAACATAATGTATAAACTTGTTCAATCACTATGTAACACACCTGAAACTAATGTAATAGTATGTGACAACGCTACTCAAATAAAAAAATAAAACAATTTTTTTGTATCTTTGCTGACTATAATATGAACATATGTACTTTTCTTTATGTTTATCCTATTTGGAGTTCACTAAACTTTTTGAATTTATAAATTTATATCATATATCAATTTTGGGAAGTTTTAAACCATTATTTCCTCAACTGTTTCTTATTTATTTCCTCAGTTATTTATTCTATCCCATTCTTTCTTTCCCGGTACTCCAAATAAATATATGTTGAACATTTTGACATTATTCTTCAAGTCTCTAAGTCTTCATTCTTTTTTTCTGAATTTGTTTTCTATATTCTTTAGATTGGGTAAGTTTTATTGATCAAACTACAAGTACATGGACATTTTCTTTTTTCACCCCCAAGGCCTATCCAATGAATTATTTTTTCTTTGTTTGTTTTCATTCAGTATGGTTAAGTTCTAGAATTTTCATTTGGATCTTTTTTTTTTATAGTTTTTATGTTTCTGTTGAGATCTCCTACTTTTTGATTTGTTATGGGAATATTTACCTTTATCTGATTGAGCATAGTTACAAAATCTTCTTTAAAAATCTTTGTATACTCATGAATTATATCTGAATTATTTCAGACATGATATCCATTGATTGCCCTTTCCTTCGAGAATGAGTCCAATTTTCCTGATTTTTATCTGTTGGCTAATTTTAGGTTTCAGTCTAGATATTATATTGTGGATTCCATTATATTTTTGCAAAGAGTATTTACTTTTGTTTGTTTTATAGGCAGTTGACTTGCTTGGTTTCAAGCTGTAAACTATTTTGGGGGGAGCCATCTCAAATTTTAGTCAGTTCTTTCCTTGTAAGTTGGAATTTGTCCTTATATTTGTTTAGAGTCAGCTAGCGGTTTTGGCAGTCTGTGTACATAATTCTGAGCTCTCTCTTTCTGCCTCTCTAATTTTCAAAATCCTATACCTTCACCCCCTATTTTCCAGAAGATCAGTTTGTCTAAAATTTGTCCTTCAATCCAGAAAGACTATGTTTTCAGTTGGAATTTTAGCTGCCCTGTGTGGCACTCATTACATGAAGCTTAACTAACCTCAGGCTAAAAGCCACTAGAACAAAAAACTCACTTTTCTTCCAAGTCTTGACTCTCCTCCAGACACTTCTGTCGGATTTTTTATTTTGATTTTTTTGTTTTGGTTTGTTTTATTATTTGTTATTTTTTCCAGGGTTTATAGTAATCTTTGAAGCCATTGATTCAGTAGATTTTTACTCTGCCATACCAGAAATATAAATGTCACACACACACTTTTATTTTATCTTTTCCCACCATTATTTGAGCATTACACATGTTTCTGACATGATAAGATGTTCTATGCTTGCCTTGTACTTTCCCTGTCTCAAATCTTAAATCAACCATTTCTCCAATGAATGCTAGTTCCTTTAAGTGGGGAATGGTATTTAATAGCCAATATCTGGGTGATAGGTGTGCTCATGGCTATTGGGATATTACTGATCCCAGGCCTTTTCAGTGGACAGAGATAGATTATATGTATACATATATAGAAAGACTCATGACTTCACAATGATACTTAATACCTTTTATGGCCTGAAGTGAATGTCTTTCAAATTTATATGTTGACGTTCTATGTCCTAGTACCTCAGAATGGGACTTTATTTGGAGACAAGACTTTTCAAAAGGTAATTAAAGTAAAATGAGATCACATGGATGGCCCTAACTCAATTTAATGGAGTTTTTAGAAGAAGAGGAAATTAAGATATAGATATTACACAGACTGAGAGGTGACCGTGATGTGAGGACACAATGAAATGGCAGCCATGTGCAAGCCAGGGAAAGAGATACCTCAGAAGGAGACAAGTCTGCCTACATTTTAATCTTGAACTTCTAGCCTATGGAACTGTGAGAATATAAATTTCTATTTTTTAAGCCATTCTCTGTGGTGTTTTTGTTATGGTAGCAATGGCAGACTAATATAATACAATGAATTCTAACCTAACACCCCAGGGGTTATTCTAGTTTTTTCCCTTCTGAATTGGTCACTGTCTTCTCTGACAGTGAATGACATGGCTAACATCTTTCTTTCTTTCTTTCTTTCCTCCTTTCCTCCTTTCTTTCTTTCTTTCTTTCTCTTTCTTTCTTTCTTTCTTTCTTTCTTTATCAATCCAGCTGTATGTAACTTCTATTTCCACTTCCACATCTTGCTTTGCACAAATGACCTCCTATATCTGCTTGGAAGCTATCACTGTGCACTGACACTAGCGTCATGTGGACAGAGTCATCCTCCTACTGAGGCCATGGCTCTCCACTCCACATGAATACCCTCCTCACCATGCTTAGACTCTCACACTCAACACCCAGAAGGCCTCACCAGTGCAAGTCTTCTTAAGCCACTTGGGCTCTGACACTGCACTGTAGGCTTCTGAGAGTCTCTTCAGTACACCTCTTGCATCACCAGCTTAGACATCTACCTTGCTCTGCCCCAATACATTAAGTTAGACATTAAGTTTTCTCACAGGAAACAGAACAAGGTAGAGAAGGAAAAGAATATGAGAAATTGATACATTTTCCTTTAAATGACAGTAAACTGAATAGCTTTTTATTAACATTTACAGTTCCAAGCAAACTTCAACATTTTTAAATTTGTGATAAAAAGAAAATGAATGTGGTCTTATTAAATTAAAATGTAGCAATTTAAGGTAGTCTAATAGAATACTGCCAAGCAGGCATCAGTCAGGGGCTATAAAATAACATTCAGAGCCTATACTTAACAGATTGTGTCAAGGATGGTATACTAGCACCAGACTGTATCTTAGAACAATAATGCTTTGCTTCTCCTCATTTTCTTATATAAAACCTTTCTCTTATTCAGTCAGAAATACCCACATTGCTAGCAGAGAAGTAGAATGATTATAGTAGGAAAGAAAAAATAAAGGCACAGAAAATACTCTTTGATGTCTAAGTAGGCTTTTGAGAATCAAGAGATGGCCTAAGGAAAGAACATAAATTTTGTGTCATAACAATTCCACCAGAAGGAAATGAGAAGGAAGATGTAACTACATCACTCCTTACTCCTGGGAGATGATGAGCTGGGCTAGAAAGTTGGGGATTGGAGAGAGCCATGCGGGTGAAACAACACAATGTTACAGAATGCCAGAGCAGGGGACCAGGTGGAGAGGAGCAAATTAGGATCAGTATTACTTGCCACTGTGAGGGGCTGTGCCTGCAAACTTGGAGGAGCTAAGCCAAGGCCCATAGACCTATTGTTACAGAATACGTCCTATGGGCTGTTGGGCTGTTTCCGTCTCTCTCTAGATGTGGGTCTTCTACTGAGAGCTGCCTTGGGGAATGCACAACAGATGGACATCTTTCTATGCCTGAGATCTTGCCAGACCACTTCGAATTGCCCCAATCTACTATATTTTCAATGAGCTAGGGCATTCAAAAGCTTCAAAAATCAGTGGGTTGGCTTCTTGATTCAGGGAGTTGTTGGGGGTATAGAAGTAAAGCTCTGGGGCTTGCACTTGACTTGGACTGTATAATGTTCAAGCCTGCCTGTAACACTCACTAATTATATCATGTATTGGTAAAAGTCCAGAATCTGTTATTTTAAATATCTGTATCTATCTATGTATATTTAAACTAATCGCTGTAGCCTTCTTGAGTCACAATTTCTTTATTTATAAAATGAAGGTAATAATATCTACGTACAGGGGTTAGTGTTAGGAATAAACGAAATTACCTTTGTAGCAAACCTGACATAGAGTAGGTCCTTATAAAGACTAATATTTTTATTAGAAAAATTTAATAAGTGGTTCATACTATCTCAAAGTTACCCTGCTCAAAAGACAATCAGTAGCTAATGCCATACTTTTCTACTATCATTGTTAAAGCATTGATATTGAATTCTTCTTTGTTCATTCATTTATTCATCAAATATTTATCATTATGGTGTGCCAGACACTGTGATGAGTACTTGGGAAACAGCAGAATCAAGTCAAAAAAGATGCTAGTTCTACGGATTTTACAATATAACAGTAGAACTGACATCAAACAATGACTCAGCAATCATTTTAATTACAATTGTGAGAAGTGTTGCAAAGAGATAGAGGAGGCTTTCAGCTTCCTACCTGGGCCTTTGCTTCATTCCCTCTTGCAGGCTTGAACTTTTATTTAAGAAGTTGGACACCCAGGGACACCTGGGTGGCTCAGTCACTTAAGCATCTGACTCTGGATTTCGAATCTCATGGTTTGTGAGTTTGGACCCCACATTGGGCTCTGCCTTGACTCCGTGGAGCTTACTTGGGATTCTCTATCTCCCTCTCTCTCTGCCCCTCCCCCATTTGCTTTCTATCTCTCTGTCTCAAAAAATAAATGAATAAACATTTTTTAAAAAGGGGTGGTACTCCTGGGCAGCTCAGTCGGTTAAGCATCCGACTTCGGCTCAGGTCATGATCTCACGGTTTGTAAGTTCGAGCCCCATGTCGGTCTCTGTGCTGACAGCTCGGAGCCTGAAGCCTGCTTTGGATTCTGGGTCTCCTTCTCTCTCTGCCCTTCCCCCACTTGTGCTCTGTCTCTTTCTGTCTTTCAAAAATAAATAAATACAGAAAAAGAAAATAAGTTTGACTTAACTCCCTGGCTGGAGAGCACAGATGGAGAGATTCTGAGATTACATGGAAACAACGGAAGGACCCGGCTGGTTCCAGGCTCCCACTTGTCTCCAGCACAGTGCCCAGCATTTTTGTAGAGCCATCATGTACCCTGAAGACCAGACCATATTAACTGGATATAATTTCCCAATCAATGTCTCATGGCACCAAAGTCCCCAGCCAGACCTAATTGAATTCCTGCCCCAAATAGTGAGATACAATAAAATGGTGGTAGTAAGGTTTTCTGTTTTTTTGTTTTTTGCCTTTTGTGGGTTTTTTTTTTTTTTTTTTTTTTTTTTTTTGCCACTGAGGTCTGGGCAAGCGAGTAATGCAGCGATATATAATAAGACATATTTTCAATTACACTAAAGGTAAGAGTTGTGTCTAGTTCATTTTTCTTAAATTACAGGTGACATTTATAGACAGATAAGAAAAAATATATACATCAACAAGCCAATTTATATGAGTGAGAGGTATGCTTTACTGGAAAGTGCTGATGAGATATAGTTTGTATGGGACTGGGCCATTATTGTAACTTTCTTTGAAATGAATGGAACAACCATGTTAAATGTTGAGGGGTTTTTTTTTGTTGTTGTTTTTGGTTGTTTTTTTTTTTTTTATCATTGAACAGGCCTGTTAGGTTTCTGGCAGAGGTCACTTTCAAGTAAATACTGTCAAACAGAAAGTCTAGGAAGCATGTATGTTGATACAGAGCAGATATTCTCTTACTAGCTCTGTGCAATACTTGACCTGCTTACTTCAGAAAATACTCTTGCTGACAGGCCTCAAGGAGAACCATATTGCAACAAACTTACCGAAGTGTCAATGGCCTCACTATTGAACACTTAGGCAATGAAATTCTAAGCTTTACAATTTGGTTCTCTGGGTTCTCTGTTTATGACAGTGCTCTGTGTTCTGACAGTGTTTCTCCATTCGTAGGTTACGTAGAGAGGGCAATGACAAACAAGGAAGGGTATCGAGAGTCAGAAGGACTAAACTGGTGATCTAGCACTACCTACCACCAGCTCTGTGGCTGTGTGGCTTTGGAAAAGTTACTGCCACTCTTTTATCTATAGTTCTCTCAACTGCAAAATGGGAACAATTCGTGTCTCACCGAGCTGCGGTTTAAGTGAGTTATTCTATATGCACATGCTTTATTGAAAACAAGCAAGGTAACAAGCATTTTCTTATTCGATATCCCAAAGTTCTCACCCTTGTAGTGCTGCAGGCAATATGTTAACAGAGTTTCCAGAAAGTCAGTCTGAAATATAATTGTTTACTTTAATAAATAGCAATTTTGTAATAATTTTCCCCTTTGCTTCTTAATGCTCATCTCAATGCCTTTGCTTGCTTTTAATTGTGTGTACGCCTGTTAAGGTGAAGAGCATTTTTCTTTTGAAAATAAAGAAACTCAGTTCTTTCCAAGCTATTCAGCAGTTTAAAAATCTATTTAAATATTCACGAAGCAAACTAAGAAGAATCAACTGCTTCCAAGACTTCATTAAGGTACTATAGATCAAGCTCACAGAACTACAGCTGCTGTATAGACATTTTTGCACTAAGGTTTTAACACAAGTTTTAGATTATAAGGAGCAGCAAAGCTGTCAGCATGGGGAAGTATTTATTCATGATCATTTCTAACAGAAAATCTGGGTTATTTATTTATAAGACATGGAATATGAACTACTTGGTTTACTGCTAACCTTATCATAAAGCCCTAAGGTATAATAATTCCACAGACTTGAAAGAGTTGAAGTTTGAAGTTCATCTTCTGAAATTACTGTATTTATGAAGTGTGGTATATGGTGAAAGTTCACTATGATTTTACTTAAAATATCAATTTTGCTAGCCCTGGGTGAAGACAACTTAAAAAATAGTAATTCAATCATGTGTAAATTATTTTTTAAAGATAAAGTCCTCGGTAGTTGATAATAATAATTTTTTGTTATACTCTAGAAATAGAAACACAAATATTCCATCAAATAATACATTTTATACTCACTAAAGGCAAGGATATATGTTGTGTTTAAGTAAACTCTTATAAGCAATCAAAGACAACATTTTCTTAAAAGTGAAAGCATAATTATGCTTTTCTGAGAAAACGGAAAATGAAATGTCAATTATAAGACTGGATATATGCTATTTTAATATTAAATAAAAGAAAAATAAAAAGACAGATGTTAAAAATACTCCAGATTTTCAGATAGGGTTTATAAAAGGATCAAACCTGTTTGTAAAATTCCTTATTAATATTTGTCTTGTTCAATAATATGTCTGAGGGGACAGGACAATCTGATGTAAAATGATTAATTCATTCTATGACTATTTGTATTAAGAATTTTACTGATTTTGTCCACTTATTGTTCATGGAATCCTTATGTTCCTTGTGCAGAAGAGGTTAAGGAGAGAGTTTCAAAGAGTTTGAATTAGAAGTAATCCAGGGGCTACCGTTGGGACAAAAGTTACTTGGTACATTTGGAGAAGAGTCATTACATAAATAAATGATCTCTGATCTGTATATCAAGTTCAATTCCTGTGATGAAGCAGGCGGTTTTCCCAACCTGCCACACTGTCCTTCCTTGTTATTTCATTTCAGCTCTGAGAATGTGTTTGATTTGTGGAAAATCTAGTAGCAAAGACATCTACACAAAATTCTTTGCAGTACCTTAGTTGCTAAGAACCATTTGCTAGGGAAGAAAAGTATCTTCAAGGAACCAGTAATCTCGGTTTTTCTCTAACTGCCGAACTTCTCTGGACTGTGTAAAATATTGAAAAGAAACAAGCAAAAAAAGAAAAGAAAAGAAAAGGAAAGGAAAAGACAACTATACATGGCAGTTCTACATACACTTCAGATTCCACTTCAACTTTAATCTCAAAAAATCTGAAGCTGAAATTTGCTTCTGCCCCATACTTTTTCCTGAACATAAGTATTAGCATACCAAGAATAAAAATGGAGAATATTAACCTATTGTCCTAAAACTATTGTTTGTATATACACAGCTAAGTATAATTTTAAAATTCATAATGTAAAACTAACTAAATAAACAAATAAAATCTATAATATAGTTCCTACTATGACTCCACTAATTAAAAAATAATAAATTAGTAAAAACATTTTGAGGTGAGCACCAGGGTGCCTGGGTGGCTCAGTCTGTTAAGTGTCCAACTTTTGATTTCATCTGAGGTCATGATCTCACGGTTCATGGGTTCAAACCCCACATTGGACTCTGTGCAGATGGCGCGGAGCCTGCTTGTAATTCTCTGTCTCCCTCGCTCTCTGCCCCTACCCCACTTTCATGCACTATCTCTTAAAATAAATAAACTTAAAAAAAAAACCATATCGAGCATCTATTCTTTACAAGATGCCGTGATTCAGTTCTCGAAGTATGATAACTTTAAAAGAGAAACATTTCCCCCCCCCTCAGAAAGTATGAATCTATTTCAAGAAGAAGATGAGACATAAACTCGTGCAGAATTAAAAAGAATGTAATAGGTAAAACACACAGAGCACAAAGTAGTAGATGATTGGATTGATAATTACTCTGCCCACAACAAGCAGCCCCCAGACTCCCAAGTATTCCGGTCAGATCTGAGTGTTTAACCCTATTTCGCAATCAAAGTAAGTGCCTCAGTTACATTTCCATTTGTAGTAGTCTAAACAAGGAATCCTTGCCTCTTACCCCAAGCTGCAGTGCCCCTCTCCAGATCCGAATTCAATCTCTCATAAAGAGAGAGAAAAGCCCTTCCCTTAAACCCATACCAGTCTGTCCTTTTGAATCTAAATCTGTAATCAGTGAGCTTCTTTAAATGCTTAATCTCTTTCCTGATTGTTCCCTTCACATGTGTGTTTTTATTGAAACTGAACTGTCCCCTGAGGACACTGCTTCTCTTCAGATGGAACCAAAGCTGTTTTTCTCTTCTTGCTCATACCATGTTCCTCCAGGCCAGTACCGGAAGTGGACATACGCCTCGCTCTCCATTGCAGTTTCCAAACGTAACAACCTCTTCCTTCTCCAAACACCTTGCTCATCTGAAGCGCATACTGTCAGGTCATATCACCCACTCCGCCCCCTCCTTGCTTTGTCTATCAGTCTCTTGTCAAGTGTTCCAATCATTCAGAGTTTTAGCTGTAATCCATTCCCCTACCACTTTGTTACCATTCGTCAGTTCCTACCTGCCTTCATATCTTGCACCGTCTAGCAAAGACTTGATAATCCATGGTAATATGATAGTAGCAATAGTTAATGTTCATGGAGAACTTTCTGAGTGCCAGGCACACTGATCGAAGTGTTTTATGTACTTGACATTTAACTCACCACAGCCTTATAAGCTATGGTCTGTTATTATTCTATTTCACTTATAAGGTAACCCAAGATTATTAATGAATTAATGCATTTATGTGTGTATTTACATATGTATGTATGTATTTTTGCAAATGATCCTCGCTTCCCTTACCTGCCTCCTTCTCACCATCGTTCTACATGTGCGGAACCCTGACAAGGGAGTGACCCAGCCATGTGTGTACTTACTGCACCCAAACAGGTGAACATTGCTGGAATAAATAACACAACACAATCAGACTGATTTCACTTTCAGTTCACTTTTTCAAGGGAGCTATCAAGACTGATGACACGCCCCTTCTGTTTTCCTTAAGGGCTCGCTTCCCACTCTGCAAGATAACTATTTCATCTCCCACACCTCCCTCCCCTCACTTCTCTTTCACCTAATTACTTCACTTCAAACATCATGTAGAAGTAAGATGCCATCCAGAAACTCCCTTCTTTTCATTCCCATAAATCTGTGATGATGCCTGTCCCTGAGGCCTCTCCTGACAATGATGGACCCTTTATTCTTTGTATCACAAGCTGGACTCAGCACTTCTGAGTTGCAGCCCAGCCCCCTGTCAGCTTATCAAAGATTTTACTGCCTTCTCCTTCTGGAATCATTAACATTTCATTAAATCTAAAATATCATAAACTGTATGCTACACCATTATTTCACATACACTTATTTTATTTTCTTTACTTGTGGTAAAATACACATAACATAAGTTTTACCATTTTAACTATTATTAAGTGTACAAATCAGTGGCATTAGGTACATTCATACTGCTTTGCAACCGTCACCAGCATCCATATTTAGAATTCCTTTCATCTTTCTGGGGCACCTGGGTGGCTCAGTCAGTTAAGCATCGACTCTTGATTTTGGCTCAGGTCATGATCTCAAGCTTCATAAGATCAAGCCCTACCTAGGTTGGGCTCTGTCCTGACAGCACAGAGCCTGCTTGGGATTCTCTCTCTCCCTCTTTCTCTGCCCTTCCATCCTCTCCCCTCTTAAAAATAAATAAACTTGAAAAAAACAAATACTTTCATCTTTCTAAATTGAAACAATACTTCCTCATTCTTCCCTCCCCACTGGTCCTGGAAATCACCATTCTACCTTCAGTCTTTCTGGATTTGATTATCTAAATACCTCATATAAGTGAAATCATGCAATATTTGTCCTTTTGTGACTGGATTGTTTCATTTGGCATAATATCTTCTAGGTTCACCCAGGTGTAGCATGTGGCAGACTGCCCTTCCTTTTTGAAGACTGAATAATATTTCACTGTAAGGATGGACTACATTTTGTTTATCATTCATTTTTCATGGACACCTGGGTTGATTCCACCTTTGATTACTATAAATATTGCTGCTATGAACATGAGTGTACACATAATTATTCAAGTCTCTGTTTTCAAATCTTTTGGGAACAGACCCAGAAATGGAATTGCTGGATCATATAATAATTCTATTTTTAATTTTTTGAGGAACCACCATGTCACTTTCTGTAGCAACTACACCATCTTACATACCTACCAAAACACAGCATTCTAATTTCTCCACATCCTTGCCAATCCTTGTTATTTTCTTTTTTTTTTTTTTTGAGTAATTGCCAGTGTGTACATTTTTAATGTTTATTTATTTGTTTTGAGAGAGAAAGGGGGGAGAGAGTATGTGTGTGTGCAAGCAAGGGGAGGGGCAGTGAGAGAACAGAGAGAGTCCCAACCAGACTCCACACTGTCAGCACGAGGTCCAATTAGGGGCTCAATCTCACAAACCATGAGATCATGACTTGAGCTGAAATCAAGAGTCAGATGCTTAACTGACTGAGCCACCCAGGCACCCCTGTATTTTAAAAGAAAAAATATATATACTCTATGACAAGAAATCTATTTAGAAAACCCTTAAATGCTGAGACATCAAAGGACTTCATCTTCAATGTATGAATAGGTGAGGACAAAAGCCCACTAGGTAGAGAAGCACAGAAATGGAATGACCCAATCTCCACTGTGACCCAGAATGGAAAGAAGGGGACAAACAAGAAAACAAAACACTAGCTTAAGAATTGAACACAAGTCAGTCCTCAAGTACGTTACCAGTCTGAATTCAAGCTGCCAGTGAGATTCAAAGAACAAAGTGGAAAATTTAACCTAAATAAGATTTTGGTGACAATTGCCTCACGATGACTTGTCGATGCTACTACAAATCCTTTACGCTTTAATTAATGAGTTATAGGACATCACAATCTCAAAATTATTAAAATGTGAAAAACCTATATTTTAGAATTAAAGATGTGTGGGATTTATATTTAGATTAATTAAATTTTTAATGTTTTATTTATTTTTGTGAGAGAGAGAGAGAGCATAAGCAGGGGAGGGGCAGAGAGAGAGGGAGACACAGAATCTGAAGACAGGCTCCAGGCTCTGAGCTGTCAGCACAGAGCCTGACACAGGGCTCAAACCCACGAACTGTGAGATCATGACCTGAGCCAAAGTTGGACGCTCAACCAACTGAGCCCCCCAAGCGTCCCTATATTTAGATTAATGTGAAATTTATATTTACTTTAAAATCATTCCCAATTAAGAAAAAATATATTGTATGTCTTTACCTTAAAAAATAATAAACCAGAAGCTCTGTTTCCTTCAGTTACAGACAATATTTTTATCATTTCTGTTTATACATTTTTTTCAGAAGTAAAATTGACAAGACTGTATTCACTTTCTCCATTACCATTCATTCTTTTCTTTCATCTTGTTTTCTTGCTTTTTTTTAATGTTTATTTATTTTTGAGGGTAGGGAGCAGAGAGAGAGGGAGAGAGAATCTCAAGTAGGCTCTGGGCTGTCACCCAGAGCCCTACCCAGGGCTCAGGCTCACAAACTGTGAGATCATGACCTGAACCAAAGTCAGACACTAAGCCAACTGAGCTACCCAGGTGCCCCTAGCTTTTCTTTTTAATTTGTTAACTGAAGAATTTGTTGTGAACAACTAACCATATCAATACCCGTAAGTCTACCAAGTTTTTATTGACTGCCCAATATTCTACAACATAGATGAACACTTCTATTATTGACAGCCATTTAAGTCATTTTGAATTTTCATGATTTCAATGCTGCCAAGAATAAATTCCTAGAAGTAGAATTGCTGGCTCTGAAGGGTATATGCATTTTACATTTGACAGACATCAGTAAATGGCTCTACCAAAAAAAAAAAAAATATATTTCCATGATTTACACTCTGAACAAAGGCTCAATAGACTACTCATCTCCCACATTGCTAAAATGGCTCTTGTTAAGATCCCAATTCTGCAACTTGCCAAACCCACAATACTCTTCTATTCTCCTTTTACTTGATACCTCTGCCATTTTTACTACGACTGATTGCTTCTTTCCTGATGAAATAAGTGGGGGCTAGATTTCTAACGAAGTATATGGAGAACACCCAGTAAAAGTGTTCCCAGAATTCCCTCTAAGCTTTCGCCAGAACTTGGTTTCACAGCTGCTTTCGCTGCAAGGAAGTCTGGAAAATTGGGAAACAAGATTTCTGTGCTCGATTAGATGAATCATAATTCCTGTCTTTCTATATCTTTACTTAAATGAGTGTTAAACACTCAATTGAAGATAACTGAGATAATTTTATCAACCAGTGGCTGTTGATGAGGGGTCACTATTAGAATATGAACAAAGGAAAATAATATAAAATTGCCACATGACATAATATTGTGCATGGGGTTAGAAAGGTTATGCTGCTTTGATGTTCATAGGCCTGGGTTAAGTCTTAGTTCTAGTAGTAGTTATGTATTCTTGAGTATGTCAGTAAGCTTCTGATTTTTTTCATGTATTAAACAAAGCAGGCCATACCCACCGTGAACATTTCTCAGGGGTGCTGCAAGAATAAAAATGAATGTGGAAGTCACTTCCAAACACTGAAGTATTATATGAATTGGTTTTTATTACAAATGTATTAACGTCTGGGCACCTGTGTGGCTCAGTCAGTTAAGTACCGACTCTTAATTTCAGTTCAGGTCATGATCTCACAGTTGTGGGATGAAGCCCATTTCTCACTCTGCACTGGCAACACAGAGCCTACTTAGGATCCTCTTTCTCTCTCTGCCCCTCCCCTGCTTGCTCTCTCTCTCTCTCTCTCGAAATAAATGAATAAACTTTAAAAAAACCTAAATATATTAACTTCTATTTTTTTGCTGGGAAACACAAGTATTACAAGTAAACAAGAAAAAGTGTCTTCTTAGCATGCTCATTTCCTCAAATCTGGATTTCCTCTGAAATAAAGAAGCTACATTTTAATTTGTTCTTTCTAAACCCTGAGGGTCGTTGCTAGCCCCTATCTGTGCCTTTCTCTTTTCCTCAACATGATTTAAGTAGGAAACAATGAGAAAAAAAAATACAGATAGAGGTCTTTAACCTCCCATTTATTTATCTTTTATTGGGGCAGAAAACCTCCCTGAGTTCTAAAAAATGGCTGATTGGGGTTACAGAGAAAGCACGGAGATTATTCTTGGCATGAGCAACAAGCCAAAAAATGAGAAACACAGAAGAACTGATAGGAGAAATAGAACTGATAGGAGAAATAGTGTAGCCTGCCTACTGTATCCTTCATGATGAATGAATGGCGATTTCAGGGAGCCAGGGCCTACCGAGAGCTGCCTTAGGAGGCTACAGAGTAGAAGTCCAGACTCTCCATGCAACCACACTCTCAAATTCTTTTGAGACTTTTGAGCTAACAGCTCTTTGCATCAGCAGATGTCTACTTATAGTATTGTTTTTGTGTGTGCTGAACGGTTTTCTATTATTAAAGAGTTGCTAGAATACTTTAAAAGATCACTTTCAGGGGTGCCTGGGTGGCTCAGTTGGTTAAACATCTGTCTCCGGCTCAGGTGGTGATCTCACAGCTCCTGAGTTCAAGCCCTGAGTTCAAGCCCTGCTTTGGGCTCTGTGCTGACAACTCAGAGTCCGGAGCCTGCTCCAGATTCTTTGTCTCCGTTTCTCTTTACCCCTCCTCCACTCACACTCTGTCTGTCTCGCTCTCTCTCTATCTCAAAATAAATAAATAGTTTTAAAGGCCCACAAAATAAAAAGAAAATAAAAAATAAAAGGTCACTTTCATGGTGAGGGTTGAGAGGGGGAAGTGACAGGGGTCTCGGTCATTGGTGAAAACCTCAAGAAGTATGCAGAGAAAGTAAGCTGAGTACAAGACAGCTTGATTATTTACTGGGTTCAAAATCTGTCAACAGGAACTAAGAGGAAGGTCGAACAGGAGACTTTGAAATAAATCCTTTCTGCTGCAGGATGCTGAAAACTGCTGATAAAAAGCAAACGGGTTCCAGTGATGATGGTGCCCGCTGAATGATCACTAGTGACTGGACCCTGGAGCTGAAGAAAATGGGTGAAGAAATCAAGTTTCGTCTAAACAAAGAATCAGCCCTACCTACTTAGGGACTATATTTCACACAAATTCAAAAGGTAGACAAAAAGGAACTTCAGTGGACCAGTCTTTTAACCCTTCTAGATAAGCATGAGAAGGCGTCAATATGTTTGTTAGTGCTGGAAGATCGTTATTTATAATTTAGAGAAAGATGGCTAATATAGGTGGTAAATATATTTCCCACTGATGATACTCTAAGCTATATACTTTTTGACAGTTGTGCCCAAGCCCATAGATACTACTTGGGACCTTGGCCACTCAGATCCATGTTGTTCATACCCATACCTGATATTTTATTCCACTCATTGAGTTGATTCCTCCCTTTCCCATCCCATCTACCCTGAAGGCAGGGGTAAGGTCTATATGGTTAAGCACATTATTGCCTCCCGCAACAACTGAGGTGCTCAATGAATGATGGAATAAATGCATCAGACTGACAGCAAACATGATGCGTTTCTGATGACCTTTTCAGCTGACGTATTGGTATAAGTGATGAATCCAATATAATTTGTATGATACACACATCAGGAACAGTCTTGGTTAAATGCGATTATAAGTTCTAATCACAGAACACAACTGACAAACAAAACATTGTTTCGGTGGAGAAATATGCCCTTAACAATCGGTCTGCAAATGAGCTTTTAGGACACAAACCAGCTGTCGGCGCCTGACTGTCTTTAAATTGATTTATTGAGTCATTTTTTTTTCTCCATCTCAAAATTTTTGCCTCACAGGAGGTGTCTTAACATGTTGTTTTGAGCTTTTCCTTTCGTCTTGTTCCTTTTTGCCTTTAAAACTGAAGCCTCTGAAAGTCTTGGCCACGTGTCAATCCTGTATTCACGAGGATTAAGGATCAGCAGGGCTGCCCAGTGGCAATTCAGAGCTGAGTACATCCTGCGGCTCAGCAGCACATTGCCTGCTATGGTGCATGGGGCACCGGTGTTCCAGTAAAGGCATGTTAAATTTAGCAGCTGTCTTGTATTTGTCATTGGGGATGGGGTGGAGGCGGTCGGCTGTAATCTAGATTCATTCGTGAGTTTTACTTGAAAGTTTACTTTAAAGGATTTACCTAACAGGAACAGATTTTATTTTTTCTAATTTTCTATAACTTGTAACAACTTTGTAATGAAAACATGTAGACACACATGCAAACACAGGCACACACATGCATGTACCGCACAACCTGTATTCTTTATAGTTAACATCTCCTTTGTTGTGAATTTTCCGTTTATTTCTATATAAATGCTCAGGCCACTCAATGGTAACCTGTGGAGGCCATTAGTCTAGTTATTTTTGTTCATAATCTGGATCTATTCATAACACAGACATGTATCATTTTGGAAGGAAGTGGGAGAAGGTAACAAAGGAGTTAACAGTGAATCATGTGTTGTGATGATATGCCGAGAGTTTTTGTTTTGTTTTGTTTTGTTTTGTTTTGTTTTTTTCCTAATAGGCATTCATTGTTTGGTTGGATAAGGACAGCTAAACTCATTTTTTTATATTCTCTCCTCATCTATAGTCTAATTAAGCCAACTATGATAGAATCAAGGAAACCTCAACATGGAAGGAACCTTAGACATCATCTACATTAAGCACCTATTTTACAGCAAAGAAAATCTGAGGTACAAAGAAAGGAGGAAAAAATTAGAATAAGACAATGGTGGCATAAATGAGACCAGGACACTTGACTTCCAGTCTAGTTCTTATTTTACTGCTTTATAATTAATTTCTCATTATGTTCATATGTATAATAAAAAGCCTTTGTCTATATCCAGCTGTGAGACTTGAGTCCTTATATTCTTGAAACCTACAGATGCATAAAGGATATTTCCAGAATTGGAATTATATAATAATATAATATAATTAATATAATACAATATAATAAATATAATATAATATAATAATATAGTCCCTTGCCAAGTTTCCAAAGACATGGAATATCAACATATAACATAAGCCTCTTAGTGTTCAACTCCTTGGCATTCAGTCCTATATACAGAGTGAGGAAGGAGAAATGTCATGGTAAAGAGGGAAGTACAAATCTACAACTCAAACAACCCAAGTATTAAGCATACATTCTATTTTGTGCACAATATAGTTGAAAAGGTATTTATGAAGCATAACAATTTAGATATTTTGCTTTAGTCTAATTCTCAGCTCTTTAATAGGGGCAAGTGGCATTATATAGGAGAAGTATAACGAGAACCACCTTCATCTTCAGGTGTGCAGAGGAATGAATGGGCAAAGCTGTTGATGGAAACAGTCAATGTCCTCCACATGCTGAAATGTCACGAATCTAATTTATCTACTAATAAAAATAGTTTAGAATCATAAGCTCCTCTCTTATAATACATCTGACCCTAAATAACTATTTCCTTAGATTGAACATTTCTCTCTTTGGGGTAAAATTTTTAAATCACACAATCCACTTGAAAGGAGACAAAATAATTAGTATTCAAATAAATGCAATAAGCATGTGCTAATTATGAAGTTCTGGGATCCAAAGAGGAATGAAGCAAATATCTTGTCCTTGTGAGAGACATGATTTTCCTATCCCATCTGTAGTCTCTGCAGCACTATTTACTTTGGGTTTTTCTTTGAATCCATTTTAAATCAACTCACTTTAATTTTTTTAAACTTAGTTTAATTCTAACCAATAATGCCTTTAGAGTCATGGATTTTGAGTGCACATTTTGTTTTTTCTATCATATATTAACATTAACTTTTCACGTAAAATAGAAAGTTTATGAATGACTCATCGGGAATTACTCATATACCACAAGTGTTACACAGATAGTGTTTAGGGAAACATGCTCTTGGAGGTACAAATACTACATGTAGGAATCAATACTACGTTTTCTTTATTGCATAACACCATTGAAGAAACACAATAGATATAGTAGCATCATTTAGGGGGACAAAGAAAGACATTGCCATGTGAATTATATACATCAAGAATGAGATGTAAATTTAGACACTTCTAAATGGGAAAAAATGCATTTTAGAATCATCAGTGAGATGGGGTGATGGAAAAATTCATGGGCCAGGTATTAGTAATATCCCCTAAGAGGGAATGAATTATTTCAAAAGTTAGCATTTCAATTTTAAGGAAAAGTAGAAAGAAGAAAAAAATAAGTTTGAAACGGGAAATATGTAACGCAGGGAAATCCTAGATGATATCTTACCCTGGGGAATTTGAAAAGATAGGGTGCCTGGGTGGCTCAGTTGGTTAAGATCTGGACTCTTGATCTCAGCTGAGGTCTTGATCTCAGAGTTGTGAGTTCAAGCTCCATGTTGGGCTCTGTGCTAAGTGTAAAGCCTACAAAAAATAAATTTTAAAAAAAGCCAATGGAGAAGACAGAGAGTACTAAATATAGATATGAATGTTCTGGAATGTTGGGAAGTTGGAAACGAAGTATTATACTGGACCTTGTAGGCTTGGATATAAGAGGCAGTGATGAAATCATTCACTGTGTCACTACTGATACTAGGCCTTTAGAATTGCTCAAGTTTGTCCGGTAATTTATCCAACTGAGGATTTTGGGGGCTCCAGCTACATTTTCAGCAAAGGGAGAAAACAATTCTTGCTCTTAAAGTGGGTTTTTACTTTTTTTCTTGGCTGATTTCTTTTTTTTTTCCCCCTACTGGTTGAAGTATTTATGTCAATGGTATCAAAGTTAGGTAGGATAGTTAGGTTTGAATATGGTCTCAGATTATGAAATGTCCAAGGAAAAATAGTCTAGATATCACTCATCATCCTTAAGATTCTATAGCTGAGTCAAACCTTTGTCTAAACTACCATATCACACAAAGAAAGTCTTGTTGTTATTGTTGTTGTTTTGTTTTGTCTGTTTTTGAATTTTAAGATTTTCCATTTAAAAATGATTTAGTTTCATGCTCAGCGAAATAAGTCAGGCGGAGAAGGACAGATACCATATGTTCGCACTCATAGGTCTAACAGGAGAAACCCAATAGAGGACAATGGGGAGGGGAAGGAGGAAAAAGAGTTAGGGAGAGGGAGGGAGAAAAAACACAAGAGACTCTTGAATCCTGAAAACAAACTGAGGGGGGAAGGGGAAGGGGAAAATGTA